>JACBOW010000019.1:0-1200000 GCA_014706105.1 Phytophthora quercina | reverse complement strand
ACGGCGGCTGCGCAGACGCAGCTAACTGAGAAGAAGGCCGAGATCTTCACGGCGCACCACTCGGCACTCGTCAAGGTGCCGCAGAGCGTGCGTGGCAAGGAGCTTGTGGACTTCCTGGAGAAGTGGCTCAAGCCCGAGGAGGAGGAGAAGCAGGAGGAGGCCGCCGCCGAACCTGAAAAGAAGGACGAGGAGGCCCCTAAGGTCGAGGAAGAGGCTCAGGAAGAGGCTCCTAAGGCCGAGGAAGAGGCTCCTAAGGCTGAGGAGGAAGCGCTTAAGGAGGAGGCCGAGGCCGCTAAGGAGGAAGAAACCCAGAAGGAGGAAGAAGCTCCCAAGGAGGCCAAGAAGGAGGACAAGAAGAAGAAGGTGGTGGAAAAACCTTCGCCGTACCGTCTGCGTGCTAAGGAGATCGCCGAGGCACTGGTGCTGGTGGGCTTCATCACCACCTACAAGGATCGCGTCAAGAACTACCTCGCCGAGGCTCCCAAGGAGTACGTGACGGACAGCGAACTGTTCGTGCCGCTTCCCGAGGCCATCACGGAATCGAAGGACACGACGGTCTGGAACGTTGTTGATGGTGCCATCTATGCGTCACAGCTCAAGCGCAAGGCTGGCGTGTTCTCGGCCTTCACCCAGGGCAAGGACGTGTACGTTGTGGCTAACGAGAAGACCAACAAGATCTACTTCTTCGAGTCTGACGTGGCACGTGCCGCGCTCGCCGAGTACGCGGCTGCCGATGGCTTCGTCCAGTTCGACAACGCTCACTTCCAGTTCGGCGTGAAGCTCGTGTACGGTGACAAGTTCGAGCTGCTTAACCTGGTGACGAAAGAGGGCCAGGAATCCTTCCTCAACACGCTGCTGAACGTCGGTGTGCAGTACCGCGAGGTGTACAACCTTGCTGCCGAGGAAGCCAAGTCTTTCTATGAGCTCAAGGATTTCGACATGGACAAGAAGGAGGTGAGCATGGAAGATTACAAGGGCAAGGTGGTGCTGGTCGTAAACGTGTCCAGTAAGTGCGGCCTGACGCCGACGAACTACCCGGAGCTGCAGCAGCTGCACGAAAAGTACCAGGAAGAAGGGCTTGTGGTCCTCGGATTCCCGTGCAACCAGTTCGCTGGCCAGGAGCCGGGCACACACGAGGAGATCGTTGAGTTCGTGAAGCAATACAATGTGACGTTCCCGCTTTTCGAGAAGCACGACGTGAACGGCTCAAACGCTCGCCCGGTCTTCACGTACTTGAAGGCGAAGCTGCCCGGTACGTTCGGCAACTACATCAAGTGGAACTTTACCAAGTTCCTGGTGGACCGCAACGGCCAGCCGTACAAGCGCTACGCGCCGAAGGATCTCCCGATGTCCTTCGAGGAAGACATCAAGGAACTGCTGGCCAAGGCGCCGGAGCCAGAGAAGACGGAGGAAGAGACCAAGGAGGAGGAGGTGGCATCAGCCAAATCAGACGAGGAGGCTACGACTGAGAAGAAGGAGGAGGCCACCAAGACGGAGGAGGTCAAGACCGAGGAGAAGAAGGAAGAGGCAGCCGCTTCGACCGAGGAAGTGGCTACCAAGGAGGAGGCCATGAAGACGGAAGACGCAGGGGTTGCTGTGACGGCGCCCTAAGTGGAGAACCCCTCGGCGCCAGAGGATCATGCTATCTCTTGCTGCACCGAAGCGTAGCTTATTCACCAAAGCGTAGCTTATTCATCGATTTTTATTGGCACTTTTTGTAATAGCAAAGCCAGGGATTGCAGGTTTATTGTTTTTGTGTACGGAATCTTCGTCATTGGTGTGTCATTGCAGGATCGCAGAGTGATGGTCAAACTTCAACTTGTCTGTGAGCAACATGCTAACTGTAAGGTTGAAGATTGAAGATGACGCCAATTACGCGAAAGGGAAGCACCCATGACATCCACACCGTTAGGTTGATGTAAAACTTGGTATTGCACTCATTTCCCAAAGTACTACGGATGAGCGCGGCACATACCATGACAGCACTGGCCGAAAGCGCTCGGGAAGCTGAACGTGCCGAGCGCGAGCGCCTGGAACGAGAGCCATCCTTTGTGACTGCTATCTCGCCTTCATCGGTTGTCTCCGCTAGCACCGCTGAAGCCTCGTATATGTCTTGCGCTATAACGGTGGAGGGTCGAGTGTTCCGCCGACTGCAGCGCTTCCATTTGCTACCATCGGAGCTCAAGGCACAATCGGACATGGTCGCAACGTATTTGCTTGCACCAAAAGTGCGTCACGTCGTGTTCAAGCAGCGGAAGCACTGGTGGCAACATCCGCTCCATCTAGCTAAGGCTAGACAGGGGACATTCGTGCAAGGCCGCAAGCTTATCAAGGCTATCCTGAAGTACCTCTTGCTGTCCTGCGCGGCTAACAACTCCTTACGCGAAGCTCAGCAGCTTGCAGAAGGACTCGTGCTCAGTGGTTTCTTGACACCAGTCAACGAGGCTCCAGAATCCGACGATGAACCTCTTGAAGAGCTTTACATCCTGGATGATTGCTATTACGAACTCGTAGCTCCAGGAGCTTCCGCAATTGTTCCGACACGGAACGTGGTAGCCTCTTCAACTGTTGATACCTTAACGACGTCACTACCAGGTGCTGTCGTTCTGCCCGTACAACCGCAGCGATCGCTTACGAATCGTAAGAAGCCAACACGACAACCTGAAGGCACACTCTCTGTCTGGGCAGTGACGGACGGAGCAACTCGTGCTGGGTTTGTACAGCGCCGATCTGGAAAATTTCACGTACGAAGCCTGCTTGGGATCGCGTCGAAAGCGAGACGTTGCTATGCTGTGGTGAACAAGACCAAGCACCACTCGCTTGTATTGTTCGAAACGGACGTGTCAAGACGCAACCTTGTGCGTGTGGAGCTTGCTGCAGCAACCGTGGAGTACAACGTGCCGACGGGCGTCGATACTCCGAGCTACGCACTGAAGATTAGCAGTGACGGCGGCGATCGCGATGGTAGCCATGGAAGCAACGACACAATGGAAACCCTCGTTCTGCAGAGCAAACCCGAGCAAGAGCAGTGGCTTCTGGCGCTCTTGGATGCTGGTGCTGCATTCTTGGAGACCCATCCTGCCATTCTCTCCTTTGCAGTCTCATCGGCTTCGCTGTACTCGCTGCGGGATACGGACGCAAGTGGCAAAACTTTTTGTCTGTCGGAATTGCGTGGTCACGTGGCCTTACTGACGAATGTGACCAGCGGTTCTTGCAACACCAATGCCGAGCAGCTTCTGGAACTTGCGGACTTGTCAACACAGTACGGAGACGCAGGACTCAAGGTGGTGGCGTTCCCTAGTGCGCAATTTGGAGATGCTGAATTTGACAGTGACGAAGACCTTGTTGAACATTTTCAGGAATTGTTTGGAGTCCGCTTTCCGGTGCTGGCCACGCGCGATGTGAACGGCCCGAACGCACGCGACGCAATGCTTTTCTGCAAGACGCGACTACCGGGAGCCACCAAATCTGCAGCAAACGCATTCATCGAAAACAACTTTGTGAAGTTCCTCGTGAGTCGCGATGGTAAACTGTTCAAGCGCTACGGTTCCGATGACTTACCTCTGAGCATGGAAACAGACATCCAGAACCTGCTGAAATCGACAACGCTTCCTGAACTCCCAGCGTAAATGGCTGTACGCTTCCGACAGCGGGTTGACTGAAGTTGTAAACGCGAGTTTGTGGTGGAGGATGGAATAACATGTTATTTAATAACCCGCACATTCGCTTCTCATGCTTGCATGCTGCGCTGCGATCCAGGATACAAATGCTAGCCGGCTTGGGTTGCTCCATGCGTTAATACCGGTAAACGCGATGCGCTCCGCACCGGAGTCTGCTCGTCTCCACGCGAAAAGCACACCGTGCAAAAAATCTATAGGCGTCGGGCGTTCCATTCCGCCCGGAGGCAGGCGCTTGGGAGACTTGAAAAGCTTCGTAGACTCTAATAGGCATGCTTAGTCGAGGAACGCCTTTTTGTACACGGCATTGAGCTGCTCAACCACCAGAAGCACGATCATAGCGTTGGGCGCGCAGCGCGTGTAGTAGGTCCAGTAGCCGCGCCACAGTTTGGATGGTCCCTCCTTGGTAACAATCTGCTTGAAGCAGTCAGTTACGCCCGAGTACGGGTTCTTGCCCGTAATGGGGTCCACCTTCATGTTCATAAGGCGCGACTTGACCAGGTCGAAGGGCAGCGACGTGAAGGCGCAAGCGAAGCCGGACACGGCACTGGCGCCCATGTTGGTGACGAAGCCGTGGCCGTACTTGGCCGAGATCATCTCCTTGGCCTGATCGTATGAGGCCATCATACCGAGGTTCATAGCGGCACCACGGGCCACCAGCGGGATGCTGCCACGCCACAGCGTTGCCACACCCTCAGATCCGGCGATCTTGAAAATGGCGTCGAACACGTTCTTGTAGCCGCGCTTCTCGCCGGCTGTGGCCAGCGTGTCAGCCTGCATGCGCACAAGAGCGACGTCCATAGGGCAGCCGAGAGTAGCGGCAATGCCGCCCGTGACGATGGCAGACGCTGACTTAACGGCCAATGGCAGCGAGGCGCTCTCGCCATTGGCGACACGGCGCTCAATCATCTTGTCGGAGAAGGCGCGGTGCATACCGAGGCGGGCCGTGCCGTAGACCATTTGACGCGCCACAGCAGCTGAAAGACCGGCGTACAGGCCAGTGATTCCCTCCTTGGCCACGACAGTGCGCGCCACGCCCAGACCCGTGACATTGGAGCCTGTCTGGCCGGCCAACTGCAAATGCACCTTGACTAGATCAATGGGGTGGATGGCCACAGCGGCAAATACGGCCGACGATCCGCCGCAGATGTATGGCTGGGCGGCCAACGCGATGGGGGACTTGGTCGACATGGCAAGCGGATGCGTGAGCTGTACGAGGAGGTTTCGGGAATGGAGCGTCAGCGGAGGTCGGCGGGTCGCTCTGAAGTGGCTGGATTGAGTAGGCATAGGGCTCCTTGACACAAATTTGACTTGCTTTTAGTATGGTCCAGCCATGCGGAATGGATGTGAAACACATGGCTCACCACCAAGCAGAACTGAGCTGCCACTTGCGATTTGCATTGGAATCGAAAGGGAATGAGAGCCGCGAGGTAACAAAACAACACAAAAGCATACTAAACATCGAGAAGTTGAAGAGAGCACTTGACCAGGGTATCGGTAATAGTAGGTTTTGGACGTCGGAGGATGTACACATGTATTTCGCAAACATGGCTTCGAGCTCCAGTCAGCGCAACTACGTGAACGTCTATTTGCAGACAGGATTTAGGCTGGCGTTCATGGTTCTTTGCCTCCATGATGGCACTAGAATCATGGCAGGAGCACCTCGATGATGCGAAGTGAGAAAGCTGCAGCCTCCTCTCTATGAGCAAAAAATCCGTGCGTCGTCGCAAGCCGCTGCAGAATGCGACCAAGCAGCGAAGCATTCCGACGGGATGGGAAACCGGTGCTGACCAAAACTTTTGGGTCAAAAAGCGATCAAAAAGCGAGATTCAGTTTTAGTTTTGAAAGATTTTATTTGGTTGTTACCATTAAAATCCTAAAGACTTTTTGATCATCGCCACGAATGGTGATTTCCTGGCTGGTTTCATGCTAGCTGTTACTTGTGCTTGCTGGTCTGATGTACTCAGAAATGCCTCGATGCAATACTCCAGCCATACTCCTTGCTCAGCTGTTATTGGCGACCGCTTCTCGCGTCTTGCTACAGCTCTTAGCTGCTGAATTCCTGTTGTTCGAAACTCGACACAACTTTTCTCCTTTGATGTTGTCTCTTCTTCAAAGATAACTCTGTTGCGCTGGATCCACAATGTTGAACAGCAGACTGTTGCAAGCACTCTCCACAACCGTTCCAGTACCTCCTCGTAACAGGTCTTGTACGCCCCCGCTACTTGTTTCAATCTTGATTTCATAGACTCGGTTATTGGCGGTGCTTTTCTCGCTACACGTCTGTCAATAGTTTCTTCTTGTCCTCCTGTCCACTGTGCCCTATGAGCCATTTCCAACAACTCTGAGCACAAGGACACTCCCAAAAAATGTGGGCGTGTGTTTCCTTGCTTTGACGACACATGTCGGTTTTCCTGCATGCGTTATCTTCATTTCGTCCTTCGTAGAACATATTCAACTGGTATAGCACCATTCGGTAGGCCACCCAAACTTGATAAGCCGTTAGTGCATTGTCATGGTTCCAAACCTGTCGAGGTGTCTGTTGCTGAAGCCCGCGCTGCCAACTATCTTGTTGCGCCTTCTCCTCCAGTCGCTCCAATAGACCAGGTAGTCCTGGGCTAAGCTCACTGCGATATCTCTCGAAAGCTTGTTTTATCAACGCTTTGACTACGTTTCGGTTCGCTACTCGATCATCGACGGTCCACGGAAACTCGTGGGTGCCTCAAAAGCGAGATTCGTGGCGCTCGATCATCGAGTCGATGCGCTATTTGCGTTGCTGCTTGGTGTGCGCGGCAGCAGCAAAAACGTGGCAAATGCGCAGTTCTTTAGCGAGCTGCACGTTTGATTGGGAGGGCAGCGCCGGGAAGCGCGGGCCGCGCCGATGATTGCTATGGTTCGCGCGTCCAGCCGATGTGCAGCGAGATCGTCAGCGCAGGATTGGAAGGGCCTGTGACAGTGCGGGTTGGTCCTCCTGGGGACGTTTGCAAGTTGCAAGTTGCAAACGTCCCCAGGAGTTGCAAATTGCACACGGCCGTCCAAGATCGCAGCGCAGAGGCAAGCCCAACCTCTCTTGATTCAAGAGAGGTTGAGCGTTGATCGCCCCCCCCAACACTCAGGAGGACAGCTAATACGACAGGATCGCTACTGTATCTGATCCCGACACGACGTACAGTGAAATGCTGACGAGCGCTAGCCGCACTGAAGTCTGCGCGCCGCCACTACTGGAACGCGCCCTGTGCACCTGTAAAAAGGTGGTGGTCGTTTGTACCTGCACGCCAGCTACAGTTAGGACGCTAACGTTGTACTGTACTACCACCTCTACTATTGGTCAAAACACTTTCGCCACTACTCCTTTTCATCCATTAATATATCCCTACCGACAGAACAGTAAGTGCATACAAACTCGCATACAAACACGTCCTCAAGTATCGGCGATGTCGCCGCTAACAGCGCTGTTCATGCTGCTAGCGTCTTTGACGACACTCCATGCCGCATCCTCCATCGATGTACCTGTCGAAACAGGTTTCGAGTTCACCGGTACACACTCCGACTTCGCTCAGCAGTTCTACGTGCTCTACACGGAGCTGGACGATACCGCACAGCTCTCCGACGTGAGTTCCAGTGCGCTACCCAGCGACCTACAGCAGGAACTTAGCACCAATTCACTCACATGGAGTGACCTACCCGGTCTACTACAACGTGCCTTCCTCTGGGACGCTGGCTACGTACTGACGCCCTCCCACTCACTGGCCAAAGTCTACACACGCTGTGGTCGCTCTATGGCGGAGCTGGTGGTGCCTCCCAAGGCCTTTGAACGTGCCGGCTGCCAGTTGAGGGAGTGTGTGCTGCCGGACGGGATGATCTTTCATCGGTCGCTCAATTGCAAGGCTTCGCAGCTCTCCAGAGCCGTCCAGTGCGCTGTAGACGCAGCCGACGACATCTCAGCACCAGCTTATGCTGCAGTCTGGGGAGATGGAGGGGAAGCTGACACGCTGCCTGAAGTGACAGTGCAACGTCACGCCTACTTGGACACTGATGGAGCTCCTAATTTGATCTTTGCACTGCATACAACGGACTATGAAGTGGCTTACTCGCAGTGTCCACTAACACCGGCAATGGTGATCCCTTGTGCGCCGTATAATTTGGTGAATCAATCGAAATTCTGCACACCGGAACCTGGCAATGTGGCGTCAGCGTGGCTTACGAAATATGCGGCGGATCATAAGCAAGACAAGACGTGGTTGTTGGTGCCTCTGTGTATTGTCACTTTCGTGACGTTTGGCACTGTTGCAGTGTATCGCTACAAGTCGGCGTTGCGTGACGAAGCAAGAAGAGAAGCGGATCTGTTTATGCGTGAGAACCGCCATTTATTCGACAATGGGGCTGTTGAAGCGTTCCTGGTGCCGAAGCGACGAAGTAGAGGACGTTCACGAAGCTCTCACACGACGGGAAAAAGTCGACAACATCGATCTTCTTCGTATTCTTCATCGTCCAGCATTGATAGTGATGAAAGCGCCTACAGTTCTCGATCGTCGATCAGTAGGTCTCGGGATTCAAATCTTGATGGGTTGGAGGCGTCTCGGAGCTATGACGAAGGAATCCAGAATGCTGCAGCTTTTGAGCACTTTGATGCTACGATCGGTTTGTCGGCGTCCGCTTTCGATCCATTAGCGTCCAACGCAAAAATTCATCCGCTGCAAAACGGGGCAGAAACAACTGCACAAGACGTGGAGAATGGTGGACCCACCCCCGATGAGGTTACGGCACGGAAGAATGAGATGGCCATTCGAAGCTTCCGTTTGTTTGAGTTACATCGCAAAATCCGGCGACTGCGTATTCCGATCAGTGAGCTTCAATTATTACGGCCACTCTCACGAGGCACTACTGGTGAGGTCTGGCTTGCACTCCACAGTAATTCGCAGGTCGCAATTAAGCAATTGACGCCGGAGAAGCGTCGCTTGCTGCATGAAATGGAGATGTTTCTGGCCGAAATTTACCTCATGGCGCAGCTAAAACACCCTCACATTGTGACTCTGAAAGGTATTGCTTGGAATACACTGGAGCATGTGGTTATGATCCAGGATTACATGGAAAGTGGCGACTTACAGCATTTTCTAGCTCAACAACGCACCAACAACGCTACGTCGACGGCTCCAATAAGTTCGGGTAACACGGTAGTGAAGCGGTCCAGCTCCGTGTCCGGTGGATTGCCGCAGGTTGACGAGGCTGCTGCTGTTGCAGCGACATCGTCGGGTTCTTTTGCTGGTGGTCTCGGTGCAGCAGCTGGCGGTTTGATTTACTCAACTCATTCGAGCAACTTTACTTGGTCGAAGCAAAAGCTGGCAATTGCTCAAGCCGTCACGAGCGCACTCGCCTATTTGCACGCACTAACCCCCATGGTGGTGCATCGCGATGTTAAATCACGCAATGTGCTGCTATCTTCTGCACTGGATGCCAAGTTGTGTGATTTTGGCATTAGTCGACGCAAATGCAGTGGTAATGACGATGAAACAAATATCACGGCAACGGCTGCAGCTGGTACTTTATCGTGGACAGCGCCCGAGTTACTGCTAGGCGAGGAGTACACGGAGAAAGTCGACATTTATTCGCTTGGTGTACTACTCAGTGAGCTGGACACGTGCACTCTGCCATATCATGATCCTGCAGCTCTATCTGAGCGACTTGTCCAGCACCCTCTGCGCTTGATGCGTCGCATTATCGACGACGGTCTTCGTCCCCAGCTCTCACCAGACTGCCCGTTGCCGATCACACATTTAATCGCAGCATGTGTGTCGCGCAATCCGAAACTCCGTCCGAGCGCTGCCGATGTAGGAGCCTGGTTGGCAAGTGCTCGTGGCGAGCGGCTACTTCGTAAGAGCTCAAGCGTATTAATTTCGTAAGAGTCGAGTTAGTATAGTTATAAATGTCATTTCTTCAGATGCAGAAGATCCTGGACGTCCATCCTTAGTGTAAAGCTAACTCGAAGCTGAAGTAAATGCAGTTTCTAGGCGTAACTTCACTGCTCTCGTTATCTGCATCCCACTTCGTAATATCGCTTGCTGGAAACACCACACAGCCCCCATTCGTGCTAACGTGTAATACAACGAAGGCAAACCAGATAACGTTTGCCACTGTGACGATAACGAGCCCAGCGTCAAGTCGAGTCAAACCTCTGCTGGTCTTCCTTCTTTCTGCACAACTCGACAGCTTTATAGAAGCAACAGTGTACCTTACAGTAACCGTGGCTTTGCGATTGTCGACGACTCTGTCCGCACGAAACGCTCGTTTAAGCGGGCGTTCAGCGGTTGATTGTCCGTCGCTGCTTCAGGTGCATGACTCATGCAGCATGAGGCCGAAGAAGTTTTCCTCAGGAAGTGAGCGATGCAAACGAAATCTTCCCGCCCGGTGGTCGTGAAGTACTTGGGCGCCTGATTGTCCTCGCTATTAGAACTGCTTACACAGTGATGCACGAGGCCGCGCCTGAGGTTCAGAGTGCACCGCCCGAGTGGAGCCATCCAAAGTGTGGATGACCCACCGAAAAAGAAGAGTATGTTGAAGAAGTGAATATGGAAGCCGCAGAAATGGACCATTCGGTGACAGCTGGCGGTCTTTGGATCGGCGAACATGAAAGCTGGACATCGGGCGGTGCTGCTGGGCCTCAGCCAGCGCAAAGGTGAATGCAGCAGCAACAGCGATCTTTGCTTGCAACCCAATGGGATCAACGACGCACACGTCGTCGGCAGCGCTGCCAGCTCGGCTTCCCGACGAGTCGGCGACGACCAGATCGCCTTCGCGCCGCGGGAGGACGCCAAAGATGCGATCGCGCTCGCGCACGCTGATTTAGGTCATAGAATGGACCTGGGTCCTTATTCAGCGGCGTTTCGTCTACGATGCATCGCCTGTCAGTCTGCAGCAGACTGCTAACTCTCGGTGGGGCGCGGACAGGAGCTCGAAGCTGCAGCAGGCAACATGCCGACTGAGGCCGCTGCTGCTGCACCCAGCTGAGCTGAGGACTTGGAACCCAGAGAGAGCAGGCTGGTCGGATGGACCTACGCACACCCGCTTGCTGGTTGCTCCCACAGCGTCGGAGCTCTCCATACTTGCGTCAAGGCTCCAAAGCGACCGGCGTGCGGTGTCTGTGTCGGCTGCGTGAGCGTTCGAAAATCCGAGCCGCTGATTTGGTTCGGGAAAAAGGTTCGCGGCGCGTTCCGGCACGGCGGGCCACCCGTTACACAAACACGGCGAACTTCAATTTGCCGGCAACGGCCGATCACTTGGTCTTTGTATGGGCGATGTTGAAGTCGAGCGCCTCATCTCGGGCACGTCATTTCCTGGCTCGCGATGGTAACGCGCTTGAGGTTCGCGTGCAGCGGCGGCTGTGATCCTGGTTGGGTTGATCGGCCAGCAATTTGCAAGAGGTTCGTGTGCAGCGGCGGTTGTGAGCCTGGACTGGTATCGTCCTGGTTATCCGCAATGGAGCTGGTCTTCTCAGAAGTGCGAGACCGCAGAGCTTGCCATGGGGTACTAGAAGTTCTGTCGGCCCCAACGGCAATTTGCTGGCGCGGTTCAGTTTGAGCTAGTCTGGTCGGCTGACGGCGTTCAACGACACTATTGTGGCCGGAGTTTGTCGCGCGTGGCAAACGGCAAAGGCGTTTTGCGCCGCTGGACGGAGTGCTGTACCCACTCACTGCCTTGATCGCGACTGGTAGTGGAGGCTATCCATTGTTGTCGGCGCTGGCGGAGACCATGGCAGCGTGCGACGCTGCGAAGGGCTCCGCTGCATATCCACAGTATGGATAGTGGGTAGCCTCAGCGCTGATCTGGACGACGGCGCTCGCCATATATTTGGTCAACCCTGCGAAAAGCGAACTGGGTGCTGCTCATTGCAGCCAAAAGCGATTGAAGTTGCTTCATTTATTGGCTACACTGTACGACGTAAAGTTTGCCACATTTCGCGGTACTGGAGCCCATAAAGTCCCGAATTGAGCTGCTCGCGCTGTCGTCCAGATAAGATGGGCCCGAAAAGTATCTTGTCGCCCCGTCTCCCGTCATTGGGACGCGATCCAACGGGTCGCGCACGGCGTGCGCTGATTGGTCGACATACATTTTTGCCGTGTGACCACCGGCAGACCCGGCGATGGACAACGCTGCCCCGCCGCCGTCTCCCAGCAAACGTACTTGCCTCTCTTTCCACGGTTCATTCGCGGATTTCCAGCCAACGTGATCAACCAAAATCGAAAGACTGCCGCGTCCAAAGCAATAGTCAATCGCTCATGCCGTCCGCAAAAACCGCCCGTCCGACTACGGACTCCGCCGTCATGAGACCCGCCAAGCGCGCGCGGGTGTCGTCGCACGGAGGTGGCCGCAAGGTCAAAGCAGGCAATATACCCGATGTCGCTGATCTACCAGCGGCACTAGCGGCCACAGCCGCAGCCTGCAAAGTGCCTAAGTTCCTGCGCTCGCTGTACGCGATCCTGCAGACGGAGGACCCGCACATCATCTCGTGGGTGCAGAACAAGGAGCTCAAGCCTAACAGTGTCACAGCCTTCCACATCCTTGAGATGGAGCGCTTCGAGCGCGAGATCCTGCCTAAATACTTCAAGCACCAGAAGTTCGCCAGTTTCCAGCGTCAGCTCAATAACTTCGGCTTCCGCAAATGGACCAAGACTCAGTCCAGTGGTGTCTGCACCTTCAGTCACAACTGCTTCCCTCCTGACGTCTCAGACTCTAATAACTCCACAATGTCCATTCGAGATCAATGGCGTCAAAAGAGCACACAAGTGATCCCGCCGCCTGCTTCGGCGTTGGATGGCCAGTCGATCAAACGACGAATTGTCGGCAACGGCATCGCCAAGGCAAAAGTCAAACAGGAACAGGTCGGCAAATTGACGGCGCCCCGTCGACGCCCAGTTAATGTGCAGGTTCCAGTTCAAAATATGTCCGACCCGTTCGCTGACATGTACCGCAGTCCCAACTCCAATGCCAGTATGGAGAGCAACTCGTTCCGCCACAATCTCAGCCACCAGCCTTCACTTAAGAAACTGGCACGCCCAAATATCCTCATGAAGCAGGAGATGCCGGAGCCACTCAATGGACTGGAAGCTTTTTGCGACGATTCATTCAAGCAGTTCATCTTGCCGCCACTGCAGCCACACCACCTGCTGTCAGCTACACCCAGGAATGCCGCACCGCCTGCGTCGTTGACGCCTTCGTTCTCGAACCACAACGACTCCAGCACCTCAGGCATAGGTGGCTTCCGGTTCTCGCTGAATCAGACGATGAACACCAACAACAGCGCACCGACTGCTTTCTCTGCTGAATCCAGTTACATCAGCAGCGGGTTCAAGTCGTTGGACTTGAAGCACATGGACACCCAGCCTCACCCGTACCCACTAGCTGGTGGTCACAACAATGGCAACAATGAAGCGGCTGATGCTGCAGCACTGCAAGGAGCGTTCTTGGAGCCTTGGATGTGGGACGCACAGACTTCGTCGTCGACCTTTGAGATTGGCTCGTTCCCGCTCGAGTTCGACTGCAAAAATGACTTTGACTGCAAGAACGAGTTCGACTGGCAGGAAGTCCCGAGCAGCCACAACTACCAGGCCGTACAGACATTGTCCACTGCTGTGAGCTGTGGCATGCCGAACAAGGAGTGCCACCAGCAGGATCGTGGTGTACCGTCCACTACCGAAGAATTCGGCCTGGAAAACCTGCTCTTCGTCGAATAAGCAAAGCAAAAACAAGATTATTAAGTGCCGTGCGGCTCAGCACTCGACGAAGCAGTCAACACGCCCTGTTGTAAGGTGTGTACCAACACCGAAGAAGACCTCCTTACGTTGCGAGGAGAGTTCTGAGATCGGCGTAGCGTGTAATTGTAGTCCGTACCAAAGCAAACCCAACCCAAGCTCGAGTGAGAAACATAACAAACACGTAGCTTTTTGAAATGAAATCCATTGCAAGTATATCGCGAAGTTAACCTGGTGATCTCAAGCTCCTAGAGAACACGCTGTTGTAGTGCTCGTCGGGGACGCTACCTTGTGTCGGCCTGTTGTCTGTGGACGGATCACACCTTCGCCGTCGCACTTGGAGCAGTTCTGCTCCAGCACCATTGAGTTGTACACGACCTTCTCAATGCGGTGGCCCAGGCATCGCGGACACAGCTGAATTACCGAGCGTCGCGGGGGCAGGTGGCTGTTGTGCTGCTGCTGCTGTTGCGCCCATTTGTCTAGGATGCCGCTGGCTTCAAGTTCCTCTCGGCTAGAGTACCCCAACCAATTCATGCCGGCGTTCGCGCTGGGTGTCGAGCTCCACGACATAGCATGCTCCACGCCTCCGCAGACAGGAATTCTGGAATGAGCGGCAGCTTGAGGTGGTTTGCGGTGAAGAGACGCCATGGACGGTTGGTGGTGGCGACGCCTTCCTTGCAATGTCTCTTCCCACTAGGAACTGGTAGGAGAGACTAGGAAACGTCTAGCCTGCGTGCATCCACTGCATCCACTCACTTTGAACCCGTGCCAACCCAACGGACCTATAGCAGAGAATGAAAGAACATTCTAAGGTTCGGTACATGCACTGATGCGCCGGAGTGCGCAAACTTCCATCATGTACGCCGGCAGTTGAATATCCATTCGCCATCAACTCACAGTCAAAAGGGGATACCAATGAACGATCGCCTGCACCGGTGCCAATCCTAACTTAGCAGCAAGCTAACGCGCCGACATAGTGCGAGCGCTGGCCAACCGCCAACAGCATCAGCGCTGAGATGGCAACGCCCTACCCACTATGCAGCCACGGCAGTGGGTGGTGCAGTATTCCGTCCAGCGGCGCAAAACGCCTTTGCCGTTTGCCACGCGCGACAAACTCCGGCCACAATAGTGTCGTTGAACGCCGTCAGCCGACCAGACTAGCTCAAACTGAACCGCGCCAGCAAATTGCCGTTGGGGCCGACAGAACTTCTAGTACCCCATGGCAAGCTCTGCGGTCTCGCACTTCTGAGAAGACCAGCTCCATTGCGGATAACCAGGACGATACCAGTCCAGGCTCACAACCGCCGCTGCACACGAACCTCTTGCAAATTGCTGGCCGATCAACCCAACCAGGATCACAGCCGCCGCTGCACGCGAACCTCAAGCGCGTTACCATCGCGAGCCAGGAAATGACGTGCCCGAGATGAGGCGCTCGACTTCAACATCGCCCATACAAAGACCAAGTGATCGGCCGTTGCCGGCAAATTGAAGTTCGCCGTGTTTGTGTAACGGGTGGCCCGCCGTGCCGGAACGCGCCGCGAACCTTTTTCCCGAACCAAATCAGCGGCTCGGATTTTCGAACGCTCACGCAGCCGACACAGACACCGCACGCCGGTCGCTTTGGAGCCTTGACGCAAGTATGGAGAGCTCCGACGCTGTGGGAGCAACCAGCAAGCGGGTGTGCGTAGGTCCATCCGACCAGCCTGCTCTCTCTGGGTTCCAAGTCCTCAGCTCAGCTGGGTGCAGCAGCAGCGGCCTCAGTCGGCATGTTGCCTGCTGCAGCTTCGAGCTCCTGTCCGCGCCCCACCGAGAGTTAGCAGTCTGCTGCAGACTGACAGGCGATGCATCGTAGACGAAACGCCGCTGAATAAGGACCCAGGTCCATTCTATGACCTAAATCAGCGTGCGCGAGCGCGATCGCATCTTTGGCGTCCTCCCGCGGCGCGAAGGCGATCTGGT
The DNA here is from genome assembly GCA_014706105.1 of Phytophthora quercina. NCBI lineage: Eukaryota > Oomycota > Peronosporomycetes > Peronosporales > Peronosporaceae > Phytophthora > Phytophthora quercina. The sequence goes on along the minus strand of JACBOW010000019.1, from coordinate 1,184,618 downwards.
CGTCGCCGACTCGTCGGGAAGCCGAGCTGGCAGCGCTGCCGACGACGTGTGCGTCGTTGATCCCATTGGGTTGCAAGCAAAGATCGCTGTTGCTGCTGCATTCACCTTTGCGCTGGCTGAGGCCCAGCAGCACCGCCCGATGTCCAGCTTTCATGTTCGCCGATCCAAAGACCGCCAGCTGTCACCGAATGGTCCATTTCTGCGGCTTCCATATTCACTTCTTCAACATACTCTTCTTTTTCGGTGGGTCATCCACACTTTGGATGGCTCCACTCGGGCGGTGCACTCTGAACCTCAGGCGCGGCCTCGTGCATCACTGTGTAAGCAGTTCTAATAGCGAGGACAATCAGGCGCCCAAGTACTTCACGACCACCGGGCGGGAAGATTTCGTTTGCATCGCTCACTTCCTGAGGAAAACTTCTTCGGCCTCATGCTGCATGAGTCATGCACCTGAAGCAGCGACGGACAATCAACCGCTGAACGCCCGCTTAAACGAGCGTTTCGTGCGGACAGAGTCGTCGACAATCGCAAAGCCCGCGGTTACTGTGCAGTACCGTACGCTGTTGTTGCTGCCTGCTGCCTGCTGCCTCAGGCAGCCTGCCTGTACTCACTGAGTACTACATGTACTCAGCAGTGCTACTGTAGGTTGCTAGTGGTGGCATCGAATTGTACATGTACATGTACAGAAAGAACCCTAGAATTGCCTGGGGTGCTATACATGTATCTCTTCAATACCGGCAGACGGCCGAACTTCAAGGTTATCATTACAGTGTGGCACACATCTATTCACTCGAATAGACGGTCTCATAGGGGGTGCACGTTCGTCATCATTTGACAAGTTTGCTGCCGTGTCAATGACGCGGGTGGACGAGAAGCTCGGCCGCGCGCTGGCGCGCCGTCGCACCGTTGGCACTCTGCGCACGTTGCAGGTACCCGACGAAGACGCCCCCGCTGCAGTGGACTTCTACTCGAACGACTACCTGGGCCTCGCGCGCTTACAACCGCTGAAGGATCTCGTGAAGACTCGCCACGAGCAGCTACAGAGCCAGCACACGCACATGCTGGGGGCCACAGGCTCGCGACTCATTTCAGGCAACTCGAGGCTGTTCATGCAGACGGAGAAGGAACTGGCCATGTTCTACAACAGGTAGGGCGCTGCGGAGGGGAGTGGGGAGTGCAGTGCTGGACTAACTTAGTCGTATTTGAGCTTTAGTGAGGCGGCGCTGCTGTTCAACTCGGGCTACGCTGCCGATATGGGCGTGATGTCTTGTGTACCCCAGGCGGAGGATGTGATTTTGTACGATGAACTAGTGCACAACTCGTGCCATGAAGGAATTCGTTTGAGTCGCGCGTACGCCAATGACCGTTCATTTGCGTTCCGACACAACGACCTTGAGGACCTCGAGCGCAAACTGCAAAATTACTCGCCGTTTTCGAACGGAGATGATGCACACAAACCTTGTGTGTATGTGGTGGTCGAGTCCCTGTACTCGATGGACGGTGATTTCGCTCCCTTGGAAGCTATGGCTGCGCTTTGCGAGAGAATGGATGCATTCCTGATTGTCGATGAAGCGCACAGTACCGGCGTATACGGCCCTCACGGTTCCGGTGTTGTACGTGAGCTCGGTCTGGAGGAGAAATACAAGAACGCTCTTGCGTGCCGCGTTCACACTTTTGGTAAAGCTATGGGCTGCCACGGTGCCGTTGTGTGCGGCTCCCAAGTGCTGATCGACTACCTGGTCAACTATGCGCGGTCCTTCATCTATACCACAGCATTTCCGTTCGACCAGCTCGTGTCTGTCATCTGCGTGCATGAGTTCTGTGCCAGCCCCGTAGCCGACGCGCTGCGCAGCCATGTGATCAAGCTGGTGAAATACTTCAAGAAGAAGGTGAACAGCACTCCGAGCATCCCGCACGATGCACTGTTAGAAAGTGACTCTCCTATTCAAGGTGTTGTGTTCGAAGGCAACCACCGTGTATTGATGGCTTCCCAGCAGATGAACGCCATGGGTATCCGCGTGATTCCCATCCGTTCTCCTACGGTTCCGAAGGGTGCTGAGCGGTTCCGCATCGTTATCCACGCGGACAACACGTGCCACGAAGTGGATCTGCTTGTGAACGCTCTCGCTGTCATGTTTGAGGCTCGACGCAACGCCAAACTATAGGAAACCTCGAAGTTAGACAGAGGTTATATGACTTTGGGACGTTTATTTGTAAGAATTCTGTGCGCTTCAACATTGACAAGACGTCTTACACAGCATTGTCGACACGTGCAGTGCTAGCACCAGCACGCAGCGTGACGGAGGCGTCGTCTTGCACGGCCGCCTTGGCCATCGCTCGCTGCAATAAACGCGCACATCCAATGTTGCCACTCTGCTCTGCAATATACAGCGGAGTGTGGTGGTCCACGTCTTCTCGGAACGGGTCAGCATGGTGGTCCAGCAGGAGCTTCACACAGAGCGCATGACCACCCAGCGCCGCCAGATGCAGCGGTGTGATGCTGCGTTCATCAATGGCATTTGGATCGGCATTGGCCGTCAGCAGCAGCCTCGTGCACTCATTATGGCCCCCACGCACGGCGTAGTGCAACGCCGTGAGGTTCTCGGTACTGCGGGCGTCGACGTTCCTGTCTGTGGAGTGGACCCAGCGCTTGACGACGCGTGCGTTGCCCGACTCAGCCGCTTGACGCGCGAAGCCCGGGAGATCTGATACCGGATGCACGCCACCGGCGCCACCTCTGTCCTCCTCCGCGACAGATTTGCGCTTCTTGCGTAACAACTTGCGGGCCATAATTTGTAGCTGCTGCTTCTGGTACGACGATGCGGCCACTACGAAGACCAAGACGAACACACCAACAACGCCCAGTGCCAGCGCTAGTGGGTGGATCTGCATGCGACCGGTGGCTGACATTCCCACGTTAATGCGGGCGTACTCGTGCGTAGTGGAGTCGATGGGCTTCATGGCGGATGGATACCTCTACGCTCAACTGAAGTTGGTCAAGTCATGAGCGACTTACGCGTAGGCAAAACTGAATTTGCGAAATTTTAGCCAATCCAAGATCGTAACGTGGTTTTGACGAATCAGGAGCGGTCTCACTAGCATGTTGAAGAGCTCCATGTAGAGCACCAGCCATAGCCATAGCCAAATGGCGTCACTTTACAAAATACCCATGAAGAAGCAACTTGAAATAGATAAGCGAGCAATACTAGTGTGCTTACCCATGCTCTTCCTCAGGAAGTTCCTGCGTGCAAACACCGACGATGAGGAGGAGAGTCGAAGACGGCTACATAATGAAGCATATCGATTGGGTATCCCCGATAAGGTATCGTTTCGCACGATGGTGTAGTACTACATGTACATGTAGTGATTAAGTACCAGATTAGAGTGAACTTATACGCGTTTCGTGCCATTCGTGATGGACAACGGCGACTTGTACAGCGGCCTGGCGCTTCCTAAGAAGACCAAGCGCGAGCGAGAAGTGGATACGCTAAGCAGCAATAAGGTATGCGATGCTGCAACCAAGGATGCTGCGGTGAAGCGTCAGTGCGTGGAGAAGAAGCCGCTAGACTTGCCGACCACGGTGAAGAAGCTTGAGGGATACATGGTACGTCATGTGTAAACAGTCATGTGGCTGTGTTAGCAGCTCTGTTGACTTCTTCTTTCATTTGTTGTAATTGGTTCTTGCAGCTAGTGGACAAGAAGTTTGCCAAGGCTAGCGCGTTGTTTTGTCAGTTGATGTCGGATCAATTGACGGCCGAGTCAAGCGAGCTTTTCGTGAAGACTTTGACCAAGGTGATCGACGAGAAAGGGGAGATATTGAGCGGCAAGAAGGAGTTTCAGACACTCATTGAGACCCTGGATGTAAAACGCGACGTTGTTCTGTGTGTTGAAAGCGATGAGCGGAGAAAGCGAGAGCGGAAGGTGGACTCGTGGAAGTTCCTGGCCATCACACACGCACAGCTCTTTACAGATGAAACGTACCAGTTCAACAAGGCTGCAAAGGTGGTAAAGCTTCGGTTCGAAGAAATGGTGAGCAGTAAAGACGGTCAAAAGGAAGACGAGCGAGCGCAGCGACTGCATTCAGAATTGATGCCGCTGCTGCGCACGCTGTGGAACAAGCTTAACGTCGCATGGGCTACCACTATTGTCGAGGGTGTCCTAGCGCTAGGAACTCGCCATCGCCTGCTTTTTAACAAGCAGGATCGTGTGGAGATCGACTTTTGGACAAAAGGCATGCAAGACCACCGCAGCGCACCCACCGTTGCACGATCCGCCAGCTCCGAAGCCCGACGAAACATCGTCGCCGCTAGCGGGTCCAAAAGTTCTGAAGCTGGCGCCAAGGTCCCCGGTAGATACAACCACCCGCTCTTCAACAAAGAGATCTAGGTGTACTTAGGTAGGTTGGTTCCTGCATCAGGTTGCCATAAGTGAAGCCATGTCCATTCTCACACGTCGCAGAAATACAAAAACTTGTGTTTCGTACATATTTGTACCGGTACTGGCAGTACCGGTATGCAACTCGATAGTCCTGCAGCCTGAGCCACACACGCCGAGCAGCACTGAAGCGCATCCGGCACCAGTCCAACCTTACCCTGCCCATGTTCGCGCTCCGTGGCGGCCTGACGCGCACTGCGTCCGGCGTTGCTGGTTCTCAGCCTGCTCAGCAGCTCCGCACGTTTGCCTCCAGCCAGAAGAAGCGCCTGACGTGGCGTCAGAAGGCCAAGATCGAGGAGCGCAAGCGCAACCCGCCGCCTCCGCGTCAGCAGCCCCGTCAGCGCGCTCAGCGCCAGAATTTCCTCGTGTCTCCACCTGTGGACGATGGCAAGAAGTGGCGCGTGCTGAGTGCCGGCGTGCTGGAGCGTCTACCTGTCGTGCAGCCCGATCTGAAGGACTGGGAGGTTGACTTCGAGGTCATGCAACATGAGAAGGCACTGCGTGAGGATCAGAGACTAGAGGAGGACTTCTGGTTCATGGAGCCCGGTACCAGGCACATCACGCCCGAGGAGGCCCCGTGGCCCAATGCTGAGGAGGACCCTGAGGAGATCGTAGGTGCTGGCTTCCACCTGGCTCCACGTGAGACAGAGGACGATGCTAACAACAACCGCAAGTCGCTTAACCGTGCGCTCAAGGGCCGCGTGTTCCTGCTGGTTAAGAACGACCAGAAGGACGCCAAGTACCCGTGGTTCTTCCCTGGGGGCGAGAAGCAGGATGCTGAGAAGATGCGCGACGCTGCGCTCCGACATGTGAGTGAGACTGTGGGCGACGAGATTGAGGCTACGGCGGTGGGCTTTGCGCCTATGGGCTACGTTAAGTACTTGCACGAGAACGACTCTGAGTACGATGGCACCAAGGTCTTTTTCTACAAGTCGCAGCACCTGTACGGAGATGTGGCACTGAACCAGGACAAGGCTAGCGATTACCTCTGGGTGACCCGGGACGAGCTGTCGGAGTACCTCGATCCAGAGGTCGTCGACTACATCCAGAAGATGGTGCCGCCGTAAGGCGAGTATCCGTCGTTCCATAGCTTAGCTTACGCTCTGCTCTGTTCAGTTCGACTCTTCACCTTGATGGATATACCTGTAGACAGCCGTTCGAGAGGCGGGGAGTGGCGAATGCAGCGCTGGCCCCGCCTCTCACCTTAATAGACCACCGAATACAGAGCCGAACCGTTTCCGAGATACTACCCGGGCGTTATCCAAGCACTCGTTCGTTGTTGCAGGACAAATATTGTGGCGTTATGCTAGTGTCGTAACGCTGCCATGTCGCGGCGTGAAGCAAGACAGACAGTGCATTTCGACGACAGACACTCGTTTTATTTCTTTGTTGACAATTTACATACTAAGTCACGAATAAGAAAAACTGCGAGCAGGAACCACGAAACGAACGACAGATGTGGCAACGACTTGCTCTGGTTGGTACATGGGAAAAAAATCCAAAATGGTTGCGAGGTGCTGTGTGATGTGTGTGAAGAGTAGAAGAACGTCTCGCCTTTGGCGGGGATTGCTTTGAGCCTAATGCGACGGACGCGGGCTGTTGAAGCTGGCGTCGAGCGAGCCGGTGAAACTTTGGCGCTTTATGGAACTGCGACGTCGTCGAATGCTCTTGGCCTTTTCCTTTCTCTCCTGAATCTCGATGTCGAAGCTCAGCTTGGGCGCTGCGAAGCGGTTCAGGCTCACGTAGCTGTTCTCGACACTTGAGTGTAGGGACACGAGATCAGGAGGTGTACCGACGAAGTCGTTGAGTAGTCGACTAGCACGTGCTGCCGGGTGCCGTTGTGCGGCGACCAGTATGACGTGGAAGTACTTTGCTCGTCGCTCCAGAAGAGGGATACTGTCGAATTGCAGATAGCTCCACACACCTCCCTTGTCGGGTAGCGGGGGTAACGTTGGCTCGCTATCTTCGCCGCAGTCTGTGATGGAGAAGCGGAGGCCCACCGCAGCGTCCTCATCCTCGTTGTTGTTGGTGCTTTCGTCACTAATACTGGCCATGGCCGTGACAGATGCAAGCTTCCTGTGTGATACCGGCATGATCTTGCTCAGCGCCGCGTGCAAGTCGCGGAACTCGGAGTAGCGACGTCGCACCTTGTAGGCCGACAACGGGCCGTGTGCGATGGAGCGCACGATCACCTCATAGTAGACGATTCCGTCGGTGTCGCGGCTGTATCCTGTGACGGAAGCACTGCGGTAGTTCATAAAGTTTTCTTCCTCCTCGTCCACCTCCTGTGCAACTCCCTCCTCGCCGACGAAACCTGCTGCGTCGCTGCGTGGCGAGCACGTCGCCGAGTTGAATGTCCAACTACGGCCATAGTAGTGAATCTGGTTCTCCGCTTCTGGCTCTGGCACTGATTGTGTCCGTTGCGGTTGCAGGTCGCTGGTACTGTTCACACTACCTGAACTGCTGCTAGTGCTGTGTACTTCGTGGCTGCTGCCGTGGCTGGTGCTATGTGCTCTCTTGGCCATGGTATTCTCCAGAGCCGTCTCCAGTAAGGAGCCGCGTCGATGCCTGTGGCCGTCAACTGCCACTCGGGCGCGGCGCGGATAGCCGAGTTCCTGTTGCAACAGACTCAACGAACTGCCGGCGCCGGAACTGAGCGCGCGGCGTGCGTGCCGGACGTGCCGCTGGCGTTGGAACTCGATCTCCTCCTCCTCTGTGAAGGTGTCGAACTGGTTGTTCACGACCGTGAGCACATTGGCCGTGGACGCGCGGCGTGACAGTGTGGATAGCGACTGCGAGCGGCCCCCGCGTACGGACACAGGCACGGGCACAGCGACGGGTTCCTGGTCCTTGAGGCTGGGGGTGAGCGTCGTTGGGGACGCGACGGCGACCACATCAACGAACTGGCCGGGCATGAACGTTGTCGTAGAGAGCGGGCGCTGAAAGTGACGAGCCGCTCCAATTGACGCTGATGCGCAGCGGGCGGCGAGTTGGATAATGAGCAACCGTAAAGCAGAGAGAGCCCGCGCCGCCACTGCAAAGCCGAAAGCTTGCTCGAAAAATATTGTGCCAAAATACCAGGAAACATAAAAAAGCTTTGAAAATGCAACGCGGCAACGGCTGTCGGGCGGTTATCTTTGCCAAGCAAAATGCAAAATTCTCGTTGGGCTTTGACAGATGGAGCTCTCAAGCGCCGGCTTCTCTCTCTCGCGAGATCCGCCTGAAACCCACGCGGACCAAGCAGACGGCAGCTTCTTGTGGCTACCGACCGAGGAGCAGCGTGCTGGCTGAGTGCGCGGACAGCCGTGGACTGCGCGTCAACGCGGACGTATCGCTATAATTCCGCGGGCGGCACCGTCGACGCCGACTGCTTTCGAGCGACTATCCATGCACTGACACGCTCCGCACCGCTGCTTCAAGCAGTGCTTGGTGCTCGGAGCCGGCGTCCGGAGCCTGCTTTTTGAAGCAGCGGAGCCGGCCGATGTCAAATGGCGCCCAGCTGGCGGAGACTATGCGGCTTATCCACGCCTTTTCCACGACGCACAGCGCGTCCGAGCGTTCTCGACCAGCGTCTGGCCAAGCGGCCGTGGTGATCATGGCCCTCCGCGCGCGGATAAGGAAGACAGCGGAACATTCGATAAGCGAGCAATAGCCAGAGATCCGCATGCGTCGGGATCGCGCCAGCATATCATAGCCGTCGGTGCCGGCCGCGTAGACACCCGACAGAGCGTTTCCGCCCTCTTCAATTTACCAGGTCAAATTTTGGTGGCGTTTTGCCGCACCGATGCAAGATTGCGGTGGATCCGGCCGTTATGGCGCGCATTGATAGTCGAGCCGCAGCAGATATGGCTACAGATCGTGCCCGTTACGGCGCGAAAGGGCGCGGGACTGCCTGCTCGGCCTGTTTCTTGCAAGTGTGCTTCGTTTGACGCGAGGCACGCATGTACCAGTGGTACTAACACCCTGCTTGCCGTCGATCGAGACAGTGCCTCGGAGGCACGCAGCGCTCCACTCCTTGATGGCGCTATGCCTCAGTGTCTCAAGACGTGGCGCCATCGATAAGGAGAAAGGGCTGCCGCCGCTAGGCAACTACAGCAGACAGTCCTCGTCGTTCGGCGGCCGGTCGGCTCGCCTAGTGGTGTCGACGTCAAGGGTCGCGATGCCGACTCGACGTCGTTGACTCTCGACGTCTACGGTTGTAGCGTTATCTCATTTACTTCTCTTGCTTACCGTTTTCTGATTGGCTAAAACGGCGTATTTCAAGCCAATCAGATAGGGACTACACAGGCATTCAATCACGTGCAGACTGCAACTTGGCACGCAGTAAAACAGGATCGTATTTTAAGATTTTTTTGTTTTCTAAATTCAGATCGTATCACCCATCCTCACTAAGAAATATCTCACCACGTCCTAGCCACCAAGCTTATATCCAAGGATCTTGGATCTTGGACCATGATACGGAGTACCTATCTATGGTGTCACGAGTCGTTGGCTCGACGTCCTTGACGTCTATGGTGTCAAATCCCTTTGACACCTGACGTCGACAGCACTGCCAGTGGCAGCTGAGGACTGCAACCCGTCGTAAGGATTCCAGGTCTGTAGCCGCCGCGAAACGATCCGGATCGTTGCCTTATCAGGTGGCCCTCATGCTATCGATCCCGTCGCCGAGCAGTAGCATTTAGTCGTGTGTGCTATTGCAGCGGCGGCAGCAGGAGCTCTTTATTAGCTTAAGTGACTGTAATGCTACTCAACCTTGAAAACCTTGAAAACGAAAATAGCAGAAGCTCTTGCTTGTCAATGACATCGCTGCGGCTGTCTGATTCTGATCTCTGCTGCTGAACCAACTTCAACGCGATAACGTGTCGATACGTACCACACAATAATGTGTAGGCCATATGGAGTTAACTTCAACCGCTCCAACTTGCGCTTGATAACTCTAAAATAACGTTAGGGGAAAGCTTATCCACTTGTCCTTGCGAACTGGTAAGTGCCTTGCCTACTAAGTAAGTTTTGCCGCAAGACACCCCAAAGCACCAATGATCGAAATGTGCTTCAAAAGCGACAACCAACGCACACGATCTGATGCAGCAACATGCAACAAATGCGGGAATCGGTCCACTATACATGTAATACATGTATAGTGGACCGATTCCCCCCCCATTTGTCCCGCATTTGACGTAGCCAAATCAGCAGCAAACAGGTTCTGATGTGTTCGTCGACTGCAGTCCATGCAGCGTTAAACCGACTCGATGATCAACGAGGAGGTTATCGGCACTGTGACCAGCCAAGCCTGCCTTGACACCATCCCGTGTTCAGGTTGTATATGGAGCTGCGCTCACAATGACTTATGGTTCTGTAGCTTATTGACTTGGTCATTGAAGAACTCATCTTTACAACCGACGATTCATTGACGCCTGTGCTGTCACTGTCTCCAGGGCTTCCTAAAATATTTTTGCAATTGTATTGACGCACTATGTATGAAATAAATTACGGGAATTCTACAGCCCATGTTTTCTGGGGAGGGGTGGGGTGGGGGGGCGGCATTCTGAACCCATGTCGCTCGGCAAGCCGAATCGATGGCTGTGGTTTAAGGCCTGTGTTCGCAGCACGCAGGCTGAACGTCACGACCAAGCATAATCTAATAGCACATTCTGTCGGCGTTCTCAGGGCTTTACCGGTAAGTGGTTTAACTGGACCACGTTTCCCAGCTACGATTATTGATAATTGCATAGGATTTGAGGCCCACGACACCCGTACCCATGTATCGAAATGATTGCAACCATGTTTTCCATACCGTATAGCAAATGACATATCCAGCAAAATGTCATATCCGACACCAGATTCTATCCAATCACAATCAAGTATTTAGTCTAGGAACATTTCGTACTTAGTATTTGGCTGCTGGATATGACATATACTTGCTTTTCACTTGATTTATTATGAAATGTAACCCTACTATACTGGGTTAAAAAGGGTTAACCCTATTAACACTAACAGATTTACAGGCAGTATTATGCCTCTAAAATTCGTCATCAGAGCCTTCTCATTGGTTAATACATTTCAGTGATCTTTCGTCTTAAAGGTGCCATTACGCCTCTAAAAAGAGTTGCACATCGAATGACACAATAATATCCCGCAATTTTTTTACTTTTAAGGAAGAGGTTCTCGGTAAGAATCGACACAGTAAGGGGGAGATTTGGGGGGTGATCCCACAACAACTAAATGCGGAACCTATGCTATTGAGCTAAAATTTGGTACACACATAGGCTAAGGGGTAAAACTAACACTGACAAAGTTTAGTGTTCTGAGGCCACGCCGTCTAGCATATATCGACCCAAGAGCACGTCCCCAGAGGCGCTGGAGCGTCAGCCAAAAGCACCATCGCCCCGCGGGAATAATTCTACCCTACACTCAATATAATCTTTAGATTGTGGCGTAAACGGATGTATCGTCTGATGCGAAACAGGCACCTCTACCGAAGATTGACGTCCTATCGTTGAATTAAAATTGGACTTCAATGCGACCTTGACATTATAACTTTTAGGTACCTTCAGACAACCAAGAAAGCAGCGCCTCCTGCGCGCCACCATTGCGCAAGAACTGCTAGGCTCTAGGCTCTCAAACTTGGCATAGGACGGTTTTATAGTGCTAACTAAGTGTATACCAAGCTTCCGTTTCGTACGACAGTTCCGCATTTTGTTGTCCCGAGGTCACACCCCTTGCTGTGTCGGTTCTTACCGAGAACCTCTTTCAAAAAAGGGTTAACTGGTTCAAATTTTGGGATTCTAACGTTATTTTGTCATAAGACCCCTCGACACGAGCCGAGCGACGTACAGTACCACGCGCTGTCGCTAGCGCGCATGTCCCTGAGGGTTGTTATTAACGGGGGAGAATCGGTAGTATTTGTAGTAGCCTACTACCGCTTGCTGATCCCATTATGTAATAGGCACATGACATAGATGTGGCCACTGGTAGCAGCTTCACCTCGGCCATTGTAGTTGGGGTGTACGGGAGAACGAGTGAAATCGAACGAAACGGCAAAAGACCTTGCAGTGAGGATCATTTTGAGATTGACAACACCAAGATGAGCTCACCCGTTTCCTACAGCGACACCCAAGTCAAGCTTCCTGCCGCTAGCTTCTTGCCTGGCGACGACTTCCAATCATGGCCTCACCTGTCTGCACCACCTAGTATACCGTTCTTCGGAGCAAATCCCGTCTGGGTGGCAAGTACAATCGTTACCACGGATCTTTCGCAACTCCGAGGCAAAGCTGCTGACTCCTCGTTTGAAGGCGATGCTAGTAGTGAGGACGGCCTCCCTCTCTCCCTGTGCGGATCCGCATCTCGAGACGGTGTGACTCCATCCTTCCCTCTTTTCACGCAGCGCTCTCCACCTGACCAAGTTGAGACGCAAAGTAGTGCGGTCATGGACGCTGTTGCAGAGATAGCAAGCGATGATGATGGACGGGCTCACTTCTCCCCCACTAAGAGAGCAAGCAACGTTGCTTCATGGCCAAGCGCAGAGTCTGTACGCGACGTGAACGGATGCCTCACTGTCAATGTTGGTACCCTGTTGCTACATGCGACACCTTTTCCCCCGCTCCCCAAGGTCGAGAACGCACAGGGAGTCCTGCTGCTCGTAACGACGACACGCCGCCCGACAGTACAGAGCTGAGCACGAAAGACTTTGAGTGTTCTCCTAAGGTGGTGGATCGTGATGGAAAACTCAAAACGGTGATGATAGCAAGCAAGATATTCGGCAAAGACGTAAAACGCATCAAGTACACCGAAATGCGTGTCATTTTCAGACGCTTAGGCATCAAGGGATACAAGAACAAGCCCAAGACGCAGCTGTTAGAAATGATTGCCCAAAAGAAGAGGAACGATGTGGTGTACGACGCCAAGATGGAAGCGCGTCACGAGCCCACGCAGAAACAAATTCAGTGCCCTTTTCGGATCGTGAACATCATATTTTCTGATCGCTTCGCAGAGCGGTTTGATGCACTTGGGAACCAATGTACGAGAGCGGATCTCGACGCGCCTTTATTGCTTGAGACCCGCTTCTGGCGCGACGTGCATACAGCCGTATAGAACACCCTCTGTGCTCTCCCGCTCAAACGCAGTAGCCACTTGCTCAATCTCGTCAATAGTTGTGGGCAGTTTTATCGCTAGTCGAGAGCAAGATAAAATCGCGATGATTCCCTTCTGCACGTAGCGGTAAAACGAAGGAATGCTGATGTGTGCGACGTCATGGATGTCCAAGTATGAGCCACCAGCCAGATACCTTAGCATAAATGCAGTATGATCTCGCCAGAGATTGGGGCCACCCCAGTTCTCGTAGTGGACATCCTGCCGTCGACCGAAAGATATGGGCTAAGTAAAGCGATCAGGCGGTTGAAATGGTCTTCATCCATGCGGTAAGTACGCGTAAACGTATTCGCCCGGCGCAAGTGCAGCGCATGCTGGCTCCATATGGGTCGCTGTCTGCAGTAGAAAGTCTCTCTCGTCTGGATCACTGACGTGACTGCCGCAAAGCAAACCATCGTGTCGTCACACTCGGAGCCCTCGTCGCGAGCACCCCCTTTAAACAAGTCAAACATATCGGAATCGCTGTCAGAATCGCCGGCGAGGTCCACGCTGGACGTCGTGGCGTTGGGCGAGGGGATGAGAAGTGGGAGTGGGCGGAAATCACAGTGCCGATCCAGCTTTTCCTCCATTCTCAAAACGAGAGCGAATATACTGCCGTCCCATCTCGATCACCCCTAAACACTAGGAGAACTCTACTACAAATCCTCACCCGTTAAGAACGGCCCTGAGGTGAGCTAGGAAGGAGTAGACGGGGCCGGCAGCAACTTGCCGGTTTTGCAGAAGATGTGCTGACAGTCACGGACGAGTCCGGTAAACACGTCAAGTAGGATTCGTTGGCGAAGGCGCCGGGCACATTGGTGAAGATCTCTTCGTATTGCAGGAATTCCGCTGAGACCATTGCGACCGATGGAGTTAATAGAGACTTTGAGGAGGGAAATCGATTGAGTTTGTTGCCCCGTTACGTCGAATTGTAGCTGGACGGTATGCTCGTCCGCTGTAAGCGGCGGTGACGACGGACGCGCGAAGCGCGTTTCCAAGGGGAACAGCTCAAGCGTCTACTACAATTGACTGACGACATGGCGAACAACACCGTGATCCCGTTGCCTTCGGAGTACCTTGATGACTCTTCCAAGCCGCCTACCAGTGCTCATTGGGAGCCTTGCTTGCTGAAGGGCAAGAAATACACGTGGCAGAGCTCGCCGTGGTTTTTGAGTGAGCAATATATATGTTTCACCTGGTGCTTGTGCTGGCCAAGTATTACACGGCGGGAATCTATCGATTTCGCCCGTCGAAGGTGGCGGAATTGAAAGAAGACACTCTGTGGGCGTTGCTACAAACGGCGATGAATCTATCCGCTCAGGAGGAGGCTACTTTTCAAAGCCACCACGACCAGTTGAAGAGATTCATGAAGTTGTGTCTATGGGGCACCAAGGCAGACATATGGTACAAGGAAGTGAAAGACAATATTAGTGGTGCCAAAGCGTCGTTGGAATCCGACAACAACTTGCTGCTTGTCGACCACAGTGACAAAGTCATCACTTTGTGATAAGGTGTCTCTAAAATTCTGGGTTTGTGATAGGTTGGACCTCGGATTGGTGGTGTTCCGTGAAGATGATTGGTGGATATGTGTGTTTCGATGTGACAATGCCTCGGATTCTGGAGAACTTAAGTGACTATTGATCGAATCTGGAGTTTCCGCTTGTAAGGGTCAAGCCGACCCCCAAAAAAAATGACTATGTAGACAAGTTAGTATTTCGTTCCGAGAAGCACGTCATAATGCGTGTAATTCTTGTCCCAGAAAGTCTGAGATTGAGCGAAGGAGTCGAGTATATTTTGGCGGTCCAGATCTGAGGTGCTTCCCAGATGTTGCCGTCACGTCCCTATACTATCACTCCTCGGAGTTCGCTTCCCGCTCCGGAGTTCTCGATGGGGACCTCCCTGCACCAGATTTCTCCCAAATTTCTAGAGCATTTATCTTGATCTCACTATTTCACTACGCATCTCCGACCAACACCCATTAATTCTGAAGATGTACCCACCAAGTCTGGGGTACATCCACTAAGTCTGGGGTGTATTCACTGAAGGATAATCACGAACTTCGATAAAAATCAGGAGACCAACACTCCACGGAAAGATCGCAACGAAGACATGGAGCGGTCAGTTAGGAAGAGCTAGTCTGCCTGTGAACCAGGGTTAACCACAACAGAGTTCGTTTTACCGTCAAGTGAGGGAGTCATTCTCCAAGGAAGAAATTCAAAGTCATTTAGATAGTGATCCATTGACTTTATGCCTGGAAAGGATCTATATATTCCATATCTCTACCTGCTAGGTACCTGATCTGAGGACATGACCAATGGGCTATATTTACGGGAGTAAGCAGAAGTGAGGCTCCTAAGAGTAGTTTGTGTGTTCGCTTTGGACTGAATAAGTCGGTGTTGAGCAGATTGCTTCTCCTTTCTAAGGAGTGGTGCGCGTCCCCAGAATTGTTCAAGTGTTTAGGATTCGGACAAGTCGACTAGAAGACCGGCCTAGCATTCCAGGCCGAGAGGAAAGAAGAGATTTCGTGCTGACCCGAGTCCTGGGCCTAAGGAAAATAGAGAGGGCAAGAGGTTTGTGTATAGTGTAAAACTCGGTTTGTATATTGTGTTGAATCGGATTGTTTGGAAGTGTTAGCTGATACAGCTTCTGGAGACTCGGGGTCGATACTAATCTCCCGATTAAAAGATCCGCTACCAAGAGGATACACAACGTACGCCTGGCCAGCAATGTGTTTGAGTCAAGCACCCTGCGCAAGGACGGTCTAGAGCAAGAATTTGAGATTTGCCTCAGATCTCCCGCCTATTTCTCCAGATTCTTCTCGAGAAAAGCACTCGCACTTCGTCACAACTTTCCTGGAGAAAAAGCTCGTGAGGCTGGAGACGCCAAGAAGCCGGGCATCCAGTATATCAATGACAACAACGGCACCGAGCTGTTGCTGGATCTGGGGCTGGCTGATCACTTGATGGAGCCGATGCACGTGTCTGACGCGACACCTGCTGATTTGCACTAGCATATTGCAGAGATTCAACGCGAGACACGCACGTCGGAAGTTCAGGGTCAATGGGTCCATCCGTTGATTATACTCTCAAGTACAAACACAGCGAATGGGAATCTACATGCTCGGCATCACAATTTCATTGGTGGACAGTATTTCCGCTAGAATGAAGGCATCTCGACTAGAATCAATAGTTTCCTCTAATAGCCTCCGCTTATATCGCGCTATGCAGTTGTACGGCAGCAATCACCGGAGCATTGCCATTTACGGGAGGGTTATACGGATTGGCACGTTGAACGCAAGGTTTCATCCAGCATGTATGATTGGATGTTGTGAAACACTCGAGTATATTGCGCATCAACCATCACGTCCGTGGATCTTGTAGTAGATGTTGCTCCTTCTTTGGATTTTGTTTTACCACATCTATTACTATGGGCTTTAACCATTAGCGCGTTCTTCATCCTGATCAAGGAAGATATTGGTCGTGGGTGTTTAGGCTCGGTACTTGCATCATTTCTCTGATTATTGTCGTCATCTACTGCCTAGGATCGCTGCTTTTCGCTAATACGGACCAGACAAAAGTCTCAAATTCACCGATGAATGTCATGGATTTATGAAAGCTCTACCGCTAGCTGCGTGGGTTTTCGTCGGTGTTAAAGCGCTTCCACTCTCTAGTGATCAATTCGAACAACAGAAGCAAATCGTTCCAGTCGCTCAAGTTTCATGTGTCGTGACGCTTTTCATCACTGGTCTGGTCGTTTATTTCGGTACGACGCCACTACCTCCCGGTTAGGCTGCTCTCCCGACTGAACTCATTCCATTTAACAGAGGTTTCACGCTAATACCCAATAACCCAAGCCATACCAGCCACATACGCTACAGCCTTTGGATTCATGTGGTGCTACAGAAACGTTGATCGTGGCGATGGCCACTTCCCGTTTGTTACCACGAGTTCTGTCGAAGACGACAAAAAGAATGAATCTCCGTGTGGCGCTTGTTGGGTCTGCTGTGAGTTAAGCGTTTCGTATTTTATCCCAGCAGTGGAGAAGAACATTTCAAAATCTGTATCTTGTCCGCGTTCGTGTTGTACACGGGACAATGTATCGGCTACATTTTATCGCAACATCAAGGGTTCGGAATTCCGGAGTCCTTTTGGTATAGCTGGATCTATTTGTACTCAATGATCATCTGTGTCTCGTCCATCGTCGCCGGCGCGGGGCTCCAGAACATCGGAGGTGTCGAAATCATTGCGTTTTCAATAACAGTCGTGCTCTTGACTGTATTTTACATCGGTTACGCTCGCAAGCGGCAAACATTCTCTGCAGCTGAGAAGCGCGTATTGTTCGTAGCTCACGTGACCAGGTGAATATCCTGGCGCGACCCCTGGACGCTTCACTAGCTCGTCGGGTTCTCCTACAGAGGCACACGGCTCCGGGGCTATCGGAGCTGCAAAACCTCAACTACAGGACCGAGCAAGCCAAGGTATCGTACCCGAGCACGAAGGCGCGCGTAGGCAGAGATACTGTGTACTTTGTGTGGGACTCACTGTTGATTGCTGCTGCAAAGCTGAAGGAGGAGCCACTGGAGACGACAGTGTCGATCATTCGTGTCGGTGGAATGACGGGAGCTCCAGACTCGAGGACGCGTCGGCTCTTGACAAACACACCACGACGAGTAATAAATGCGCCCAAGTACAACGGACCTAAGTGGAAGGACGTCTAAGTGGGCTTACTCGCATGGGCTCATGAAGACCCTGGCGGTGTACAGCGTCATAGGTGTTGCAGGTACGCTGGTCTCATTGATGGCAGCGCTGCTGCCCTCTCCACTATTGTAAGTATTGCTATACCAACGAGATAGCGTAACCGAACCTTCCACTAACAATGTTGGTTATTGTTGCGCGGCCAAGATTCTGATGGGTTACATGGTACTTCGTTCGATATATAGACAGATAGAGGGGTTTCTGGATGATTGCTGGTGGGAAGAGATCGTGTGCGTGAGTTTGTGCGCCACGTTCAACAACAACATTGCCTAGAAGCTCATGAAGCTATATACGCGGGTTGCGATCGATGAAGTTTGCGATCGTGGCCAAGAGTGACCACTGGACGCACGAGGTTTAGATAAAGAGGATGCTGCAAAGTCTCCTTATCATGCAAACGGAGGTTAACGATTTACTTCACCGAGATCGCGTGCCGAGCAGGCCAAAATGAGTTGAGTAGCATCATCGCAAATAGTGCCGTTCAAGCCATCTAACACTCTACCAGCAACAAGCTCAAGATCAAGCGTTGCCTGGTCATCTTGGGCATTGTTACGGCGGTAGCATTGACTGGATTGAGCGTGTGGTGGCTGTTCTTCGACGACCACGACCCTGCTGCAGTTGCAGACGAATTTATCTCCGGTGACGCGAAGAACGAGGATGCGTACATCTAACTCCCCAAAAAGAATGGCGACCACTTCTTCTACAAGCGAAGTACAATCCAAGTACGACTCCGCTAGTGATTTGGACGACGGGGGGACCTGGTGGATCGCGGTTTCTGGCGCTGTTCAACGAGAACGGCCCGTGCCGGATTCAACCGGATCTTTCGACGAAGGTGCATCCGTACTCATGACCGTACGAGACTAACATGATTTTATTGGATCAGTCTACCAGCACCGACTTCTTGTACAGTTCGGGCGGTGTTCACGACTACAACGAACAGGACGTGGGGGGGAATTTGTACGAGTTCTTACAGGGATTCATTGAGAAACACCCGGAGTTTACAAGGACGGTAGTTCTTCTTGATGGGTGAAAGCTATACAAGCAATTGTGTCCCTGGCGCTGCGCGCTACATTCGGGAGCAGAACAAGAAGCATGAGTCAAGTGACAAGGTGAAGAACATCGACTGGCAAGGTATTGCGATTGGCATTAGATGGACGATCCAGGACCTGCCTGAGCCGATTCGTGTGCAAACCAAGTACACCAATACTGGTAGCCGTCGTCAATACACTAGCAACGCTGGCGCAGTACTTGGTAGTTTAGATATACAGGTTGATATTTTGGCGGTGCAGCATTGTACGACGTGTGTACACTGCACACCATCGCTGAAAGTAGAGGAGGGTATACAAAGGAAAGGATTTGATCGAACGCGCTGATGGCGAAGGCAAGTGCTATTGAAAGTGCTATTGAAAGTTATATTTAAGCGAGATGTCTTTGCAAATTCAAACGTTCAGGGCCCGATCCAGATACCAGTCGTGTTGTTCTCCTCCTCCAACAAGCGCACAAAGAAGACAGCGTCCTTAATCCATTACCAGATCAAAATTCCAGGAAATACTCTCCTATTTCTCAGAACCACGGCGATTCATGAGCTGCTGGCGCGCTTTCGAGCTGGTAATTTAATTTCCGACAGCTGGGTGATCGAATTGTTCTGCTTCACCCTGATTTTATAAAGGGGCTGGCCTGCAGCCTTTTGAACCAATATATACAAGGCACGAACAATTTCGGGATCATCCGAGTTGAGGGCGTCTCTCGCGTGGTAACAGTGAAGCAGTCCACGTGGAACCCCTCTCTACACCCCTTGCAGCCGAACCGGAATTTTCCTTTCCCCTTGAGTCCAACGTCGCGACAGAGGCGACACTCAAGAACTTTGCCGTCTTTATTGCTGGTAATGTTGTACCCAGAAGCATTGGTCGCGATAAAGTTGGATATGGATTCAGCAGGGGTTGTTTCACCGGGGCGTTTTTTATCACGACGATAACGCTCTTGATCTGTCAGTTTGACTACGATTCGACGTTTAAAATTTCTCATCGTCGTCCGCGGTGGGTCAGGGGTTTTGATACGACGCAACAATCCATAGGCATTGACCACGAACAAATCAAGAGCGCAGGTGCACCTGCTCATATGAAGTGGCTTTTCTCGGCGTTGAGTCCTGTTGGTGCTTAGAAGCTGGTCGACATAGTCCACACTTTTCATATAGATGCTGTAGGCAACAATAAACGATGGAACCTGGAAAAATTTCCTGTGCATGTCTTCGTAGCCCGTCCAACGATTCAGATGTGCGAGACCATGCGCACAGCGAACTGCTTCTTCACTATCGGGCCTTTGTACTCGAACGGATGGTCTCATGGCCAAATCGTTTGCGTAGAACACAACAGGTAGCTTATCTTTGAAAACCGCATAGCCAACGCACGGAGCAAACGTTAGAGGCACTTTGAATTCTGTACGTCTGCGCGGTGGAATCTTTTTTTGCGCCTTGGAGTGAGCTTCCTGTTGTTGTTTCCAATCTAGTACTGGCTTAATAGCCGCAACCAATTCCCAATCACCTCGATCAGCATTTGCAATACGCTTCAGAGAATCAGAAACACCGGGCTTATCCCGTGCATCCACCAAATTCATGCGAACTGTGCCCAGCATCCGCATTTCACCATCGGTAAGCGCTAGTATAGCACTAGCAAGTATGTGACGAGTATAGAAGTTGTCATAGACCATTAAACGTCTCCCAGTAGGAGAACAGTCGCTGTGTCTGGAGACCAACCATGCCTGCCCACACCGAAGATGGTTTCATTAGATCTAACATGATTCCTGGACATCGGGATGTTGTGTATAGCGCAGTACGTATCTCAGAAAATGTCTACATGAAACACATTGCGGGGGATAGAAGAGAAACCAACCCCGAGCTGTTGTCCCATAATGTGTGAATATACAGGGGATTCCAACTCGCAACAGCGTAAAATCGTGCAGCGTATTTGACGGGGTTTTGACGGCATGAACGACTTCGCTTTTGTGCGGGCTCTGAGGTCTCACCCAACGCGGAAGCACGCACAGGAACTGCCACGGGTGCGAAATTGGTTTGTACATGGCGAAGTAAAAATCGGGTGTGCCAGAGCGGGTCTCGATCTTTCTCCTCAGGTGTCACACTGGACGGAGCACAAATAGCAACTTTGCCCCGGATTTCTTGAAATCTGTTTCTTCCCATCACATTTTTACAGTCACTTTGGCCGAGAAAGAGCTCTTCACACCAATAATCTGCATTTTCATTCAGCTTGCACAAACTCATCGCCATCTCCAACCTAACGTATGCATCCCACTCAGTCTTTGACATTCTAGTTCCTCCATTCTCAAGCAGCCCTTGGTTTGTCCATCCCCACAATGTTTCTCGGAACTTCTTGGTGCAAAACAACGAAAATAAGCCAAACTCGCCGTGCTCTGTAAACTTCTAACGGATTTTATTCTCTTGGAGAATGTGAAGGTCCGTTTCCGTCTTCCATTCCTTTACGTAATCTTGAATGGCTGGTGGCAATCGATCGTGGTTTGTGTGGTTATCATCTTCGAAATCCAAATCTTCATCGGTCTCCCATTCGCTAGCTTCTGCATCGTTCTTGTCGACTCCTCTAGCGTCTATCTCATCACTCCCCAAGACACCGACCATGCCAACGGTTTCCGGCATGTCTTCCGCCACGTTTGATGCAATATCCGCGTCCAAACGCTACATGTGCTGCCATGGACACTATGTCATTTGCGTTTGTCTCTTGAAAAACTTCGTTGTCTTTCGTCTCGCAGTCTTCGGAGGTCAATACCCAGCGCTGAGCTGCTGAAGCAGTGCTTTGGGGTGGTAACGTCTCCACACCACTTCCGTGCTCACCCTGTTTGTGCTCGACGTCCGAGCTATCGCCCATTCTCGCTGGGGATGGCTTCGACGGGGAGTGTTCTGTTTTGAAGGTCAACGCATACAATGCGCAAGGTCTTCGTCTCATATCCCCTTCGTCTTTCTGCCCATTGACTGGCTTCAACGATCGAACCGAGGCCAAACTGGTGGTTCTTCGCCATCTCAACGATATTGGAACACGACAGCTGTTTTTGTACTCCAAGACATCCATTCGCAAGTAGTGCACCTGTGAGGAAGTTGGACCAAAATCGGTTAAACCATTCACTAACTTATAGTCCCCGACCACACCGAACCCAAAAGAAGTAGCCAACATCGGATTACTATGGCCAAAGTGCGTACAAGTGTATACGACATGACCACGAACAAGATTTGTCTCCAAAGTACTGTCGCATGTCCGACCCGGTCCCAAGTTGCCAAAACTCCAAGAACTTTTCGACTCCGGTACGGTTGAGTACTTGCTTTTCCAGTTCCTGGATCCAAGATTTTATCCTGGATTCCATATTGGTGTGGCGGATTCCAGATCTGAATATTGGATTCCAGATGTCGTGCGAAGTCTAAGTGGGTACAGGTCCAGGCATGGGTACAAAGTGTCATCATTGATTGCGTTACCGCCCGTCTCCGTCTCTACCGCCAATCAGCCAACATCTGCCGATTGCTGACCTCTACCGACAAGTCAGCCGACATGTGCCGACATTTACCGATATGCCTACCGACATCGAAGACTGACTTATGTGATTTGTACCAAAATCACATGTCACGACTTTGATCGTGTTACCCGGTCCAGCCAATCAGCATTCAGCGTGGGTACAAGTCACATGAGACGACTATCCACTGCTTTGATGATGTTACTGGGTTCGGCCAATCAACGCTCGGATCGGCGGTGACGCGGGTGACTCCAAGATCTAAGCGCCTGCTAAGTCACTGACTAAGCGCGCTTAAGTTCGCAGACGGACGCGATGACTTCGTCTCGGCTTCATTTTGTAGCTACTTGACTGCGGAGCTGGCGCCCTAGCTTCTGTAGGTCTCCGTTTACCCCGAAAGACAGGAAGTGATGTGCGGAAGATCGCATTTGAGTGCAACCGCGTCGACCAAGTAAATTCAAGGTGTAAGGCGAAATCCAAGAATAAATTCAACCCCCTTAACCAACTTACTTCGTCCTTTCGTTGGGTTAGGTTATTCCATATTCCCACAACTGGCTCGCTGGCCTTCGATTGGTGTCTTGGGTGGGCTTCATATTTCGAGTCGAAGGTGATCGGCTCTGAGGTTTCGACAGTGCTTTGGTTCTGGGACCCAGATTTAATCCCCGTTCAGCGGCAAGTTCCCATTTACGTCCGGCTTTGGCTTATTGTCCGTCTAGTACGGATTGGTGCGCGGGTGTCCCAGGGTTGGTGCGATGACTCTGGATTGTGACAGGCTCAAACCGAGCCAACATTTCCTAGCTACTCTTGGATCTGAGGAGCGAGTAAAGATCCCGGACCAGGCTCTCAGTTGGAGTCGCAAGTGGAAGAGAAGGAACCGGGACGACTCGAAGCCGGAGTTCGTCGAGAAGAGAAGAGGCTGTTACGGCCCCGTGTCCTGGGCCAAGGAGAAAGAAAGAAGAGGACAACTTCGTGTATTCAAGAAAAACTCGGGGCATTTCGTGTTCGGATCGACACGTGCAGACTGGGATCTACTGAGCCAGAGCCAAGCTCCGCTCGGATAGATTTCTGTGACCACTTGAATTGGGCGTAGCTGGTGTGGCTGACTCACGTCTGGGCCCACACCGTAGCCTTAGGAAGAACCCAAGGAAGAGGATAGCAAGCGAGGCCTCACACGCCACGCTTCGATTCTGGGTTGAGCTGAGTATTCTGGGATCTGGTATTGCATTCCGGAATCCGAGGTTCATTGTTCCGCGTTATCCCCCAGCGCCATCACCACAACTAGTGTGTGTGCTCGAATCAAGGAACGACTCAGAACATACTGGCGTTTCCGTGTTTGTTTTTCCCTGGACGCCTCACCACTACTGTTTGGCGTACCCGGATTAGCTGAGTAATTAGCTCTTCTACCACCTACCTCACCACACACCGCTGGCCCCTTCTACGCCAGCAACAAGGTCATCACGACTGCTGCTGCGCGCTTAAGTGGCACAACGCCAACTAGTGTGTACAACCGGTTTCCGGTCGGCTTTGGCGGTGGCCTCCTGAACGGGGGGCTCCTCTTCCTTTGGCGTTCCCTCCACCTCGGATAACGACAGCCTTGGCCACGACCTCCTCCGTCGCAATGGTCTCCTCCACAGCAGCCAATTCGACAACAACTGCCAGTTCGGTCTCCTCAGCTACCGATTCTGCGCTGACCGGTTCGTTTGCAGCAAGCTCCTTGATCACTGCCACCTCAGGTGTAGGCTCTTCGGTGGCAGGATCAATGACTGCATTTTCGCCTTCAACGACAACCCCGATGTCAGTGGCAACTTCGGGTTACTCTGCAGGCGTAGCCTTGTTCACTTCCGTCTGATGAATCTCCTAGATAGACTCCGTTTTGCCGACCTTATCACCGATCTCAACAGCGAGAGCACCTTCGACATCGTCAGTCACAGACCCAAAACCAACCGGCTGCTTCGATTCCTCAGCGTTCGCCTCGTCGAACGTCTCTTCAATTACGGACTCCGTTTCATCGGTCTTCGCCACCTCGGCTACAACCTTCTCGGCAATAAATTCGACCACCTCGATTGACTCCTGCTCCGTCGCATCCTCATTGGAAATTTCTTCAACCGCAGCTTCAACGGATTCTGTGTCTTCCGGTACTTTCGGCTCGAAAACGACGTCGTCAACTATGACTTGCTCATCATGCGGCAGCAATCACGTCGGCGACCACTTCGGAGTGAACACGTCAGATGGAATATCGACGTCGTCGGTCTTCAACCGGGATGGCCTCTTTAACAAGCCCGGCCTCTTAATCAGCCTTAGGGTCTGCAGCGTGGACAGTGGTCTCGACAGCGGCCGCCCCAACGTGCTCAACTTCGATCTCCTCCGACGCGACGTCCGCTCCACAGAGACTTCTTCAACGGTCTCCTCCACTTCAACGGATTCCACGACGGCCGATCCAACCTCTTCAACATCCGTTACCGGCTCAGCGCTAACCACGTTGATCTCCTCGACGACAGCATCCTCTGTTCAATCTACAAGTCGGCGGTCTCTTCAACGACTTGTTCAGCAGCGACCGGCACTTACTCGACTGTGACCACATCGCTGTCCGACTTCATCTGAGACTTCCTCCACAGCCTCAACGGTCTCCTTCTCCATCGTTCACTGCAAGTGCAGCAGCTCCAGCGGCTAAAGCAACTGCGCCGCTGACCACAAGCGCTGCAACTGGAGTCTTCCGATCGATAGCAGCTTCGCCTTTGTCAACGGAAGCTGCCACCACTTCATCCTCGTTGACTTCTGCTGCTCTCACTGGTAGAGACACATCGACGAGCTCGACGGTGTCTCGATTGTGACACAATTTGTGCCGGTTGAGTTTGAAATGGTGACGACGCTGTACGAGATGCTTGGCCACGTTGGAGGTGGGGTAGCACAGTTGTCCTCTCCCTAACAAAACGGATAGTGTTACGCTGACTGTCGCTGTGCGTTAATACCGTTGTGTACTCGGTAGCTTAGTGCTATCACTCCTGCCACCTCGGCGATAAAGCTGTCCAGTCGCCAAGTGACTTCAGTAGAATCGTTAGCGTGTCAGGGCTGATACGAGGCGATAAAGCAACTGTGAAGGCATGCCACTCACGAAGAAGGTAATCGACGGGAACGGATGGGTCCGCATAGTCGAAGCAGTAGCAGAGATCAAGACATTGCGATAGACTTTGTCCGGGTAACTGCGAGTGGTCTTTAGCAAGCGTAGCAACTTTACAGTAGAGCCAAGTCCATTGTGGAAGACATCTTGGCCAAGCTTCAGAAGGGCGAGATGTTCCGTCAGAAAGTCGGTTTCATCACCTTCTGTGAGGTGTTGTTGCTGGAAGAGATCAACCCGGTATTGGTGCGGATTTACCCCTCCAGTACGGAAGTAGCATAATGCTACATAGTTGATTTATCTAAACTGAATATATTCAGTTTAACAATCATTTGATTTGAAGTTTGTATGTCATGTCTTTTCCCCCGCCAAGGGGCATACAAATTTTAAGATAAAGGTTTCATTCGTCTCTGTACGCATCTTTTTATTTTCACAAGCACAAAGGCCAGTGTTTGTCAAATTTCAAATATAATCTTTGACGGTTAGCTGGAACTCGGCGATCTAATTTGCATCATTTCGCAAAGAGAATCAGCACGTTCCCACTCAACGTGTGGCTCTCAGCCGTTGGCGCTCTCCCGCCGTTTTGAAATCTGCCTCATTCGAGAATTTGCGCGGCCGGAGCACAAGCGGACGGAACGACGATGGTGCGGACGCTGGGGAAGGTCCTGCGCAACAGCGAGGTGACTGCGCGACAGCGAGGTGACTGCGCGCGACCTATCGTTCAAGTCGGTATGGCGCGAGCTCCGGAGCGAAGGATGGACATGAAAACCGCCGCCGAGACGCAGTCTCGACGATCCCTACTACTACGTAAGGCCCGGAGTCAGCGACAGCGGAACGGAAGGCGTACGTCTCTTCCGGGGAGAGGAGGCTGTGCTCGAGTACTACGCGCACGGTATGTTTAAACTGAACGTGTTTGTATTGATGTTATTCTAACCACTGTTATATTACATTCGTAGTGTTGCGCAGTAGTGTTGCTTGTCATTCTGGTGTGCATGCTGCTCCTCCCGCACCCTGGCGATGCTCGAATTGCTGCCGCGGCCGAAGTCGTTCTGCTAAACTACCTTGGTGACATCGAAGCTGCTGCTGCTCGTGAACGAGCTGCTACTGGCCAACCTGCTCTAGCTCAAGCTCCGCCAGCTCAAGCTTCGCCGGCTCAAGTTACTGTTGTGCGTACTACAGTTGCTCAAGCTGCTTTTACCGAGAGACGAGGGCAAGTGGCACCTGTTACACCTGGGACGGCGTCCGACCAGGCGCTCACTTGAGTTGATCCCGACGTCGCCTCATATCCAAGCTGACGAAGACACGGCGTCACCTGGCGGTTCGGTGGAATCCGCCACAGATCCAAGCGACGCGGACCATAGTATGTTGTATCATATACTGTCTTTTGCGCTGCATAATATGCATCCTGGAATGCATTGTATACTGAATGCTTTGGCGCATCTTGTGCTGCATACTATGTTGCGTATTATGCTGTATCCTATGCTGCATAGTGAGCTGCATAAAAGACTGCATGATATGCTAAATACTAACTGATGCTGTTGTATTGATGTTATAGACGATGAAGACGATGTTGCTGCACTGGGTAACGAGTTGTTGGCGTACACATAAGACCAATCGAATGCTGTGGACGGTAGTGTGAACACGGAGTTTGGCGCTATCGAGTGGGGCGATGAAGCCGAAAAGGACGACATCGAGACGGGCGAATACGACTCGAGTGAAGATGTGGAGGATAACTTCGTACCTGAAGACACTGCTGACGACCCGGAAGAGACCGAGGCTGAGATTGCTGCTGAGGTTCTCTTTGCTGAGGATTTCCTGAATATTGTTTTGGTGGTGAGGATGAAGTACTTGCCAGGAACTTGAAGAATGATGCCCTGCGGAGCATGACAGAGCATTGTTGGGAAGACGTGAACGAGCCTGATACGTATGAGCACTTGATGGCGCCATACGAGCCTGTGAACGATGTAGGTAGCTATCCAGGATTGCGGCAAGGCTACCCGGGACCAACAGCGGAGGCGCTCCGGCATGACGACTCTCCGATTGCCCTCCTCTTCTTTCTCATGCCGGTAGTTTTGGGGCAGCACATTGCTGCGTGCTCCAACGAGGATCATCGGGAGATGTTGCCGTAACGGATAGACGATGCCTACCAACGGTATCGAAAGAAGCAGCGGCGCAACCCAGAGCTACCGCGTAAGATCCGGCGCGACATTCAACAAGAGATGGAGACAATGAAACCCATCATGCCTCATGAGCTCTGCCGGTTCGTTGGCCTGTTAGTGGCGCGGACAATTGCCCCGAATCGTGAGAAATTGTCGAATCACTGGAAGACTACTGGCGTTGGCGCGATCTCGCGCGGAAGCTTTGGTTCCGTGTTATCTCGAGACCGTTTCATGGAGATATCGAGGAATCTTCGCTTCAATTCAAACAAGGACCCGAGAGTTAAAACTGACCGTGCGTGGAAGATCAGAAAGGTGGTGGAGGTATTCAGCGCACATACGCTCGCGGTTACATTGCGCCTTCACACTTAGCGTTTGACGAAGCTATGCTGCCAAGTCGTTCGTCGTTCAACAAGATGCGTGTGGACATGAAGGACAAGCCCCACAAGTGGGGCTCCAAGCTCATCATGTTGTGCAGTTCAGTCACCGCCTACTGCATTCGGTATGTTTATTTTTTGGAACTCGAAATATCATGTGCTGTATTATGCAGTTTACAAAATCTAACTGTGATCGTACTATGCTGAATATGTACAGCTTTGATGTTTACTGCGGCAAAAAAACAGCACGTTAGTGACGCACACGAACCTGACATGACGTCGGGACCAGCTGCCGTAGTTCGAAACCTGCTGGAAGTGTTCGGGCCTGAAGCGAGGAAGCAAGGAATGAGATTGGTGGTTATAGACCGCTTCTACACGTCGGTGGCATTGGCGATTCAGCTTCTGTTGATGGACTTCTACGTGGTTGGTACAACTATGACGAATCGAATGGGACACTGCAAGGGCGTGGTTGAGAAGATGAATACGCGGCCGCGTATTCCGTGGGGTTCGTTCAAGATAGCGACCCCAAAGCATGCCCCCAATATGAGCGCTATTAGTTGGTGGGATTCTCGCCCAGTGCATTTCCTGTGCACTGGCGGCAGCAAAAAAATGATCGAGTAGTTCGCCAAGATGGTGCCGAGCAGGTGGAAGTGCCGTGCCCGAGAGCGGTGAAATACTACCACGCCTTCATGGGATGCGTGGATGGCCACGACTAGTTGCGATTGCAACGATACTCAGTGCAGCGCGCACTCCGCTTCACGAAGTACTACAAGCCACTGGTGCTAGGCTTGATTGACTTGGCCATCGTCATTGGCTATATCGATCACAAGGCATATCACAAGAACAATGAGTCAAAACCATTGCCACACGTCAAGATCATGATCCAACTCCATCTCCAACTCTGCCAACTCCAAGCTGCCGACATGTACGAGGACAACACCTTCGTGGCCCAGGCGCCGTCCGCTACATCGAGAAACGAACCTATTCCTGTCACTGCTCACCAAAATTCAAGCCACAGCGGGCGTCTGGTCGATGAATGGCGCAATGAAGGCAAGCAGGCGAAGCGACGCCAGCGTGCGTGCAAGGTCTGCTCCACGTTGCGCTCCGGCACTCAGCGCGCCGCCAGGGCGACGTACTTCTGCTCGGACTGCAGTGAGGTGGGACCAATCTTCCTCTGTATGCGCGCTCGGCGTCAAGTTCGTGGTGTGGCCATGACGTGTTGGGATATCTGGCATCAGGAGTGGGCTAACGGAAAGCTGATCCCGGTGAATGACGCCAAACCCATCCGAGTTCGTCGAAAAGTCAACGCGGCAGCTCCTGGAACGCCAGCAACGCCTGGTACCTCAGCTTCGAACAAGAGACGCCGCACGAGTCCGTAGGTGCTAAGATGCATATTAGGCTGACCCATAAGCAGCATATATTCAGGGTGAATTTGATTGTGTCAGTGTTCGTCTAGAAGGGCGTACTCTCTTTGTTGTGTATCCCGTTGAACTTGAGGGATGTTGCCTGTCTTCACACAACCCCCCATCCTGAGTTGCATCTTGAACGACGTAAGATTTATCGTGTCATGTGATTGCTCATCCGCTCTAGCTGCCACCACTTGGCTTTTGTATTGTGCATAGAACGCTTCCGGGTGCATCATGAGCTTGCGTTACTTGTAGGGATGACCCCCCAACTTTATATATGGGTTTCTGTATTGGAAGTTTCGAACACTAAATTTGTGAAAATGGGAACCTTAGAGTGACTGGTTCTGTTCGACGGGTTTGGTGTGGTGCCCTGTTCAATCTCCGTGATACGTAGCATTATCCAGCTTGAACAGCTAATTTGCATCCTCATATGCAGCTTTTATTCTACTTTAGCACGCCCCCCCCCTCCCCCGCCCCCACAGCTAGAAGCGCCGATACAACGACTGGGGCATTTTAGGATTATCCAGCACTTGCTTAGCCGAAGCTAGATGTGGTTGGAAGCTTCTCGACCGTGGTACGACAGTGGCTCGTCCCAACCGCAGCGTTGGACTAAAACACAACTTATTATATCCTTTCAAATCTAATTCAAAATTAATCTACAAAATAAGGGTTAACTAATCCTTACAATACAACACAATAATTAATACCTGGTAAAGATGATATTAAATTTCGAATTCATTCGTTGGAATCCTGTTGCCTTGAAGCAATCGCCAAAATGTAGACTGCGCAGCAAGTGCGGGAGCTGGGTCACTCCTTGACTGGCGCCTGGAAGGCCTGCGCTTTCCAGAGTCGGCGGCCAAGGCGGTGTGCCAACACCTAGTGAAGGCGAACGTTAAGCAGCAGCATGTCAATGCCGCCATCCAAACTAGTCTACACACGCTGAAGCGATACACCCGCCGGCGAGTGATCAAGGAGGTCCTGGTGGAGGCGGGGTGTCTAAAGGACGGCGCAGAGCAGGAGCGAACCTGGTACGCCATGCGCCTACTATCGCCCGTGCCAAGACCAGAGGGCGAAAAAGGGTGGGTGGAGTGGGATCCCACCATCGAGCTGCTCAAGTTTCTCCCCCCTTTGATCAAGCAGACGTACTGGGAGGTTGTAGCAAAGACATACTTCGAGTTGGAGGCGGTGGAGGTCAAGCACCGCAAGAATGATGCAGTCAAGAACATCAAGCGCAGGAGACGCAACAAGCGCAAAGGACACGCGCTTTAAAGCGTGCGCGGGCCGAGGTAGTGATGAAATTGGCCGTCAAGACGCGCAAGGCGCTGCAGTAGGACAAAGCAAGAGAAAGCGAAGTCACAGCAGCAGCGAGGTTTCATATTCTTTGTTGTCATCAAGTTTTCTCTTTTGAATCAACAGTTATTGTGTGGGGCTCGGCCTCGCCAGCCGACAATATCAGCACCAGCCGCGCGTATGATGTCTCGGAGACACCTCATCTTCCATCCGTCGTTGCGTACCTACACACGTTCCAGAACCTCAAATCTGAGTACAACAACGATGTCGGTTACCGTACCAACAGTCTGGAGTTGATGAAGTTGGCGTTTATCGAGCACCAGGTTTTCCGTAAGACGCATTCATCTACGGCTGCTACTGGTGACTCAAATATCGGCGTCTTCGTCACCGGACCTGAAGAGCTCAAAAAGACGATATAGGATGCGATCGCTGATGTCGGATCAATTCAGTACGACATTCATGAAGAGTAGTTCGAGATGTAGTTGTTTCATCCGGTAGTTATCAAATACGTCTTTTCGTTGTCCATAACTCAACCTCTTCTTCGTGAAAATCAAAGCCGCTCGTACAAATGGAAGCCACCGATCTGACTGTTGCAGTCTTCAGACTCTCGGGTCCTAACACGAGTACACCAATATTGGCGATTGACCGATCACCTGAGCATCTCTATCGATGTCAAGTGTGAAGTTTCTTCAAATGCACAGCTACGTCCGGTCTTTTGCCAATGTCGACATTATACTCGCTACCCAGGTCACGAAAACTTGACACGTCCGGGCTGAAACCTCGTCCACGTGCGTGTGACAGCAGACTTTCCTGGAGACCAGACTCATAGACTGAGTATTGAGTCTTTACGTGTCAGCAACCCGTGTCCGGTGCAAACGCACCACACCGCCGTAAACGCAGATACCAGCAGCAAATAATGCCAACGTCTTGACAGCTAGCTGCACCACCCACCATCTGACTTGCAGTCCGCTAACAACACACCATTGCCTAATTAGCATACCACAAGAAGCCCCACAACGACGCCAAAGGCGATGGAATAATCGATTCATTTGGCTCTGGGACTATTGGTAGCTCCTAATGGACACTCTTTCTTTGTGGACGAGCGAAACATTCGCGTCTGCGAGAAACTGTACGACGGTAAAGTCTTCCGCGGCATTTCCACGCTGGTGTAAATTGACGAATCCAGCTCACCTGCCGAGGAGTAGTCGTCAAAGTGGGGCTCACTGAGATGTATCGTCCCTGTGGATCCAAGTCGCGGACTCGAGCTACCAGTGGGTAAATCTCCTCCAACAGCTCAAGTTCTCCCATCACATAGATCACAGCAACTCGACGAGGTAGAGGATTCCTGCCTTGAGCTTGACGAGTCTCTGGAGCAGTACCAATATCGTCCAACACACCCAGTAGTGGCTCCATCCCACACTGCGCCAATTAATTAACACAACCGTGTTGTAAGCTTGGTACATTGTGCCGGAGAGGAACTGTAGTACCCATCCACATACACTTCAGGCTCGATTGAGCATCTCGAACACACTTGTACGTACACCATTCGCCAAGTCACCAAGAAATTTGATCAGCAGCGTCACGGTATCCGAGGAAAAACCATCGTACAACGACGTTCGCGGTGATGAAGCGATAGTGAAGGCATACCACTCCAGTCTCGAACACGAGTTTGCATAACGATGAAGAAAGCGCTGAACTTTACCGGTCGTAGAACCATTGCAGCGCGACAACGCTAGCAGAACTCCTCCACGTCCTTCGACAGCGGGGCTAGGCCGTTTGTCATACTACGTACACGTCCTTCTCATATTTTTGAGCCTGTCTAGAAATCAAGAAGTTTAGAAAGCGTGTCTTGTATCCGTTCTTGAAATAATTATTCTCTGAGGCGTCCTGGCTAAGAGAGTCAATGGAATCGTCCAGCTTCCTGGTGATCATCATTCTCGTCGTCTTCCTACAGCAAGAAGCCCATTACTGGTATCCTACCCTCCACACTTGTACAACTACCGTCATACATGGCACCAGCGAGATGCTCAGCGCTCCGTCAGCAGAGTACCTGACTATTTGATGCAATGCTACCGTCTGACGTGGTTCGCCGCCGTGTGTGCTGAGAGCGCGATGGTGCTGGGTCGCGTCGACCAGGATTGTTGCATAGAGGTCTGGTTTGCCTGCGCATCCCGATTTGATTGCGAGGTTTCTTGGCTTTACCAACTAGTAGGACGTCCATTTCTGTTGAGTTGCGCTTGTACGGTTAAGGTGTTGTTCTTGGAGCATTGTCGATTCTGCGCCTGAGCCTTGGCACCCTGGGAGGGGCGATGTCTTCAGCATCGGACTGAGACTCGCTGGATGATTCAGCCGGACTGGTTTCGCCTGAAGTGCTGCCTTACAAGGAAGATGGCGAAGCCGAATCAGTATTCGGAAGCTCCGTCACCTTCGTCAGCCGAACACGAACGCAACCGGCGGAAATGTTCTGACGTTTTCTCTCAAATTGCCCATGCTTTAGATATAAATACAAGTGATAAAGAGGCTTCAGTGTGTCAGGTTACGCAGTGTACTCCCTCATTCGCTTGCGGCTTGCCTCCAAGCGCCTACCAAACCGCCCACAGTCACATGGGGTGCACATGCACCTAGCGCACTGGTCGTTCGTGTTTTCATCCATTTCTGATGGGCTAGCGTAATTGGTTCTCCAGAAAAT
Organism: Phytophthora quercina; assembly: GCA_014706105.1. Taxonomy (NCBI): domain Eukaryota; phylum Oomycota; class Peronosporomycetes; order Peronosporales; family Peronosporaceae; genus Phytophthora; species Phytophthora quercina. Next base: position 1,151,749 of record JACBOW010000019.1, on the reverse strand, counting down.
CAGAAGTACCGTAGGTTTCAGAGGGAGAATGTGGAAGAACCTCGTTGGTGCGCTAGAGGAAAATGATTGACTAAGAATGTGCGCGGTCCGAGACGATTATTGGGCAGCACTACAGGCAAAATACAACCTATACCAAATGTGGGGTCAAAAGGGTTAACCCGGTTTATCCCACATTTGGTATATTTTTGTATGATGTACACTGGCCAAACCCTTTATCATACATTATGTAATACATGTATTACATTTGTTGCTGCGAGATCACTTTAAGGACCTCCCAGCATATTAAAATAAGGTCTTCGCGGTCCTTATTAATGGCCTAAAAAAGCGTGATCCTCTCTTTCTCCAGGCTTACACTACTTGACCCTCAACGGTGCCATGGTTCAGCTTTCGAGGTATGTCAAGACAAACTACTGAGCCACATTACCTTTGGACATGTAGAGTCACTATAAGCTTACTACCTATTTACGCACGGCAATGAGCCGCTCCAGCCTGTTAAATTGTGCAGCGGTAAAATGATGAGCAAATCAAGCTGTATAGTCATGGCTGATTTTACACAACCAGAAATATACTGTAGGACGACCAGGCCACTTAGGTCGACTCCCACGACCCGTAGTTAGCCACATATTACTGATGCCTGAACCTCACCGGGTACCGTCTCGCACAGGTGGGGAAGGGGGTCATCAACCAGCGGACTACCAGCCGAAGCTGGTCCCGTCACCATCAACACCAGTGGCAAGGATAGAGGCGTCGAGGAGAGGACGATTATCGGCGATCGCAACCCCGGTTGGTCTTTAGGATGTCCCCCGCAAGCATTCCGGTTTACACGCACACATATAGCAGGCACGGGGCTCTGACACAAGCGTGCAGTCAGGCCCGCGCCCCTCGGTCTTGACACCACTGCACGACGCAGTACCTGACCCCACGGTCTCTCTCCGCGGTCCCCGGCCTCATTACTGCCCACGCTGCCGTATACGCGGTCACATCCACCGGCGTACGCCCTAGCGTACGGCTTACCTGTTCCCAGTCTCTTCACAGGACAGCACAACCCGTAATTCGGCAGCCAGTAACTGTATTCAGTCTTGACAAGATTCACGTCTCGCACCCAAATCGCAACTGAGCCGCAGACCGTGGCTCGTTGCCCTCCTACCTCTACGAAACCCACCACCGTCGCCTACCTACCCGCTACAGCGCCCTTGGTATCCTGCTGGACCTTCAGTCCGTCTCCGCTCTCGTGGCCTCCTGGCCGCACGTCACACGCACACTGTCGCCTCTCCTAGCTCGTAAACTTCACCCTTGTTACTCTTGTACGTCACCTCATCATGCGATCTTCCTGCAGCCCCCTTCTTCGACGTCGACTCAACTCCAGGCTCCCTTCGCTTCTGCCGACCTCGTGCAGTCGGTGGAGCCAGCCTGCTGACTCGCATTCGCCACTATCTTAACCTCGTACACTCCCTCGTCATCGTCCACCTTGAAGTACGCCACACATGGCTACGTCAAGTCGATCACGTCTGGCGGAACGACGCCACTACTACAGCCTAACGTTAGATTGGGTCGCTGCTATCGCCAATTAAAATCCAGTGTATATGTACATTACCGACCATTTGCAACTGGGGTTGTATTTCTGAAAATCCAGGCCCTTGATTAGCTAGATGCAGCGTATTTTCCACGATTATTCCAAATCGTGGCTGATACTGTGCCTAAATATGGGGTGCCGTTTGCCACTTGTGTTGCAAGCACGGTAGCTCATTTGAGTCAGATTTGCAACCCAATCCGATACAAAAGACAAGTCAGGTTGCAAACGGACGGGGTGGCTGTGTGCGATGATAGTTTGCTGTGTGCTAGGCCACTGCGACGAGGCCGAGCGTGCTGTATTCATACACAGAGGTTTATTGGAGCTCTACTAGCGATATGCATTTGTTAACCTAACAGGGATTGTTGTGATCGGCGTGTATCCGACACGATGCCCTTCCATTTGCAGCAACCTCGATGCTGCTCTCCTCCCCTTCATCAGAGTACCAGTACCTATTGTTGCTGCTAGCTGAACAGCAGCACAGCGCTGGTTATTGCACTCCGCTCAATAATATAATGCTACCACTGATACTCACCACCGCCAGCAGTGGCGACGTACCATTGACAACAATACGCCGCCGCCGCACGATTTGTTGTAGGAAGAATGTTGCTGTGACCGTCATTTGGATGCGATCTAGCCAGCCCTGACGTCATGTGCGCTAGTCCCTCATAGTATGTTGTGATTAAGAAGGTGAACATGTCTGTCCCTCGGCCTCCGTTAGTCACATAGCTGCGGGGCGGAATTGGGCTACTTTATTGAGAGGAAAATATCTACACTATCCATCGACGTCAAGGCACTGTTTCGAGTATGCACCAAGCATCTCTTCATTCGTCGCTGCTCGGATACATGAAGTATCAGTCAAATCTCACGGCAAAATGACGAACGACAGGTTGTTTGGAATTTTGTCCAATCCAATTGCTCATATGCACTGAGATATGGCCAATCAACGCAACTTGACGAGACGCGTCGATTGGAGGTCTCCTTTCTGAAATCTGAGCAAAATTGGCAGAGCTACAAAACATAACGCCTCCAAAGGGTGGCAAAAAGTATAAGAACGACGACGTCTTTTGCGTTTTTCACACATGGAAGGCGTTGTTTGCCGCTCTAAGTCCTTATCATTGTTGGCTAGTACTGGGGGGATACACAGACGTAGTTACACGCGAATCGTGCAACTAGGAAAATGTTAACACGACCTTGTTTTTTATATAGCATTAGGCTCGAAAGTGTTGATAGCCCCAGTTTAAAGAGAGTCTCTGACTACGTTTGTCGTTGCTTACTAAAATAACGCACCGCTACGAGTTCTAGATGGGATGACGCAGGGCGCGTCACCGCACTGCTTCCCAACTGCACGTCGCTTCTAAGCGTAACAGCCATTGTATGTAGCTACACTTGAAGGGCAGATGCTGGTAAGCCGAAGAAAGGCGTAACCACGTGTGGGCCGGGCATAATACCGCGACAGGACCGGCGTGTTCTGGTGCAGAAATCTCTCTCTCTCTCTCTCTCTCTCTCTCTCTCTCTCTTTGCAGTGCTCGCTGAGCGGCAAAAGCTGAAGTGAGTGTCTCCCAGAAGATAATATTTTGCTGTGAAATTGCAGTCACGGTTCAGGACAGTCCCACACGCGATTGTCATGGGTTGAGCGCACCCAACCAGTGTTGAGATACAAAATTCGTCCTTTGTCATCGCATACCACCAAGCAACTAACAGCGTAGTTTATCTTACGCGGAAAATAGTCTCCTCCACAGAGAGTTGGTTTGAATTCTAGCGGCAATAAGGTCCCAACCCATCAATAAATCCCACGCGGTTTAGGAATCATCATTCTGCTCTAATCCTTATAGCTAGATTCCGTCGCTGCTCTTCGTTCGGCCACGCTATCACATTACAGATACCCCTGGCCAAATTAGTAGCTGAAAAAACTAATAATCGCTCAAACTTAATACAAAAGCCGGTCCACCGACTCGGTAGGCTTACTATGGGGCTTACCTAATATGTCCCCATTTCTCAAAGCTAATACGAAAATATTCCTCGATCGACCCAGTTTTTGCCGTTTTAGGCGCGTACTCGTCCCCAAAATATAATAAAATTGGTATATACCCCTTTCTAAGACACAATTTGCTTATTTTTTGGGAACATATTTGGACCAATTGCCTAAAAATTGAGATTTTAACGTCTCGAAATCTAATAAGTTGTTGTACTTGATACCAAAGCCTTCCACGGGTGGTAAAAAAATTGGCGAGGGGTATCTGTACCACGGATGCACCATCAAGCATCAACTGTCCGTTGAACGTATAGCGGAACCGTTCCCGTGCCAATCGAAAAGAATTCACCCAGCTTGTTTGGGGTAGCGCCGTTGCCACTTGTACCGAAGAATTTCAACGTTAGTAGCAGGTGCAGTTACCCATTCACATCAAGGCGCCGAAAGACATCGGTGTTCTTGATTACAGCGACGACGGCAAAAAAGAATGGTCTGCTCAGGCGAAAATGTGTCTTGAATTGATCAGGTGCCATGAAGAGAAGATACTGCTCGAGCCGTGAAGATGCTCGAATTTGTAGCGTTCTGTCAGCTAAATAGCATCTTGAATTGATGTAGTTGAAGTAGAATAGCAACATTGCATCCAGTTGGTCCTCTAATTCAGTTACAACACCGAAATCACTGCGCTCACAGGCCAACCTTCGCGATAAATGCTTGCGCAACTTTGACAGCTCCCGCTGCCTAAAAGAGGTTTTAGGCATCGCGATGAGCGCCCTGCCAGATTTCACAATGTTCTATACTAGAGGCACGAGTAAACTCAACAGTGCGTCACCGAACGATGCCACTGTACAGCGACTGCGTGCTTGCTCGGCACTTGACGCAGGCGGCAACTTGGTTTGCGACACAGACAATAGTTCCACACACAACGCGGCGCCAAAGGGGGGCGAGAACCCGGAGACCAACACAGGCGGTGCCTCGTGCAACAACTGGAACGGTGCTACGATCTTGCACAGCCCAGACACACGCCTACTCGGCACGATGACAGCGAGGCGAACACCGAGGAGCTGGGGGAGGACGCGCAGGGACCAGATTGAGACGCCTATAAGCAAAAAACACACGATAGACAAACACCTTAGTTAGCGTAGTGCCACGAAGAAGCGACAGTAACACGACGTACTGGACTGCGTGGGTTCGAGAATCGTAGGCGCTCCTCCAGTCCTGGATCAAAACGCACATGACACCCTTGCTTTACAGGTCATTATGATTGGTAGATATTCGACAGCTAGAAATCGAGCTAAAACGAAACTTGACACCCGCTATTATTACATAGTACTACCGACTTCCTCTGTTTATTACGGTCACCTACTTATAACGGTCAGCCAATCACAGGGGATAATTTCAAATGTATCCATCCTCTGTTTATAACGGTCATTTCAATGCCAGTCATTTTCGGCAATGCCACGGATTGTGCAGGGCAAACGTCGAGCCTCGTTCACGGCGGGGGAGAAGCTTAAAGTGATCAATGCGGTAGACACGGGTGTGCTGGATAGCTTACCTACGGGAGCAACTGAGAGCCCATGTCCCCGGTTCATCGTTCCAGATGAAAGCGCCTGACCGGCTTGTTATGGCAAAATGGGTCCGAGAAGCGTGGGACGGGCTCTAAGCGGACGTGATTGCGAATGGGTACAAGAAGTTATGTTCAACTAGTCGAAGGTAGTGATTTAGCAGCAGCAGATCTAATCGGTCTCCTTGACCGTCAGTGCGTTTTAGATAGAAGCATTGGAGAGGTTGAGTCCGATGACGATATGCACGAGTTAATACAGCAGTGGCTCGGTTTGCATAATATTATAACAGAATATCATTATAATCGTTACTTTGCAATATAGCCATGTGTACATGATTTTGATAGTGGTACAGTGTACCATGTACACGACTGACCACTATAAGCAGAGGAAGCGGTACTGCAGTGCTCAGAAAAAAATAATTCTATTTCAATAGTACTGGTATTTTTAGTACGGAATTATTGACTATTGGTTTCTCTGTTAGATGCATATTATTGATTTCGACAGGAATAATTGTTTCGGCGCAACATTTGTGGTTTGGCCCACCATAACCTGTCAAAGTTATCATACGTATGGCTGAGGCTAAGCTTACAGGAGTATTGCTGCTGCTTACAAGAAAGCTGTACCTCGCGCACTTCGCACACTTTTCTTAAAAGAGATTAGCATCTCCCCTTTCCTGTTTCAGCTCGAGCCGTCACCCGCTATGACTTATGCTATGATTCGCGATGTCGACGGCCAAGCTATACCTAGTTGCTACAGTGATATTTATAGTGGGCAACATCAGCGCAAAGGTATGCTAGTGATCTGTTAACACTGTAACGACCGCTATCGTTAGCTTGCGGCTCTGAATAAGAGAAATCAATGCACAGAGAAATAGATTGAATATTTCACAATAATTATCTATTGTTTCTGCTGCTATTGCGTTATTAATTACGGTGATTTTGGCAAGACAATTCAATATGTTACAGTATTTTCCGAGCACTGCATAGTAGTATAACGTTATTTGGATTCAAAGTCTCCACGTTCCGTCTCCCCGCTCAGAACTTTTCAAATTTTCACCTCCTACTCACACAATGCATGTCGTCCAGCCTGACTCACTTCAGTAAGAACCCCGTTCGAGATACCAACGCAGCTGACGTGGTACGCATCTGCGGAGTTGAGCCGTAATGCAAGTGATCTCTACCGATACCGACTTGCTCTGAACGCCATGCTTGACTCGATCCGAACTTTGCTTCAGCTTTGAGCATCCCAAAAAAAGATCTGGTTTGACAAGTTGACTTGGACATGGCTCATCCATGCATTTCATAGAGCGTACGTGTCGAATTTTCGGCACGTCGTGCGATGTCAGCCACTGTCTAGCGATGCTTTCGCCGTCATCACCTTCGTCTCAATTGGAAAGACCCAGAGGGAGGGGGCCAGTCTCCAAGTAGAAGCGTCGATAGTCATCAGAAGTGTCCACGATACACGTTAGAGTCGAGAATGGCGATGCGGCTGCTGTTCTTGGCAGTGCTTGGCTGGGTGAGCGGTACTACTCGCGCCGCCGATACGCTATGCTCGCTGCCTCCCGTCACGTACGCGGACGCAAAGGTGACTTATCCGGACTCTGCCTTTGCACTGGACCATCTTGAAAGCTTAGGCATCGCTACCTGGTACTCGGATCGCGACGTCAATGGCAACGCCACTCAAACTGCGGTGGATCTCATTTCCACGTGCCCAGAATCGTCGAGACTGAATGTGGTGGTTTACGGTTTGCCTATGAAGGACTGTGATGCAGGATATTCGAACGGCAACAGCACAGTGAAGACGGGCGCAGACTACGAGGAGTTTATTACCAACTTGACGGCACTTATTGGAGAGCGTAAGGTCCTCTACGTGTTGGAGCCGGATGCCGTGGGTCTGCTTGCCAACAAAGGCTGCGCGGTTGAGTATGGGTACCAGAGCAGTCTGACCAATGCGATCTCGCTTTTGTCGGAAAACCCGAATGCCGAAATTTACTTGGACGTCGGCTTCTGGACGCTAGAGCGATCGGATACGGCGGATATTGTGGCGCAGATTGTCAAGGAGCTCGCGCAGACTGGTCGCGTGAAGGGCATCGCACTCAACACCTCAAACTACCGCTCCACCACGCAGATCTCTGAGCTCTGCACTAACTTCCAGACGGCGGTTGGATCAACGGACATGCATTGTGTGATCGATAGCTCGAGGAACTTTCAAGAGTTTGCGAACGCCTCCAGCTCGGAGTGGTGCAACGTGAGGAAAGCAGGGATTGGCGCTCCACCAACCAATGTCACGGATTCAGACAACATCGATTACTGGCTATACGTGAAACCTCCCGGAGACAGCGATGGAACGTGTGTAGACCAGTCAGCGGACGCTATGCGCGGACCGCAGGCCGGCGAGTTCTTCAATGACCACTTCATCAAGCTCTGGAACCAGGGTTACTTTGTGAACACGCAGAGTATGGCTACCATTTACGATCCGAACGACGAGACGTCTGGCAGAACTGCGCAGTGTTCCACATCTACAGCTATGTGGGTTATCACTGCATTGACTACACTCTCGTTGATCGTACGCCAATAGTGAGAGCTCACTGACGCCGATGGCAATTAAGACAAGTAGAGAGCCACTGGCCACCGCCTGGCAGCTTTGAGCTCGGATTGCGGACAATATCTTATCTAATACATGAACGTGAACTGTCAGTACATGTACCTGTGCTCCAAGTATTGGCAATCAACGCCTGACAAATTTCTTGACGGACGGACAGCCGGGTAGATACTGTAGAGATCGCGATCTTATGCGTGAGCAACGAGCCTCAAGCCTGACTCATTTGGACGGATGCCTAACACTGCTGGTGGTGGGTCACATGCACGTCGGCGGCTGTGTCCAGCATAATCCAGCATAACTCCGTTAAAGTGACTTGAAGTGCGGTGGCGGAGACGCCCGTCTGTACGTGTATGCACTTGCATCTTCACTCAGAAAAGTTCACTCACTCTCCAACACACGCGTGCCTTCGCGTGCAAGTGTATGCTAATGGTGCTCGTACACATAGAGACTTGCCAAGGCTCGCGCGGACTGGTTGGGTTTCAGCAGTAAGTACTTAGCTTTGCTGCTGCATCACACCGAGGTAAAGCTCACGAGAGCCCACGTTAGTACTTCTCAGTGGAAAACGAAACCGAACAAAACGATAGCAGCGCCATGGTTTTGTTCGTAAGCTCGTTGGGGCGAACGATGGATTCATCCTGCAGCTGAAAGGCGGGGAGACGACAGCTTTGGGTGCGATCTCCTTCGCTGGACTGGACGCGCAGTCACGAGTACATGTACAACCGCGGTGGTGGGCTCGAGCTACAGTAAATAGAGAACGTCCGAGCCATGCTACGCTGTCCGAAGTCGAGGTGTTAATCGCCGGCGCGCGCAGCGCACGACCGCGCAGAGAGCTTATGCCGTGCTGGCCAAGACGCCGGAAATTCAAGCTCCGGTCTACAGCGTGCAGGTCTCCGCTGCGACGCCCAGTGCACCCACCGTGGCTTTCGTAACGCCGAGTGTGGACGCACGGCAGCACCACATGGGCTGTCGCCAACCGAGCGCGACCGAAATTCAGCCAGTTCCTGCCTGCGTGAGCAAGCGTCTCATGCATCAATTGAAGCATTGCTGGCGGCTCAAGGAATAAAGACACGGGAGTTGACGTCACTTGCAGACTGAAGTGCGCAGCTTGCAGCTTGCAGAGCTCGAGATGTGAGTGCGCGAGCCAGATCTCCTCCACATGTCAATCACGAACGGCGACCGTCGTGACGTTGCGGCTATCGAAGACGGTCCATCTCGCAATAAAGACTGGGCTTCCCGCACTTTTACCGAACCCGCCTTTGCAGACCACGCAATTGACAGTGACGAAGCTGATCGGCTCTGCACCCTGCTCCGGGAGCTCCGCCGGCAGACTCGAAAAAGACCCCGACAGCAAAGATGTTCCGTAAGTTCGCTGTCTGCACGGCCGTGCTGGTGGCCGTACTCTCCAACGAAGCGCTGGCCCTGCAGCAGGGCGGCTCGTTCACGCCGAGCACCGGCGGTAACCAGAACGACTCGTACACCACGTCGACCAAGGCGCCTGTTGTGACCACGCAAACCCCTGTTAGCACCACGCAGACCCCCACCACGACGGTTCCCGCTGCGACGGCTCCGGCCGTGACGCCTGCTGCCACTACTCCGGCTCCGGAGACTGAGGCTCCTGTCGCTACCCCGGCCGCTACGCCTACGACGCCTACGGTGCCGACGACCGGCACCAAGGCTCCGGTCGTAACCCCGGGTGCCACCACGCCTACGGATGAGCAGGGCTCGCACATCTCGGACTGCAACCCGAACTTCCCCACGGAGGAGACTGAGGCCCCTGCTGCTACCACGGCGACCCCCGCTGTTACCCCTGCTGTGGCGACCCCGACGTCGACCAAGGCGCCGGTTGTTACCCCGCCCGCTATGACCTCAACTGACGTGGAGAGCTCTGCTTCGCAGACGGACTCCGCCTCGACCACCGAGGACTCGACAACTGGCTTGGGAAGCGACAACATTGAGCAGACCGCTCAGCAGGCCAACACCAAGTCGGGCGACGACAAGGGCAACAGCGGCAGTGGTACAACGATTGCCGCGGCCCTCATCGCCACTGTGGCCGCCGTGGCCGCGGTCGGTGTCGCCGCTTCGCGCATGAAGAAGGCCCGCGACGCCGACGCCGCTCTGGCGACCCCAGGTGACAACGAGAACATTCACATTGAGATCAAGCGCACGCCTGCCGGCGGCAGCACGATCCTGTAAGGCACCGGTTATGCCTTTCGGGTCGTATGTCTCTCGTTTTGTATGAGGTTTGTTCGTCTAAGCTTACCGAGGTAGACATCATTCCAATGCATGTAGTTTTCGCTCTTTAGTTAGCGTAGCGTTCTGTTGTATTGGCGCTTTGCTATCGGAGACTGACTTTCCGGCCATACAGCAAAGCGAACCGAGACGAGACCAGCGTGCTCAGCAACCGTCTGAAGTTGCACTTGCTTGCAACACACAAGGGTGGACCACCATGGTAGAGCGTCGAAAAGTTCGAGGTGGCACTGTTTAGGCCACTTCCATGATCAAAATACCAGCCGCCGCACCGACGCCACCGCATGAACACGTCTTGACTCTCTCTTGTTGTACGGTTCGAGATGATGAAACCCGAGGAATTACCATAAATCAGTGAAAAGCACTGAGATGTGTCAAAGGATGGTGAAAAATGCATTTTACGGACTTGCCTCACTGGAAACGTAGTAGCATACAATTTCCAATGTACAAACGTAGTACTAAAATACTACCCGGTTCTGTTACCTAGATATTACTATTTTCACAAGTTCTGCTGGCATGACGAGCTACCTCACTGCCAGTGGCGCCCGACGGCCGCTCAAGAAGAATTACAATTAAATTGATTGCGGTTATGTCGACTGCCAACGCCTAGCGACGCGCTCAGAAGAAGAACTGTGGCAGCTTCATTATCGTGGAAAGCGAAAAGGCTAACTCGGAGCAATGTGTCCAGTGAGCAAGGTACAATAGTGAGAGCAGTTCATGCTTCTTGGTGTTCATTATCAAATGAGAGGTATTTGATGATGTCCAAAGCACTATAGCACTGTAGCACTAAGCTACATGTAGTTGATATAACCAAGTTGGTTACACCAACAACACCTTCTTGCCTGCGGGGCCAACCATTCGCTTAGCTATAGCGACACCACTTCCACCGGAGCTGAAAGTATTAGTATGGTTGGTATGCAGTGCTTCATACCAACAATAACAGCTCCAATGAAAGTAGTCTCGCTATAAGCGATTTGTTCAGAAATGGTATGCAGTGCTTCATCATGGTATATGAGTCGATTAAAATAAATGCGCCAGTTTTAAACCACTCACATCCTTGAGCTCCACAGCCATTCGTATAGCTACTTACATTCGTACTTCGAAACGTGCATGCGCACTGTGGTGTACCGGTAGTACTCTCACAATCGTAGTAACAACTTCTTTTCCGAGGCACGCCGGGACCGAATCGACCTAAGGATCGTGACCGTGAACTATTAATATTAGGGGGTTTCAGTTGGTCATGACTTCATTTGGCGCAAGGAATGAGCCTCATCTTTTTAAAACTCGAATTTCATGTGGAGGAAAATCCGTCGATGAAATTCCTTAAGTACGACCTTTAATATATGATATTACCTCAACCCATTTACTTAAATTCAGTGAATTAAAGCTTTAAGTTTGCAATAAATAATACCCTGATACATTCGATTGTGATGTGTTTTGGGAGGGCTGGAAAGAAATGAGGAATGAGCCTCATCGTTCCCTAAATAAGCCTCCGGGGACTCATTCCTTATTACTGAAACCCCCTATTAGTAGTTTAGCACTGGCTGGAAATAGTAATACTATATCTAGAAGTACTGAGGTCAGTGCTTTCCTGGCGTCAGATCGATCTGACATATCAGTGCTTTTCACTGAAATATGGTAATTCCTCGATGCCGCGAGCCAGATGCAACCACAGCGACCTCCATCTGGGCGTGGGTCATCGTCGGGTCTCCATGGATTGGTCAGGATCGTATTTCGCGATGGTGGCAGTGTTCTTCCACCGCGCGCTTGATCTTCTTTGTGCCCTTTGTTGCTTGCTGCAGTGCAGACGCACCAGATGCTCAGCAGCACACGCCAATTTGCTGCTCGCGCGGCTCGCACAGCGTAACGTTCAGCTTAGCGTTAGGTCATGTTGTGTTCCTTTCGTTCGGCCGTAGCGACCTCGTTCCTACTGGCGTTGGCCGGCACGGAGATTGTTCAAGCTGATACCTTGTGTTCTTTGCCACCGGTGACTTATGCAAAGGCCAAGACCGCGTACCCGGCGTCAGCATTCGCTATCGAAGCATTGGAGAAATATGGCATCGCGACCTGGTACTCGGATCGTACCGAGAACGGAGACTATGCTCAGACAGCTACCGACCTCGTGTCATCCTGCCCTGAAGACTCCCGGATCAGTGTTGTTGTCTACGGGTTGCCTAATAAAGACTGCGCGGCCAAGGAATCGGCGGTGGGTAGCACCGTTCAGTCCGCTTCGGACTATGTGGCGTTCCTCAACACACTCACGTCGGCTATCGGCAATAGGAAGGTGCTGTATATTCTCGAACCCGATGCCATTGGACTACTCGCAGACACCACTGGTTGCGGTCAAAGTGCAGGGTACTTAGCCAACTTGCAGACGGCTATTGGTTTGCTGTCTCAGAACGAGAACGCCGACATTTACTTGGATGTGGGCTACTGGACTCTCGAGTATCCCGCTACTTCCACGGCTGTGGCCGGCATTGTGAAGCAACTCGTGTCTGCCGGTTCTAAGGTGAAGGGTATCACGCTCAACACCTCCAATTACCAGTCCACCAGCAAGTTATCGACTCTTTGCAGCAGCTTTCAAAGTGCTGTTGGTTCCACTGATTTGCATTGCGTGTTCGACAGCTCTCGCAATTATCATGGTACGAAATGCCAAGATGATTAAGCTGTAAGCATTGACTAATTTGTACAACTTTTTGTCCACAACAGGCGGACCTTCCTCGAATGAATGGTGCAACGTGAAGACTGCAGGAATTGGAGCTCTTCCAAGTAGCTCCACTGGGATCGCTAACGTTGACTACTTCATATGGGCCAAGCCTCCTGGAGACAGTGACGGCACTTGTGATGGTCGTACGCCGGATTCAATACAGGGTCCCGGAGCCGGTGTCTTTTTCGACGAGCTGTTCCAGTCACTCTGGAACCAGGGTATCATGGTTGCCGAGAAGGGATACCCCGCCATTGACGGCACGGTACGCAGCTCAAAGGGCTCAGCATCAACTGCTTCATCGTCCGCGACCCAGAGCCAGGAACAGCAGCAGCAGGACCAGAACCAGAATCAAGACCAGGGTCAAGAGACTGCCACCTACAATGCAACCGCACCGTCAACATCTTCTAGAAATCCGGCCTCGTCAAAGACTGGTGGTAACACGCCTTCTACCACCGCATCACCAAATGCCGGCCGGACCAGTTATGAGTCAACAGGAACTCAAACAAGTCTGCAAACCACAGAGGAAACATCGACCCCTGCGCCGACTTCGACTCCAACTCCAGTGTCAAAGTCGGCCGATAGTCAACAGATTTCGACGGAGAGCTCAACCAACTCCACGATGGGAATGGGTATGATCGTCGTGATTGCTCTCGTGGCTGCTGCGGTGGTGGCCCTCGCCGCCATTGTGGGCATCCGTCACCGCCAGAAGAAGCTGCTGAATGCGGCTAAGACTCCGGAGCTGTCGGCGTTGGCCCCGCTGCCGACGACAATCGTGAACTTCCGACCGCAGAGGACCGCCCTTGGACGAGACTCCAACATCCTCTAGATGAGCTTGCATTGCACAAAGAACCTTTCTCGGCGAGCTAGCACTATTGCTAAGCATGAAAATAATGGACGTATAGTGAAGTCAACAATCCCTCAGCTTGATGAGATCTTGATGAGAAGCAGCTGACAATATCCCAGGAGCTCAGCCCCAAGCAAGTACGAATCGTGTAGTGGCTATTAATAATGATGGTGCAGCTGGGTATTCACGATGGACGAGAGATAAAGTATTTCTTTCACTCAGAAAAAAAAAGTTCTGGAGTTTTTCTAAACTTGGTGCACTTCAAAGTGGTCGTTCTAAAGTTTAGAATCTAAACCGTTCTTTCAAAGATCGTATTGCATCTTTAGGTACAGTACGCAGAATGTGGAACACAATAACGGAGCCTGAACGATGTGGATCCTCTCATTCTTCAATTTGCAGCTTCGACGTCAAGACTCGACAGAAAGAGATGCCCGTTCCTCAAACCTACCGCGCGTATCAATACGACCACTACGGCCCGCAGGCTCAAGAGCTGAAGCTTCGTCTGTCCGTGAAAGTTCCAGAGCTTGGACCCAACCAAGTGCGCATCAAAGTGGCCAGTGCCGCCATCAACCCCATCGACTACATTCTACTGGAACAAGCAGGCGAGGCCTTCACAGGCAAAGTACCGACACCTGAGAAGCCGTTCGGCATCAGGTTTGACGCAGCCGGCACCGTCGTGGAGGTCGGTAGCGAGGCGCAGCGTCTCCAAGTGGGCGACCAAGTGTACGCCATGACGCCATTCACTGCGTGTGGCACAGTGGCCGATTACGCGATCTTTGACGAGGATTTAGTGGCATTGAAGCCTAAGAACTTGACGTTCGACCACGCCGCCAGCATCCCATTGATCGGTCTTACTAGCTGCCAAGCTCTAATGGAGCACGCTAAGTTGCAGAAGGACGAGAAGGTGCTTATCCTTGGCGGCAGTAGTGCTGTCGGCATGTTCGCTATTCAATTAGCGCACGCTATTGGTGCTCGTGTGATCGCGACCCCAGTGCCAAGAACGCCGAGTTCATTAAGGGACTTGGTGCTGACCGTGTCATTAATTACCACACACAGAAGTGGGGACAGGAGCTTGAGACTCACTCGGTGGATGTGATCTACGATTGCGGCATGGAAGCTGATGCCTGGAACACGGACGCACAGTTAATTCTCGAGCAGAACACGGGACGCTTTGTGTCGCTGCTGCCCTTGAAGGAGCCTGTGCAGCCGGCGAAGTTCGGAGCCAAAAACTGTGGCAACATGATGGTCTACCCGACGGCGAAGGGTCTGGATGAGATCACGGCGTACCTTGAGAAGGGCACAATTGTCCCGATCATTGATACGGTCTACGAGTTTGAAAAGCTCCAGGCAGCTTTGGCGAAGCTCAAGGGAAGACACTCGCGTGGAAGGCTGGTGATCAAGGTAAATCCTGAAAGCCTGGTGTAAGCGGTCGAGTGTAGGTGGACCAGATTGTCCAGTTATTGAGTAATGAACGAGTTTTTTTATCTACTTCTCAACGGTCGGTGTGTGGAGCGATGACATCGGTGTGGCGACGGAGATATTCGTATGTTGGAGGACTCAAAGCATTGGTACGAACTCAAACAATTTAACGCAAGGAAATGCATTGAACGATTGATTACTGCTGCGGGACATATTCAGGTTTGGGCGTTTTACTGCGTGGCCACCTCAACGATAATTTTGCCCTTGGCGGTGCGACAGACAGATCTTCATGGCGTCGATGACATTTTCCAGCGAGTGCACTGAATCAATGATCGTCTTGAGTTTGCCAGCCTCGGCCAGCTTCTTCAGCTCCAGCAGGAACTCGGTGCGCGGCGCGTTGAAAATCTGGTGCAGAGTGGCGCCGATAGCTGAATCCACAGGGTTGTCAATCACGCCGATGGTCACGAAGATGCCAGTTTGCTCCTTGAGGATTTTCTGGGCCTCGTCATTCCACGATGCGGCCTCGTAGTCACAGTCGTAGATCAGGTCAATGGAGTGATCGGCCAGCACTTCACTCCACTTCTCCTTGGTATAGTCGATGACTTGGTCCGCTCCAAGAGACTTGACCAGGTCCACGTTGCGGTAGCTGCACGTGGTGATCACTTCAGCACCAAAAGCCTTCGCGATCTGGATGGCGTACGTACCAGTGCCACTACTTCCTCCGATTATTAGCACGTGTTGACCTTTTTGGAGCTTTCCGTAGGTGTGGATCGCCTGCCAGCTTGTCTGTCCAGCCAGAGGAACTCCCGCAGCGTCATGTTGGTCGGTTTGTGTGCGAGGAACTTGGTGTCGACGTTGATGTATTCACCGAAGCTGCCGATGGCGTCAAGCCACGGCATGGCGTACACCTCGTCACCGATCTTGTAGTCCTTGACGTCACTACCGAGCTTGACAACCTTGCCGGAAAGATCGAAACCCAGGCGGAAGGGCTCCTCCGGGGTTGGCGTTGTGGACACGAGGGCAGGTCCGTACGTGACCATTTTATAGTCGATCGGGTTCAATGCGGCACTGAAGACCTTGACACGCACCTCACCGGCACGCGGCACGCAGAGGCTTTTGTTCAGCCTTCTCGTTGAACTTGATCTCCTGTAGAGGGTCTGAGCCAAAGCTTTCATACTGGTAAACTTTGAACGTTGCGGGGATGGTTGCCATGACGAAGTTGGTGTTGTTGGAGGCTATGAAGATGAAAACTGTGCCAAGGCTGGTATTTTCGTTAATGAGGTATCCCGGATATGATATCGATGAAATTCGACCTCGCTTGCTCGGTTGAGAGAAGTTCCGTAAGCAAAATCCCATGACGTATTCGTGTTGCTATGTAGCTTCAAGGCTCTCGATACGTCACCCAAATGGGCTGACGTAAGCGGCACTATGTATGTTCAACAACTATTGCTCGCATCAAGATGAACATTTGGCCATGATTTAATCACGAACGAATACGTAGGCAAGGAAATTACATATACTATCCCGGAACGCTAAGCCTGTTTTCGTCGACATCTTCTCGCGGTGCGACGGATTTTACAAGCATCTACAAGACTTGTTGAACTGGACAAGTGCGATATACAACTCACACCAATTACAGCGAGCGAAGACGCTTTTTGGCCTTGCAGGCACTGCGTGACCGCGTAGTGTTGAACTGTTGCGTGGTTTCAGTCTTCCCAGCTGTGGATGGAGCAGTCGAGGTAGGCGACGTGGTTGCAGGCGTCGTAGTGTATGGATCCGTAGTTTCCACTACAGGTACCGTGGTTGAAGGACTTGTGGGCGTCGTCGAAGTGTAAGGAGTGGCTGTCGTGGCGCACGGCGTGCTTGTAGGAGCTTCCGTCGAGGTCGTATCGGCCGGCACAACAGTTCCCACAGGCTGATCCTGGCTCCAGCTCGAACTGCTTGAAGTCGGAGCGGTGGTGGGCGTTGAGGTGGCTTGATCTTGCTCCTGGTTTGAGCTACTGGCACTTGAACTAGGCGCAGACGTCGCAGGCGATTGAGTGTAGGTGCTCGAGCTGTCGCCGATCTTTGGCATTCCTTGCTCGCTCACGAAGTAACCTTGGTCCCAAAGCAACTTGAAACCTTCCAAGTAGAAGGAGCCCGCTGAAGTGCCACCAGTGGCGCACTCACCGTCGCTCTCTCCAGGCGGCTTGATCCACATAAAGTAGTCGATGTTCGAGACGCCTGTGCTAGATGTAGGCGGCTTCCCGATACCGGCAGTGGGGACGTTGCACCAGTCGCTGGTAGGAGAACCATTGTAGTTTCTCGAGGTGTCGACGATACATTTCATATCGGTGGATCCCATGGCAGTCTGAAAGTTGGTGCAGTACCCGGCACACTCGTCGTTAGAGCGGTAGTTGGACGTGTTGATGGTCACGCCTTTCACCCGACCAGAGCTACCGATATCCGTCATGGCGGTAGCCACTTTGCTAGCACTGTCACCGTAAGCTAGCATCCAATAGCCAATGTCGACGTACAGCTCGGCGTTGGAGTTGGCGGACAAAGCTGCTACAGCAATCTTGAGGTTATCAAGATACCCAGCCGATGTGCCACAGCCTCCGTCTTGCGTCAGGAGACCCAACGCATCGGGTTCTACAACGTACAGCACTTTACGGTCGCCAACGGCATCTGTGAGTTCCTTCAAGAACGCCTTGTAGTCGTCCGTGCTCTTCACGCTTCCACCCGACGACAAACCCGCAGCGCAGTCTTTGTTAGGTATTCCGTACACGACGATGCTGAGTCTCGTGTCTTCGGAGCATTTATTTAGCAACCCGGACATCATATCCGTGTGTTCTTGAGTGGTTTGACGATCCGTGAACCATGAAGCGATGGCGTAGTTTTCCAGCGTTTCAATTGCGGTCGTGAGCTCGGGATGATCCGACTTGGCCCCCGTGTACGAGTACGGCGTGATGGAGCACAGGTCCTCGGCGCTGGCGAGACCAGTCGAACATGACAAGGCGAGAGCCATGCAGGACATGGTGGTAGCCACTAGGCGCGAACGCAGGATGTTACTAAACATTGTGGTGCAGCTTCACGCGTTGCTTTGGGAAGGTGGAGTGCAGTGCTTGGCAAAATGCTGAATGAAAGCATTGCTGCGTGGAGACCAGCAACCGAGCGGCATACAACGATGCGCGAAGTAGTTTTGCTCCAAGTGTGCTGTCCGTGCATCCGGCGCTGGTGGCTCTCAACCGAAGTGTTCGTTTCTCGAGGAAAGTGTCAAGTACTGCTCTTGGTTGTCCGGACCGAATGAAACCCGACCGAAGCCTTGCCAGAAGCGCAACAAGGGCCACGATAGTCACGCGAGTTGAGTTGAGGCTTTCGTTGTTCGTACCCCAGCTGCTCAAGGGGAATTCGCCGAAAAGCAAATAGTTATCTGAGGCACATGCGACCGTGCGCTCAAGTTCGGTGAGACTTGACGGATCCTCGAATGTTTTGTCCTTCTGACGCCTGTCGTAGTCAGCGCGCCACAAACTGCTCCCTCATTCGCGGACTTGTAACTGGACGCATTGAATTCTAGCGACCGTTTCTCGCGATGACTTTGGCTGCACTCAGCGATGACGCATTAGAGAGGCACATCGCCGAAAACCAGATGGTTGTAACTTCACTCCTGAATTTCAGAGATGGAACTGGAGAGCCGCAAGTCGTGAGGAACTTCGCCGACTTCCGGGCGTCGAGCATTGTCGTATAATATATGTGTAAGGTATTGCTAGAGATTTGGCGTGTCTTGTTCGCTGTGCGCTCTTTCGGCGACCTATTTTGTCTACACAGCTTACCAAGATGAGGAGTAATATATTTTCAAGGGGAGACTTGACAAAAATAGTGTAGTTGAAACTTAAGTGACAAGAGTAGTTATTTCCCCGACAGTACCAGTAAGACCTAACCTTTTTGGACTGAGCTGTGATTTGTCTCGACAGGAGTAGTATAAATTTTATTTCTACCACAGCGCGGGCCTGGCGCGATCGAACCCGTGCCGCGGCCATGGCCTGTGCACAATTCACTCTTAATCCAATCCACCACTATTAGGCACTGTCAGACACACTCGAAGCAGCAGTCCTCTCATACGAGCAGTTAAGCAGTAGAACAGTTTGGCACACATACCACCGGATGGCCATGGCGTCCTCTCAGCAGAAGTAGGCGACGAAAAGCGTTCGCAAAGCTACGCTCGCATTGCGCCTTAAGCCCGAACACCATACATGTAGTTTTTTTTCGTTTCGTTGGTACTACTTATACGTACTGCACGCACTGCAATACTTGTAGTAAAGTCTTGACCGCTCAAATCAGACAAACTGCAATTGGCCTAGGAGCGGACAGCGAACGATGTGCACTCGATGCTTCTAGAAGTATCTATAGCCTGGGCGGACAAGTCCAGGCAACTGGCTGTGCAGTTGCCGTGATGGGGCAATTTCTCTGCGTGACAACAAGAGTAGACATTCGTGCCTGCTCAAGACGTCAGATGGCGATTGCTTGATTCAGCAGTTGAGCTCCGAACAGGAGGCACCCGTCGTGACTCGAAGCGTAAGCCATCTGCGTTAATACAATATTTGTGTCCTTGTGTCTTATCCCGAGGTCGGATGGCTCAATGTAGGGTTTGATCTGTTGAATAGGAAGCATACGCCACTGACGGGTCCATGGCGTACAGCTCGGTAGAGAATCGCTAATATCTTGCTGAGCTCGTGTGACCTGCTGACAGCACGCAAATTTTAACTGCTGCCTTTGCTAATCAACTTTTGGTCGGACAACAAGAAAACAATCGGTCATTCTCCAATTTGCCTGGCGTCTGCAGCTCCAAATTCCAACTCGTCTTGCTGTCTGAAGGGTCAACCTGCAGAAATGGTCTTCGGTTCCTCGTACTCGCGTCTAGCCGTTGTTGCTGCCGCGTTGGTGCTATCGATGCCGTCAAGTCTCACCCACGCCGAAGAGTTGTGCTCCATTATACCGAACTCTTACACTCAAGCCAAGACTGATCACCCGGAGTTGTCCAAGGCCCTGGAAGCCCTCGAGCAACACGCTATTGCATCGTGGTTCACGGATCGTCTCTCAACGGCTGACAGAGCCACGATGCTAAATGACATCACTTCAAAGTGCAGTGAAGACAGTCGAATGACAATTGTCGTCTATGGCTTGCCGTCCAAAGACTGTGATGCTGGATTATCTTCCGGAGGAAGCGTGAAGAGCACGGACGACTACAAGGCCTTCTTGAAGGAGCTCACGGATGCTGTTGGTGACCGCAAGGTGCTGTATGTTGTGGAGCCCGATGCAGTTGGTCTTCTTGCTAAGGACGGCAGTTGTGGTGCATCGGCTGGATATCTTGATAACCTCAAGGTCGCCGTTGAAGCACTCTCAGCAAACGCCAACGCAGAGCTGTACGTCGACGTTGGCTACTGGATGCTCGCTGACTCGACGAACGCGGCAAAGATTGCTCCGATCATGCAAGAACTCAGTACTTGCGGCAGTCTCAAGGGCGTGACCATCAATACGTCCAACTACCGCTCCAACGACGAGTGCGCCACGTACTGCACCAACTTCCAGACTGCTATGGGCAAAAGTGATATGTCCTGCGTCATTGACACCAGCCGCAACTACAATGGCTCTCCTACCAGCGACTGGTGCAACGTCCCCACCGCCGGTGTCGGCAAGCCACCTACGTCGGAGACTGGCGTCTCGAACCTGGACTACTTTATGTGGATCAAGCCGCCCGGAGAGAGCGACGGCGAGTGCGCAACGGGCGGAACCGCAGCGGGTTCCTTCTACGCTGACGGCTTCACGAAGCTTTGGGACCAAGGTTATTTTGTGAGCGAAGGGGGCATGAAGGCGATCGCTAATGGCACAGGTGACGCCACTCAGCAAAGCAGCCAGTCTGGAAACCAGACAGCGGCAAGCAGCAGTGTGGACCAAACTTCCTCCATTGGTCAGGACTATGACAGCTCGAGTAAATCTGGCGCGGGCACTGTCGCCCCGGCAGTACTGTCGCAGGACTCAGTGCCGACTTCTGCTCCGACAGACACGGGCGCCAGCCAGAATTCTGTGAGCACACCAGCTCCGACGGATGTTCCGACTCAAGTACCGACTCAGTTTTCGACTGAAGCTCCAGCGAGCACGCAGGTCGCCGACGGAACGAAGTGCAAGGCAAAGCTGCGTAGACGTAATCTATAAGGCCGTTTGCCTGCCTGTATTGGTGTAAGTTAGTGTAAGTGACCGGTAACCTTGTGCATAATGACGCAGCGTCTTGAATGTAAAGATTGAGGCCACCTCCATCCCTGCACTCGCAACTCAACTCCTCCAGGTACATCTACAAGCGTTCGAGAGTTGCAAGGCGTAAAAGCTGAGCATGCTATTGTTGTTGATGGCCTGGTCTTGCGTTGCCAGCCATTTGCGCAAGGACACCGTACGCGTGGAACTTCCACACGTACACCGTGGAAGTGTGCAATCGGATTTGTCGTCTCGTCGTCGAGTCAAGTGGTGGACTTTGCACTGTCCATCAGCAGAGCCCGAATTGTTGAAGCGCTGTCACTGAAATGCCTGGACGCGATCTTAAGCGTCATGCAACTCGCAGCCAGCCTGCGACCCCGTCTCAATCCTCGCATCGAACCGAGCTGTTCAGCAGCTCGCCGCACTTGCACGTTGCAGGAGCGAATCAATCCATTGGTATCCCGATAGCATTGGAGTTCGGGGCCAGAGCGCTTGGCATCTTGGAAGCATAGCGCTTCATATCTTCTGCGCCGCAGGCACCTCAGTGCCATCTGTCTAGGCACGTGGCGCTGAGCGTTTGTTGAGTCAAGTGGGACTGGGCACTTTCGCGCCGTCTGTCTCGATGGCACGAAATCAGAACTCCAACACGATCGCCTGCTGGATGGTGTCCGCTGACCAGGACGGTGGTTTACCTATTTGGACAGCGCTCACCGGCTGGCGATGGCGACAAAGCGTATCAGAGACGATAGCTGCAGAGCCATCGCCGCCGAGAGCAGAGGAAAACCTTCCCGCTCAGCCTCATCTTGGTGCATCACTAGCAGCACAAGGCGCATGGCCGTTCCGCCCCGTTCGTGCAGCTCCTGCATTTTGCAGTTGTCCATTCTACAATTTGCCACGAGCGCCTCAGTTAGCTGTCTACTCCAGAAGCTTTCGCGCTGGCCCATTTCGTTACGATGGTCAAGATCCTCCACACGCCACTCGCTATTGCTGCCCTAGCGTGGTCCTGCTACCAGGGTGCGGCCTATGCTGAAGACCTGTGCTCCATCACACCGTCGTCGTATTCGGGGGCCAAGACGACCTACCCGCAGCTCGCAACCGCACTGGAGACGATGGGGCAGTATTCCATCGCTGCCTGGTACACTGATAGATTGTCTGACTCGGACAGATCGACCATGTTGTCCAGCTTAACGAGTGAATGCTCCGAAGACACTAGAATGACGATCGCAGTCTACGGCATTCCTTCGAAAGATTGCAACGCTGGGCTCTCGTCTTCAGGAACTGTTCAAAGCACGAGTGACTATGAGTCGTTCCTATCCGAACTGACGACTGCCGTGGGCGACCGCAAGGTGCTCTACATTGTCGAGCCCGACGCCGTGGGTCTCCTCGCCAATGGTGGCTGTGGTGAGTCGGCCGGCTATCTTGACAACCTCAAGGTTGCAGTGGCAGCTCTGTCCGCCAATTCGAATGCCAAATTGTACGTGGACGTCGGATACTGGCTACTGGCAGACTCGACCAACGCGGCTGAGGTGGCTACGATTATCAACGAGCTCAGCGCCTCGGGTACGATCAAGGGTATCACTATCAACACGTCGAACTATCGTTCTAACGATGAATGCACCACGTACTGTAACAACTTCCAAACGGCGATGGGATCGAGTACGATGACGTGCATCATTGATACTTCGAGAAACAACAATGGCTCGCTTACGAGTGACTGGTGCAACGTGAAGACGGCGGGTATTGGCAAGCCGCCTACGTCGGAGACAGGCATTGACAACATTGACTACTTCATGTGGATTAAACCGCCTGGAGAGAGTGACGGCATCTGCACGGACACCTCGTACTCGGACGAATCCTTGACCGGCGTGACGGCCGGCACTTTTTACGAGGAGGGCTTTCAGGTGCTCTGGGACCAAGGCTACTTCGTCAGCGAGCAGGGCATGGCCACAATCTCTGGCAGCAGCAACAGCACCAGTCAAACCAGCAGTCAATCTGGCACTCAAACTAGCAGCCAGACTGGCAAGCAGACCAGCAGTCAAACCGTTACGCAGACGACGGGCATCAGCGTGGACCAGACTTCTTCTGTGAGCCAGGACTACGACAGCTCCACGCAGTCTGCTGCAGGCACGGTTGCTCCAGCGGACACGGGTTCGTCGCAAGCCACGACAACTCCAGTAACCACAACCGCGACACCTAGTGCTACAACTTCGACACCTACTGCTACAACCCCTACGCCTACTGCTACAACTTGGACACCTACTGCTACAACCTCGACACCTGTTGTCACGGCTCCAACTGCCACGACTGCAACTCCGATCGCAACCAGCTCAACCGGTTCGAGCACTTTGCAGACCAGCGCCGCATGCAAGGCCAAGAAGCGCCTACGTAAGCTGTAGATGAATGTTTAGTGTGCGATGTGATTGTGCTGTTAACAGCAACGTGAGTTAGTCTCTCTACATGTTCCCGTCGCTTCCGTTCCTGAAAACCTGTGGCTGAAAAATACAAGTCTAGATTCATTGGAAGTTTGTACTAGTACATGTAGTAGTACTGAGTTCGTAGGGTGTTCACCGTGCGTCAAGTCGTCTATCTCTGATATCTAGGTGGCACACGCAAGTACAGTAGCAAAATATAGCGTGCCCAACAACTTTCAAATGGCGAAACCTCAATAGATGTCCCCCCAAAAAAAAAAAATTAGATGGTGAATCCTTTCTAAGAATCGAAGCTAAGAAATTTGTCATATTATACATGTACAATAACATATTGTACGTCAATTTATATAAATCAACTTCAACACGTGTTGAAGTTGACTTGAAAATACGGGGATTTGACAAAACAAGTATGAGATTCAAACTTAATTGACAGGATTAGTATAAGCGGATAGTGAGTCTAGTTTACCGACGGTAATTCGCAAGTATCCGACAGTACCAGCAACGCCGCACTAATATTGTTGTCAAATAAATGCTGGTGGTACCCGATTCTGTCACGAACTTTTACGCACTCTTTTGTCCACTCCGGCTGCTGAGACGATTATCGCCATTGCGACGAGAAGATGGGTACTACGCAGAGTCGTCGTTGGTGCGGTTCTCAATTCAGGAGCGAGCGCAGCATGCAGTGTTCTGGTACCTTCCGAGCACTACATGCTGTGCTCGCTCCTCAAGCGAGGAGGCGGAGAGTTGTTGGTGGCTCACGGCTTCTTCGGTAAGTCGCTTCTCGAGTTGAACATCCGAGTGGAATCCGGTCCAGCCTCGATTTTGATCTTGAATTGAGCACGTTGATGGCGACGCCAAATGTCCCGGCAGGTAGACCAAGCTAGTGGCATGCTTCACCTTACTAAGGTGACCTTACCCACCTCCATCGCTGTCTGAGCGATTCCAAACTATTTCCAGATATGATCTCGAGGAGTGAGCAAAGATACAGAAGTGCTCGAATCTGATCGGAAACTCGACCGAATCATTCGTGCTGCGAGTGCCAGCCGCCCATAACGGGCTGCTCGCTGAGCATTATTCATAAGTTGGAGTCCACTGCGCGCGCAGTCGAAGATCAAACCCACCGAGCACCTCACCTGTCTCTCGTGGATGTAGTCGATGATTCTATCCCCACCGAGAGATTTTAACAAGCAAACTTGCGACTCGCATGTCGTGATCCAATTGCCTTTGTACCTTAACTTAGATTGCGAACGTGTGGTCAAGTCGCAGTAGTCAACCAGCAATCAGTTGTTTCCTATGTGGGTACCCCAGTAGCTTTGCAGAAGGACATGCTGGCTGGCTTCGCTAGAAGAGACATGGTATCGATGCTCACGTACACAGTAAACGTTTTAGGATCCCAATGATTTCGTCTTGTTGAAGGCCGTTCACACCACCGTCACCACCGGTAGGCTGGAGGAAGCAACATTTGCTTACGAGTAGCAAGTCTGCTTGTTAAAATCTCTCGGTGGGAATAGAATCATCGACTGCGCAGTGGAGGACAAAGTGAATCGGCCAACGACTCACGAACGAAAACGTATCGCTGTCTAAAGTGCTGGTAGAAGAAGTTCCTTGATGCGCAGATAGCGTCACGAAATCAATGATCACCAGAATTTTTTTATCATACTCCTGACGAGTCTTGCTTTTGATTGTTAGACAGGTACAGTGCTCCGAAGTACTTCTTCCTTCCAAAACCGACATAAAATGGTTTACAGCCGACCGGCAAATACGCCACCCCTTACATTTGGTTTCCATTCTAAAAACGCCAAGTCATAATTCATGAACATTGCATTCGTACTTCTGATTGGCTAGGCTTCGAACAAAAATGGCTGCATATCGATCATAAGTCATACATTTTGCTACGAAAAAGTCCTAATACTGTACATAGTACCAACAACATCATGTATAATTCACTTTTGCCTCACTGATTGGCTGCTGAGGAGATTGGGTTCCAGATTTGAATGGCGTGGTGGGGATTTACCGGTAGTTGTCTGTAATCAATCTATTTTGGCAGGTTTTGACTTCAGGTATCTTCCAGGTTTCGTTCCAGTTATCGTCCAGGTCCGTAATTTATAGATTTCCTTGCAAATCCTGTCCTCGAAGGTGAATTCGGCAGAATCCTGCAATAGGCAGTTCTTGCTGTCAAGGGAAAGAAGCCAGGAAGCACGCTAGTTACTTGTTGGAACGAAGTTAATCCATCCTGAATGTGAATTTCATGCATCGATTGCTATTCCGTCAACAAGAGGAGCCATTATCTACATAACAACATGATGTAACGTGAGCAGTCAAACCCCGCGTTGTGCTCACGCAACAAGGCAATGCATTTGTTCGATTAACTTGTAGTATGTTCGAGGCCGCATAAATGTGTATTTAGGGGATCTGCCCAGCTTGTTATTTAGCTCCTTCCTATCATCCTGTAGTAGAAGGCTCCACCGCATTTACGAATTTGTTATAGCACGACCCTGTATTCCTCCTTGGGCATATCATCACAGTGGTGACCATACATCATGTAGTACAGCAGGTTGAATCGGTGGGATAGGAGCGCATTTCCGACAGTCCGTTGCACGGGCGAAGGGCGCACGAGCCATAAGAACTTCAAACAAACGAAAAATCCACAGCAAAAGCTGTCAAACAGTACAGGAGAGCAGTATTCCGCAATCTAATAGTCAACTTGTAGCTCATTCACTAAGTCGTTCGATAGTTCCTTGAGGGTGGTCTTATATCCACTTGTGTTCATGGAGTCACAAGTCCAGACTTTACTCATTTTCGAAGTCTACAACAATTCCACACCAGTATTAAAATTAACTGGAATGAGAAGCGTGGCTCGAGCGTTTTTCAGAGTTGTTGCAGTTCTTTTAACACCATCATCCATCGAATTTTTACGTGATAGTTTGGTGTGTAGACGCGCAGAAACCACCCCAGCGTAATATACCGAAGGGTGTTCATCGTGAATTCGCTGACAAAGTGCCGCTATGAAGGCACCATCCGCCATATTAGGAGGCTTCAACCGGTAAAGGGTTTTGTATTGACAGGAATGCCCAGAGCCAGCAATTGCTGATCGTGGGTGTCTGTCAGCTACATCTTTGGCGACTTGCATCACAATGTTCTGCATCTTGGCTGGTACAGCACATGTAACATCCCGTTGCAACCATTCACAAAAAGCAAGGCCATCATTACAGTCTTCACACAGATTCGTCAGATTCATCATTGCCTCGATTTGGGCTCGTGAAAAGCACCCAACTCCACTTATAGTTATACATTCTGTTGGAGTTGTAGGTAACGATGAAGAATCACCGCCCAAAAGTGCATCCTGGTAGGTGTTATCTTCCTGGTGATCTTGGTTTGAGTCGAATACAACACTGGCTTCTTTGAGATATTTACTGAATGGAGCATCTTAAAACATCGTTCTAAGAGCTTTTTTGGAAGCAGATAAAACGCATTTGCGTTTAGGACAGGATTCAATTGCTTTTGAATCCTAGGCTTTTCTCACTTGCCTCTTGAAAGCGCGTATGAAGTGGTTCAACACGTTTCACAGCGGTTGCCAGGCTGGGTTTTTCATTATCCAGGCATCTTGCGAGTTGATTTAGTGTAACCTCTCCGAGTTCGCGTCTATGACGTTCACAATCGTTAATTAACACCCGCTTCTACTTTTCATTAGATGACACTTAAGCGCGATTCAGCTGGGGTCGACCAGAAGGCACAACGTGAGGGTTCAATTCAATACGCATTATGGATTTTTGAATTTCCTTGGGTTCTTTCTTTCTTGAGGTTAGCTTCATACGATTGGTGGCCAGAACCTCATCAGCAAGTCTGTCCGCTTCATCTTCAGAAGAACTGATACTTTGAGAGAAAAACAAATCTTCTTTTGGTCTTGTTGAATTGGATTGAGTAGAGTCCGCCGTTTCTTTTTCCTCTCGTTCAATAGTCTTCATCATTCCACTCGCAGGTTCATTCACTCGAAGTCGCTTACGCTGTTTCACATTATGCCACTAATCCAACACAAACTTCAGGTGTTCTCTGTACTCAGCATCATCTTCAATTTCAGCGAGCTCGCTGCATATTATTTGTAATGCAGATTGAGCTTCCTTAACTTTTGTCTAGAAGATAGTTTTATTTCGTTGGAAGTACCTGCTGAGAATGGTTTGAACACGGATCTCTGCTCGACTTTTTCCTCATTGACCGACTTCACCCATCTAGACATACAAACCGGATACAGATTAAGTATAATCGTCTTTGACGGTACGTATAAGTGCGATAATGTCTACACAGTGCTTACCTGTCCTGTATGCGAGATAGTGGATGCACCCCTCAGCGTTTATGAACTTGCGATACGCTATTGCGTGTTGACATGGCAGTTTCATTGAGTTGGCGAACGAACAATTGCACTCATACGTGTCGACGACGACTAAATGAGCTGCGTGATCGTCAGTAACTACGACACATCCCGGCGTTTGTGTAGAGTCATATACAAACTCGTTGAATTTCGCCATTGCCAGTATGTACTGCTTCTCGACGTGATCTGCAACAAAATGTGTGGTGAACCTAAAACCTTGACTCATCTCCTTATCGTAGCTTCGATTCGCAAGAACCCCAATACGATTTCGACGGAAGCCGTAGACATTCTCCGCACGTGAGTCACAGCCAATCAATGCTTCAATGCATTGCACCACAGACATTTCAGGTTTAACTGGCTTTTTGAAATGTCCAAACCACTTCTCCAGGAGGTTATTGGTGTGTACTCGGAAATGAGGAAGCTGTTTGCGCTCGAAAAGCACCCACATTGCAGTGCAAGAGTCCCAATTGTTTGAAAATAGTCAAAGAATAACTCAAATTGCGTGCGCTGACAGAATGACTTCAACGATGAATGATTTCCCATGTACGCCAACTTGTTTTGAGCGTATACCATATTGCGTATAGTGGTATCCAAGTCATCGTGATCGGAACTTGATATGTTGCCATATTCGGGTTTACGCGATGCCGTTTTAAGGTACTTGATGACATGGAGAGCGCAAAGCAAGATTTTTGCGTCAGAAAAGTACGTCTGTAGGACACGGATCTCATTAAGATCTTTGTCAACCATAAAAACCTCCACTCGTTTTGACGAAGCCGGATTTACTCGCACTAGATGTTCTGAAGCACAAGACATGTGCGAGTCTGAGTTGCGCTCTAGTAACGAATGCTGAAGTGGTTGGCCTTCTCCGTATTCGTCAATAGCCATCCGTGCGCACAACTGATAATTGTAGCTAATAACAAACCGTTCATACGTCAGACTTCACAATGAAAACCAGTGTAATGCATCTTTTTACCTGTTTGTTTTGTGTGTGCAATCAACCAACACGAGCTCAGGGAAACTTGAAAACAAACTGCCCATGTGTCGCGAGGATACATTGATCACACCGCTTTTGGTATTGCTGCTTTCGTCCAAAGTTACCGTGTTGCCATCAATTGCTGCAAATTCGGCTAAGATAACTGAGCAGGCATCCTCATCATTTACATCCTGCTTGTTCGCCGCTTGAAAAGACTGAACCATATTGTCAACGTCCTTCTGAATTTACATTTTCACCATGTTCCAATAGATACTCGAAAATTTTAGCTCGGCGGCATCCAAGCCGAATCATCGGCCGCGCCTCACTCGCAACTGCTTCATTTTGCATTCCACGATTGGAAGAATATGTCTTATACTCCTCCGGCCCCAATGTATGGTTGTGGTTAAAAACACCATTCTTCACCTTAAGAAACCACGTGTCCTCGAAGGTTAATTGAACCACAAAATGGTAAGGACGCCCAGTACCTCGTAAAACGCGTTTCGGTCGCTTCCCGGTCCCGCGGTCTTTATTGGGTCATCCATGAGTACAAATGTACTTCCTCTTATAAACCTTCCAGTCTGATGGAACGTAAGTCACCAATTTTCCTTCTTGGGCAGCCTTGGTCGAAGCAATTTTCTTGTTTCTTGTCTCGCATTTTACAGTTTCACTAATGCATAGAATTTGGCGGGTTTCAGCTTGATATTCAGCCAAGTAAATAGACAACGCATCCCAACTAGAATGGATCTGTCGTGGCGAAGGTACTTCAATCCGTTTATCGACCTTTTCAACAGCAACTTGGTGAGCGCTTGACTCGGGCGACAATGTATCTTGCGATGTTGTTTGCTGCGTATACACAATTCCCAATTAGTTCGAACGCACCAGGTCAACCAATAACACTGGCATACAAACCTGAAACAACGTCCGAGCCTCATTTTCTGACGTCATACATGTGGTCTGCTCTTCTTCAGCGACCCGAGCTTCCACCCCCTCCACAATCGGTTCAGCTTTTGGTCGATTCACTGGTGCGTTGTCTGTCGAAGACGTTGCCATGCCTACCGACGTCCCTGGATTATAATTGCACGCGAGTCCACGCCGTGTCTTTTGCTTCAGTTGTCTCCACGCCACTGCTTTTTGCTTCAGTCGTCTACGCCGCGGCTTCTTGCCCCCACCCCCGTGTTCTCAGAAATAAACACGAAACCACTGCCTCTTCCATTCGCTGGGCATAAACACTGGACTGGTAAAATATTTATATATTACGGACCATAACTGGTCCGAAACCTGGATTATTCATATTTTCGAGAACTGGACTGTAGTTCTATTTTTATACCCCATTTAATAACCCTTTTATGCCCCTAAACTTTTCACAAGAACCGGTGTGAAAAACGACGGCCAAAACTAGAATAAAAAGTTTAATGCGTACTGATATAATTGTCCCTAGGACTTCAACTGATTTGAACTTAGTATGCTTGAAATTTATGGACATTTTGTTTAGGACGAACTTTTAAAAAATATCTCTATATCTTTGAATCCTGAAGGGCGCTAACCCTTCTGTGGCTACTTGCGATCTTCAAGCAGTTAGTCTTCCACCGAAGACACGCAAGACCCAAGGTACTCTCCTCCACCCTCGCAGCTCGAAAATGCGGCGCCAGAACGCTTCGTGTGCTTCGACGTCGTCTCTTAGAAGAGAGGAAGAGAGCAGAGCACGCGCGTATAGTGCGCATTCAACACTACGCTACTGTTTCCTGTCTATTGGATCCTGAGGCAGCTCGGTGGATGCTGATATGGGAGAAGGGTAACGACGAGAATTTCTTAACTTTTACAAGTCTCTGTAGGTAAGTGGTGATTGTATTAGCATACACGTCTGTTCTTACGTTCCTGACGAGACTCTGTTTCGAAATTCAATGTCGTCTAGGCGCTCCTTCACTCGACTTCTCGAGCGATTCAAGATCTCCTACCACATTCCTAGGTATCAGCCTCGAGGCGGGCGTCCATGGAACCTCCAGCACCACCATCAGGTGCTGGGGCTCCTCATGGCCTTCTTCGTAGGATCAATGGGGGTTACTACACTCTGCACCAAGTTCAGTATACCTCATTCCACGCTTAGTCGAGTCCTCAGAGACGCAAAGGACGCTATGGAGGAGGCCTTGACCGGTTTCGCACCTGCGAGGATCGTGTGGCCTACACTTACGCGCCAAAGAGCATTAGCTCGGTTAACAGCAGCTGGAGAACCGCTACTCCAGTTCGCCTGGGGATCCATAGACGGGGAAAATCTCAAGGTTTGATAACACTAGTCAAGGATGAAAGCTCACTTCATTTGGCTAATCTATTCATTTCTCTGTGTGTGTTTGTTAGGTCCTACAGCCACCACAACCGGAGATTCAAAATGCTCATAATAATGGTTGGCTACATTTGGTATACGTGACCGGGACATTGTGCTTCGGCGCCGACGGATTGATCGTCTGGAGCAAGCACAATTGTCCCGGTAGTTGGGATGATGGGGACACAAGTTTACAATTTCGTGAAAACCTCCTTGACCCGGGCCTGAATCCCGACCCACGGTATGGGGTTATTGCAGATAGTGCTTTCCCGTGTGGCGATGGCCTCGTGGGACGCGTGCTGACCCCTCTCAAGGAAAGCGATCTGAGCCGATTGGTGCCTTCAGTACGTGAAGCTGCAAAGGTTATATCTGGAGCTATTACATTCGTGCGTCAATCTATCGAGTGGGGAATGGTATCGATAGAAAAGGTGTACCATCTATTGGCGCTCCTGCTCCCCCCCCCGACAAAGAGAAAAGAAGACACAGGCTTGATAATTTGTTCAAGTTGGCAAACTACAGGGTTCGCACGTGCGAGATAAGTCAAATTCGCACTACATTTGTGCACTGGAGAGAAGATAACATGTAAATAAAGCATTTGAGTATGTGTGTGAACTGCAGGAGATTGAACAAGTTGATGCATCAATTGAACGTACTTAGGGTGTGTGCAACGCGATCTGAACCTCGTCCGACTGCTCTGAAGTCGATGCCCTTGAATTATTTCTTCTGGAAGCCTGCCAAAAGCATCACCATTTGTTCGTGACGTTGGCGTGCTTCCTCACGGTTGAGTTCTAGGCGTTGCTCGAAACGTCTCCTGTTTTCTTCTTTTTCTTGGTCCAGGCAGGCTTCTCGAGCGAAATCAGCTCTGCGTTGTTCTTCGCGGACTTCTCTAGCCTCTTTCAGTTCATGAACCCGTCTCTTCTCTTCGGCCTCGTTGTCTTCACGGCGGATACGGTCACGTTCTTCTCGCTCGCTTCGTTCGAAGGTCAGGCGTTCTTCCCGTTCAGCGTGTCGACGTTTATCTTCCGCTCTGCGGTCTGCGTCTTGTTGTAAGAAGATGAGCATGCTCATCATGTCATTTCCTGCAGTAGCTAGTTTTTTTCAGCTTCCAGGAATTCTTTATCCATTTCATCCATTCGTTTCCTGGATCTGACTCGCTTGCCTTTTGCGTATGACGTGTTCGTGGATGACGAGTCGTTACTGGGACCTTCTGTCGACGAGCGCTTTTTGTTTTTGTTGGTGCCTTGAGTCATTGCGTCCCCCTCATTACTCGCAGGTCCCAACCTCCTAACCGATTACTCGCACTGGGTAACAATGGATGGCGCAGAGCCTCTTGTGAATCTTTGTTCACACGCTCAGGATCGCGATGTAGAACCGGCCCGTCTGGACTTGCTACTCGAGCGGCGGGCGGCGCTTGCCTCGAGGTCGTCCAACGGCTCGAGGCATGGAAGAAATAGTTTGTGTAGTCGCGCTAGCCACTGCAGTATGTTGCACTACAGTACAGCCCCTACTCGTCGGAACCTGAGTCGATTTACTCCCACGAGAAACAGGCCGTTTGGCACTGCACTTGGGTGTCGTATCTGTGGGTCTCTGGGCATCGTTTGCGTTTTCAGCACCGATCAACGCTGGCAAGCGGCTTTGCTCGTGGATCCCGTCCGCCGAGTCCGAAGGCTGCTGTCCCCGTGGATCCTTAGTGGTCTGTGTTGGTTGAGACTCACACTCTCCGTCGCTCGTGGAGAACGGTGACAGACCAAATTCAGCGGCGATAGCTGCGTCAACTTCTCCATGGCTCGTCGGCATTGTGCCCTCAAGTGAGGGCCGCAGCGGAACTATCTGTGTGCGATCAGTCATGGCGAGGATGTCGCTATCAGTGAGGCTTTGAGGTGCGTATAGCAACAGTAGTATTCACGTGCGACTCGCCCTGTATCGTCCCCTCAGTGTGCTGCGACGCGGCATCGTCATCCTGCTCCTCCACCTCGCTGTCAGCGAGCTCGGATTCTTCGGCGTCACCTCCTGAAGAGCCGTCTTCATCACGAACCTCCCCACCGCTAACCTCGATTCGATGGGCACGTATTCCGGCTGCGTTATCGGCCTCCTCCACCGTTTCAGCAATGGTCGTCATCTCGTCCGTCGTCGAGGCCGTCGTGGGAAGTGTGTGCACCTCCACTGTTCTCGATCTTTCGCTGAGTCTCTTTCGCAAGTAGAATCGGCCGGAATCGCCGTGGGATCTCGCCGTTTCGTCCGGATGGTTTGGTTTACCGTAGAGACTACGAAACTTACGACGAAGCGACTCGAAGTCTCTCTCGGGAGAAGTACTGCTCTTGCCGTTGTTGTATTTGGCTGCAACACGCTTCCACATGCCGACATAAATCTCGTCAACTATAGTGCATAGCAGTATCTGTTCTTGAACTGTGTAATTGTTGTCTGCGCGCCTGCCACGCTGTAAATAGACCACAACGACGTTAGCATGTCACTCGGGCGTGATCATAACTAACTTATACGCGCGCGTAAATACAGACCGAAGCCATGGCGATTCGATATGGCTTGTGTTCTTCTCTGCTAAAAAGAAGAATGGAGAGTGAGAACCTTCTAAGGTACGCTCTGGACAACATGGGACGTACTGATGCGTCGTTTACTGCCGTTCGGTCTCCTGTTTGCTTGCAGTCACCGATGGCAGCTCCGTCGAGACCACAAGCCTCTGGCTCGAAGACGCTGACGGAGTCACTGCCGTCGACACCGGTTCCTGGATCGCAGACACCGACGGCGTCGATGCGGTCATCACGGTTCCTGGATCGCAGACACTGACGGCGTCTCCGCCGTGGTCACCAATCCCTGGATCGCAGACTATAGCTGCGCCGATATCCACTGTCGTCCGTGGCCCGCAGACATTGACGGCGTCGATGCTGTGGTCTCCTAGTCCTATCAAACCGGTTGGGGCGCGAGTTAGCGTTCACGACCCACGGTTCGCGGACTTTGATGTCCCCGCTTGGTTCGCTGATGCATACGAGTCTGACGGGTATGACACGGAGGCAATCACGCTAATTACACGTCCGGAATCGTCGAAGAGTCCTCGTTCGCAAGCGAGCCTCCTCAGCAATGTGGATACGAAGGCGAGTGCCGATCTGCAGGGCACGAAGAATGAAGATGGGAGCTGGAGGAGTGGCCATCCGACGTGGAGTTCATCAGCAGTCAGTACAATCCCAAACAACTGCGATTTCCAGCAGTTGCAGTTGGAATACGGAACGGGGCTGGCTGTGGGTGTGACAAGCGGTGCAATGCATTTTCTTGCTGGAATGCAAAAGAAAATCGCTTTTGCACAGAGCAAAATTGTTCATTTGGCGGATTCTGCGGAAACGCGCTGCGTGAATGCTCTCACTATCGCCAGGAGTTCGCTGACTGGGATGCGTGGTGTGGTTGCTACGCAAGATATTCCCGCCGGTGAGATGATTGGGGAATATCTCGGTCATCTGGGCCTATTTGGAGCGCCGTGTAAGTCTGGACGTCTGAACGATGGCTATCGTATGAAGCTGAAGGCCGCGGACAGCCGGCTATAAGTATGTCGGAATCGACGCTAAGGAGAGAGGAGGGCTCATACGCATGGTGAACCATGGGTGTGATCCAACAGCCCGCTTCCACGAAGTCCAGACTGGTGGTCGAGTTGCTGTTGTTGCGGTCACTATCCGCGAGGCGATGGCGGGTGAGCAGGTCACCGTGTACTACGGCGACAAGCTCTGGTTCTTGTGTCGCTATGGGTGGTTTGGATGTCAACACCGGGGCATCCAGCACCTACCGGACACCCATCAAGCGAGTGCGTGAACTATCTGAATGACATGCAGATGAAATTCCTGGAAATCGCGGCGTGGCGTCTTAGTACCGCAGATCTGAGTCGAAACCTGAGGTTTTTAATGGAATCTTTACATAATGAAATCCAGTGTATTGCACCTTCAACATGAGGTTTTTCACTGGTCCTAGGAGGACACGATAACGCTTCAACCTCCACTGTTGCATCTACCACAATGAGAGGATGGTTGACGACAGGCCCAGAGCGCAAAGTCTTGACCGGTAGATCCCCAATCAAGCTTGAACTTGAACTCTTCAATCGATTGGTTCGACATCCGACGTGTGGCCCCGTCAATGCTTCGCTTGCACGCATCAAATAGGTCCTCATATGTTGCAAAACTTGCCAGGAAACACAGTTAGATGCAATCTCACTACTTTGTATGGATCCAGACACGCAAAGAGTGATAGCTCACCCGTTGGAGGGTGTCCCGCGCACTAGTGTAAGCGGCGCTTATGTCGGAGTACACACATGACAACAGTAGCGATCATTAGTCTAACAGAGACTGAGTTCCGGCCCCCATTCCACAGCATCAGCACAACCTTCCACAAGAGCGGCTTGAGGTCTTCGCGCCAGCCATGAACACTTGAGACTTCCATTCACATCTGAGTGCCCGTACATCAACATGCGCACTAGTCTCCACGCAGTCACTGGTTTGCTGTCAAGCGTACCGCTCGGCCCTCCGATAGCTCGTGGGTTGAAAATCGTGTATCGTAGGATGCCGTTAGAGCCTTGGGTAGAAGGCTCTACCCACAAGGAGGCGCGTAACTCGGTCACAGTTGGTTCGCGGGGCGTGTATTCTAGCGCGGGGGCATCGTAATGCGCTGGAGGCCCTATAAATTCGTAAGTGAGTTGGTGAGCAACGCACCTGAGCACTATCGAGCGTATGTGCACCTGTAGGAGAAAAATGCATTGATACCGTTCGTGGACTATGATTTAACGTTGTATGCTTCTGTTTGTGTATTCCGTGGGCAACTATCCTGCACAGCGATAGTGCACTGAAACCGAACACATACCGAATTTCCTTTGTCAAAGGGCACCCCATTACAAAGTGGCCAAAAACAAGGCAAAGATTTGAAATACGAATGCAAAAGAAGGGCACAAATCTCAGCATTTCTAATCCCTGCCAAAACTGATACCGATTTAAAAGATTTCTGTTTACTCTATACAAATCCCAAGTGATTATCGCAAACTCCATTACAATGTCTTCCGCTTTGTCCTTTACGACCGTTGTAATAGAGTTATTTTTGGTCTTCCACTGTAATTCGAGTTTATCTGTCGGTAGCACAGTTTTGTCCACTACTTATGCACTACTACTCATACTACATGTATTTAGGATGCTTCTCGTTAGGTTTTGTGAGAATTGTTATTAGGTTTGTCAGCTATAGCGTTCATACGTCACTTGAATCTTTCTATGGCGTCGTTATTGTTGTAACTACTGATGTTACAGATGTCTCACCCAAGTAAAAGTACTTCTGGTAGAACTTTGATAGAACTCTAGAGCCAGCCATCAGTGATTATACACATGCGGTAATGGTTATACACGAGTGCCCTATGAGAAAGGATTATCCGGTCAATATCACAGTTCTATTGGCTAACCGAGGTACCAGTCAAGAGGTCTATTGCATCTGAAATTCGAATTGTTCGGAATTTACCGGACCATGGTACTAGTGTACCAGACATCTACAGGACAGGGCGCCCAGAAAATTCTGATAAGAGACCCTTAACCCCAGTCACGACTTTTGGTAGGACGACAAAATCACATTATACTCGATTTTACTATAGTGTATCAGTATTTTTGTCCTAGCCAGCTGCTGGCTAGGACAAAAAATCTCAGCAAGTATACAAAATCCAAGATATTTAGTTGTTGTCCATACAAATTTTCATACAAACAGCATTTTGGCTAGGAATGGTGCGGAATCTTCCCTGGTGGCCTTTACTACCATCGTGTTCGGTGCTAAACTCGAGAAAACCACCTCGGCTGGCATGCTGAACGGCGGTGGAGTGGGCATCTACAGCTCCGTGATGCTTGAGGACAGCGACTTCCACTTTGCTACCATTATTTTATAGCCTCGCCAGTGGGCGCCTACCAAAACTTGCTTATCGTAGCATTGAGTGGTAC
The DNA here is from genome assembly GCA_014706105.1 of Phytophthora quercina. Lineage (NCBI taxonomy): Eukaryota > Oomycota > Peronosporomycetes > Peronosporales > Peronosporaceae > Phytophthora > Phytophthora quercina. The sequence goes on along the minus strand of JACBOW010000019.1, from coordinate 1,114,557 downwards.
CATATCGATGACTTAAGACCCCTCATAAGTTTTATCATAAGCACGCTGTTTTTTATTGAGACGTCAAACTCGTCTCAATAAATCTACGTACATATGCGCGGGTGCATACACGCGGGAGGAAGGTGCTGCATAAATGTGTTGACCAAACACTTCCGAACTTCAATTCGCTTTCGTAGATGGCCGACACTTGCCAATTTGCGAAGCAACAGCTACGTGGTAAGACGACGGCGCATTCATTTCTGCTACATTATCTACTAACGCTTTTTGCCAGGCTTTCCATCGAAGATCTCTGTCAGATGCCGTCGAAAGGATCGTGTATACGACACACAACAGATTTGTTTTATACAAGTTAACCCATTCTCTGCTTCTGTGTCCTTTATAGACGAAGCTGCCGAAGAGCAGCATCGGCATCCAATGCCGGAAATTATCATCGTCGATGACGACGAGGACGATGCTGAAGCCGTGGGGGAGATGACATCTGTTGCTGCCTTACCGGTAAACATTGGGAGTGCGAGAAACAGTAGCAGCAGCACATCCGTTGATGGAATGAGGGCGATTCGTTCCGCTCGCCTACTTTCTCAAGCTAAGATGTCGATGTTGTTCAGCGACACGTCGTCGTCGGAACATAGCTCGCAAAAGTATGTTCCTACATGTGAACAGCGGGGAGGACACCATGTCCAGCCTCCCGTGTCGGTTCAACGCCCGCGCAAGTATCTTCCCCCACCTGCGCGGCCTAATTATCTGATTCAGAAAGTACGCGCTCCATGCTCGAAGCCGGCTGCAGCTCAAGCTACGGCTACAATTGACGCCGCTGGTGTAATTTGTTCACAACCACTCTCAAAGTTTGCAAGCTCCTCGCCTACGCCTGCTCCAGCTCGTTTAATTTCTTCGGTGCAGTTGATCCGCGCTAAATGACCTCCATTAGTGGTAAATCTCCGTGATTTTTACAACCCCGACTCGATACGGCTACCATTTGTGTTCCATTTTGGAGATTGTGGCTGCGATCGACCATGCCAGGTGATGATATGCAGAAACACTCGGACAAACATGTTTTGCACTAGTACGTGCTGCGTGTGGGGGAACTGTGCAAAAACCGCCTAGTGGAGACGAAGAAAGCTACGCTGATGCAGAATCGAGAGACGTTGGAGTACAGCCTTGTCGCGAACGCTTTTATTGAGGTTGGAGATGTTCGTGGCGAGTACCTTGGCCAACTTCGACTATTGGATGTCGGCGCCTTGCTAACCGTGGGGACACCCTTGCCATGCGTTCGCCACCAGAGCGATTTCGTGGGAAGCTGCTCGGAATTGACACCCGAGAGCTCGGAAGCCAAATGCGTTTTATGAACCACGCCTGCAACGCGAATACCGCCTTCTACGAAGTTGCAAATGGGCGTCGCCATACCGTTATCGTCGTTGCCACCCGCGGAATCGCCACCGGAGAAGAACTAACGGTGAACTACGGAGGAGATTTGTGGTTTGTGTGCCAATTAGGTGCGGGTAATTGCATTCATCGCAACATTAACGATCGGTCTAGCGCGCAGTGACTAGCGAGAGACTGGAGAAGAAAACGGTAAGCAAAAGGCAATCCAATATCGACGTTTGACATGATTGCTCTCTACGAGCGGGTATTAGAGCGTGACATCTCATTCACGTAAGCAAATTCTTTGTTGTAGCTGTGGAACAGTCTGCACGATGAAAGCGAACGACATGCGGCGACCAGCGCTCAAGCGCTGTTAGACTTCAAGTGCAAATGGTTTACCTCAACACGTTGTGCTACTGTCGAGTCGACTTTCACAACGTGCTGAGTGCCGACGGGAAATAGGCACCAGGCCAAAGCTCTTGTTCAAGGCGTAGAGGCCCCTCGACGTTGCTCTCACAACGCAATTTACCTCAAGGAGCACCAGCGCAGCCTCACGTCCCCACTCGACAACTTGCCACCTTATCTGTACGTTAGTCGATGTCTCTGTCACTGTTGCGGTATACGTGCTGATGTTTTCAAACTTGTGTTGGTTATAGGAATGGGGAAGTCGCCGGAGCCATGAACTACAGCTTGCCCGAAGTGATGCACATGCTCGATATTGTCTAGCGCATTTTTCCCCAGGGAAAAGACATGTGGGAATCGGTTGCCGCTCGGTACAACGCGAGCAAGGAAAGTCAGTGGAGTGAAAGGGAGCTCGAGAGCTTGCGCCGAAAGTTCAAATCGTTGTACAGCGTCCGTAAGCCAACTGGTGATCCCAACATTCCGGCACATGTTCGTTTGGCGAAGGATTTCAAGCGGATGATTGATGAAGCGAGTTCAGTCTTCATTGCAAGCGACGAAGAAGACGCGGACGCCGACGACGCTGATCAGGGGGAGTGTGCCTCAGCTTCGACACCTGGTCCACGTACTCCTCCGGCGGTCGGCACTGCTACTCAGACCAGGCAACGCTTGGGAGGTGCCAGGACTGCATCTTCCGTCCGATCTTCACGCCGGTTGAAGGCGGCGACTTCTCTGTCGGTCAAGGCTTCAAACACCAGCGAAGAGAGCCTGACTGAAGCAGCCAAAGTACTGATGTAAGCTACCGGATGGACAATGAAAGTGACGGTCATTTGTCAACTGGCACCTTGCCTTTTGACATGAGCCAGTCGGATCTGGAGATGACTGCATTTGACAACGGCCGTCTCGAGCAAGAGCTGGAAGAGGCCTCCAAAACGCTTCGTGGCCAGTCCGACGCGGCCTCTGCGGCTTTAACCACCAAAACGTCGGGTACCGTGAAGAACAAGGGTTCGACCGAGGTGTCTGGCAAGAAAACCACGGCTTCCCTTCAAGGTAAAAGGGTGGCGGCTGCTGATGCCCGTGAACAAGCGCGCTATCGCAATCTTAGTAAGAGCTCGGATCGTTTGGGAGGTATCGATCTGACGGCATTGCGCGACGTAAACTACGGCGGCACGGAACGTACGTCCTCGGACCTCTCTGCGGAGGCTAGTTACACCCGACAACGCCAACAAAGGGCGGAAAAGGCTGCTTTCGATCTTAAAATCGATCTCGCCGAAGTCACGCACCGCGCAAGCGAGTCAGTGAGCGACCTGGTCAAGACAAGTATGATGTTACGCGCGGACGCTGAGCGAGCCGACAAAGCTCGTGAGGAAATCGCTGAGGTTCGTCGTCGTGAGGAGCGCCGCGAAGAGCGCGAATCCGCCGACGCGAGGACAAGGAAGAAGCTAGAGCTCGCATGCAGAGCTTGATGCGGATGATCTCGGCGATCCACGGCGGCAAGACACCCCAGCTTCCCCAGTAGTACTACCCATCCACAATGGACAGGAGAGCGGTGGCATCGCCAACTCTACTGGCTCACTTCATTCGGCGCTTCTTTACTTTTTCCATCGCTGTAGTTCCGACTACTCGAGCTTCAACAACAACGAACAGCAATACAATTCCGTCTTGACTGCTCTACTTGATAGTTTCGTTTTTCGATGTGCTCCGAATTGTAGTTGACCATGTAAACTGCACCAAGTCCAATGCAAACAACACCTGATCAGCGCTTCAACACTGCACCAAGTGAAATGCAAACAATACTATCCCAACGATTTCGACACAGTCCAGTGCGCGACAGCACCAAACGCATCTTTATCACGAGAAGACACGGAAACACCACTCAATGACCTCTTGGTTTCTGCAATCAGACGTTCTAACTCACTCGGACCAACTTTATATTGATCTACGCAGGCATGAAAGTCGTGCGGATCTGACAGATCCCAGTAGTACGGACTCGATAGCTAGCCAACCGGAAAAGGTCCGTCGGGCGCATCTTGCGAATTTCTTGGTTGTACGGTAGAGAAAGTGCGAGACGGTGGTAGACCTTTTCAATGCTTCCCATGTCCCATTCAGCTGCCTGTCAAATGGAGGTGATGGCGTTATGGAGCTTGCGAGCTGGGCTGCGGACAGAAGGAAGGAGTTTCTCGATGTCGCCGTCTTTCGTAGGTGTCAAGATCCTACCACACATGTACTTGGAACAAGGGAACGCGGAATCGCTAACGACGCCAAGCTTTTGGTCAGGACACAGGCGCTCATCAAGAAGCTTGTCGCGAAATTCGATGATTGTGTCCGCGTCGTTCCATGACCCTGGACAGTTGTGCTTTGCCCAGATGATGCAGCCATCTGCGGCAAAGCACAGCGTGCCAGTCACTAAAACTGAGTGTAACCACCCGTTGTAATAGGCATTTTGCAGCTCGGCGTTGCTAGGTTAGACAACCTGTAAATTCATACATAGATACAAGTAGTCGGGTCAATTTCATGCTAATAAATGCAAGTCACAGAAAAACACTTACTCGATAGTTTTTACCATCAATAAAACCAAAAGTATTTTGAAGCAAGGGGTCTCGAGCAGCAACCCACTTAGCCATTTCAGGCTGACTAGATGGCGAAGGCCACGCAATTCTCGCGGGGAGGAAACGCACGCAAAGCATCGTGAAGCGCTATCTCCGCACACCTTAGGATTCGTGCCAGGGTTATAGGCGGCACCGCAAAAACCTCACACAGAGTTTTCAGTCCCATCGACCCTTCATAAAAATGAAGAATGAGACCAAGCACTTGATGGTGGTGAGGTAGCTTTGGTGGCCGTCCCCCTCTGGGCCCCATGGGCTTGATCTGGTAAAAAGAGAAAACCGATTCAGTAGCTCGTCAAAAGACGTGCTAAATACAACAACGTTTGACATCATAAAATTTTAGAAAAACATTTTTTGGTACGCAAGCGTATTCAGACCAACGTACATACCGTGTCAAACTGATCACGTTCAGTAAGTTTGTGTCGGTGCCGTGCGCGTAGATCTTCATCCATGGCGACAGTCCTGGGGACCCTAAGCAAGCCGTAGTCAGAAGATGGCGAACACGGAGGTGACGTCGAAGTTCATCGTCCACGATGAGGCGATGGCCTTGCAACGGACGCGGCACAGGTCCTCCGCCTGTGTTTGGGCCCAAACGGCAGTCACAAGGAGGGAAGTTGTGTCCGTCACAACGAGAAGTGCACTTGATTATTGGGCAGAGCATGCTGCACGGCATCGCTTCTTTGTTTGTAACGTCAACGTTGATGTCGACACTTTCAATGAGTTGTCCGAGTTGTTTTGCCCCCTTTTGACTTGGATTTGTAAACAATGGGACAGTTGTTCCAGTACAGACGTATGACACTTTTGGGGACAGGATCTACAAGTCCATGGAAGACCTCAGCATACAACACTGATTCACCTACTTTAGTAAGACCAAACTGCCCTTTTGTGAGCCAGCGTAAGACAAATATCGTATTTTTCTCAACATTTTTTTTGGATGGAAACGAAACACACCAGCAATCTACACCTACATGTACACCTGAATATCTTAGTGTTGTTGACGCTCGTGGGGATTATCAAAGCTACTGAACGAATAAAAGCTGCCTCCTGCCAGCTTGGCAGGTCTCGCCACGTACACGGACGGCTCTGACTTGGCTAAGAACGACCCCATCACGGTCACGGGCAGCAAAATCTACAACCAGGTGTGCTACCAGCGTTAGACGCACCAAAATAAAATTTAAAAATGCAACCAGGACGACTGCCTTGCTATGCAGTTGAGCACCAACACCAACTTCATTTGCTGCGCGGTCACTTTGTTTTTGGTTGATCGGTGGTAATTTCGTCTTGTACAGTCCAGGGTCAGACTGTTCAGGGCAACACCATTGTGGAGAGCGACAACAGTATCCGTATCAAGACAATCATCAGCCTCAAGGTCTAGTCTCCGCAAGTGAAGAACGCCACCGTGGTGCACTCGGACATCGATCATATACGATGGAAGAGCTCTCACCATTCACTAAGCTCTAGATGAATATGGCCCATATCAAAGAGGCAGCACGCACTGTGAGACGGGGCCCGCAGCACTTCGTGGCAAGACCATTTACTGGTAGCTGATGTTTCATCGACTAAAGTTACTACCAGTAGTAGATTTGAGCTTGAAGTGCTTGGTGTGTAGCATCTGTGGTGGTTCGCCTGTGCTGTAATCATCGAGTTTCGCCACGAAAAACTAGTGCAAGCGATATTCAGAGTACATGTATGCAAATCTGGTCGACTCTGTGACGCTGTACCAAAACGTCCGCCACACCAAGACCTGCAAGTTGCAGGCTGCAACCTCCTCGAAGCCAGCGTTCTTTCCAACATAGCATTTGAGAATGTATTCATAAAAGTGTTATCCAGGGAGAGGTACCTTGTAGGGCGGGTCGAGCAGCTTCGACACTCAGACGCATCCGAGAAGCGATGATCGAACCGTGCCATTCCACCGTAGGGCAGATAATCAACTCGACGGACTTCAAGTTGTTTTAGCTATTTTCTTCCAATCAAACTGCACTATTGTCCCATAACTCCTCTGTCTTACGAAAGCTCGACAAAAGTGATTATATCGTGGCATACCGATGTCATATGCCATGGTTTATTGCACACGCAAAAACCAGTTTTGGTAGGCACCCAGTTCTGACAGTAAGGGACCTATTCATCTCCCAGTGCCAGCTCCCAAGGAGTGACAAGTGCCTCGCCGCCCACAAGTAGATTGTCAATAGCACTTTATAAACTAATACTACTGTAGTATAACCTTTCAGAATGCATCATCCTGTAACCGTCTGGTAAATTCCGCCCAAGAGAACACTTTTTGGGTCACGAGAAGTCTGAGGTTGAAGATTTACTACATTGCGAACGAAAGCAATCTATGAAGTGATCACTATCCACACTGCTCACGCTCTTTAGCGTCAGCAGGTGCTGTACAAACATACTAGACATTAATACTCAGACTACATGCACGATACAAGCTAAGCCAGAGCTTAGAGCTTGCGGATACGACGTTTGAACTTGCAGTTGCTCGTCTGGGTTGCAGGAGAGTCAGTCGTAGCAGTCGGAGCCTCTGTAGCCACCGACGGGGTGGCTGTGGTGGAAACCGGGGTAGCCGTAGTCGCAGTAGGGGTCGTGGGGGTGTCGGCGTTCTCAGACGCGCTGCTCTCGGTAGCCTGGGAAGCACTGCTCTCAGTGACTTGTGACGCACTACTTTCGGTGGTCTGAGACGAAGCAGTGTCGGCCTCATCCGCAGTGCTGCCGGAGGACTGCTGCGTAGTCTGAGAGGTGTTGTCGTCCGTCGTCTGCTGCGAAGTCTGCGACGCACTGTCATCCGTTGTTTGCGTAGTCTGTGAAGCGCTGTCATCTGTCGTTTGAGATGAAGTGGTTTGAGCCGCACTGTTGTCCGTGGTTTGAGACGCAGTACCTCCCTCTGCGATCGTGTTCATACCGAGTTTTTTTACGAAGTAGCCCTGGTCCCACAGTTTTTGGAAGCCCGTCTCGAAGAACGCACCGGCCGAAGGTCCACCGTTGCACATGCCGTCACTCTCTCCAGGCGGCTTAATCCACATAAAGTAATCGAGGTTGGTCACGTTAGTCTCCGACGTCGGTGGTGCGCCGATACCTGCATCGAGGACATTGCACCAGTCTGTTGTCGTCGGCGCGACATAATTCCTGCTCGTGTCAGCGATACAGCTCATGGTTTTCGATCCGATGGCCGTCTGGAAGTTGGTGCACAACTCAGTGATTTGGGAGGTGGAGCGGTAGTTGGACGTGTTGATGGTGATTCCCTTAAGTGTGCCAGCCCCGGCCAGCTCCTTCACAATAGTCACCACTGTCGAGCGCTGCGAATCGTACTCGAGGGTCCAGTAGCCAACGTCGACGTACAGCTCGGCATTGGCATTCGCGGACAGAGCTTCGACGGCGACCTTGAGGTTACCAAGGTATCCAGCCGATGAACCACAACCGCCGTCCTTAGCAAGGAGACCGACAGCGTCCGGCTCCACAACGTACAGCACCTTACGGTCGCCGACGGCGGTTGTGAGCTCCTTCAAGAAGGCCTTGTAGTCGGCGGTGTTCGATACACTGCCTCCGGAAGACAAACCAGCGTCACAGTCCTTGTTTGGCAGGCCATACACAACAATTGTCATTCGACTGTCCTCACTGCAGTCGGTAGTCAGGTCTTTCAGCATCGTGGCTCTGTCGGTCGTCGAGAGGCGATCCGTGTACCAGGCAGCGATGGAATATTCTTCCACGGCGCTGATTGCGAACGCGAGGTCCGGATAGTCGGTCTTGGCCGTGGCGTACGACTGGGGTGTGACAGAGCAGAGCTCTTCAGAAGACACGACGTTGATCGCGGACATACTCAAAGCGAGCGACGCCACCGCAGCGGCAGAACGTAGGATCTTGACCATTGGTGAGCAGCACACAGTGAAGCGGAAATGGGACTGCGCGGTGCTAGGTGAAAAGGAGAATGAGCAGATCACTGCGATTGAGGACCAGGCAACACACGGACGAGACATTGCAGCGCAAAGCAAGAAGGAACCATGGGGAGTCATGGAGGACTTGCACCATGGTTTCCAGTCAAATGTGCTGCGTCGCCAAACAGAGCTCCTGTCTTTGGTGTCCGTCCTCAAACAGTTGGAGTTTGTATGGCCGTGATCGTCAAAGCACTCGCGCTTTTCGTCGTCGACGGCAGATGCTGAGACCGTCTGCTGCTGCGGAACCGGACCGGTCATAGAATCAGACTGTTGTTCGACGTGTTGACACGTCGATGACCAAGTTGCACCACGACCAGAACGTGTCGCCTCGGCTTCACGCCCATTTTGAATCCTTGGATGCTATCGAACAGCGGGCACCTCTACGGGATTCGAAGAACGGATACGTACTTGTCGATTGCGCTACAGGACTCATCCTGAGTTAGCTCATTTTCCGTTGAAGGGCATCGTGAACATTGCTTGCGAGTACAGATTCCGCCCTCCATTCCGTCCGAGGTACCACTCATGGCTTTTTACATTGAAATTTAGTATAGAAGGTTATGAGATTTGAGCATATCAAAAATTGCATTCAAAAGTGAATCGCCGACGCACAAGCAGTGACCTCACGTACTGTACTCCTACCTACTGCTCTTCTCAACGCCGACGGAGGATTCATTTGCACCTCTGAAAACAATCCCTGTGTGCCGGAAACAGTTCTCGATGGTGGCTGTCTTCTGCATCTCGCTCCAGATCTCTTCGCTCCACTCCACTGATTTACAGCGTACGCGTTCTTGTCAACGGGCTCCTCGCGATTGATCTTATCGTACACCCATAGTCGCCCGTTCTGCTAGGTCAGCGTGTGTCATGCCAAGATGCTCGGTAGATTTAGTTACAGTATGATGTCTCTCTTGTGCTTTATGGTGCGCCAGCGCCCCATGTTTGTTTGATGCGATCGATTCGGGTTTGGCACGATTTCCCGCCTCTGTTTGAAATTCAAACGACCTCCACAAAATAATACTATAAAATAGAAAGAGGTTACTAGTATATCCGGACTACAGGGACGGAATGGAGGGCGGAATCTGTACCGGATGGCAGCTCTGGATTCGCTCAGTCGCTGCGTGCATTAATAAAGCGGATCGCTATCCGTACCACAACACACGCAGAGCGACGCACTATCTCGGTTGCCCAGAAACATACTGGTGGCGGAAGTTGACTTTACATAGCGTGTTTTTGCCGTTGCGGCTTCGGTGAACCGACCACGCGACGCTCTCGTTGTCCGAGCCCGGACTCCGAGTCAGCCGCTGGGCCACCTGCTTGGGTGGCGTTGGTAAAGGCATTTCCGGCCTTCCAGCTGCGCGAGCGTGCCACTTAACGGATCTTTGCCCCTGTTCATTTCTACATGTATCGCTCACACCACTTGAACTGAGCGCGATGTGCGCCGACTGTACCGGTAGGGCGTTGGTGCCACGCTTCAAAAGCTTTCACCAGGAGGGTCTGGGTCACGGAAACTGGGCCTGGTGCTAGGATCTTTATCAACTGCGGCAATGTACGTGTAGGTTTAGAAAATGTAGTCGCTTTGATTACTTTGATACAAGTTGAAGTTACATGTAAATGCAGAGCGAGTCGGTGTCCAACTCACCATTTTTAAATCCTTAAAAGGAGTGATCTTACCAGACCGCACGCAATACCACCTTGCCGCGCATAGTTTCGGACTCCAGCTTCTCCAGTGCCGGCAGCAGTTGGTCGAACGAGTACACCGAGTCAATTATGGGCTTCAGCGCACCTGACGATACGAACCCAGACAGCTCCTTCAGTTGCGCGCCGCTTGCGTGCACCATGATCTCACCAATGCACTTGGCGCCGAACTTGGCCGGACGCGGCTGTATCATCGGGTTGATGGTCACGGAGCGGCCGGTGTCCTTCTTCAACACGGTCTGAGCGTCGCGATTCCACGCCTTGCGCTCCACGCCGCAGTCGTACACCACGTCGACGGAGTGCTCGTCCACGACGTCGACCCAGTTCTGCTTGGACGAGTCGATGACCTTTTCAGCGCCGAGCGACTGCACGAGGAGGTAGTCCTGGCAGCCTTTGGCCGTGGCGATCGCGTGGGCACCCATAGCCCGCGCTAGTTGGATGGCCGCCATGCCCGTCGCGGTCGAGCCACCCAGGATGAGCACGCGATCACCAGCTTTAAGGTTGGCGTGTTCATGCAGCGCCTGGTAGCTGGTGAGCGCGGCGTACGGGACGCTGGCGGCCTCCTCGAAGGTGACGTTGGCAGGCTTGAGCGCTACGAATTGCTCGTCGATGGCGACGAACTCGGCGAAGGTTCCGAAGTTGGAGTACGGCGCCATGGCGAAGACGGCGTCGCCCACCTTGAACTGGTGTGTGGTGGTGCCGGTCTCAACGACGGTGCCGGCAACATCGAATCCCATGCCGAAGGGCTTGTCTGCAGAGGGTTGACGTCCGGTGACGGCGAGTCCGAAGTCTTGCATGATCTTTTGGTCTGCGGGGTTGAGTGCGGCGCTGTGTACTTTGATGCGTAGCTGCGTGGGCTCGAGCGGGGTCATGTGGACATCCTTGCGGAGGTGAAGCTCGGCAATCGGTGCGCCAAAGTCACTGTACTGGTAGGCGCGGTAAGCAGCAGGGATTCCGGTGGATTTCCTCTCGGCCTTATCGAGGTTGAAACTTTGGGTCGTTGCTAAACCGGTCATGGTTAGCAGATCACTTGGTTGTTGCAGTGACTTGTTCGCCTGTAGGCGGATTGAGGAATGAGCGATGCTGAACCCTCAGATCGGAAGCGATTTTTGTGCGCGCGAAGGAGTTCCTCTGAGCAATCGTGCAACAGGGAATCTACGCCAAACACGAGGCAGGCGCATGTCTACGGCACGACACTTTTTAGTCGATACATGCACATCGGCGTCTCAAGTGATTGCTTTGCTGTTTCTTAGGATGGCCTACGGAAAGTTGATGCAACGCGTGTTCGAGCTTATCGAGTCCGAGTGAAATACCTGCAGGTGACGCAGCGACCAGTGTTGAATACATCACGAACTAAGGTCAATTCGATGACCCCCCCCCCCGAGCAAATAAATGTGACATGGCAGGGTTTGGGCGAACCTTTGAGCCACAAGAGACACGAACGACTACCGAAAAGATCCTGCACGAAGCAGAAAAGCAACTTTTGGAGCTCGCTCGCTCGAACGGAATCCTACGAAATATGCGCGTGTGCGCGTACGCATGCATTTAAGCACGCTACAACCATTGTACAGTACGGCACGCGCGCGTGGGGTGGGCAAAGTGAGATAATACGAGGAGCGAGTACATGTACTCGGGATGTCGATGCTTTCTACAATGTACATGTAAAACGCTTACGCGAATCTGATTATTGGAGCACGATTCGTTGCTGTGTCAAGGTGAATGCGTGCCGCCGAAAAGCAAAATTAGAAAGGCTGTGGACGATCTACGGGCGAGGTACCGATTAAACCTGCCAGCCAGCAGCACCGCAGCGCAGTACAGTGAAAGGCGCTTTGCTCTCTGTCGCGATTTGACCTCTCATACTTGCAGCAGCAACTGCCGGACAAAGAACAAAGTTTGTTGTACAGTAGCGTTATTCTAACGTAACAGATCATTGCATGGTAAACCTTTCACTGCAGTTGTGCAAGAAGAGTAAGGGAATGCTTCAATTCGGGGGCAGGATAACTTGGGTACGGTCAAGGAACTGAACCAGCAGCGGCGCTAAAATCGCTGCCTAGACTGCGCGCATGATAAACGAAGACCAACTGGTACAAGTTGTACCGTACAACGTTCCCTCTGTACGATTTTCTGCTTCGAGTGCCGTCTCGCTCGTGTCTCTGTGACCACACGTCGCGAACGTCCTTTCGCCACCAAGCAGAAAAACGTCAGCCTTGTGAGTCACAAGTTGTGACACATTGCCACCATTCGAAACCTGCTCTCGATGCAAACCGAACATGTTGTGGGCGTCAGCAGCGCCGTGCTGGATTCATGACGAGTACTGGCGTAATGCAAATAGGTGGCAGTGGTGATGGCTGGGAACTTCCAAGTTGGAAGCACGTCGATCGTAGACATGCAACTGACCTATGCAGCAAGAGGCAAAAGTGCTGTCGATTGATCAGAAATGGCGTACGCTGACTGCGCAAGAGATTCGCGTGTCGGGCGCCCTTAGTCGGTGACTAGAATGGATGGCCTGTGCCTATTGATTGAATATCGTGGTGCCATCGCTCCTTCATTCCTCAAAATCCTCGGTTTAGCTAACGTAGCAACATCAAACAACTGCGCACCGACATCGATGGCTGTCGTCCAAGGAGTCAACACCGCGGTAATCGATAACACGGCCCGTACCACCGAAGACGAAGGCACCATCACCAAGTTGCCTGCCACTTATCGCGCGTATCAGTACACAAAGTTTGGTGCTCCCGATGCAGAGCTCCGTCTCCGCAAGGATACTCCCATGACCCCACTCGGGTCCACGCAGCTACGCATCAAAGTACACAGCGCCGCACTCAACCCCGCAGACCAAAAGATCATGCAAGACTTCGGACTCGCCATCACCGGACGTCAACCCTCTGCAGACAAGCCCTTCGGCATGGGATTCGATGTTGCCGGCACCGTCGTTGAGACCGGCACCACCACACACCAGTTCAAGGTGGGCGACGCCGTCTTCGCCATGGCGCCGTACTCCAACTTCGGAACCTTCGCCGAGTTCGTCGCCATCGACGAGCAATTCGTAGCGCTCAAGCCTGCCAACGTCACCTTCGAGGAGGCCGCCAGCGTCCCGTACGCCGCGCTCACCAGCTACCAGGCGCTGCATGAACACGCCAACCTTAAAGCTGGTGATCGCGTGCTCATCCTGGGTGGCTCGACCGCGACGGGCATGGCGGCCATCCAACTAGCGCGGGCTATGGGTGCCCACGCGATCGCCACGGCCAAAGGCTGCCAGGACTACCTCCTCGTGCAGTCGCTCGGCGCTGAAAAGGTCATCGACTCGTCCAAGCAGAACTGGGTCGACGTCGTGGACGAGCACTCCGTCGACGTGGTGTACGACTGCGGCGTGGAGCGCAAGGCGTGGAATCGCGACGCTCAGACCGTGTTGAAGAAGGACACCGGCCGCTCCGTGACCATCAACCCGATGATACAGCCGCGTCCGGCCAAGTTCGGCGCCAAGTGCATTGGTGAGATCATGGTGCACGCAAGCGGCGCGCAACTGAAGGAGCTGTCTGGGTTCGTATCGTCAGGTGCGCTGAAGCCCGTAATTGACTCGGTGTACTCGTTCGACCAACTTTTGCCAGCGTTGGAGAAGCTATAAACGAAGAAGACGTGCGGCAAAATAGTGCTTAGCACCGTTTACTAGACTATTCACAAGTAGGAAGTCGAGGCCTATACATGTATATCTATAATTTTTCAATAGCCTTCATTTGTGTTAGATATTCTCATGCGCAAGTGAACACTTCAAGCGTCTAACGTCTCACTTACGTTTTTGCTTATCGCCACAACTTACTCCTTGGCCACCTCGATGATGATCTTGCCCTTCGCGCGGCTCGACATACAGATCTTCATGGCCTCCACCAAGTTCTCCAGCGGGTGCACCGAGTCGATCACAGTCTTCACCTGGCCAGCCTCGATCAGCTTTTTAAGCTCCAACAGGTACTCCGTGCACGGCGCATTGAAGATCTGGTTCTGTGTCGCGCCAATGGGCGACTCGATAGGTTTGTCGATCACGCCGATGGTCACGAAGATGCCGGTCTGCTCCTTGAGCACCTTCTGGGCCGCATCATTCCACGATTGGGACTCAACGCCGCAGTCGTAGATGAGGTCCACCGAGTGTTCGGCCAGCACCTCGCTCCACTTGGCACTCGTGTAGTCGATGACCTGGTCGGCGCCCAGAGACTTGACCAAATCCACGTTGCGGTGACTGCACGTGGCCACGACCTCGGCTCCGAGCGCCTTGGCGATCTGGATGGCGAACAGACCCGTGCCGCTGCTGCCGCCCAGGATCAACACGCGTTGACCCTTCTGCAGCTTGCCATACGTCACCAGCGCCTGCCAACTTGTCTGGCCCGCCAGCGGCACGCCCGCCGCCTCGTTGAACGTCATGTTGCTCGGCTTGTGTGCCACGCGCTTCGTGTCCACATTGATGTACTCAGCGAACGTGCCCGTGGCGTCGAACCACGGCATGGCGAACACCTCGTCGCCCACCTGGTAGTCCTTCACGTCGCTGCCGACCTCCACCACCTTACCCGACAGGTCGTGGCCCACGCGGTACGGGTGCTCGGGCGACGCCATGGTGGACAGAATCATGGAAGCATAGAGTCCGATCTTGTAGTCGATGGGGTTAAGCGACGCGCTGAAGACCTTGATCTTGACCTCATTGGGCTGCACGGGTTTCTGCTCGGCGGCCGGGTTGAACTTGATCTCCTCGAGGAAGTTGCCGAAGTGCTGGTACTCGTAGGCCTTGAAGGTAGCTGGGACAGCGGCCATGATGGTTGTTAACTGTTGACTGTTGGACTTGTCGTCGAAAGCGTGTTTTGAAAAATGAGCGATAGCCTACAGCGGTCGGCCTTGAAGTACATGTACCGGTAGCTGTGCCTGACGTGGTGATAGATCGTAATGGACGTCGTGCTTTAGAGCTTTGTAATCTGATGCTAGAGTTTATGCGCCAACCTATATTTTTCTCAGGTGCTGTTTGGTGTTTGAATCACTTATGGACCATAAGTTATGGTAATATTGATGGGACTGCTGTGTTTTCATCGTCGATGCACTGCTTGGATGTTTTGATGGGCCTGAAAAACTGTTCCTAAGGCGACGAGCGGTGGATTTCCATCCCAGTGACTTGATTGCTAGCTGCATTTGTTACCACGCCATACTTGAACAATGAATAACCGTTTTGGGTGTTCGAAGGTAACGTCACCGAAAGATGTCATTTATGCAACTTTGACCTGCTGCAAGTGCTTCAAGTGTGCTGCGTACGCAACAATGACCATTATTGGCATGTTAACTTTGTACAACTGATATATAGGAAAATGATAGTACGTATAGTGTAGATTGTACGTTGTGGCGATTGGCAAAAACGTAAGTGAGACGTTAGAAGCGTGTCGTCGCGTGAAGTTCTCACGTCGCGCGCGTCCTTCCTAGGTTTACGTTTGACCGATTAATAAAAGATGTTTCGATCTCGAATTTTGGCTTTTAATGTCCTGAGGCCGTCGTGCTATCTGCAGTCGTGACTAAAAAAATGAAAGGACTCAGAGAAAGCTAGAGCTTACTGAAAGGTGGACATCGATTACGCAAGAGAATATGTATTGTGTGGAAGCTCATAACATCGTGCTTCGTTGCTTCATTTTCCATTGGAAATTTTCCAGGCCCTAGCAAGAGTTGATTCAATCGACGCACAAGTGATCCATTGGCTTTAAGCCAATTCAGCTTAAGGTCTGCACAAGTTTAGGGCCACCATTTTAGAGCTTACGCCTTCGCCACCTCAATAATGATCTTGCCGCGGGCACGGTGCGACATACAGATCTTCAATGCCTCGGGGACATTCTCCAACGGATGCACCGAATCAATGATCGTCTTGAGTTTGCCCGCCTCGGCCAGCTTCTTCAACTCCAGCAGGTATTCGATGCATGGTGCGTTGAAGATCTGGTGGAGGGTGGCGCCAATGGGCGACTCAATGGCTTGTCCTCAGTCAAAATCGTCACGAAGATACCCGTCTTCTCCTTCAGAATCTTCTGGGCCACGTCGTTCCATGACGCAGCATCATACCCGCAGTCGTAGATGAGGTCAATCGAGTGCTCGGTCAACACGTCGCTCCACTTCTCCTTCGTGTAATCGATGACTTGGTCCGCACCCAGAGACTTGACCAGTTCCCTGTTACGAGCGCTGCACGTGGTGATCACTTCGGCACCAGCGGCTTTGGCGATCTGGACGACGTACGTACCAGTGCCACTGCTTCCACCAAGAATCAGGACACGCTGGCCCTTCTGGAGCTTGCCGTAGGTGTGGATCGCCTGCCAGCTAGTCTGGCCAGCCAGGGGTACACCCGCAACGACATATTGGTCGGTTTGTGCGCGAGAAACGTAGTGTCCACGTTGATAAATTCTCCGAAGCTGCCGATGGCGTCGAGCCACGGCATTGCGTACACCTCGTCGTCAATCTTGTAGTCCTTGATATCGCTGACGAGCTCGACAACCTTGCCGGCCAGATCGAAACCCAGACGGAACGGGTTCTCCGGCGTCGGGTGCGTGGACACGAGAGCGGAGCCGTACTGGATCATCTTGTAGTCGATCGGATTCAATGCGGCGCTGAAAATCTTCACACGCACCTCGCCAGCTCGCAGAGGCTTCTGTGCAGCCGTCGGGTTGAGCTTGATCTGCTTTAGAGGATCTCCACCGAAGCTCTCGTACTGGTAGACCTTGAACGTCGTGGGATCGATGACATGGTCAAGTTGTAGGGTGTTTGTTGTCAGGCTTGGCGTATTTGGGAATGAAGAAGGCGTACAATTCCTAACTGGTGCTGAAGCATTTCGGCCAGCACTTAACTTCGATCGTGGATGACGTCTTCATGGCATACAACTTCATCTGAATAGGTAAACACGACACTTGAGGGTGAAAATGATGGTAACAGCAGCAACTTGAAGCGAAGTTCTTTATGTTGCACGGTCGTTCAGATGTTGATGTTGAAGTTTTGCTCTATTGGTACTTGCGGCGCCAGTAATCCTGCTGGTACCACAAAGTGGAGTGCGGTTCATGGTCTCCGATGTCGTCTTCGTCAACGTTGACGAGTGGACCGGATCGTGGCGAGTAAACGGGCATCCACCGCGGGTTCGGGGCATCGCCGAGCGACTCGAGCGTCGTCAATAGTTCCTCCTGTTGTCTCTGTAGTGTGGATGGAGTACTGCCAGTTTGGCCGCTGTTGCTGCTACAGGACGCGAGCTTCTGGTCCATGAGTGCGTCCATGGCGAGTCGCTGAATCTCAGCGTCTTCTTCCTCTTCGTTCCGCTTCGCTTCGGCTTCTCGTCGCTGGTTTTCCTTGCCGAACGAGTGTTTTGGGGTCCCTGGGGCTCTGGACGCTGTGGGAGACCCTGGAATCTCGAAGCGGTCGCTGGGCGAGAAGGAAGTTGACGACCGTCGGCGGTCGTTCGAGTCGAAGAGCTGTTGGAACTGCGCGTGCAAGACGCCAAGCTGTGTATTGAGCTGATTTACGGTGGAAAAGTCGCTGAAGTTGAGCGGAGCCGCAGGAGGAACCGGATTTGGAGCGGGTTGCGTGCTACTGGTACTTCCTGGCCAAGCCCATTGAGACGAACCCACACCGGAAACTTGACTAGGCATAGGTCGCTGCGTCAGGTACACGCGGATGGTGTGGAGCTGCTCTAGCAGCACCTTGTTATTGTCCTCGAGACGACTAACCTCGCGTCTCAAGAACTCACTTTCGGCCACAGAAGTCTTCAATTTCTGCTCTGCACGCTCGCAAGCCTCGTGCGCTTGGTGCTCTCGTGCTACAAGCTCATTACGCTCTTGCAACGCGCGCATACTGAGCTCGTCACGCAGCTTCTTGGCCACAGCTCGGCACTTCCGCGCCCACTCATCGCTGGATCGTGTTACACAGGCTTGTGCGAGCTGTGGAAGCTGCCACTCCACCGCTTGGTGCATACGCTGAAGCTCGTCCACTCGTCGAATCTCGTCGCGTTTGCGGGCGTCACGTTCATCGATCAGTTCACGCTCAAGCTTCTGTATCTTCAACTCGGTCTTTTGCTTAACTGCACGCAGCTCCTGGATCTCGGCGCTGGCTTCAATCTCTACGTGACGAGCCTGCAATGCTGTGAGCTGTTCACGTAGCTCCATTAGCTGAGCATCGCGCTTTTCCACACGAGCAGCTTCTTTTGCACGCCAGGCCTCCGCTTTGGCAAACCGTTCTTCCAGACGCGCGGCTTCGTATTCCTTCTGGGTCACCTGGTTTTCTAGCTCGCGCACACGGAAGTTCAGCTTGTCGGTGTCTACTCGCTTGTCATGCTGTGCAGTGAGCAGTTCATCTTGCAGCGTCGTGAGCTGTTTCTCTGCTGTGTTTTTGGCCGTACTAAGCGCTTCCGTTTGTGCTTTTCGCTGCTGTTCTCGACGTACAAGTACGTCAACTTCGATCTCCAGTTGGTTCGCACGGTCAGTTTGTCCTGACAATTCTTGCTTTGCAGAGCGCAACTCCTTCTCGAGAATTGGTACGCGCTCTGTAAGACGATCGATTTCACGCTGGAGCTGGTCGCGTAATTTCTCGAGGGGCTTCACTTCCTGTGCCTGAACACTGGCCAGCTCTCCTCGAAGCTCAATCACCTCTAACTGGAATTTGGCCTTCGCAGCAGTCTGTTCATCCAGTTGCACGTTGAGTTGAGTTTGTAGCCTCTGGATGCGAGATTGTGCTTGTGCTTCGGCATCAGACGTGATACGTTCTCTCTCAAGAGCTAACTGCTGTTGATATCGTTGCTGCTCATAGCTGCTGTTCACTGTTCGGAGCTCATCCTGGGCCTTGCGAAGCTCTTCCTGGACCCTGCGGAGCTCGTCTTGTGTCCTGCCTAATGAAGCCTGCAGCGATGCGTTTTCTATCTTCTTTGTTTCAAGATCCTGGGTCAATGCATCGTACTTCCCACTCATCTCAATGCTTTCTCGCTGGAGACGATCTACCTGGGCCTGTAAGTCACGATTCTTCTCCTCCATTTCCCGGGATAATTTCTCTTGCTTAGCCAACGATTCTCGGACAGTTCCAAGCTGTTCACATTTTACAGCTTGATCATCCGCCGTGTTTTTCAGTGTACGAACTTCCTGTTGAAGCTTCTCAAGCTGCTCGCACTTTGTGGCTTGCTCACTCGATGTATTTTTCAATACCCGAAGTTCCTGCTGAAGCTTCTCGAGCTCTTCGCACTTTGTGGCTTGTTCACCCGCTTTGCTCTTCAGTGTGCGGAGTTCCTGCTGCAGTTTGTCGAGTTGCTCACACTTTGTGGCCTGTTTATCTGCAGTGACTTTCCATGAACGATGTTGTTGCTCGAGCTTTTCAAGTTCTTCACGAAGAGATGCAATCTCAGTAACATGCTGGCGGCGTGCCACTTCAGCCGATGCTACCTGCTGATCAAGCTTCTGTTGCAGCTCAGCTTTTGCTTTCTCGTGGGTGTCCGAAGCTGCATTGACTTCCTGTTCCTGTTCCGTAATACGCTTTTGGAGACGCTCAAGCTCTACCTGTTTGCTCTCGAGGGCTTCTCGGTTTTGCTGGGCTTCTTTTTGCTGAGCCTCCATTTGTTGACTTTGCGTTTGACCCTGTTGCTTTAGAAGTCGAGCATTTTCAGCTTCCAGCTTTGACAGTTTATCCGCCTGCTGCTTCTCGCGCGCTGCCGCAGAGTTTTCCTGTTCTGAAAGCTTATCAAGCTGTTGCTTATCGCGTGTGGAGGCAGCACTCTCTTGTTCGGAAAGTTTGGTCTTGAGCTCGTTGACTTTCATCTTGAGATAGTTACTTTCTTTCGCTTCCTGCTGAGCTGTCTGAAGTTGTCGCGTGGTCTCTGAACGTGCTACTCGTTCACGATCAAGGTCACTGGTGGCATCTACCAGCTTCTTCTCTAGCTGTTGGATCTTTGCTGTTGTCGTGGGCGATGGTGCAGGTTTTGTGGCAGTGGTAGACTGGTCCGGTGTGTCTTGGTAGAACGGTCCTTTGATACTGCCGGGTCGTCTGGAACCTACCTCACCGCTTCGAACCGTAGTTTGCGAGGTTAGTGGAGTCGTCGTGTCTGTTGTGGTATTGGAGATGGTCGAGGAATGCGATACTGATGTGGTTGAAATGGAGGACACTGAAGCACCGGACCGTCGAGAGCTAAACGATCCCAGACGTGAAGTTGCAGACGCAGAACTGGTATCTACTGAGTTCGCTACTGTTGCATCCTGCTTTTGTAGTGACGTCGACAACGAGGTTGGTTTGAGCGCAATGGGAGCCATGTCGTCTTCATTATCGTCAAGAAGCCAGGATCGATCGCGACCGAAGCCAAAACCCGTGGACACTGCTGGTGTGGCCTGTGGTCGCTCTGCCACTGCGGGTGTAGTATCCGCCGAGGAGTCAGTGCTATACCAAGTTGTTCTTGTTGGCATGGACGTTGTTGGCGCGGCAAAGAGGTCACTGATCCTGGACTTGTTTGACGCGGGGGCGGCTGCAAAAGAAGCGACAGGTGTCGTTGTTTCCTCATCACTTACATCATCGAAGCTGTACACATCGACATTGTTGCTCGTCGTTGTAGATGCACTCGCGGCAGTATTTGTGCTAGATGGCTCTGGAATAGTCTCAGTTGGCTGTGCAGCATGCTCGTCCTTTTTGGTCTGAATAAGTTCTCGATAGTGTGCGTCAAGCGGGTGCTCCCAGATACTTTCTTCCGTGCTTGAGTTGAAATAGTAGAGCGTGCCGTCTTCAGTCTCACCTTGTTCCCAGTCTGGTGGTAGTTCAGCTAGCAAAGCCTCTTGAACAAGAGGTAACAAGTAGTTTTCTGCGTCGGGGTCCACACCAAGACTTCTTGCATGGTCCCGCAGCGCCTCCTGGAACTCAGGACTGCTCGTGTCCATGGCAAACAGTTAATTGCTGCCTCGCTACGGAGGCTTATGCCAGGCACGGCAGCAAAGCGTCCTCGACGATGTCCTGGACATGGGACGAACATCGGGTGAAGCTAAAATTGGAGCAGCACTGTGAATCGTCCTAAACCTAAATTTACGACGCTGGCTAAAATTTAGGAAAATGGGCTCCACTTGCAGCACTGACATTCATCTGTTTCGCACTTCCAGAGCGCGGCGAGCAATGATGGAAGTATGTTGTTGATTCTCTCGCTTGGGCTGGCTATAGAAGGCCAGCAACAGAAAGACAAGCAGCAGCGTGGACAGAACTACCTGACAAGGGCTGACCCTCACTGTGAGGCCGCGTACTACAAATATATAGTGCCGTAAAGACAATCACTCAACGGGTAAAGCAAATTCTAACGTGCAACGTCATTACATTGCCTTACAGCTGCACTCCCGCTTAACGCTGCTGACCTGAGTGGCGGAGGGCGATGGACGCTGTCTTGGTTCTAGCATTAGCAAGTAGCAGCCTCATGCACTCAGGTTTAAGCTTTCATTCAGTGTACAACAACGTTTATAGAACTTTGCAATCTGTCGATTGGTGCTGCTGTTGGTCTCGAGCGTGTTGGCGTTGAGCAAGATGACCTTGTCCCTGGGACCGCAGCAGCTGTGGATGTACTTGAGCCGGAGTTTGGTGGATTCCCCGCATCTTACGAACTCGCGCTTGATGTTCGTCAGGATACAGCAGTTGTAGCGAAGGAAATTCAAAGGCCATTCAGACTTCCCTGTGTCGCACGCAAATCCACAGGCTCATACACAGAAGGTGAGTTGTCACTCATCGTGGGGGAAGTAACTTGTGTATGTTGTAGCGGCGGGCGGCGGCTGGGCCTGCAGCCGTGGACTACTCGAACTGGGGCTGATACGTTGGCTCCTCTGGCTGCGATAGATCCTCTGGCCGTGAAGGACCCTCTGAATGCAAAGCCCCCCTCCGTCCTCGTCTTGTGTACGTTCAGGTTGTTGTTGCGCTCACCTGTCTCCGTGCGAGGGCGTGGCGACTGCGACGGAAGTGCAGGTGTAGTGTATTTTAGTGTTGAAGTTGTAAGAATGGAATATTGGGTTTCAGGGTATCGACTCAAATATATGTAGTTTTACAGGTTTTCGCTCCCTAAAAATCTGTGCGACCCTCTTGAGAGTGAAAAGCCTGCGGGAATCGCTCCATTGGCGGTTGAAACCTAGCTCCTAAGCGCGCGGTGGTTGGTTCAAGATCAATGTGTCGGGATCCCGTTACGGGATTCCCGTAACCAGAAGTGGTAACGCTAAAGTAACGGTATGTGATTGGTTGATAATAGACACGCCACACTTTACGATCGATGGCAACATGCCGACGCAGTGCTAGAAATAGGTAAGTGCCTCTCAACGAGGCCTCATTGAGGTGTCTGGTATCAATCCATGGTCACCATGAACAATTTGAAATCTAGGGTGGCTTGTGACTAGCAATAGTGATGAAAGTTGCAATAGTCATGACAAAGGATTGAGAGCAAAATTTTACAACGAATTCTAGTGAGGTTCTTCCAGCAATGCCGCAGAACTAACTACAGCCAGCTATAGCCGTACTACTGCACTGTAATACGCGTTGAAGCGCCTTCGTAGAAACTAACAAACGCTCTTGCCCGCGACGAGGCCTCGAGACCGCGCGTCGGAAGTCAAACTTCGTTTGAGTTGCTTAGCACAAGGTGGCCGTAGTCGTTGTTGTCGGTCTAGTCGCGCAACGAGGGAGAGGCCATCGTAGCCCTGGTGGGGTTGAAGCCGATCTGGCGGATGACGTCGTCGAGGTCGGGGCCATAGTGGCCGTCGACGTGCTGCCCGGTGTGGATCGGACGGGGTTGCACGCTGCAACTTGCAGCTTGTCTGTAGGGTATTCCCTGTAATAGAATTTTATTGCACTCGTTTGTCAAACATTTTTTACCTATGAGCTTTGTGGGCTCTTGCTGACAACAACAAGTAGTTGTTGATGTTGTGGGTGCATTTGAACCAATCACAGGCATATTTTCAGCGTAACGAGTCTGTGTTACGATTTCTTGTCAAGTTTCGTTGTTGCAAGCTACTGTATGATTGGCTTGATTTTGAGGGTTGACAAAAGTTATTGTGTGAAATCGTAGCATATCTTGGTTACGCTGGCATACAATTTCCTGTACTGGTGTTACTATAGTAGGAGAACGGGTGACTTCCAAAAATGACACAGCCGGTGTACCAAGTGATGCAAAAACAGAAGTTTGCGTGCAGTTTGATTCACTGCTTGCGACGGGTTTGTGTTGCGCTCGTGCTCGGCCTGTCCCCCAAAAATCAACAAAACACAGCGGTATAGGATAGCATCGCCTGATTCACAGACTGGCAAGTTAATCTCTATTTCCCAGTTAAACCAGCACCTCGCTCGAATGGGCCGCTACGTTAAAGCCATCGCCATGTTCTTTTCAGCACAGCGACGTCAGGATCATCTCCAGAGAAAGGTCAGGGCTAAGAAGCTGATTGCGCTGATGCGCATTCCATTGACGTTGCGAGAGCGGAACCATCTTACGGCTAGTGTGCTGATTTCACCTTCGAAGAGTCCGTGGTCCGTGATGTATGCAAAGCAAGAAGACAGTGCGTTCATGGTATCAGTATCGTTACCTGTGAAGGAATTTGACATTTTGCTAGCAGCATTTCCCCGGCATTATGACGTGAAAAGCGGTCCAGGAAAGCGTGGACGCCCTGCACGCTTGCAGAATAAGAACAATGTCTTAGCCTGTCATCTCCACTTTTACACTGCGGCAGTGGAGGCTAAAACACTCTGTGAGTTGTTTGGCGTACATCCATCAACACTTTCCCGTGTTCTCAAGAATGCTGAGTCAGCACTAGGGAAATCGCTGAGTGATGTTCCTGCGGCTCGTATCAGTTGGCCGTCGTTCATCAAGCAACATCAATGGGTCGATAGTGTTGAGTTTAAGGAACCGCTTATACGTGGTTGCTTTTGCGTTGCGGTTGGGGAAAAACTATGCCGTCCACGCCCCGACAGCGAGCGATTTACAGAACGCGTATTTTAACGGTAAGCTTAAATCATCGCTATTATTGTTGTCAAAGGAGATTTCATGAACTAATTCCTTGTGTTACAGGATGGTTGCACGCCGTGAAGGTAACTGGTGTTCTCTGTTATGGATTCGACGGAACTTTGATCTGGGGACGCCATAACTTTCCTGCCTCATGAAATGACGGTGAAATGAGCCGTCGACTACAAACTCGCCTTGCAAACCGTACGAGAACGCTCTCTCATGGATGTTGCGCAACGGACTCAGCTTTTCCTGTAAGCAACGAAATGACAGGAGAGATTATCACAGCATTGAAGGACGGTGACTTCGATAACGCGAGTCCAGCGTGTCGAGCTGGGCTTGTAGTGTTGAGCAACGCAATAACTGCAATCCGTCAAGCGGCCAAGTGGGGAATGGGCTGTGCCTCAAAGGTGTACAGGCAGTTCCTACTACCGCTTCTATTCAACCCCGACCGGAGGCAAGTTCGTTTAGAGAACATCTATCACTTGTACAATCTCCGCGTTCGCACTACAGGCATCAGTCAGATTAGAAGTGTGTACATGTCATAAAATGTGAAAGTCGTGTTTATATTTAAAGGATACTTTCTACAACCTGCTGCGTTCACACTAATGCAACCATTCATGTATATTCAAACATACTAGAGTCCGGATTGGATATGAAGAAGAACTTGACAGTCTCGAACTCGTAGTACTTCTTGTCTCGAGCTACTCTTCTTTGGAGTTCCCCGAAGTCGGGAGACCAAAGACTCCAGCCATCACCAACTTCATCATTTGTTGGTTTTATGCGTCGCGTGCACCTTGACTGCGGGCCATTTCCAGCTGAAACTGTCAGTCTCGAGCCTCACGTGCATCCTCTCTCTCTTCGCGATCACGCCGGTCCCGGGTATCACGAGCATCTTGGCGCTCATCCGTCATTAGCATCACTCCGAGCAGATTGGAATCCGGCCCTTGCGACGCCGACGAGGCGTCCTCCGCCACCTTGTCCATCATTTTGTCGAGACGAATTCGTCGTTGCGCAGTTTGGCTAAGGTAGATAGCCGTAGATCCGGTATTTGGGTTAGTAGACGCCCTGGATATATTGCTCGAAAGCTACGCCAACTGCGTTGGAGTAAGACCAGACTTTGCTGTTGCAGTTAGCGAAGTAGGCGTGGTTGTTGCTGCCACACTCGACGTAGTCGACCGTGGAGCTGGCGAGCCGGCGGCTGCCTCAACACGCTGAGAGGTCGTGATGGGCGTAGCGTCGCAAGAGGCCGATGTTCTGGCGACCTCATGTAGAAGATGGATGAGCTCGAGTTGATGGAGTGCTGAAAGAGCGTTTTCAGTGTCAGCACCACCGTTGAAACCGTCCGGAATCGCGTCGATATTCGTCGCGCTCGGCGCTTCGCCAGAACCGTCGATACTGGGCTCCTCTTCATGCTTCAACTCTCCGGTATCACCTCCTTCCGATTCGTCGTCATGCAGTGTGCTGACTGCACAGCGTGCCGCGATTCTCCTGAAGCCGATCTTCGCTCTCATTACTTCCGAAGGACAATCGGGTTCTCCAGTTGGCTTTCGTTTGTTTTTCAGTGACATGAACTTGCGTTTAAGACTGTCTCCATCGCGTTCAGGCCAACCCGAGGTGGGTGTTGTGCGTTGCCGCAATGCTGGTCCATTGCTCCGCTCCGAACGGAAGCCTCTCCTCGACAAGGACAAGCATCCCTAACGAAAAATATTAGATCAACAGAGCACCTGTTTTTGTCATAGCTGTAATAACGTACAGTCGAGTTCGCCAACACGGAAGTTCTTCCCCTTCGTCTTTTTCCCGCTTGCAGACATGATTGTTGGAGAAAGGTTGTTGTAGAAGTTGTTGTCGGGGTGCGAATTCGAAAGTGCCATCTAACACCGCAAAAGTCGCCAGTGTGCAGACTGCATAAGACACCAGAGGTGGTAAAAATCATCCTCGGTGGCTACTAGCCACTGGCTAGGAATAGCATATAGCTTCTTCAAGACTGATGCTATTTTGTGCGTTTGGCGTTTGTGCTGACACAAGTTTGATCAGACGTGAAAAATGGTCTCAGCAAGGTTTGTGCCGTGTTTGTGCGACTTTTGTGCCGCCACTTGTGACTAACATGTGACGACACACATGTTACGGCTTGAGAGGTTTTTGGAAGTCACCCAATGGCACTTGGCCTGCATGGCCAATTCACATTGCGCAGCACCATGCTGACGCACTTGGCTTTTGTGACGAGCCACCATGGCATTCAAATCTCATGAAATGACTGGACATGTGTGTGATTTCCAAATCATTTGAACTAACCCGGATTCTGAATAGAAAATCATGAGCTGACCGTCTCGTGGCCTCTATCTACATCTGGATACAAGTTTGATGTTCTGCAATACACGGGAGGTGCAGCAAACGCCGTGACACAACCAGCCCGCAACATTAACGCTAGATAGTCATGTATGCTACGCGACGATCGCAACAAACGAATGACAATTTGCGGATTTTGCGTGACCGTGCTTTACCCACCATTTGGCATCCCGACTAAGTACGCCTAACATTTCACAGTTGAACTTTGGTCTGAATAAAACATGTTTTATACCGTGTCCCAATTTGCGGCTGTGGCTGCCCGCATCAGTTCCGTTTTGAGCGAGCAGCGAGCGACCTGAGGTTCTGGTGGTCCTTCCCTCACACAGATCGAAGCATGTTGCGCTCCTCGCAGATGAAGCAGGCGCTGGCCAAGGCGTTGGCCCGTCCGGCCGCCACGCGCGGCTTTGCTGTGCGCAGCTCGCAGCCTCTGGCCGGCGTCGAGACGTCGGCGCTCACGTCCAAGTACACGATTATTGACCACGAATACGACGCTGTGGTGGTGGGCGCGGGCGGCGCCGGCCTGCGCGCGGCCATGGGCTGTGCCGAGGCTGGCCTCAAGACGGCCTGCATCTCCAAGCTTTTCCCCACGCGCTCGCACACGGTGGCGGCCCAGGGAGGCATCAACGCGGCGCTGGGCAACATGTCGGAGGACGACTGGCGGTGGCACATGTACGACACGGTCAAGGGCAGCGATTGGCTCGGAGACCAGGACGCCATCCACTACATGTGCAGAGAGGTGAGTGGCCAGCTGTGTTTGCCCCAACATTCTATGTGCTGACATGTATCTTGTGATCTTTTCAGGCCCCTGAAGCCGTGCGTGAGCTCGAGGACTTCGGCCTGCCGTTCTCCCGTACGGAGGAAGGCAAGATCTACCAGCGTCCCTTCGGCGGACAGAGTCTGGAGTTTGGCAAGGGCGGACAGGCGCGTCGTACTGCGTGCGCCGCTGACCGTACGGGTCACGCTATGCTGCACACGCTGTACGGCCGTTCGCTGGCCTTCGACACGTCGTACTTTATCGAGTACTTCGCTCTGGACCTCATCATGAACGACGCCGGTGAGTGCGTGGGCGTCATGGCCTTCAACATGGAGGACGGCACGTTCCACCGCTTCCACACCAACAACACGGTGCTGGCCACGGGTGGCTACGGCCGCGCCTACTTCTCGTGTACGTCGGCCCACACGTGCACGGGCGACGGTACCGGTATGGCTCTGCGTGCCGGTATCCCTCTGCAGGACCCTGAGTTCGTGCAGTTCCACCCTACGGGTATCTACGGCGCTGGCTGTCTGATCACGGAGGGCTCGCGTGGTGAGGGCGGTATCTTGCGTAACGCCGAGGGTGAGCGCTTCATGGAGCGTTACGCCCCCACGGCCAAGGATCTGGCCTCGCGCGATGTCGTGTCGCGTGCTATGACCATGGAGATCCGTGAGGGTCGCGGTGTCGGCAAGAATAAGGACCACATCTTCCTGCACCTGGACCACCTGCCGCCTGAGCTGCTGCAGGAGCGTCTGCCGGGTATCTCGGAGACTGCTGCTATTTTTGCTGGCGTGGACGTGACCAAGGAGCCTATCCCGGTACTGCCGACCGTGCACTACAATATGGGTGGTATTGCCACCAATCACCTGGGTGAGGTTGTTGTGCCCGACCTCAATGGCCTGCCGGAGCCTGGCAAGCTGTACCCTGACAAGATTGTGCCTGGTCTGTTCGCTGCTGGTGAGGCTGCCTGTGCTTCGGTGCACGGTGCTAACCGTCTGGGTGCCAACTCGCTGCTGGATCTGGTGGTGTTCGGCCGTGCTTGCGCTCAGCGCATTGCCGAGCTGACTAAGCCTGGCCAGAAGAAACGCCCGATGCCCAAGGACGGCGGTCTGAAGGCTATTGAGGACGTGGACAATCTGCGCTACGCTGACGGCAGCATCTCCACGGCCGAGCTGCGTCTGGAGATGCAGAAGACCATGCAGGTGGACGCTGCCGTGTACCGCACGCAGGAGTCGCTGGAGGCTGGTAAGAACAAGATCGATGAGGTTGTGCCCAAGTTCAACGACATCAAGGTGACGGACCGCTCGCTTATCTGGAACACGGACCTCACGGAGACGCTGGAGCTGCGTAACCTGCTCGCCTGCGCATCCTGCACCATGCACGGTGCCGAGGCCCGCAAGGAGTCTCGTGGCGCTCACGCTCGCGAGGACTTCACGGAGCGTGACGACATCAACTGGATGAAGCACACCCTCGCCTACCACAGCGACGAGGGCAAGACGCACATCGCCTACCGCGCGGTGCAAGACCAGACTCTGGACGAGAACGAGTGCAAGCACGTCCCGCCCTTCGCGCGTGTCTACTAAGCCTTGGTCTGCGTGGCAGCTCCATGGAGTACGGGATGGACGTATTTACCACACGGACGCAAAGTAGAGTGCTTGCATGAACTCGTAACCAAACCAAGAAAATAAACGTCAGACAATTACTACAATCGTGGTGTGGCGACGAAGTGGTGGTAAGGTCAGCAATGTGTATTTTTTCAATGTGGCTGCACAGGATCGCAATGTCTTGATTAGGCGAACCACCAAGAAACGCTGCCGAGATGAAAACTACCATAAAAGGTGTGTTGTACCAAAGTGGTAAGCTTGGTCTACTTGAATCCGGTGACGGAACGACTCTACTTGAAGCTGGTGACAGCGCGGTCATTGAGTGGTTGCACGGGGCGAGCGTTCTTCCCATTGTCGGACACGCGCAGCTCCTTCAAGTTCGTCAGCAGCCGCCCAAGTCCTCGAGGACAGCTGAACTGGCGTCGGGACGACCCACCAGTCGACGATTTCATCGCACGCCGGGGTGGTAAGACTACCAGGGTAGTTGTAAACACTATCGGCATCCGCCTTGGTGTTGACGAGGTCGGCGTAGGAAGCGCTGCAGGTAATACCGAGAAACAAACACCCGTTGGTTAGTCGTCAAGCGCGGTGACGTTTGTAGCAAATCTACAGGATGCAAAACAGTTCAGGAACTTACAGATTCAACGACTGCGATTTCTCGGGCGTGACGGCATCCATGCCGTCCAGCACAGCTACCAGCCATGGGTCGGTCTCGAAGTCACCCGCTTGGAAGAAGAGCCCCACGACCAGCAATGCCGAGCCGTCGCTGTTGCTGTGTACGAAGTGAGCCTCTCCGTCGAGGACCTTGCCGCCGAGCGTGTGCTCGGACGGTGAGTGGAAATGGAACTGGGTCAACAGGTAGGACGCATCATTAGCCGAGATGGAGCAAGAACCACCGGCAACGGCTCCCTTGAACGATTCGTCGGACTGCGTGAGGTTGAAGTCACCGCATGAAGTTCATGGCATGAACCGCTGAAACTCAGCGATCGCGCGGCCAAGTCTCCTCCGGTGGTTGTTTCGATGTTGATGGGGGACTGGCGGGAGCCCCCACAGGTGGGGTAGTGCTCGGCCCACTGGCTGGGGCTGGCCATCTCGGGGTCATTGGGCTTGTACCCCCGTGGTGCTTCCCCCGAAGATTGAGCGATGACGAACATTCTGGTCAGCGCGCAAGCAGCGATAAAAGCGGAGGCGGTGAAAAGCTTCATGATTGAGTTGAATGTCGTGAAGTAGACAAGGTTGGGATGGCGTGGTGTATTTCGTTAAAAAAGTGATCAAGTTTTCTGTCATGTATTTGGCACACCTCAAGTCAAGGCACAGCGTGTTATTGTTGTTTATTAACTCTTCAACGTCAACTGTTATGTGTCAAGTGCTTGTAAAATCGAACAAAAAGAGTTTACGACCAGGGAGAGTTTACGAGTTTATAGAATACATGCACAACGTGGAGTGTAACGTGCTTTGCCATGAAAGAATCTAAAAGCGTTTACGCTGGTGTGAATGCACCGAGGAATGACATATACAAGCAGTAACGCGCGCAACGAGCTGCCGGTACGCGAAGAAGATACAATCCTGGAACTGCCCGATGTTCTGTATGTTGTTTTCGTGTTCACCAAGTCGAATACAAGAAAGAGCTCAGCAACAACCTCGCGTCACGCACAATTTCCTAGATCACGAACGATGGGCGAAATTGTTGAAAAAATATATGGATAGTATGATCTACCATACTATCCACGTCGGTCCTGTAGGCGCGTGAATGCCGTGCTCTCGTGGCGTAACGTTATCTTTAAATGATCCGGACACAAAGAGCCCTTCGCAGCCTAAAGCGTATACACATCACGGTTTCTGGTGAAATCTCCGAAACTACAGTCGTGCATATCAAAACCTCGCATTGATCATTTTTTACGAGCAGTTTTGACCTCAAATACATCTTAAACAACTACCAGACGAAGGGTCCAGTCAGTCCAAGTGTGTGTTCAACGTCCGGGCGCATAAAACTAGCCAGTTGCACATCTCGGCTAGGCCCTCTAATAGTATGATGCCTATCCTATAGCATATCACTCTATTTACGACTAAATCATGGGTTGGCTATGTTACATCGTTAGAGGATCATAACATTGATATATTTGTGGCACCTCCCACATGGCCACTATCACACACAGAACGTAAAACTTTCGTAAAAAAACGGATGGTGAAAGCTATCGAGTTCAGGGGCGGATCTTCAGTCAAAAAGGGGGGCCATGCCCTGACCCGATTTTGGACAAATTTCGAACGATTTTCAGCGGTTTTCCCCACCCCTGCTCCCCTATATTTTTCTGCCTCCCCCTAACATTTTCGGCCCCTGATCCAGTTTCAGATTTTTAACAGATAAAGTACCACATTTGGTTAAGTACGAAATAACACTGTATCTTGTCTCAGTCGTCTGTAGCGCGACCCTCCACGTGGGATGTCGAGGGTTCGAGTCCGCTGGCTGTTGCCTTTTGTCTAACTTGCTTATTTTATGTCGCGCTATAAGTTTAGTTTCAGTTCAGTAATGTGTAAGATTGTACTGGTGGAGTCGTCGAATTCGATCTTAGGAAAATACTTTTCGTATGTAAGATTATCTATTGTGTAGCCTTTTTTTTATGGTTCGCTCAAGCCCGCCGGCCCACACAACTGGGACAAACACAAAACCTACCGCCGCGTAGCGGCGGCGTTCGGCTAGTGTATATTCAAGGCGATGAACCGTACGGAACCCGAAGTCGTTACTTCACCTTTATTACAACACTACGACCTCAGGTTAAAGGTGCTTAACGCGATTGCTGCCAATTTTATACTTGGAATTTGTATACTTCAATTTCCATAGTAAAATGTAAAACATGCATATATGCTTTGTTTTACTCCGCATCCCGCAGCACAAATATCATAGTGCATGGGTTTACCAATAATTATTGCAATTATTGTAGTAAAACCAAGCATGTTGCATGATTTACCGCAAGTAACATGATTGGTCCAAAATGCATTGGGGGTACTTTGATTGGACTAAATTAGTAAAACCAAGCATATTGCAGGGTTTTGGGGCAATCGGGTTAAAGCGCCATAAGTTTCCTGGTTTAAATTAAACGTTTATAAGAAACGGAGTGTTGAATAACGCCGACGTTATTTTGTAATGGCTGGTGGTGGGTAGTAGTAATAGTTTCTTTGGACGACAGTTGAGCAAGTATGCGAAGGAAGAAGCCAGACGGACCCAGTGCTGCAAAATCGACTCCTGGGGCAGCTGTACCAGCCGATACCTGTGACGTTGCCGCACATACTGCCATCAAGGCAGACCATCGCAGTGCTTTGGAGAAGGAAGTTATTTGTTTGTCTAGCGACACTGAAAACAATGACAAAACTAGCACTGTTGGGGCTCTTTCTGATGAGGACGAGCCCAAATTCGTATCTGACTCCGTTGTTTCCTCCTCGGAAAATGCTTCTGAATGTACGTTGTTCCGACACTCTAAATTATTAGTACTTAAGTATGAACGGAAGTATCCATGACCATCTTAATAATGTTGTACAGGTCTCACAACAAGGCGAAAGCACTCTTCTCCAGCGCCATTCTTAAACGCAATGCGTCTTAAGTCGGCAAAAACGGCTACAATAGCGCCGCGCCCATGTGCGGTATTATCTGTGTATGATTGGACTTTGGCATGTACTGTCTGACGCGTTTGTGGTCCATGAACATGTATTGATTGTAAATTACGCTTTAGGTACTAGCCGTGAGCACAATACTGACCGTGTTCCTCGCCAGCGGCGAAGCAGTACCTGGAATGAACGCGTCAGTATTGCTCAGAATTCTGAAACGGTGAGCAATGTGCTGCCGCCTTTTCCACTGCATGAAAGTACGGCGTGGAACCGATTCTAGAAGCCCTAGAAAGCTACGTGGCAGAATATCATGTCCATTATCGTGCTCGGAAACAACAACTTACAATGAGTATACGCAGCCATGATTTGAGTTTGGTTGTACATCATGCTAAACTTACTTATGCAAAAATGAATTTGATATGTAGGAATAGCAAGTTTCCTGTCCCCGCTTCCTTCAAATGGTCATTCCGAACCTACCGATGTACTCATGGGTGTCATCAGAAGTCAAGATCTACAGGCAAGAGGCAGCACTCCATCCGATTCGTTGGATGCGATGCTCGGTTTACTGCTGCTGTGGAGAAAGTGAATGGGGAGTGGAAGGTTATTGTAAAGAACGAGGTACGCACTTCGTTCATAGCTTTAAAAACGTTTGTATTACTTTTTTTGCTAAGTTTCTGAAACACAGACCCGAACGCATAGTCATATAAGACATCGTTTTACGTGTTGAAGCAAAATTGTTCCGCGTGGGAGATGGATATGCAGTGGTTACAACGATCATGGAAGAGCAGTGCTACAGTTGATCTCTTTTCTCTTGAGACGAGCGTAAACGAGAATTCCGCAGCAGGGGGACGAAACAAAATCTGCGCAGCTCAAGTTATGGCAAAGTATCGGAATGCGTGCTTTCAAACCGAATATTTGCTGCCCTCTAGCGATAGATCGATCAAGTTTGACGAGATTGTTGGATCGGTGGCCCGAGACTGGATGCTCACCGATTCTGTGGTTCTCATATGCCTGTAGGCACTCTGTGACACACGCAGTGGCGTCAAATTGATGACAGTTCTCGTAAATATGGAGGCTTGGCCTCAAACACCTCGTGATCCAAGGACAGATCAAGTTAAAGACATCACGAAAACGAAATGTCTTGTGCTTCCCTTGAAGATGATCAGTACTCGATGGATGATGACATTTGTGAAAGTTCGCTATGGCTCAGCGATCACAGTGTATTTTTACGATCCTTTGGGTGGACCAAAAAGCATTCTACAACAAGAATGGGAAGATGGAATGTTACCATATCTAACGCAGTGGCACGATGACTTGAATTTGCAAATTGCAACGTGGAACACTCAAGTGCGCGAACCACACGAGCATATTCGCTGTCCGCTTGCATTTTCTTCGGTGCATAAGGTTTGGGTTAGAAAACCAAAGCTGTCAGATGAATCAAACTGCGGGGTACATCTCGTCGCACAAGTTGATTCTTTAATCAACGATTCGAAGGGATTTGGAAGCATGACAAAGGTGCCAGTGGAGTACACAGTGCTGCTGCGTTTGAGAATTTTGTGGTACATTATGCAGTATTGCTCAGAAAAACATCCGCCACCCGAACGTTCCGCAAGCTGTGTCGAAACGCACGCAGAAGTTTTGCAGTATCTCGGCAAAGGTGCCTAGATCCATCACACACTTTTGATGTCAAGGGGAGTCGAATTACTCCCGTGCTGATGATCCAAGACAATATTCATACTCAGAAATATGCTTTACTACCTGTCGACAATTCAATTTTCGGTTGGTTCTGTTGCGTGTCGTCGCATTATGCAGACTTTGTTTCGTTCGAAACCATTTATATATCGATTCACTAGTTTTACTTACAGCCGCACAAGCGACAGTTAGCTCGCTAAATACCTCTGAATCCGCTTCATACACGCACCAAACGTCATTCTGTCGAAGTCGAGCCACTGTGAATTGCTATAGGCCCAACACATGGGCTTAAAGGTTCCATCTTGACGCTGAACGCGATCTTAAGCCAAACATGTTGCTGGGAAACGCTACGCTACACTTGATGCAGCATAGGTCGTGTGTCAACCCTAAAGAGTACTTACACCGTTCGTGTCTCGGGTCTACTGGATTTTCTAGATCACAGTACCAACGACAAGCTCGCTTACTGCTAGATGGACAACGACAGCAGTTTACTTACGCTTGTGCCAAAAAACTATTGATTGTGTTGACAGTCTGTAGTACAACATAAAAAAACGTTACTTCGCTAGGGTGGCGATAAAAGTGCCGTAGTTCGTTAAAGGTGCTTTGCTATATCGTAATCAAGATAAAGTTGCTTTGCGGATTACGGGTGCGCTAACGGGCGATCGTGCTGTTGTGATAAAGGTGGAGTAACGAGAGTCGTACGGAACCACGCAGCAATAGCATAACGGAGAGCGGCGTGTCATTCTACATGTGTAGATGGATGGAATTCGTCGTGGAAAATGAACAAGATTTTTTGACAGCTTTCTATTGGCTGAAAAGCCCAAGTAGTTCTTGAGAGGTCACTTTGCTACGATGGCCGATCTCAATGCACGTGTGGAGGAAGTACTGGGGAACCAACTAACTACGAGCTATAGCTCGCTTGTGGTGTGGCTGTGTGACAACACGGACGATGATCGCCGACAGACCCTGTTCACGAGTGCATTTCGTGAGCTTCAAACCATTAATGGAGGAACAGTTATCGTGTGGCTCTCGAGAGCGCCGCTACATAGTCCCATGAGTCTTGGACGCCTTATCTACTCACTCAAGATTGTATGCGGTATCTTACATCTATGACGTGACGGGGAAGTCCACCTTCGGCAACGCGCGCTCAGCAATTGTGTACTTGTACACCGCGACAGAATTCTCCCGGCCTCGGGAGGATGCGAGAGCAACTTGGCGCATCATTTGAGAGGGCTCTCAAGCGCCACCTTAACGAGTCTGTCATGACTATGGAAGCGTTGGAGACGGCATTTGCGTCTGTGTTAGCTCTGTCCAATTTGGTGCGGCGTGCACAGCGAAATTCAGATCCTGTGGAAGTATTTCTCTCACAAATACTGTACAATCAGAGCTTGTTCTGCGAGACGGTACCTTTCACCGAGTGCCGAAAGATTTCGTGCTACCCCCGGACACGATTCGTGTCGTTTGGCAGTATTGGTGTGCTGGACACCCTCCACTCACGCAACTAACGAAGCACGACATGCCGTCGAGACTGAAGAAGATGCATTTGTCAGAACTAGGGCGAGTGATGCTTCTCACTCAAGAGCTGCTAACACACGATGAAGTCAAGCGAGCACACAGCTGTACAGATGCGGCAGGACTTCTTTGGAGCAGGTAAAAGGACGTCTTCGCTTCACGTCCACATCTACATGTAGTAAGGGAAGGCGGCGGGGATTGAATCAGTTGTCGTGGCGGTCACTACATGTAGCTCGTGAACTAAATGCATAAAGTACTTGATTCTCGGCAGTCTCTGCAGTAATTTGTATCTTGCACCGAATGATAACCACCGTTTTCAGGCTTTGAAAAACCGTAGCGCAAAATGCACGACGATTTCCAGAGCTTTTTTGCATGCCAGGGTTTTCACTACACTTTTGTATGCCTGCCATTTTTGCATGGTGGGAATTCGCCGTTCATACTTTCGTAAGAAGTATATGAGGCTCTACGCTAAAACGTCGGCGTTTTCCGCTTATGTTTTCTCGGAATATGTGTGTCCCACACTTCTTTTCACTGAGTTTCACTATTGGAAGCTTGCCATTCTGTTCTTCCGAGAATTCGTAAGCGAATTCAACCGACGATAACGGCACCGGCTCATCGGCCAAAATGATGCTCGTCAAGCACAGTTACTACAGCAACGACCGCGAAAAGCTTTTGAACAACTAGGTTGTCTGCGACTTACGCTGGGAATACCAGCATTTTATTTAAAGGGGGCGTGGGTTAATGTAACGGGGTTACATAAAGAGTGACGGTCCCTCTTTAGGAGATGGGTACACTCCCGTCAGGTGGTGTGGCATACACCAACTGACACGTGGCACGTGGCCTGGGAGCCACCCAATCAACAAGTGCCAGTTTTATATAGGTTTCACTATAAGTATCTTGTAGTTTGTATTGCAGACCAAACTACAACCTTCCTATAAATATATTCAGTCTTAAATCTACATCGTTTAAAGTAACTAGTCTCCTTAGGCCGGAGACTGTGAACTGCCGTTCACTAGGAGTTTGTATACTCCTCAAGCACACTCCCTCAAGCGCAAGGTGCTGTGTGACTCCCGTCACACTTGGTAGCACTTGTAGTCAATCTTACACCTACGCGGGTAGATTGAGCTACCTTAATCCTCTGTGGTCTCAACCGGTGAGCGAAGATGGATAGGAGTGAGCTCCCTCATCTGACCGACACTCAGTTTGAGTCGGTCCGGAAGATGGCGGGCATCTTTGGAATGGATGCATTCCGGAGCTTGGCGGCTGCGACACCGGCCGAGCAAGTTGAAGGCGTGAATGCATTCGACATGTACGAGCGTGGGCACATTGAGCACGTCCGGGGGAACCTTCAAGCCCCCGCGGCCGAACCGAAACCGGCTGGGTCTAAGCCATTGCAGCTGAAGGTTCGCCCGTATGAAGGGAAGGAAGGAGAGAACCTTCACTTCTGGGTTCGAGAAGTTGAGCTCGCGATGGATGCGGCTCTCATCTCAAACGAGCGACTGCGCGTCGCTTTCGCGCTGCCCAACCTTGGCGGTCGTGCTGAGACCTGAGGGTACACGCGCGAAGCGACGTCGCCTGGATGTTTCACATCCTGGGCTCAGCTGTGCGAACAGCTTCGAGCCGCCTTCCTCCCGGCGAACTATGAGCATCGCCAGCGCTCACGCTTCCTCGCCTGTAAGCAACGGAACCGCGAGCTGCACGAGTACATCCAGGAGAGGCGCGTGCTCGCGGCATCTCTGGTGGGCAACCCCTTACCTGAACACATCAAGGTGACCGTGTTCATGGACGGCTTGAGGGTAAGCCCGGCTCGCACGCAGTTGTTCCGCGTGCAGGCCAGTACGATGGAGGAAGCGATACAAGTCGCTCTTTAAGAGGAGTACAGCCACAGACAGGCTCGTACTCCTGCCTCTGCGTGGCAAGACCACAGTGTGCCAGGAAGTTTGGCACACGGGACTCCTGGTAACGGAGCTAGTGGCGGGTCAGTGCCCATGGATTTGGGTCTTGCCGAGCAGAGTGACATCCGCTGTTTTGGGTGCGGTCGACTTGGTCACATGAAGCGTGAAGGTCCTTCTGGAGGACACAGGAAGAACTCTTCCAGACCCCACGTCTTGAAGGGTCGCTGGCAGAAGCCGCATCCCAAGAGGCTGGGGAACGCAGGACACCAGTAGGGGCGGGGCGCCCTACCGGGGAAGACCTAAGTCTTCACGAGAGGTGTGCGGGTGGCGCGCACCGTGGAGGCTTAGCCCCTGAGAGTCTGTGTGCTCTCGAATCGGAGAAGGGCAGCGGCGGGCTGCTTGTTGTACGTGTAAATGTACGGGGATACGATCATCCCTTAAGAGTTTTGATCGACTCTGGGGCGAGCAAGAACTTTGCACGCCGCCAAACGGTCGCAAAGAATCGCTACAAGTTTTCCGACGCCCTGCGTGAGTGCGAAGGAAACGGGCTGGTCGCTGTGAGACTAGCCGACGGTATGGTGGTAGAACTACCTAAGGTCAAGATGGACCTGGCTGTCAAGTTCGAAGACTTTGACAGCACGGAGTTGTTCATTGTCCTCGACATGAACAAGTACGACTTGATCCTGGGCATGCTGTGGCTTGAGAAGCACGAGCCCTGGATTGATTGGTGCGGCAAAGCCATTGGGGTTAGCCGGCCTGCGGTCTCTGACTGAGCATTGGTGAGTCGTCATGTTCCCACCTCTGTCAAGAACCTGGGTGTCCGAAAGGACCGCCAAGACGCGGAAGCGTCCGAAGAGTTTTTAGGAGTCGTCGATGGGATCGACAGCTCCAGGGAAGTAGTTGCAGTGGATGCTGCAACAGGTCGTGAGACCATGTCCGTCTCGAGCGATGCTCGTGGGCCGCCAGAGGATAGGGAGACGGACAAGGCTTCCTGTCCAGCGTGTGGGGCAGCGGTGCTAGCAGCGCCCAACGCTCAATGTTTTCGCGCCGTATGGGCTTCGACTGTGGCCGCGCCAATAAGCGCTGACCAGGTGGTTAACTTAGCTCCACAAGCGGGTAACGTAGTTCCGCATGCAGCTGATACTGCTGAGAAGACCGACATTGGTTCTTCTGGCGTGGGTAACATAGTCCCACGCGAGGTCACGATGACCATGAACAATGGAGAAGCCACCATGGGCGCTTCGAGTGTGGGTAACCAAGTACCACACACAGTGGGTAACATAGTTCCACCTACCAAGGCGGGTAACACAGTTCCGCATAGAGTCGGGAAGACTCAGAGTGCCGCCATTGAGGCGCTACCAGGCGTGGGTAACGAAGTTCCACGCCGTCATCGCAAGCCGGGATTGGTGGAATTCCTGCCCGAGGAAGTCCGGGAGGACCTGGAGCCGTGCACGCATCCTGGAGCTCATCGAACATACCTTCGCGTTGCGCGATGGTATCATTGGCCCACTTTGGACTAAGCTGTTCGCGTCTACGTGCAAAGCTGTGAAACATGCACTCGCTGGGAACACGGCAATGCTCGCAATAATGGCAATAGGATTCCTGTTCCCATTCCTGAGGAATGCTGGTCTGTCGTCTCGATGGATTTTGCCACGGGATTACCTGACTCCAATGGTTTGATGCAATCATGACTGTTGTCGACAAGTTGTCCAAGCGCCCAAAGTATCGTGCGTGCAACCGTACTGATGATGATCAGGATACTGCGTATCACTTTTTCGATTGCGTTTTTCGCCATCACGGTTTACCATCGATCATCATCAGCGATCGAGATCCCAAGTTCATCTCCAAGTTTTGGTCGTCGTTGGCTAGGCTGATGGGAGTTCGTCTGCATTTGACAACCACCTATCGTGCCCAAGCTGATGGACAGACTGAACACCAGAATCCGATTCTGGAAGATGGTCTACGCTGCATGGTATCGTATCATGGACGTGATTGGTCCGATCATCTCGGAACGATTGAGTAAGTTCATGCTACTCTCGTCAGCGCATCTACCGGTATGTCGCCCTTTGAAGTTGATACTGGACGCAAGGAACGAAACCCGCTAAATTCCTTGGACAATCCAAGTACCATGGCACATGTGCAACGTGGTATTGCTGAATACGCAAAGCATCTCCAAGACGCCAAGAAATCATTGACTTAGCCAAAAAGCATCTCCTCCAAGCCCAAGAACGTCAGAAGAAATATTACGACAAGAAGAGATCATGGATCACGTTCAAGGAAGAAGTCTTAGTTATGCTGGATACTCGTCGTATTCCATCTGCCCATGTGACTCGAGATATTGAGGAAAAGCGCCAAACTCGCTGCTCGTAAGGTTGGACCGTTCAAGATCCTGAAAATGGTCAACCCGAATGTCGCCAAGCTGAAACTTCCACGCAGCATGAGTCGTCGGAATCGCACGTTCAATGTTGACGTGTTGAGTCATTACGTTGAAAATCCATCGCGTTTCAAGACTCGTCCAATTCCCAAGGCCTCCAGACTGATCGTTGATGAAGTTACTGGTGACACGATGTACATCATTGAGAAGCTTCTTCGCAAGCGTCAGTTCAATCGCAAGCCCGAGTGGTTCGTCAAGTGGCATGGACTCCCAGAGCACGAATCCACGTAGGAGCGCGAGAAGTCCATCAAACACGTGTCGCATTGGAAGGTTCTCGTCGACGGCTTCAAGAAGCGGCAACGAGAAGTCATGTCCGGGAGGATGTAACGACGCACACTGCGTCGACGTGCTCTTGGCCACGCAATGGCCAGGAAGGCAGGTGTCGTGCTGGGAACAATCGAGATTGCTCGCACGCTTCATTTCTTTTTCTACTGAAAACACAACCATTTGAATTCCATTTGAATTCACTATACTAGGACCTCAACCCGCTACGAAGGATTTCGACCCGCTCCAAACCTAGCGTTCCTACCAGATTCGCCTCAAGGGACCATATCGAATCTTCTATAGTGAAATACATATAATTACATAGGATGTATATCTAGGGAATGCCAACAGGCAAGACCTCGTAGCCGACAAACAACTAACAAACTCAATCCCACTTTCCATTCTACCTTGTCAACAACAAGCACCTACGACAGCCACCTCTACTCCGGTCTTCTCCTCGGCGGCCTCGCTCCAAGCTTCGACCGCCTTCCTCGCCTACGCTCCGTACCCATCTCGTCCAAATCCGAGGTTAGGGTTTCCAGGGGGTTTCTTCCTCTGCGTCCGCGACCAGACGTTACACATGTGGTCACGCGATTTGCTTTGAAAAAAGTGATATCAACAGATTGTATGCTATAATCATTTGCTCGTTGGATAAAAAATAGCGATAGTAGTACTGATTTGCTACAACGTGACGTCAAAGTGAGGTTCTATTTGCTGTTGCATGGCAGACGCTGTTTTTGCCGGAGCTTATCGAGACATCGAAGCCCTCATTAGTTTTATGGATTTATGGACAAGTAAGCACTAATATCGATCTTTGTGTTGTATAATTTGTTTTGGGCGGGGGTAACCTCGTTACTAGAAAGGGTAGGAGCCAAACCACCCAAATTTGCATGATCGCAGGGGTAGTGCCCGTGGATGAATAGCAATCTCTGAAAAACCAACACTAGGAGAAGAATACGACATCATCCATTATGGTCATGTGTTAAAACACAATGTATTATCAATGTTCTTAAGCGGTTTCAACTCGTATTGACGAAGAGGACTTTGGGGGTATTGCGAAAAGTGGTACGGTTTTCTCAGACATTCGAAGCATTTTTAAATTTAAAGCATTTTTATTTATTTAAATCATTTTTAAATTTAAAAATGCTTTAAATGTCTGAGAAAACCGTACCACTTTTCGCAATACCCCCAAAGTCCTCTTCGTCAATACGAGTTGAAACCGCTTAAGAACATTGATAATACATTGTGTTTTAACACATGACCATAATGGATGATGTCGTATTCTTCTCCTAGTGTTGGTTTTTCAGAGATTGCTATTCATCCACGGGCACTACCCCTGCGATCATGCAAATTTGGGTGGTTTGGCTCCTACCCTTTCTAGTAACGAGGTTACCCCCGCCCAAAACAAATTATACAACACAAAGATCGATATTAGTGCTTACTTGTCCATAAATCCATAAAACTAATGAGGGCTTCGATGTCTCGATAAGCTCCGGCAAAAACAGCGTCTGCCATGCAACAGCAAATAGAACCTCACTTTGACGTCACGTTGAAGCAAATCAGTACTACTATCGCTATTTTTTATCCAATGAGCAAATGATTATAGCATACAATCAGTCGATATAGATTTTTCCTAAGCAAAAGGCGTGACCACATGGCTACACATTGGTGCAAGCAGTAAGGTTTGGGCCTCCTATATTTCTGCAACCAAGAATGCTTTTGGCTCGCAACCACCACCACTTCTCTTAGAGTAAAAGGTCAATTTTTATTATATAAGTATTGATAGCTAATTCGCACTACCTGAGTTTTTAGGTTTCGGGTGTGTCCCGAAAAATGCCTGTTTTTGGTACGGTTTTCTCAGACATTCAATTTAAATTCGAAATCGATCTACGGGAAGTATTGATTAGACAGGGTTAACAGTACCCGTTTTGCGCCACCCCACCGGAATTCAAGTTCCACGGCTACATGTATACGTTTTCAACGCTGGGTTTCGCTACGAATGCTTCAGCTATGAAGCTTCAGCCGAAGAAAGCTTCGACTGCTGCGGGTCCAGCACAGAGGAAACTAATGGCTGAATTGGTACAGATGAAGGCGCTTCTGAACCAATTGAAGGGGGACAACGAGCGTATCGCGAAGATATGCAGTGCTCCTGGAGGTTCTCCAGTCAGTACGGAAGGCGGTGAATCCGAAAATGTTGAAGCTTCTGGTGGTATCGATGGTAGTGACGCTGCCAGTGCACAAGTTGCTCAATTGGTCGAGCTGCTTAACCAAACGCAAAAAGGAACTGGAGAATGTGTTGAGTGGAGGAAGCGGAGGTGCCGGTGGTGCCGGTGGTGGTATGAGTGTGCAAGATGAATGATGAAGCCGCCACACTAAAAGCAGCTACACTTAGCACATATTTTCAACCAATCAGATGTAGTTTCCTACTCGTCGCATAATTCATCTTACGTTTTCTCAATTCAAATGCATAGAAAACGACCAGTTTTGCGCGACGTTTTCCGTAGAAGTAGTTTTGTTCAAGTGTGGTTGAGTCGGCGTTATGTACAATCTGTAACCTTTTAAGGCCCTTATTAATTAAGGACCTCAAAACCTTACTATTCTGAGCAGCATTACGCGCCCTACATCATCCTAAATTACTATGTAGTATTCATTTATCCTGGTAGCGCTACGTGAGTAGTACATACAGCCCAGTACACCGTTCACGCTACCCTGACTAAATATGGTTTACGATTTTTAAGGCAGAAAAGTCAAGTTCTCTCAGCGTTTAGCTGATAGTCAACAGCGCTCCGCGCCACGCCAGTTGATTTTTACGCTTGGTTACGCTTAGACAATTACGTGAGGTACTATATCGGATTTTGTTTTAAATACCCATTCTAAATAAGTAGCGGGTCTAAGCCAATCACCACAAACGTCAACCTAATGTTGCATTGCACAAGGTGTGTACCCCTC
Organism: Phytophthora quercina; assembly: GCA_014706105.1. Taxonomy (NCBI): domain Eukaryota; phylum Oomycota; class Peronosporomycetes; order Peronosporales; family Peronosporaceae; genus Phytophthora; species Phytophthora quercina. The sequence goes on along the minus strand of JACBOW010000019.1, from coordinate 1,071,550 downwards.
CTGTTGGTAGATATCCAACTGTAGATCTATGCTGCCCTTTGTAGGCTTCGATTTTCGTATAAGCTACTGAAACGGCTTTAAAGCCGTTAATTTACCCGTTGGCTGTTGATTTATTCAGCTGTTATTCAGTTTTATTCTTCTAGCGACAGCTGCAGGTGTTTGTGGAACCATCACGACCATGAGCTGGAGGTTATTGGTAACCAGATCGCCGGAGAGGAGGCCGAGGGCAAGGGACAGCTGGAGATCTTCGAGCGCACGCAAGCGCGTGATAATCGCCATTGTGCAGTAAGTCACGGGTATCAATCCCATCACCGACTCGGGCGATACATGCACTCGGCTGTGTTCTTCTCAGGTGTCAACTTCCTGAGCACCATACGGATTAAACGCTGGGTGGACACTTACGGTCGTCGTACGATACTGCTGATCGGTCGCATGGGTATGATCGTTGGGTAGGAAGTTGAGAAACGAGTAGATGCAATGACTTGGATTGAATCCCGCGCCATACGCGTTTCGGCCCCCGCCGAGGCCTCGTAAGTGGCTTACTAATCTACAAGTAAGGAGCTATCCTATCTCTGGCTTCCTGTGACCTATCGTAATGCCTAGATTCCTTCTAGAAGACTCTATATGCCACACCACGGGCTACTACTCTGGAGTCGTTACTCGTGCACCCATGTGCACTTCCAACACGTTGGTCATGTACAGGCGGCCATTCTGTTCATTGCTATCTGCGATGGCATCATGGACGAAACCGGGTGGCCAAGGGTGGGCGGCTGGTTCATCTGTGTGGCAACTTCGCCGTATTGTTGGACCCCAGTGTGCTGGATCTTCCCGGCCGCGTTCAACGTTCGCGCATGGGGTGCACATGGCGATGCGCCGCCAGTTTGCGCGGTCATTTGTGAAGAAGCTTCCTGGTAAGAGTTTTGACTGCTTAATTATCTAGTGATGAGTTATCGATCTGACGCTATTGGCTGTTCGCCTGTCAATTAGGTGAGCGCGGATACCAATTCGTTGACATGCAGAACGTTGTGCATGGTGACGAATAGTGGTTCTACGTACACCGAAACCGCAACACGTAGTATCTTACGAGCACTGAGACTGCCCCACGCGCCGTCACCAAGAACAAAAACCACCGCACGAAGGTTATGGTTTTGGTGGCGGTGGCACGTCCACGGTACGACGCGCACGAGCGCGTGACATTTGACGGCAAGGTGGGGCTTTGGCCTGTGGTGGAGACCAGGTTGGCGGTCCGCAGCAGCAAAAACCGGCCGAAGGGGACTCCAGTCACAACGCCAGTTGAGATGACGAAAGATGTCTACGAGCGGATGCTAACGCAGCATGTAATTCCCGCCATCAAGCGAGTTTGGCCCGGTAAGTGATTGTGTCAATTTGTGTTGTATCAGTACTTACGCTGACTATTTTTGTGTACAGGCAAGGAGCAGGTGACAATACAGCAGGACATTGCCCCGCCCCATCGTGCCTCAGATAGGACTGCAGTGAAAGCGGCTGCAGCAGCGGGCGGCAGGTCGATCAAGTTCGTCAACCAGCCACCACGAAGCCCGGATTTCAAAGTCCTCGATTAGGGCTGGTTTAACTCGCCGCAGTCGTTGCAGTACAACAAGCAGACGCGAGACGTTGACGGGCTCATTGGAAGCCGTGAAAGCTGCGTTTGAAGAGATGGTAAGTGCCACCACGAACAAGTGCCTTCTTACGCTGCAAAGTGTGCTAGAAGCGTCGATGGTTGTTGTTCGTGGCAACAGCTACGGCATTCCCCATTTGAAGAAGGATGCATTGATAAGAGCCGGCAATTTGCCACACTGTCTTCCGTGTTCTGCTGAGGCGGTTGAAGTTATCGCTCTTGGATAAAGCGTCAGTTTGGGAACGATAATTTTGAGCTAAATATTACCTTCATTCTGATTGGTTTATCTCTAACAGTGCAATATGAACAGTGCCTATTGTCTTTCGGACCGAAGGTAGTACGTGGGTAGAAACGTTTCCAATAAATCTTTCCAATAAATCTTTCCAATAATGATTGACAGAGGAGAGTGATATTTGATGTTGCATTTTGCATGCGATTTGCAACCGGTTATTGGCATTCCTTGTGCATGCCCCGCTCTCCACTGCATCGTTAGAGAACACAATTGGTGTACCGCATGGTAGGCCACTAGCCAAAATTTCTACCGAAGGATCAGGCCTGAATCCGTCTCAAGCACGGTCAATCACTTGGCTAGTGTGCTTATACTCGGTCTTGTAGGTAAGACCTACGCTATACATAGGTGGAAGCAGTTACTGTGGTGATATGCATGTCTGATTCCAATAAATCGCTGCGGTTATGACTGCCAGACGCCTACGGGTGTGGGTTGATTGGACACACATTGCTATAGACATGACCTGCCACTGGTTCGCCGAATCGTTACTGCGATTTGGAATTTATGGTAGAGATAATTAGATGCTATAAAGGAATGAATGTAACGCTTTGACATTTTTTTGGGAAACCCACAACATGGGAGCACATAATAAATAACCTTTGAGCAAAGGCCAAAGGTTCGCCAGCCTTACACGCCACCCACGTCTCAGAGCAAGGGGCACTACCCCGCCGTTCTACAAACGACACAACCGCCCTATCGGTACCCGACCCGCCCAAGTGGCCGTTCACTACTAGGCATACCTATATTTCACCAAGTAAGCAGTCTCTGACTCTACAGCCAGCCGTACATACCGACCATGCGTCAGAGATAGCCGTGCACACCAGCCACGCATCAGAGCCAGCGGAGATTCTGCCGTTCTACAAACGATACAACCGCCGTGCCTGAACTTGAGCCGCCAAAGTGGCCGTTCACTGCTAGACATACCTAGATGCACCATCAACAAAGCCATATGTTTTTCCGCCGCCAGCCTTACACGCCATCCAAGCCTCAGAGCCAGTGTCACGAGCTCGTTGCCCGTCCTTCGGTACTACCGGTTCGGTTTCTATCACTTCATATCACTTTCTGAAGTGCTTGTCAAAGAACTATCGCATTGGTGGCAAGCTGAAGATGACAAAGCACGACAGAGATACAATCGGTGAGCGGTTTAGACCTCTTAAAGTCCTCCGTGACGGAGATCACGATGGGATTGTCATCGACACTGATTCCAACTCCGACTGTGAAGGAGAGATCGCCTAGGCCCAGCCTACCAACTTTGCACCTCGTCAGATCCAACTTCAAGCTCTAGCGCGCCGAGGGCTCACCCGACCGGACGAGACAAAGCCTCAAGCCTCGTAACCTGCAGTAGCTCAAGAGCTTCGCCAGCAACACAACTGACTATTCCTGCTTATGAATTCTTGATAAAAATACAACTCTCGGTATGAAGGCACACACAGTATCTGTTGTCCCATCTAACACTGCGGCATACTTAATTCGTACCACGAACACTGGCGGTATTTATCACTACAGAAAAAATAAAGACAGTAGCCCTCTCAAACAGCTCGAACATTTACCGAAACAGTAAATCCAGTCTACACACAGCATCTTCAACTTCAACACAATGTACATGTAATCGGCACTGGCCCATATTCCTTTTTTTTCAACGCTTTCGCCACTGGCTAGATATCTCTTATTTTTTCTTCAGCACCTTACTGTTTCCCAACGGATCGTGCTGGTGCGCATGGTGACGTAAGTGTAATCGCACGCTAACCACTGTTGAGGTCATCCCAAGAGAAGATAAATTCATTTTGGATCTACTCAAAACAACAAAAGCGCGTTGAACCTTTCCGTCGTTATGCGCATGTTTGCCGATCTCGATGCTGAATTGGCTCCTCAGCGCCAAGAAGAAGAACGAGCCGCATTCACTCATGTCGATGGTATTCGGGAGTTTATTGCTCTCGAAGAACCGCTGCCCGTACTCAACATTTCAGTGACAATGTGTGTCCTCAACATCGAGGAACAGCCAACGCACTGTCGTGCACTACTCTTCAATGGAGAATTGGCACCCAGTATCGACGAGTTCAGCGCTCTTTTCGACGAGCTCGACGACGCTCGACGCAACAAGTTCACGTTCCAACTGACGCTATGGAAACCACGCGGTGGGTTGATAACCAACATTCCATACGTCAAGGGCGGGGTGTACACTTTCTTCAAGGTGCAGTCCCTGCGCGTTCGTTACAACCAGCCCCAAGGCTCCATTCAACTTACCCAACGCAAGCTGTTCAAGGGCCTAAAGCGTCCTGTTGATCCCCAACCCCTGAAGACCCGACCATCACAGCCAAGAAAGCGAAGGGTGGTACAGCAAAGACCGGATGCTCAGCGGGTGTGTCTGCTGCGTTGGTGATCGGTAAGTCTGATCTGTTTCACAGATGAACACATTCGAAGAATAACGCAAAAACGATAAACATTCCATATGCATTCAGGAATTTTCATTTCATTTGAATATATTATTTGCCAATGACAACTCGTTGGGGGTTATTGTTCTTCCCAGATGCATTCAGGAATTTTTTTTTCATTTGCATTTATTTTTTACCAGTGACAATTCGTTGGGGTATCTGTATGGCATGCCGTTGGAGGTTGCACCTGATCACTGGTTCACCCCGGGCTTTGGTGGCATATTTTGCTTTTGGATCAAGAGCGATGGAGCTTCTTAGTCGCCCCAGTGACGCACGTCCATCTTCAAGTTACAGCTTCCTGCTCAATGAAAGCCGACGCATCAAGAAGCATACTTCATTAGACGAGCAGCCCGAAAGAGTGTCAACATCGCCTGAACTGCTGCAGTGGGGGCTAAACCTTAAGCATAATTCCGTGCAAGTTGCTGCTAGGAAGCGCGCTCTAGATGCTAAATGAGCACGTACTTTTCGTCGGAGGCAAAAAGTTGCTATTGAAGAAAACCGTTATAACACAGAGCAGGAACTAAGAAGAATTGATCTCGGGTTTGATTCCGTGATACCAACGGAGGAATATTTGAGTGAACTCAGAGAAAGAGCCAGTCGAGAGATCATCTGGTTCATCGTATGAAGATCCCGGTGACGAGAGCGATATCGTCGCTCTCGTCACCGGGATCTAAATAATTGCGATAGCAAGGTGCCTTGTTGTGTGTACGAACTGGCATTTTTGCGATGCGAAGTACCGATGGAACGTCTCTCCGATCATTTTGTTCAGGTAACGAGTTTTCTGTACGAATGATATAATTCCTTTTAAAATACTTAGATGTTGTGTTATGGGTGTTTGTACATGCGCCGGCGCTTAAAGAAACCAAGCGGAGACATTACTCCAGCTTTTATCGAGCAGCAATTCGACTCGTGTTCGTTCGACGCCAGGTTAAAATGATTATTGCTATATCCACGTAGTAAGGCTAAACAACACACGCGGAACGACTTAATCTTCTTGTCTTACGAATTATGTTTTGTTTTTTACCAGCGTTTGAAATCAAAGGCGGTGAAGTATTTGTAACCATCTGTGGAATATGCCTAAAAACTATGTATAAATTTGGGTCACCCACTCCCCCCAATTATCAATCGCAAATGGGAACTGCATTGGCCGGTTGCCGTCGGAGTTTATAGGAATGACAAGAACCAACGAGCAGGCTATTGGGTTAGTATTGCCATGTGTAGCCATGTTGCCATGTGTAGCCATGTCGACAGTGACCGGAGGGACTTGTCGGACTATAAAATCGCACCATTATATCGTGAAAAATACTGAGGGTCCTATTGTCGAGATGCTTCCGCACGATCTCTCCGGGCGTTTTCGTATAACGATGGTAGGAAGCATGACCTCCGCCCAAAAAGCAGCAACAAAGAGGAGATATGAACTGAACCCCAAACTTTGTAAAGATTCTCTGGAGCATTTTTACGAGCACAACCGAGAATACAAACGTTTCATGGAGCGGCGAATCCCCCTCGCAGAATCGAATGGAATTCCTACAAGCATTTTCGTGAACCTGACCAATTCTTGTGAGATTAATACCGGTGTTGTCGACCGTCTCAGGGACAACAGTACATATTCCTTGTTTGGGTCAACGGTCGAAGAAGGATAAGATTCAAGCCGTGAAAGTGCAACTATTTCATCATCGAGTTTGGTTATGCAACACGATGCATCATCATCCTCGGATATTCTTGTTCGACGTTCAACACCATACATATGATCTCATCGATGTAGTGCCTGCGTCCAGATGTTTCCTTCTTTATTTCCTGGTGGATACGGGGGGCCGAATGAGTATCGACCAAACGAGCTTTCACTACAAAAGTGGATCGAACGCTGCTTTCGGATCGATAAACACCTTTTCGAAGAGCACTATGCGTTTTTACTACTGACATTTGATTACCTCGCTACACAAAATTCTCGGCCGCACATCGTTTGTAACGCTTCATTCGTCAACAAGATCCATTAAAGTTGGAAATTTAACTGATTGCACGGTTGATAAAGCCATCGAATATTACATTCGTCTCGCCCTTGCCGAATCGCGAGGTCAAAAACCACCGGATCATCCAAAAGAAATCTCGAGGTAATTAATCTTCGAAAAGGGGCTGACGGCAAGCGAGAACGCATTTTTTTGGGTCAAATCTTAGTCGTTCTAGAGCCAGAGACGACTTGTTTGGATACTTGAAAAGCTTTGGCACTCTGCACATATATCGGATAGTATCACCTGATTCTACAGGAACGTACCCGATCTCGGTGCATTCTGGAAAGCTGTCCCCACACGCTATCAACTATGCAAACTGCCCTTCTTCATAGCCGAGCAGAACGAAAGGTAACTGCTAGTCGGCATCCCGTTGAGTGTGCTAAATATTTTCTTAGAGTTATGGATGTCTTACTTGAGCACTTGCTTGATTTGGATACAGTTGCATGTAGGCCAAAACGTGGTGGTGGTATATTTGGGATTGTTAAAGCATTTGGAGCGGCAGCAGAAAACGCAGCAGGGTGGTGACCTTCACGCGCATATCGCCATTTGGCTTTATGGATTCCCGTCTACGTGCGGTGCAATGAAAGAAGCACTACAGTGTAATCGTACATTTCGAAACAAACTCGTTCGTTTCTCGGATGAGTTAGTGACAACTAGACCCCCTTGTCTTGAATAGAGGGGTGCTTTCCTAACCGTAATTGCACTGGTGATCTCAATCCTGTTCGCCCTGGTGTTGACGCCTATCGGCGTCCTCTACATGACGCAAAAGCCCCAGTGACATCTGTATGTGGCAAATGTACGAACGAATTTCGAGATAAGGAGACTATAAACACTGAAATTGAACGTCTTGCTCGCAGTAGTGGAATTAACGTCAATCCAGAAGCTGATGACTGTCATAAGTGCATGCTCCCCGATACGATGACAGTTAGTGATGTCAAGGAAAATCTTTTCGCATCGGTTCTCGTTCGAGATGTCCAAGTGCACGTTTGGACGCATTCTAAATCTTGCTTCAAGGAAATCTTATTATGCAACATCACCGCGTTCGTCGTACTCCGATTCTACTAACATTGCTTTTGGTTTTAGATAACAGTTCGAACACCAAAAGGTTCTGTTAGTCGTTTCTTTAAGCCGGAAGATGTGTGCGAAGGCGCGACGTTCACTGATGAACAGTATAATTTAAAGTTTCACCGCCCTATACGGTGTGAATACGTGAATCCGTTTACCAACAGTATCATGGTAGTATTGATGTGCAACCACGACGTCCGACTTTTCTCAGGTGTGGATCCAATCACATTGCTGCATACATTTGCAAGTACTGCATCGAACCGTCAAATCGGGTAGATAACAGTTCAGCTCTTTCACTTGCTGCTTTTGCAAAAGCAGCAAGAAAGAGGTTGAAACAATCCCTCCTGAAATGCCAGCAAGTGATAGAGGATACCGATTTTTTTCCTCGATGTTGTATTCACTGACAAACGGACAGGAGTTACAGCTTCAATGGCAGCACTCTATGTCTTACGTTCATCTCCATTCTGGTTTTCTCATGAAATTATTCATGCCAATTTAAAAGACATGATTAGCACTGAAATCTCAATGGAAGAAGTGCAGGTTTTTAGCGAAACGACAACCACCACTCCGAGTAATACGCGTACGGCCAAATTTGCTGCGGTTGTATTGGAAGCGCCAGACTGAACTCGAACACATTTCTTTCATCACAATCTGCGAGCAGTACAAGCGCATTAAGAGTCCAAAGGATTGTAAAAACGGCGTCGAAGGTCTTAGTCAAAATGTAGTGCACTTTATAAAGTCCTATAAAATTGAAGTGCTGGTCATTTCTGGGCAGCAACTTCCCGACACTGACGGAAATATATCAAGTTCGGAACGAGAATTTTATTCCCTGTCTTTCCTTGTACACTTTAAACCCCATCGAGGTGAGATGTTTAGCAGTGGACAAACACCATACTCGCGATACCAGAGTTTCTTGCAATCCCGCGCCTACAGCATACTACAAAAGCTGTCGGACTTCGAATCAAACTGGAAGGATTAATACCGTTCCCAAGCCTAAGAAGGTTCTGGAGCTGATGAAACCTTTGAAGATAAAACACTGCGTACTCGAGCGGCTGCAACATCTACAGAACCTGATAGATGCTTCTCAGCTCAGACCGATTGCTCAAGTGAATACGATAGTGATGGAGATAGATACTCTTTTGAGTTTGAAGCGGACCTTGCTCACGAGAGAAAGACCGAACCAGTCCAAGCGGCACTTATTGCAGCCCCAAACCTCAATCAACTTCTCGATTTGACGGCCAGTACATATCCAACTTTCGGCCAGTCCTTTAGACCGTCAGAATTTAACATCGACCAGTATTCCGAATATATTTCACAGACAGAGCCATCAACAACCTCAGTTGACCACTTGGGAACTTCTACATTTTTCAAAATATTCTACGACGCTGCGACCAGACTTGACAGATTCAGGAATGTTTGAGCTTGTCAAATGGTCTCCTGAAGCTCTAGATACCGCTAGAGCACGTCGGGCACTGGTGCGTCGCTGGAGTTTCACAGTCGAGAAGGTCTGAACAGCAGTGGTGGTGTGCGACTGCTGAGTGGAGATGGCGTGGCGTCGGGTGGCGTGCATATCCCGTCGAGCTCGGTATCCAGTAGCAGCGCATCCGAGCGGCATCTGCTTGTCTGTGGGTTCGTCTGTGACCGTCAGCGGTGACGTTGACGTGCAAAATGGGTTGAATGCAGGATCGGGTGTGGGTGGCATGCTGCTTACGGGTGGATATCCTCTGGAACGCTGTCGTTCTGCAGGAGCGATGGTAATTCCATTGGCAGGTGCCGCCCGATTGGATGGTGGCAGCTCTGGTGGAGGTAATGCCAGTGGCTCGGTGCCTGTGAAGGTCATCTCGCACGCATTGCAGGGTGGCTGCTTGTCCGTGTTGAGCTGCGGTAGTGGCGAAGCATCAGACCAAGTGGTATCTAGACTGCAAACAGAGGCTCGTGATTGTTGGTCTGATCAGGCCTCATGAACATTGCTAAAATAAAGCGGTGTACATGCATTTACATTATCAATGAGCACTGTGGCCTACATGGTTGTGAATTCAAGCGGGGTTCCGCCCGAGGTGTCGAACTCGCTCAGCTTCACCTTTCGACCTCGGTGGCCACGAAGCAGGATACTTTCTTGAGGAAAATACCTCGGTTCGTCCAGTGGAAACGGAAGTCGTTCTTGCGTGAACAGCTCGTCCGCTTCATCACGGTCCTCATTATCTGCAGCGCCACTAGTCCTCATCGTTTCCCCGACTTGCTCAAGCGCCAGTGAGGCAAGTCCATCTGGTTTGTTCATTTAGGCGAGGACTTCCTCCCAATAAGCAAGTGCGTCGTCAATTACCTCACCGCCTTCGTCGTCTTCCTCTTCACACGGGTCTTTGGAGTCGGCTTCCTCTGCCCCCAATGGAGATCCAGGTGGAAATGCTGCACCGCTCGGCGAAGCAGTGCGTGACGAAGAGCTGCGCCTTTCAGGTGTACCGAGCGCGGAGACTTTATCGAGTTCCCTTGCCGGTACCAAACGCTTGACAGGGCTTTCAAACACCACCTTTTGCCGTACTTCTTCCTCAAATGCTCGCAGATAGCAGCGAGCTTAGCTGCTTTTTCAGCTTCCATACGATTGCGAAGCGTTGTGTGGACCAACGCAAGCTCCGAAAAACAGCGCTCGCAGGTGGCAGTGTTTGTCGTGATGGAAAGTATTGCTAGTGCGAGGTTCGGGAGGGTACTGTTCGGCCTGACACGCTTCTTACGATCCCAAAACGCCGCCAGCTGTGGCAGCGAACAGTTCTGAAAGTTGTCGAGAGTCTTTTCCTTCTTGAGGAACCGACCCCCAAGCCAGTCGGACATCTCTCCGACGATCCAGCCCGGGTCTTCTCCAAGCCACTTCTTGCAGTAATACTCAGCGATGTCGACAAATATTTTCCAGTCCAGTCACTATCGTAGTTGGTAGTTTCAGTGCATCTTTGTATTAAGCGGGATGCAAATAAAGAGCAAGCATGAAAAAGGCTGCTCACACGCTGCCCACCGCGCTTCAACTCGATCCAGCAGATCATCACGATACACACTTCCACAAAATATTTTATACAGATCTCGCAGAACAATGACAACATCCGCGAGTGTATTTTCGTCACTCTGCAACTTGGATGAAGCGAAGCAGAGTGGCCTTGTCACCTCCTTGGCATCCTTCAGTAATGACCAAAATGAGTCCTCCTCGAACACAGAGCACACCTTCCGAAAATACTTTTTACCGCGATACTTCACTGCGAAAAGATTCAGTGCATTTTTCACGCGTAATAGTGAACCGAAACAAAGCTTCATGGAGTTCCGCCGGGTTGTACACAGACCAAACAGCTTCCGTTCAGTACCGTAACTCAAATTCATCATCCCTTGAGCTCGCTTTAGCCATTTGGCCGAGGAAGCATTGAGAGCATTCACAGCTTTTTCATATTGATACGTCACCAAGCGAAAAGATTTCGACCGTAGAATACTTTTGACGAGATTGTTAATATCATGAGCGACGCACTTTAAAAACACCACTCGCGCCCAGCGTACAGCAAGAATTCGTCGAGCACGGTTGCATTGTCCAGCATCGTCCGTTATTACTGCACCAATTACCCACCCCTGCGCTTCTGCTTGGATCATTAACTTCTCCATTTGCTTAGCTAGCGTGAATCCATCGTGACTTGATTCGGTTAGGAAGAGGCCAAAAGTAGTGATGGCACCAACGAGAGCTAGCTCGTACCCCAGCAGATACCTTTCATGATATTCTGCCAGACGTCACTCAGAAAGTTTGCTCGGCCACCTGAGGCGGTTTGGATTTCCATCACACCATCACCTTCTTAGGCAGCAACTTCTGCAGCATACTTGTTCAGCAGATCGGTCAGTGTCCGACGAGCTGGAATCTTCTCCTACAGCAGCGTTCGAGCTTTCAATGAATCTTAGAGTAGACGGCCGCTCAATGAAGGTGTCCGGCAGTCGATTTTCAGCCTGAAACTCAAACAAACGCCTGAGTATCAACTCGACCTGTGGTTTAGCGAGAGGTGCGCTCGCCGAACTCGACGACGTCTCACGGTCAGCCAGCGCAGCAGCTTCCGATGTGGCTAGCATACGATCCTCTGGAGTGTTTGGGCAATCTGCGAGGTGGTTTTCCATGTCCAACTTGCTGCCATAAATTCTGGGGAGCACATCAGGTGCAACAGAAATGGTTTTTGTCCTCCTCGCCTCTTTATCTGCTGTTTCCTTCACAACCTTACAATGCCGGTAGAGATGGTAAAACCCGTTAAAGTTGTTGCACGACTCGTTCTCAAGTTTCTCGAAGTGTCGACGCACTGGGTCGGGGTATCTCCCCATGGTATTCTTCGGCTTCTCGGGGGCTTGGCACGCGTGAGATCGCGTTTGATCTGTCATAGATATTTCATCTATGATGACAAGCACCACCCGTTGATAATTTATTTCATCTCTGATGTGGGAGGTGAGTTTTGTTTGGCGCCATTCAACCGCAGATCCCTGTGTATTGTTTTACCATCAATATTTTTTGCCGCAACTTCAGTAAACGACAGAGTTTCAACGGTTCCATCGGGACCCCAGAGCCTTGCGAATACTAGTAACGCATGTATGACAGTACCCTTTCCTGTACCAGCTTCACTGCCAAGATACGCAATTAGCTGAGATCTTAAACCATAGGGTTTAAGTGACGGCAGGGAAATTGGTTTATCAAGAGATGACTCGACATCTCGCAAATAGGAGTACAGTAAATGTCGAGCAGCTACTTCAAATGCAGCCTGCTGCCAAAGTTAAGCTTGTACGCCAATGAAATGACTGCAATTTTCGGAAAAGGAACGAGCATACTAAGGTTCAACGCTACCAGACACCATCACGTCGCCTCATGATGCACCGGCACCACCGGCCAAACCCAACGAGCCGCCTGTGGCACTAGATCTGCTGCCGTCCGAATCGCTCACGAGACCACCGAGGTCTGCATCCTCGCCACTGAACACGCTCACCGATCCGCTTGATTGTACAGACGACGCGCCTGATGCGCTCGATACAGCTCAAGACGAACCGGTTGCCGCCGAACCACTCGATCAAGCGACACCTTGTGCTTGCGCCGCCTCCAAAACCGAGCGTCATCGACCCGCTCTCCGTTGACATACCTTCACCGCTCAAGATCGACACTTCCGCCCGCCAACGACCCCGACACGCCGCCCGCCACAGTCACCGCGCCACTCGTGGACTCGCTGTCAAGCATCAAAGCGCAAGCATCACCGGACTCGCTGCCGATACGATCGGACCTGCTTGACACGCTGCTAGCGCTAGTGCGCACCTCGATGTCTCCGCCCGAACCACCGGACACTACGGTCGTAGACAGCTCCCACCGCTCACAGCACCACCGCCGCAACACTGAACTGCGTAGACGCGCTGTATAGAAATACAGGTCACATCTAAATAGAGGACTAGCCTTGTAAATGAAGTAGATTTAACAACACAAAACGGAAGTGAGAATTCAGTGGAGATGGACGAAAAAAATGAATAAAAATATTTAAATATTTTTACTGCCATCCCTGCCTGGTGTTATTGGAATACCTCCATTGACCACGCGCGTCAAACTATCTAAAATCCCGAACTTAGGTAAATCTTCAAGCGCCGTCCAGCAATTTGCCGTTGTACCGGCGTTTTCCTGTACAACAGAAAAACTCCAAGGCAAAACGTGCTGCGATAGTGTTGCAATTACTCTCTTGAAAGACACTCTGTGGCCCCTCCACAAACATTGTAGTTGCTTTATCAAGGACGGTGGCTCTTGCCAAACTTATCTTTCTTCACCCCAATACACCAGAGTATTTGGCCATGTTTCGGCCAAAGCCAGATGCAGTCAAAGAGATGCATGGGCTAATTCGTATGATCGAGCCTCCTCCACATATTTCGCCCTGTGAAAAGTATCGTTTTAAGTTGTGGCTTGTAAGTCAGCGATTACACTAAGGGAATTAACTGTCTTTCGTTATAGCGGCTCGATAGGGGCTTTAGACACTGAGAGATCTTTGCGCGCGAGAAGCGAGCGCGCCTCAGTTTGTATTAGCTCTAGTGATTACAATATTTACATTTGAGAGGATCTAAGATCATGATTGGATCCAGCTCGACGAGATATGTTCAGAAACGATGCCTTAGGGCCGTTCTTAACCGGGATCGCGATCCCAAACTAGCGCTGTGTGGTTGGTGTAATGTGAAATTTCGTGATTATACAATCCATGCGACCCGAGCTCAGGATCGCGACCATGTTGGGTCGCGGGATCGCAAGGTGGCCTGGAATCCTCGCCAAGAACGGCAACGACAATTTTGTTTTGCGTACTACGGGTATTCGAGAGCCCGTTAGCAGCACAGGTGCATTGGAGTGATATTATTAACGTCCTTGTTGAACGCGTATAGCACAGAGACGCAAGTTTATAAGACTTCAAGTTTTTTGATTAGATTGTTTTTGAATGGAAGCACACACCCGGGATTGCGATCCGGTTAAGAACGACCGAATCGCGATCCCAACGAGAATACCGAAACCCTGGGTTCGCGATCCGAGTGAAGAACGGCCCTTAGTGTTATTGAGATGCTTGGGGCAGTTCCACCTGCACTAAAGTTAAAGTGGACAAAGATCAGGCGCGATAAAGTTGTGCAGGATGATGAATATTCGGTGTTAGAAAAGGTGCACGTTTAAACCATTTTGCGGTACAATCCGACCAAAAATGACCGTTGGATAATCCCCGACTATTCGCATATCTTGATTTTTGTATTGAACTATTTTTGGGTTTCGTCGAGGTTTTGTCGAACGGTTCAAGCTTATACGCCCGTTAAGTACGGTATCTCGGATTTGACATTTTTGGTCATGAATCTGCGGCCTTCCATTGCACAGTGCGCTGTCAGCACTCTGGACCATACTTTCTCCAGATCTGTTTGATTTCCTTATTTCTCTTGCGTTACATATGTGTAGGAATTCACTTTGTCTTCGCGCAAGATGAAAACGTACCCATCCACAATTCCCCGTTGATGTTGAACAGGTGTACCGGTGGTATAACGAAGCAGTACCAAATGATACACCAATTAGTTCAGGTACACTACGTCGCCGGGCCGGTGGATCACAATCACCGTGTTTGGATCGTTGGCCACTCGGTTAAATGCGTTTTCATCACTTGAAAATGAAAACTGTTTTGCTGCATGGAAGCTCTTGAACGCAATCCATATCTTGAAAGTTTGTTATAGAGAAAGCGGGATATGGGCTAAACCTCGGTTATGGTCAATGTGACCGGGGTCTCTCGGTTTCCAACCTGAACCCAGCATTCACGAGGGAAAATATATCCTCGAGTTGAATCCAAATGCAAATTGTCGCTATATGTCGATAGATTCCACTTAATCTGGCTCAATGTGTTTCGAAATACGCCCACGAACAAAAGACGGCATGTCACGGCACCGGAAATGCCTATACAGGTGGTCACTAGTGGTAGGGACAGGGTTTCCATCTTTGAAACGCACCATCGAACCGTATCCATTTCGAAAAAGCGATAATTGGTTCCTTGGTCGAAATAGCTTCAGTCAACCTGAAGCTGGTAGTTATATACTATTGCATTGGAGCCTCAAGCTTGTTCGCAATTAATCTTCGATCATAACCAACAGCACCCGATTCGCCATCGAGAACAAGGCTTTTCAAAATCTGAAGTCCTTTATTTTCCATGTTGATATCTAACAAACAAACAAAAAACGATAGAGGTTTAGCAAAAGCTTCATATTTGTAAGTGATAGATTCGAAATAATCTTTACCTTAACCGTAGTGGCGATAATAGTTAATTGTTTGCAGATTGGTTGATGCGGAATTTCCATCGACCCCTCGCCAATGTAGTAATGCCGTATAAGTCCAACGAATCGTTCGATTGCAGAATTTTTAATATATTATTGCCCATACCATACGGAAACTTGGTCGGGTTGTGTTCGTTGACCTAAGTCGACCTGACCTATCGTTGACCTAAATCGGAGGCTATCCGTCTGAATATTCCTCAAATACAGGTTCTGTTTGATATAAATTGTTTGTTGTTAGTTTGTCCTCAAATCTGTCTGATGGAATTGCCGTATATGATTTGCAACATCTTCAAAATGTACCTATACGTGGATATTGCTCGGATGCAAGGTCCGATTGAAATAAGTAGTTGTTGCAAGTTTGTTCTCAAATCTATCTGATGGAATTGCCAGTTGTAATTTGCAACATCTTCAAACAGTACCTACGCACGGATATTTTTCGGATGTATGTTCCGGTTGAACTAAAGTATTTGTTGCTAGTCTGTCCAGAAATCTGTCAGAGGAAATTACCCTTGATGATTTGCAAAGTTTCTCCACTTCGGTCGCAATTATTAGAATTAGTCTGAAAGCAGCACAGTCAAGCTGATAGTATGCCACAACCTGTAGGAGATGGTTCTTACCAGCAGAATTCCGCCGAAACTAACATACTTACGCGTAAAATGGTCATGTATCGAACATATATGTTCCTCAGTCAGACGGATAAGGATGAAGATCTTTTGCATATCTAAATAGCTGTTACTTCCTCGCCAACGTATCTATAAAACCATGGAGCTCAATTCCAAATTTTTCACTATGATTATGAGAGCATATCGCGCGGTTCGGTTATTCGCGGAGACAGACGGGAACGCATACGCGCGAGCATATGCAGAGAGGCGAAAACCTTTCAGCATGGCTGATCTAAAACAAGGAGACAGCAGCCGGCTACGTAGATGCGGGGGGTGGGGTTGTCTGCCTACGACAGGCGTGGGCTAAACTGCCCGAGTGACACAAAATCAATTGATGAGTGTAAACGTGGGCGGAATATTTCCACGGGGTCTAAGGGGTATTCTTGACGAACGCAAGAACAAAAATACAAGATCAGATCAACCGCCAAATCGACAAATGCACAGACTGTAAATACGATTCAACCTAAACCAAGCGTGCACACCACCCGATATACAATAGGAGAAAAAGGTTCAATTAATGAAAAAACACCGCTCCAGCTACTTCGGCGCCAAATGCAAAGAGGAGACCATACGAGTACAGACTGCATTTTACCAAGGAAACCTGACAAGTGTCATTACAGCTGTTGTCGCAGCGGTCCAGAGCGCGATTCTCCTAGCTCACTCGAAAGACCGTTGTCGAAACACTAAAGATGTTTTCGGTGCTATCTCCACTCGAGTGTGGAGAGTTCGGGCAGCAGCAATTTCAGAAACATGGGTTCCGTCAGAGCTTGATTACAGCAGCAACGCCCCATGCGGAAATCACTCTAGCAGCCTGATCTCGAAAGGAATACCGACTTCCTCCACTTATCACAGTCACCTGCTTACAACGGTCAGCCAATCACAGCGGATAATTTGAAAATGTCCCGTCCTCTGCTTGTAACGGTAACTTTCAATTGTGGTGTAGCGACTCGCCCAAAAAAATGATTGGACGACAGACGCCATACATTGTGCACTGGATGCCCCAAAGTGATTCTGTACCTGAAAGTACACCAAGTGCATCCGGAAGGCCAAGTGCATCCAGAAGTGTCATGTGCATCCAGAGGTATCGAGTACATCCCGAGTTGCACCAAGTGAATCCAGATGGACTACGCCTGGATGTCAAGTCACCCAGGTACACTGAGTTTGTACCCACAACAATGCTCCAAGTTTCAAGTATACTCAAGTCAAGTTACTTCCGACCGACCAAGACGACCGACCGGATCGGTTGTGCACGAGGAGTCGGTTGAAGAATCGAGTGACACGCAATGGATTTGTAAGCACTTCGGTCGACGACACCCATGGTGAATCCAAGTCAAATCAGCCCCGCAGATGATTACGACCCAAGATCCATAGCGAAACCAAGATTAATCAGTACTTCCAGATAGATCGCTGGTTGAGACGTCTGACAGACAAATAACATACATAATAACAGAGAGTTCGTTTTGCCAAGAAGAGCGCAAGTGCTTTTGGGTTCCTAGTGACCTGAAGGTGCTGTCAAGACCGACAAGAGGACAAGCCGTTGTACTGGAGGGCCAACCTCGCCGTGGCCCTGCGTGAAGAAGACCAGCGTTGGACGCAGCGTGACCGCGAAGCCCGCCGTGAGACTCTCCAACAGATCAAGACCAAGTTAGGCAGTGATTCGGACGACGCGCGTCTGGAGGTGACCTGCTTATTTCATAGTCCAGTTGGGCATCCCGAAATCCGGATTCCATTTCATATTAACTGCTGTTCTAGGAGGTTATTGGTAATCACCCCTGGAAATCGATTGCATTGACTGCTGTGTGAAGCGATTGTATATTGTGAATCGGGAAGGCCAGTCATCCAGACTTTGCATTCAGAGATGATTGTGCATCCAGAGGTCCGGTCATCCAGACGCAGGACTTCCGGAGGTGTTCTTTCAGAAGCGGTTATTTAATCTCTTCGTGGAAGTGGTGCGCGTGACACTTGGGATTTGCCAGTATCCTAAGCGAGACTCCGTCGACTGGTGTAAGAGAGACTCCCCCCCCTCAAGGGTCCTAAAAAATAAGTGGCGGTTGTGTATTTGTGTATAACTCTGTATTGTATTGGTTATCTGGGAAGACTTTTGTCTGTGATTTAACCAGTTGTGGAGACGGCGTTTGGAAGTAACGTACGCGCTCTGCATCCAGATTCATATTTCTATATAAACAGCTCTAGAGGTGACGTCGCGTTCCGCCGAATGTAAACGACACCAAAGAGGACTACCACAAGGTCACACGCCAACTCCGTAGGAGCTCCTAGTGTTCGTTTTCGGAGACTGACCCCCTCGGGACGCTTGGAAGTTCAAGTAGTTCGTCTGGAAGGCTATGGTCATCCTGACGGATAACCCAGGCATCCAGAGCGACCGTACCAAGATTCACCCGCCTCGCTTCACAATTGTACCAATATGGTACCAGTGTATTCAATGCCAATCATTTTCAGCAATGCCACGAATTGTGAATGGCAAACGTTCGAGCGTGGGGGAGAAGCTAATGGTGGGCTCGCCTCCAGAAATCCGAAGGGCAATCAATACATTTTATCCTGATCTGAGTCCCGCTGCCTAGGACTCCTGGTGAAAGCTTGTGGGGCCGTGGCTTCGAAATCAAGCAAAAGTTGAAGAGCAGTGCAAGGAACCAAACGGTAAAAACAAAAGGAAGGTCCATCCAAAAGGTGTAGGTACTGTATTGCCTGTCGATGCTGAAAAGGAGCTTGTTCTATGGGTTACCAGACTCCGAAAGCCGGGTGTTCCTATTTCAACGATGATGCTTGAGTTAGAGGCTAAGGGCCTAGCAACAGAGTATGGTATATACGAATTTGATGCTTGTTGGAGCTTATCTACAGCATTTAAAGCTCGCCATAAGCTCGCAATAAGAGCTCGGACGCGTCAAAGCCAAAATAAAAACCGGAAGACCTCGCCAAAATAGCAGCTGACTTTGGTGTTAAAGTAAAACCTACAATAGAGGAGCTTGGCGTCAAAAAGGTTTACAATGTAACCAAACAGGTATTGTATGCAAGATCGATATTTTTTTGCAAATAATATTTCTAAATTCTAATTGTTTTTTTTTCTTTTTTCTTTGAAGCTGCTTTGTTTTAGATTTTACAAACCAAGACGATCAACAAGAAGGACCCGAAGACGATATGTGTGAAATGTGCTGGAAACCCTAAAGCAAGAGCGACTGTCATGATACAGAGTGGCTCTGAAGGGGCAAAATATCGTTATTTTGTTATCTTCAAAGCCGAACCGTCAAAAGTACCAAAGACACGTGAAGAAAATTCGAGCAATGCATGTAGCCGTCAAATGTGGAAAGATGTCGGTCCCGCAGCAATTCAAGATAGTCTCGAGATTCACGTAAACGGCACATGTAAATTGTATTTATTTTTATTAAAAAAATTGGAACTTTTTTTTAGGTTTGTGGAATGGTCCACTGTCGCTTCAATTTCTGAAGTTTCATTTTGGTGAACGAGAAGACATGAAACCAGCCAATTTTGCTGCTGTGGGACGACTTCTCTGGTCGTTGAACCGAAGAAGTCGCATCATATGCGCAGTCGATTAATGTCGTGCTGCTGAAAGTGCCACCACGTGCCAAATCCGTCCGCCAGCCCGCGGACGTCGCATGGAACCTCCCCGTTAAAGTGCGGCTACGGGCGTGCTGGATTGCCTACCTACGGAAACAACTGAGAGTCCATGTCCTGGGTTCAACCTTCACGATGAAAGTACCGGACCGGATTGTTATGGCAAGAGCGGGGGACGGACTCTCAGCGGAAATTATTGCGAATAGGTGCAAAACATTTAACGGTCAACTGGTCGAAGACTGGGATCTAGCAGCGGCAGATCTCATCAGTCTCCTCGACCGTCAGTGCGAGTTAGATAGAAGTGTGGGAGAGCTAATACATCAGTGACTCGCTTTGCATGTAATTGTTGTTGTGGAATGTAGCCATGTGTACATGCTTTTGGCGGTGGTACAGTGTACAATGTACAGTGGGTCCGGCAATTGCAGGCACCCCATGTTGAAGTGCTCGTTTTGGAGGCTTCCGGTGGCTGTAGATTTTTGGCGCGAATTTTGCATGTAAAGACGCGTAATTCCATGGTGAGCTCACGGTACAGTGCTAAATCGACCAATTCATTGTTGATTTTTGTCAAGCGTTGTTTAACCAAACGTAGGTGGAGTAAAAACGATGGGACCCCAGTGATCTCAGATTTGCACATACTGAAATCAAGTCAAACCTCAGTCCTAGCATTTGGTGTGAACCCCAGACGCCTTCATGACTGCATCTAGATGTGCAGGCATCGAGCGCAGACACTTCCAGATAAAGTCGTCTTGGAGTTCAGTCCATACAGACTTGGTCTTCACCTTCCAGGCTTCAAGAGAGGAGGCTGAATTGCGATTTAGCTCGCGCTTCATCGCCGCCCAGATATTCTCGTTGTGTTTAGATCAGGACTTTGTGCTGGGTGTACTAAGGCAACCAAACCCTGTTCATCTAGACACTTCTTCGTCATTTCGCTCGATGAGCGGGGGCATTGTCCTGTAGGAAGGTTGTATGGGTAGGTAGGTCGTTCAGTATCTTCGTAATTGGAACTTATTGACGCAAGATGTAGCGGTAATACTCCCCCGTCACTGATTCCGTGCGGATATGGGAGTACCAACACCGTTGCCACGAATAGAACCCCAAACCATGACCGATTGCCGCCCGCTTTTTAAAGGCGGCAGCGTACACTTGTCGGAGGACGCTTCGTGCGTCCTACGCCAAACGGAAACACGCCCACTGCTTCCATAAAGCTCGACCCTAGCTTCGTTACTAAACATTACGTCCTCCCACTCGTCTCCAATGGCGTGAGCATACTTCCTTGCGTACGAAAGGCGTGCAAGGTGATGCGTTTTAGACAGATACGGCTTCTTCCTGGCGGAGCGGCCGTTCATACCTGCAGCATGAATCCTAGAATGGACCGTCCACTTCGAAACAGACCGTCCTAACTCTTTCCCAACCTGGGCTGCGATGGTAGATACGCTTATGAAGCGGTTGCACTCCACAGCACGGACAATTCGGCGGTCACGGTGCACGTCCGTAACGTTTTTGCGGCCGGAGAGCGGCGGAACGGCGGAGTGCCCATGCTTCTCGTGGAACTTGATGATGTTTCTGACTGATCCCTTTGGAATCTCGAGAAGTTTGCTGGTTTCCCCGTACCCAAGCCCGCGTTGGTGTTTCTGCACGCACAGCACGCGCAAGTCGTGAGGGTACTGGCGGCGCTGGCGCCCCATGACAACAAATGACGAATGCGAGACAGCAATGCTGCTGCCGAGTAGCAGCACCTCCCCCATTAGATAGAAGTCTGCTACGATCGTTGGCGCAAAATTTGAGTAACATCAACGATGAATACAATTTTCTATGTTGAGTGGCCGGCGTGCCTTCATTGTTTCTCCACCCACTTCTGGTAAATCGTTGGTTGTCAGAATGCTATTGCGAAGCGACCAATCAAGTGGCGTAAAGCGCGCCCGGTGGTGAATTCCTTGTCTTTATATGCAAAATTCGCGCCGAAATGTGATCTACAACCACCGTAAGCCTCCAAAACGAGCACTTCGACATATGGTGCCTTCAATTACCGGACCCGCTGTACATGACTGATTAGTATAAACAGAGGAAGTCGGTATAAGAACATTTCAGTGCAAATGGACAGGAGTTCGATCCAGACCCGTGTCTTCTGGTGCCAGACCACCGTTTCATTGGAAAGCAAAGCAAGACAAACGATTCTTGAAGGAAACACTACGTACATTCTACATAATCTAAGTTACTTACTGCCTACATCCTTCCTTTTTTTAAACTACATCCTTCCCTTCAACTTTGAATAAGACCCCTCTGACTCGGTCGTAACACGTTTCGCCCTTCTTCATCACTTGATGGTAGGCCATCATCGTCGGACTCGCTCGATTCACTACCGGAATCAGAATAGTTTCTGGTAACGATACTGGCGTCGGCAAAGTAATTGGAAGTCGCTTTGGAGCAAGTCCTCTTCCAATATCGATATCATACTTCAGCTTGACATATAGCCAAGCCAGCGCTTCGATCCCGAAAACAAACTCTGGAAGGTTTGGATAGGGCACCGAGAAACCAGCATTCATTTCCCGGTTAAATCTTTCCAAAGGGTTGTTCGTCCGACTTACTGCAGTTCTCGTACAAGGCTCCACATCCCAGAGCGAAGGTGGAAATCTTACAGCCTAGGTTTAAGTATCGCCCACTTCTCTACTGAGATAACCACTTGGTTGTTGTTGTAAGCTGGCCTGTCCCACGGTTGATCCAAAAAAAAAGGTTATCCCAAGAAACAGAGAAGCTTCCTCCGAAGCGTCGCCTACTTTCGCCAAACGGCGGCTGATTTGAAATCTCCTCTACTCCTCAAGGGCCACAAGGAAATTGTAATATTCCAACCTATAAGCTTGGAGTTCGTATACTTATTTTGAGTCAAGGTAATTCATCGTCTATAATACATGTCGCAGACATCACATTGTAACAACACATAGTGATCGCTTTTGCTACACGTTAGCACCAACCCGCGCTTATCGCACTTTGACCTAATTTGGCCTGACCTGTGGTTGACCTTTTTCGGGCTCTTTCCTGCTGTGACGATACGCTAAACCTGTCTTATGCATTAGGATGATTATTTGTTCTCCGTTAAAAGTGCTTGTTGTGTTGCGTCACCGATGTGTAGGTACTTTGCATACCACGACATTAAACCCTGAGGCGATTGTGACGGAGATATCGGTAACTGCGGCAGCCACCAACCCCTCTGTTTACCATATATACTATGCTGCCGTGGTGTTGAGGAAGATGGAACGGGCGTGCTACATCGCGTACGCAGCAAAACATCACGCAGCAATCTTGACGGAGATCTCGGTGACCGCGGCCACATCAAACATCACTACGCTTCGGCTAGTCAAACCTTGCTGCGCTAAATATTTGATCTGCTCTGTGGTGCATCCGGTCGTGGAATTCGAGATAGCTCAGATTGCTTCTTTTCGGTCGCATCTTGGAGTAGGCTTTGTTAACATCCGTTTTGAGAGCTGCACGAAAACATGCACCGGTAGCGACAATAAGCATTAACGACAAGAACGGATTAGGCACCTGCTTAATTGCATAATATGCATGCAGTATTGCATGGAGCAGAACTCCGGGTTCTTCTTCTCAAGAAGGTAGCAGGTCTTGAGCGAGTCCTTCTTAAACGATACATTGTTCACTCTATTTTGTCGTTCGACCTGAATAGTCGTGCACAATTGATAATCATTCCACAGGTTTTGAAAAACAAATGTCAATTCTACCTGAAATTAAGAAAAAAGACCGGATTTGGATAGATCGCAACGAGCTGATTTGCCGGATGTGGTTTGTTGCTAGTATTGACTGAATTTTTGAAAATTGAGTTTCAAAACACGATCAATCGGGCTAAGAGTCGTAAACCAGAAATAGTCGGGCCACGACTAAATAGGTAACCAATTTTTGTGGACCACACATTTGATCCCTAAATCAATCCCTACACCGTTGACGCTATTTAGTCGTAGCTTGATTATAGTGGTGCTTCTGTACTTTCTCGTGACACATCACAATGCGATTTCCTCTAAGAGCGCTCGAATCGTTCCGACTACAAAGTCCGACAAAATGCTGCTTTTAAAAAATATGTTTTCGACGAAAATCTAGAATTTGCGAAGCTGAGCGAGAGTGGAGCGAGCACAAGACGTCGTTCTAAAAACCGCGAAGCGAGCAAAGATCGCCAGATTGTTTCGCCAAAAAACTAATTTTTCATAATTCATTTGCAAGTTGTTTGTCGACTCTGTTGGTACTTCAAAATTTGATTTTTTATATATCTCCCTGTTCTTAAACGTTGGTGTCCGAACCTTTCCGAGGTAATGGCCCTCATACATGCTTATGAGGTACCTTCGCGTATATATTACACAGATACATGTTCTGTGTTGGCTAACCGGTTGGTAGCACATCACAGTAAAAATCTGTCAGAGGAAATGGCCCTGCTACATGTTTGTGAGTCCATGTAACAATGCATAAATCCTCCAAAATCGGCGTATTTTTGCCTATACTAGCAGAACTTATCTGAATTTTTATTATTATGCCGAAAGTGGGCGAAAGTAGCATAACTATGCCAAACGAATAGGAGATACAATTTGGCATATACGGAGTTAGTTATTTTAAACTGTAGATGTAGGAGTGTCAAGCATTTGTTGAATATTTAGCACGTCAGATCGCAAGGAATGAAAAATCCTATGCTTCTCAAGCTAGCTATAATTGACTCTACTTCATATGATATGAATCATATCTATACAACCTACCGCCTATTTTCACATTTGCTTCTCGGACTGAACATGAAGGTACATCGTGCAGTGTGGGTCTTTGCAGAGTCGGATGGGAATGCGTACGACAGATCTTATGCAGAGCGGCGAAAACCTTTGCACGCGGCGATCTAGAGCTACACCACAGCAGATGGTTTCGTGGACGTGGTGGTGTCCGACACCGCCTGGCGTGAGCTAAGCCGTCTGATGTGACCCGAACTAAACTAATGAGATCAAATGTTGACACTGCATTTCCAGACGGAACCAGCGGTGTTCTCGATGAACACAAAAACAAGAAGGCGCGTAGGATTCAACCCAAACCAAGCGCAAAACTTCCCGAGGAAACAACCATGGATCTCGACACAAGAGCAGGAAGGCAGATACTAGTGAATCTAAACCAAGCGCACTCACAACACCCGACGTACAAATGCAAAACAAGTTCAAGTAATGAAGAAAAACCGATCCAATTTTTTCGACGTCAAGTGCACAGAGGAGACCTTGCGAATCCAGTCGGCCTATAACCAAGGAAACATGACAGATTTCATTACAGCTTCTGTTGCAGCGGTCTAAAGCGCAATTCTCCTCGCTCGCTCCAAAGATCGTTGTCAAAACAGCGAAAATGCTTTCCGAGCTGTCTTCACTAGAGTGTCGAGAGTTCTAGCAGGGGCATTATCCGTAACATAGTTCCCGCCCGAGGCCGATTACAGCAGCGACGCCCCATGTGAGAATCACTCTAGAAGCCTGATCAAGAAAGCAGAATCTATGTATCACAACAGCCTCCAAGAACTACAAGAACATCTCAATGCAAACGGACAGGAGTTCGATCCAGACCCTTGCATTCTGGAGCCAGGCCACCGTTTCTTTGGAAAACAAAACAAGGCAACCGAATCTTAAAGGAACCCCTGCACGATTTGAATATACTCTGGATTATGAACTACCCCCTTCCCTTTTTTAACCCCTTCAACCCGGTACGCTGTTTGGGATGTGTTAGCAAATCTACCAGATAGGGATTTGGACAAATCTAAGTTGTATAAATACAGCTTAGATTTGCAGTTGTACTTGGTTTTTGTACAGAGGTATTTTTCTGCACCCGTCACTGTCACCGCCAATAAAACAATCAAGATTAGGCTTAGTATGATTTCTCTCCGCTGCTCGCATCAGGTTGAAGCAGGAAAGCTTCGCCGTTTTTGTCCACTTTTTCGGAAAATGTATTGACGCAAGTTCACTACACAAATGCCACACCACATATTACTTTTTTGAGGGTTTGCTTGAGTGGCCACCAGTGCTTCCCCAGTTTTTCTCTCTCACTTTCGAAAAAGCCGAGTCGGAGAAAATGTCCGGAGCGCGTGGCAACAGACGCGCGAAGCGTATTGTGCAAGGAGGAACCTATACGTGGAGATCTGTGTGGAGCGAGCTGAAAGGAAGCGGGTGGACGTTCAAGCTGCTGCCTGCTAGTTCTATCGAGACGCGTTGGAAGTTCATGCCGCCGGGAGGGAATGCCAGCGGCGTCGAAGGCAACGACTACTACTTGGGCGAGGACCGCGTCCTCGAGCATTATGCGTCTGGTATGTAAGAATTTGGTATGTGGGCATGAGTGGAGAAGCTAACAAACGTCTCTTATTTGTTACAGTTCATTCAACGATAGCTGCTCAAGCTCTGAGTGCAGCCTGTACCGCGAAAGGTTGGCGTATGCTGTATTTTCTGTCTTTTGAATGCTAGCTAACATGTATTTCATCGCATTTGTGTGTTCTGTAGCTCCGTCGATAGCTGGTGCCCACGAAGATGCGTACAGCAATCGTTACCCGCCTCTTCGGAGGCTGTAGCCGCCGTGACACCCACAAGTTCGTCGCATTCACCCGCAGCGTCAGGCCCTGTCAGCGGTCGTTCACTGTACACATGAGGTTGTTTACTCGTATGGCTGAAGCTCTGTTGCGTGTACGATGCAGATCATGCTAGTGCCTCTGCGAGTGAAGGTCCTGACGAGGAAGACGAAGAAGACGAGTACCATTTGGTACTGCGTCCACGTCGTGCTTCTGAGGCGCTCTCGCAAGGGGCGTCTCTCTTTGGGTCGTCGGAGGAAGATAAAGATCAAAGCAACACAGAGCTCCAGCAAGATGACGATGGAGGTTCCGTTTGCACATCGGATGGTACGATTGACACTGCGCTGTATATATATATATATATCGATTGATAGGAGCGAGAAGGTTTTGGCTGGCAATGTTTTGGGCAATGACCTGGAGAAGCTTCGGGACCATAGTGCCAACGGATGGAGTGAGCCGGTGTACCCCGACGTGTACGAGTACCTGCAGAAGCCGTATGAACCTGTTGGAGATGAAAATAGCTACCCTGATCTTCGGAACGAGCCCTACGGTCCTACACCTGAAGCGATGAAGTGCGGCGACTCTCCGTTAGCCCTTTTTTTCTACTTCATGCCTGTGGCACTTTGAATGACGAAACCATTCCGGCCAGTCAAAGCGAGTCCAGCGCAACTGCAAGCTGTGTTCCCTGATGCGCACCGACGGAAAACGAGGCGGGTCCATGACCTATTACTGCGATGCCTGCTTCAGCTCGCGCCCGGTGTACCTGTGCATGAAGCCGAAGCATACGATCGACGGTGTGCTGATGAGCTGCTGGGAGATCTGGCACTCTATCTACAAGAACGGCACTACGATTCCTGATCACCTGCAAAGCAAGATCCGGCTGCGCCAGTCTCCTACCAAGCGTCGCCGCACTGCATCGATGGACTCGGGCGAGGAAGAGAATGAGGAAGAGACGGAATAAGAGTGTGGGTGACTGCCAGTGTGCGGACGGAAGGCGAAGGAAGGTCATCAGTCGATTGCTCATTTGAAGAAGCCCCGTCTATCGAGTTGATTTCAAGTTTGTATGCTGCTTCGAAGGACGAGTCACTTGATTGCGTCCGTATTTCAATTCCATTCAGTTGAGTTGACTATGGCCTTCGCTTGCACCTTTTGTTACACTATTCTTTTTCAATTTTTTAACAAATTTAACTGGCTTCAACGATAAACCACTTGGGTTCTGCACCGGACTCGTGCGATGAAAAGTTCAGACATCGGACAAGGCCAGGGCGACAACAAGCTTATACAACTTAATGACGCTGTATATACCGCACAGGCACGACTCCGCGCATCGACTAGCACGCTAACCTATTCGATCCCCATCGCGATGGAATATCCCAGTATACAAACTTTCATATTATTCTGGGCTGTATATACAACATTCGTCACCCTCAAAATCCTCCGGTTCGAAGGGGTTAAACTTCATCTAATGCAGCATAGTAACCAACACCTTCGTTGATTCAGCCAAAGTCTTCTGTGGAGACCGTGACAGGGCCTTATCTTCGACTGGGAATAAAACCCCTCCTGTCCGGTCGTAGCACGCTTAGTCCTTCTTCATCACTTGACAGTAGGCCATCATCGTCGGACTCGCTCGATTCACTACCGGAATCAGAATAGTTTCTGGTAACGATACTGGCGTCGGCAAAGTAATTGGAAGTCGCTTTGGAGCAAGTCCTCTTCCAATATCGATATCATACTTCAGCTTGACATATAGTCAAGCCAGCGCTTCGATCCCGAAAACAAAGTCTGGAAGGTTTGGATAGGGCACCGAGAAACCAGCATTCATTTCCCGGTTAAATCTTTCCAAAGGGTTGTTCGTCCGACTTACTGCAGTTCTCGTACAAGGCTCCACATTCCACACCGAAGGTGGGAACCTGACAACTCAGGCTTTTTTTTCAAGTATCTCCAAAACATTTCCCACTTGGAGACTGACACAACCAAACCCTTTGCAGTGTATGGGTCGGAATTGTTTTGCTTGACCCACCTCAAACCTGGCTTGGCCACTTTGTCCTGCCTCACAACGGTAATCATATCCAGTACCCCAGGTTTCATCGCAATTTTGCAAGCTGAGTCAGTGATTCCATACTACTTCATCTTGCGTCTGCAAGCCTGCTTAAAATGAAACAGACAGCCAATTATCGAGGTATCTGGAAAGTGATCGCGTATCACTCTGATGAGTCCCGCTTTAAAATCACAATACACAAATTCCGGGTTCATAGCGTATTCTGTCTCGTCAACAAGCAAACGCATTGCGTGAAAGTATATAGAGTACTGCTTCGATGTGCGCAAAACAAGCGCGGCTGGAAAATACGCTTCGGTTGGTCTGTCGTACGTGGAGAAAATGATACACTGCTCGAACGTTGCAGGAACCGATCGAAAAGTCCCATCAACAAAAACATTCGTCTTGTTTTATGTCAGCATGTTGACAAGAATTGGATGACCCCCCCCCATCCCAACTGTCTCTCTCATTTTTCGCGGACTTCGTCGTAGTACTGGTGGTGAAACAAATAAAAGTTTGTGTCCGAAGCCGTTCCATCTGCATTTAAAACTTGAGACGACGGCGAGACTTCTATTTGACCATACACCGATCCACAACATTTTTCGGCACGAGACCCAATCACACGCCGCAACACTTCTTCCCTCCCCAACCCCGAAAACGACACATTGGTATCGGGATTACCACAATATTTGGCCTGAACCGTACCCCAGATAGCGTTTCTGCTTCCTGTAGTCGTGACAGCCAGTTGGTTTACATATCTTTTCATCTCTTCAGAAATGTCCGTGTGAACACTCCGTGTTGAGTTGGCGTTTTCAGTTGAAAGCGCTGAACGACCACATGTGTGCGGGCCAAATTTTATGTAGGTCCCAAAGTTGCGAACAAACTGGCAGGTACTTTGCACCCAGTCATGTAGTGTCTGCAGCGGTAATAAACTTTGTCTAGATTCTCGTTCGATTGTGTGTACTTGTACCCTCTGACCCAGCGCGAAGTTCTTCCGATACGTCGATTACCGTTTACGTTGCCAACGGTACCATCCAAGATCGACGTATATGTAGCTTCGGAAAATCTCGCTTGACTTTGAGCAACTTCATGTTGACCATCATTATCCTGTGGGTCGTCATTATACGAAATTCGTAGTCGTTGTCGAAGTTGGAGAGGACATCACGAGAAGCACCATCATTCCCACTCGCAATAGATACCTCACTATTAAATATGAAGGTCAACGAATGAGCGGCACTTGTGGTTATATTCGTCTATCGATGCGAACTAGATGCGATGGACGGCAGGGGCTGGTTTCGCCTTTGTTCCTATAGACAGAACTCTAGTATCACGCATTTGAGACACAGACCCTTGTCACCAGTCGTCTAGCACGCTCAAACGTACCTTCTTGGGGGTCTCTAGCGCGTTCACTACGCCGCCCTCTGTTTCTTCTTCCTCTTGTTGTCGTAGTACGGCCCCCTTGGCGGCCGTTCTCTTGTGTAGTCGTCGA
Organism: Phytophthora quercina; assembly: GCA_014706105.1. Classification (NCBI taxonomy): domain Eukaryota; phylum Oomycota; class Peronosporomycetes; order Peronosporales; family Peronosporaceae; genus Phytophthora; species Phytophthora quercina. The sequence goes on along the minus strand of JACBOW010000019.1, from coordinate 1,041,962 downwards.
GCGAAGCCACATAAGTCCGAGCGTTTGGTATATGAACGTTTTTGTAGAATACCGGACGGCTTAATTCTGCCAAGAAAGGAGGCTTTCTCTGAAGCGCCGCGTGCTTCCTCCAAACGGCCACTGTTGTGAAACCTCTACTACTCAAGAACCACAAAGGTATTAGAAACCTCTACTCATCAAAACCACGAAGCAATATAAATTAATGACAGTCTATTGCCCTGATAATGATTTTGAGTGAAGGTATGTTACCGTCTACCACTTATTACAATACAGTGGAACAACACATATCGATCGCTTTTAATACACGTTAGCACCATTTGTCGTATGTCCCGCGTTGACCTATTTTGACCTGACCGGTGGTTGACCTCTTTCGGGCTCTTCATTCAGACGTAGGTACCGTTGACGATATTGCGAATTATAAATGGCCATTTTATCAGATAGATTTGTGAACAAAATAGCAACAAACGATTTAGTTCAAACAGAACAGGAATTCGGCCAATATCCATGCGCAGATACCAATTTAAGATGCTGCAAATTGATAAGGTCATTTCCATGTTTCCCTTGAGTGACATATGTGTAGGAAAAATTGTTTCTCATTCATGATGAAAACGTATCCATCGACAATCCCACATTGGTCTTGTGCGGGTGTACCAGACGGATAGCAAAGCAATACCGAATGATACACCAAGGGGATCAGATAGACTACATCATCTGGTCGCTGGATTACTGAAGCGAGGCGGTTGAACGCCTTTATTGCCCAGGTGTATAGTTTGTGCCCTTTTGGGTAGAAAGACAACCCTAGCCGGCGATGCAGGTATCACCGTCCGGGGTGGCGTGTGTCTTGTGAACTGTCCTCGTGGGCCCGTTTACCTTCGTAACTCAACCGCGGATGAGTTGTTTTGTACTATTCGGTCTTAAGCGTGAGGCAGAACGTAACCTTCGGACGGTGCCCTAACAGCTCAGATAACTAGATAACACATAAACACAGGATTCGCACAATGTGCATTTCTTCCTTAGTCTTTTGGACCGTGGAAGAGTCGGTCACTTACTCCAGTCAGTTAGCCTTACCCCAGGATACTGGTAAATCCTGGGCGGCCTTTCAATCGCGCACCACCTCAGATGTATTACCTCCAACCAATACAGTAGAACCACAAAGAGATCTTAAATCTGTACTCAACCGGAGGCAGCTCCGTCCGGGAGGAGCGGTAAACGGCAATATGAAACGCGAGACCCCTCTCGGGTATCGGTCACAATGGGGATATGAAATGAAGTGGATCAAACCTGGGCTCCACACTCGGTACTCACCTCATTTTGGCTTGGACTCAGTATTGGAGTTCCACGCCCAGTCGTCCTGCTTCTGGATGGCCTTCACACCATAGCTTCTAGTCAGGCCCCGGGTATGTCTCTTCCTGTCAGGCTTGTCCGACGGCTTGTTGGCTTCTCGGTAAATCGAACTCTGTTTGTCTGTTATCTTTTTCTGTTATCTGGCTATCTACTACTAGGTCTCACATGCTCTCTTGTCTTGACTTGGTCTCACTGTGGTCTTGTTGACGTCGACGACGACATGGATTTGCACTCCATACAAATGCGCACTGTAGAGTCTTCGGGCACCTGACTGATGTCCAAGGTACCACTCATCTCTGCAGATCCTTGGCCGGTCGGCTTGGTCGGTCGTTGATCACTTGGGTTTAGTATACTGGAATCTTGACGTTCAGGGATCTTGGACATATCTCCATTCAGGATGCAGGATCTCTGGGGGGTCTCCATTCAGGGATCACACTTCTTCAGGATCTCCGTTCAGGAATCAGGATCACTTGGAGATCTCCATTCAGGATACTTGGTACGTTTGGGGTTTGTTCTTGGGTTCTTGGTAGGCCGTTCAGGCTTCTTCGCACTCTAAGCCCCGCCAAGAGAAGGCGGCTCTCAATTGTAGAAGCTCTTTGCCGTGAGTACAACCGGAAAGATCAACGTGTTGGTAAGCCTCTAGCTGGTTTGGCTCTGACGCTACGACGCACCGTCTTACTCTTGCCGCATTTTTGATCCAGTTATAACCGACAAGATCCACCTGCTGCAGGGCTTGGTATCCGCGTCGGTGCTCGGCTTACCGGGTGGTATAATCTCCGCGACAATGGTCTCGAAGTTTGTTTTGGTGGTTGCAGCCCAGTATTTTCAAGACGTGATGAAAATTACAGTAGATGCTCCCTAAGTCCAATGAGTACAACAAGCTAAATATTGCTGATGAAGAAGTCGATATGTGGTCCGTTTTAATCCACGCTGCCTGGCGAAAAGTACCAAGAGTGTACCACCAAGTCCAAAGCCAAGCCTAGTGCATACCACCAGGGACTCTGATGTCCTTCGTAAGCAAATTAAACTTATTGAGTCCTCCATCAATCGCTGTAAGCGCTTTCGTATGTGTCCGGCTCCATAAAACAATAAACGATGCCGGTATCACAAGGCCAAAGTGGCGATTTCTTTATGCAGCCGGGTGCGACGTAACTGTTCTCGGAGACAGAGCAAAAGCCAGAATTATAACGGCTGATCAGGAAGCAGAAGCAAACATTGTGGCCTTCCCCAGCTCCGAACACGGCAAAGCCAAATTGTACAAAACAGTGGGTGAAAATACTTAAGTATGCATGCGGAAGGAAAACGCAACGATCATGTCGTACGTTTCCAGCGATTGAAAACATTGGAGGGACCCCAGTTCTACTACAACATACCGGTAATTCATACTAGAAATATTATGTAGTGCTGTTTGCGTGTTGCTGGAGAGGGGGATTTACAGTACCCGTTCATGCTTCGGTCAGGCTGGAAACAGTGGATTGTAGTAGGCGATTGCTGGTAATATCGCCTGCCATAACATGGGTTCATTGAATCCAATAGCTGCCTGGTATCTCTATTCAAGCATTTTAGGGCACGAATTTATACCGCTTTTCTCTGCTAGGGCCTTTCTTCCGGGAGTGCATGTAGTACGATTCGAGCCTTCAAGCCGCGCATGCTATGGAGCTGAAATTACTATAGCATCCTTGCCAATCGACCGCCACTACAACGAAATAAATAATACTGGAATACCGAAATTAATTGTGGGGGATCCCGGGGTCCCGCTGATTTTTTCAATTGAAAGAGAGCGGAGCGATGTTTGACGATTTGCAGAATAGGACTAATAATAAGCTTGACCGAGCAAGCGAGTGGCACTTGCAAAATTTGGGCAAATAAAATCCCATTTTTGATAAAAAGAGGTCGACATTTTATTTCTGGTACTTATGTTGATTGCTCCTTTGTGTCATTAAATGACCTATGCTGCGTTCTACATTGCCATCCGCCGTCACCACCCCCGTCGCTGCCGTTTGTGATGAAGAGGTCATTACCCCCACCACCACCACCTCCCACCACCCCACGCATCAACCGTACGAGGTGTTGCTAGAAACCTTCGTATACTTCGCGAAAAGAGAAAAAAAAACACCACCAGCGGTATTTTCATCTCTATCTAGAGTTGATTTGAAGCGAAGGGCAGTCGCGCGATAACGACTTCGGCTTCCTTCAGCTCGTGCCAGAACTGGGGGCCACCAAAAACCTGGAGCTGCGTTGAAAACCACTGTTGTTCTTATACTGGTGGTAACACATTTGAAGAGCTGAGTGCAGGCGCAGCTGCAATGCAAAACATCCTTGAATCGATTTCCATCTTGTCTCGCACTGTGCGCGTCGTACCTATTGTCCCCCATAGATTATTTTGATTATTTTACTTGCCTTTGGTAACCAAACCGAAGGCCTCACCAACCCAATAGAGCAAGTCCCCGTTTTGGTATGTTGGTGGGGCCAACACTGCAGCAGCGTCAGAACGTCACCGCCCAGGCAACTTCAACATACCCGTTAGGGCGTAGCTCGACAACCAAACATCAGATCGTTGACCCACGCAAATAATCCGCACCGCAAGCTGACCCCCAGGCAAAAACGTTTAGGTAATTGCATCACTCCGTGGTTCTATTTCGCCTAGCGGCATCCTACCAACACACGGTGACCGCCCACTGTCTATTCTCTCGCCAATTATCCTAAAGTTTGTATGTAGATTGAAGTTGTTGCGCGAATATTAGTCGTACCTTACTATAAATTTTGGCGGCAACAGAGCAAGGATGTCGCTCTCATCATTGCTCACTCTCGCGGTTACCGTTGCCCCAACACACCAAGCGCAAGCATGGCCCCTGTACGCTATCATCATTCGCATCCGATGCGTTGTTTGTGTGTGAACAAGTGGAAGAACAGCTACAGCTACTCAAAATTAATCAAGAGGTGGAGCTACCTCGCATGTCGGTGCGCGACATCATCGCGCACTTCATGAAGACGTGACACCGCGCCAAGGTCTCCCCCTCCTTACCACAGTTCGCGACGACCGCTGCATCCTGGGGGGCATAGAGGCAAACCGCTTCGTCAGTGCTGCAGTACTGGTAGCCGAGGTGTCTCAGGATACGGGGCGGATCGTGTCTCCGCAGGTGGTGCGAAACCGATTGAACGCTTCCAGTCGAGAAATTATTATATTCAAGTAGATTCGATTCAGGTCGGTTTTGCAAGACGTAAGTAGACGATTGTGGCTACTCATAAGTAGATGCTGCCGAGTCTTATGAACGCGCGAGAACTATTTTGGGTTTTTGTAAAGAGCACGCCAAATAAGAAAATGAAGACGAGTAGAGGTCAATAGGAAGAAAGGTGAGTAGGTTTGTCATTATACATTTAGCGATGGCTTCGACTCACCTCAACTATCCCATAACCTCGGCGCTGCAAGCATTTCAGCTCACTTGGGGCGCCGTAGATCCCTGGAGCGCGCGTTTCAGCTCTGAAAACACAGTACCTCGACGGCGCTCGGCAGGTCAAGCCTTAGTACGACCGCCTTCATACAAGAGCACGCCAAGACGCTCTTCAAGAGCTCGCAATGCGCGTACTAGAGCACTCGCCGCCGGCCTCGCTCCCCGCGCCACCCCAGGAAAGCCGGCCCGCTAGTCCACCTGCTCCTACGGTCGCCGCGCTTCCTCTCGAGCCCCCTGCTCCTGTCACCGCGCCTCCTCTTAAGCCCTCCGTCCGTGCCGCCCTCGCCACAGGTCCTGTCAAAATCGACATAACAGACTTAGAAGACACCGATCAGGAGACATGTCCGATATGCCAAGACGTACCTGTCCAACAAATCCGGCCGCGCTCCTGCCCCCGTGTAGCCTGCGCCGGCGGCATGTCTGGGCGCGTTGGCCGGATTCTTACGCGGGGCCGTACGCAGACATGCCCGGTGTCCCGCGTGACACTCGAATTGCAGCTGACTGTCTGCACTTTCAGGCTTAGCTAAATCTGATAAAAACAAATTTGACTTTGAATTGTTTTTGGAATTTTCGAACTAAACGATTTCCAAAACATACTAAACGATATCTAAAACATGACACATTTTCAAAATTCGTACTGTATTTCCAACTGTTAAGTTAAAAATCACTTAGCCATATATCGTGACAGATGAATAGTTTAATATTAGATATATATACGCCGTTATGCTCGTGGTGGTCGTGATATAGATGCCCTCATGCACAACGTGTTTGGATTCATTGACGGGACCAAGCACCCTACCTGCCGACCGTCTCCTCGGCCAGGTTTCCGTGAAAAGCTTCAGAAGCAAGTGTACCCAGGGCACAAACGGGTGCACTGCCTCAACTACCAAGCCGTATTTGTTCCGGACGGATTAGCTATACACTTTTGGGGGCCAATTGGGGAAAACGGCACGACATCATGCAGCTACGCGAGAACAAGTTGATCGAGTTTTTCGAAGCGAACGAAGCCGACTTTGAGGGCTTCATGCTGGATGGCGACCTGCATATGTCGTGCAGCGTTTTATTGTGTCCGGATTTAAAAGGCACAATTGCCTGAAGCTGAGCAGGCTTTTAACGCGACCACGAGCTCTGTTAGATATAGCGTGGAGTGGAAGTTCTCGATGCTCAAAACGCAATTGGCTACAAGAAGAAGTTGAAGCTGCGCCAAAGTCCTATCGCCAAGCTAGTTATGGTATGCATGTTGCTGACAAATTATCACTGCTGGTACTACGAGGGAAACGAGATCAGCCAGTTCGTTAATTTGAAACCACCACTATTAGAAGAGTATCTAGATCTGATTAGCTAGATACTAATCTAATAAAGAACTAGTTGGCATGTGACTCACTAAAGTGCTTTCCAAAAATCACTGCCAGTTTCAGAAAAAGGCTCTGTCTTCTGCGCGTTCACGGACGCATTCACTAGCCTTGTGCTCGCGGGACTCCTTCTCCTCTTCCTCCTCCTCTGTCTCTTTCAGCTCCAACAAGAATTCCTTCATTTCTTCTTCTTTCTTCTTCATCTTCTTCGGGGTCTGCCTGCATCTTGCAAGCTATCCATGGCAAGACGACGCGCCGTTAACGATGACGCCTCATCAGCCTCTCGCTTGCGCTTGGCTGCCTCCTTCTCCGCGATCACAGCATTAGCGTGGTCATGAATACGAGCGATAAGCTTATCTAGCAAGATTTATTTCTCCGTCTCTTCCTCTTCTACACCAGAGGCAGCTAATAAAGCGGCATTTTGCTGTCTTTTTTTGCAACACTAGCTTGTCGAAATGGGCTTGAGCATTCTTGCCGCTCAATTTGTCTCTCGATTTTTTTCGTCGTTCATAAGCTGAGCGGCAAGCTCGTCCCATGCGGTTATGGTCTTTCCACGCTCCTTAAGGAACGGGCGCTCGCTTAGAGCTTGGCGAAAGAGAGCGAGGTCTTCCTCTGCAGATAAGTTGCAGCGCTTGGGGCCCATACTTACTGGTGGTGGCCGGTTGGGTGGTGAAGGGCTGGACACGTTGTTAGGATTCGTTCATCAAAACTACCGATTCCAAATCGCAAATTCCTTTCAGCAAAGACTGTCGTCCTTTTTATGCTAGTGGTAGGTAACATTTGTGGGAATAGGAATGAAATCTCCGCTGGGAAATATCTCTATTATTTTGCAAAGTCGTACTATTTTACAAATACAGTCGTACGTTCATTTTATCAATTTTACTGTTCTAGTTGTACATTTTAAACCCAAAGTTGTACCAACTAGTCGTACGATACTGCAAGTACTATTATCACAATGTTTAACATACCCAACATATATATTAACTTGCGTGTGCATTCGTACGCTTTTAGAATGTGGTCGTTCGTTTCTACATGCATTCCAAATTGCAGCAATTGTTGAGTGAATGCGACGCTTGGGTTCGACTGAGATCCAGGTTTGGCCGTCCTGCTCTTGTGTTTGGGCTTGGGACCTGGTTTTCTTCCTCGCATTTCCTTTGTCTTCTCAGGGAACGTGTCTTTCTGGTACTCGAAGCGTGTCATCTGTACGTAACTTTGTAGACCGTAGTACAGAAACGAACAGGTAGTCGTACATATCTCGATACGGCGTCGCGCTGTGTTTCTCCCAGTCGAAGAGCTGGCCGATGTACATCCATGATGAATGGCTGCCTTCGGTGCATGTACGCATGGAAATTGCTGGTCTCCATTGACGGTACGTGCAATCTGTTTCCACCAAGTTCACACTGTCCACCAAACGTGCACTTGGTCCGGGCGTCGACTGGTTTCGGTATATCGGACCATGTACAGGCCGTCAAGACATGACATGATGTCGAAATTGTTGATGAGGGCTAGCAATGCATCGAGCGTTTCCTGGTGAGCTGGCACGAAACGCTCGGGGATTTGTGTGTCCACTGTAGTTAGAGGCTCGTTATCTGTGCCTGAAACGCAACGCTGGATTTCAGGGAGGATTTCTTTCCGCGTACAGCCTTGCGACGGCGCGCGCGAACGACTCAACGAATTTGATCAGGTATTGCTCAAATGCGGGAAGGCGGTATGAAGAACGGCATTCTTTCCCAAGCCACTGGTTTGCTTCCTCGAAAAGGTTCGAGGACACCTCAAGGGTTAGTTACACTCCTCGTTGATGGCGTAGGTATCCCTGTGGTCCTTGACAATTCCGTCAAGGTACTCTACTACCAACGGGCGGGTATCGCGCAGCATGGCCATATAGTATTTGTAATCGTTTGCGCTCTCACTGCGGGCCATTGCGAACATCAAAGCTTTTTCTGGAGGAGATAAAGTGGAGGACGTATTTTCGGCATCATCGATGATGTGACGAACGCAGTACGTGTGACCTCGTTCAGGTTACAGCTGCGTTGCGGATTCCTTTTTGGCGATCTGACAAAACACGGCTTCCCAGTCCGAAGAAAACGCAGCCTCGGCACCCTTCTTATGTCGAGAAACCATAGCCGGTTGGCTGCATTTTCTTTCTCAACGAAAGCCAACCCGAAAATCAAGATGTGGTTGTTGAAATATTTGGTGGTGGCTAGCAGAAAGATCCCTCGCTTGTTCATATCTCCATTAAGGTGAGTCCCGTCCAAACCAACCCGTGTTTACACTGTCGTTTGGCCTGGAGGCAGACCCCAGAAAAAACACGTACGATGGAAAACCCCTTCTCCGTTTTATTACATCCAAAACTCGAGTAAGCGTCACGGTCTCCGGCCACCGAAATATAGTTTTCGAGCTTCTGGAAGCCCTTTAGAATATCACCTTGGTGGGAATCAAGCAGACGCAGTTTGAGCTTGGAAATAGTCTGACGAGTCACTATGAATCCCGTCGACTTCAGAGAATTCTTGATGGCCTTGCCAGCTACGTCAACCCAGGCACCGCTATAGGCGGGCAGCATTTCACGTTCCAACACATTTTGCAACGTGTCGAAAGGGGCACCTCGCTGGCGCTGCGGTGTAGTGTCATCTGCCAGAGTACACAAACGTTCCCACCTGAATCACAGTGTGTCTGTAGTGATCATGAGCTAGGCATATTCGCGTGACCTTCCTCTCGCCGCGTAATCCGTACGCAGTTATGTAGAACGAGCAGCGCTCCAAACTCCTCGGAACTAGCAGTTGGTGGCCCGTGCCTACATATTTTTCATTGCCCTGTTTCTCTTGCGAGTGCTTTAACCAGATGTTACTAGCAACACGGAGTGAAAACACACGGTCGCGAGCAAATTCGCGACAACGCTGCTGGAGCGCCTTAAGTGACTCGAACGTGGTGGTAGCGATATTGTCCCCACTGTCGTATTGTTGGTGAAAAGTATTGAATTGCCGCAGATCATCGTCAACGTCGATGTGAAGAAGGCCCTTCTCTGTTAGGTAGTCGATGTCATATTGATCGACGGTACTTGTCAAACCTTGGTTGTCTTCCATTGCGCTGGCGGTGTCCGGACCTGGAAATGGGTGTTGTTGAAGCGGAGGCATTGCTGAGGCGACACGACGTTTGGACATGAAGCATTATCTGCGCTGCAAAGGGTTGATCTGGGGCGACGGGAGTTATGCAAGGATATCTGCAACGGTCTACGGTTTTGAAACTCCCCAGCACATCTAGTTTCATACCTTTTAATATCTTTGCAAAACGTACGACTCGTACGACAGCTTTTTAAAACCTACCAAAACTTACGACTTAAATACACTGGATGCCGGTGTCAGTACCTGTGTGTCCGGTATCAAAATCAGCGAAGGTGTAAAGGCATTTTGAGGTCGGTGCATGTCTCATTTACAAATAAAAGCCAGGACACAAAATTGGAGTGGCTACAGTAGTCGAGAAAACCAGCGCAGACGCACACGCGCTAAAGACGAACTGTGAGCTGCCCCGTCTGCAGAGAAGGTGGGACCCTCGCACAGCACCTCATGGTGAGCGCAAGGTTGAAGGCTGACGTTATCAAACCGCTTTAAGCTAGCTGTTGTGCGCTACTACCCTTTCAACTGCTATCACCAGGGAAAGCCAGCACCCTGTACAACTCAGAGCCAGGAGCTAGCGTTAGTATGGAGACTGGTGTAAAAAAGAAAACGTCACACGGAATCATCTGAAGCTACCGCCACAAGCGACACCGCCACGTCTCGGATTCCGTTCCCCGGGTATATGCCAGCATCAAAGCACCCCGCTGCCCCAAAAGCGGCGACGTCGCTTGCCCGCAAGGTAATTCCGACAGCGGAGTCCCAACGAAGAATAGCGAAGGCGAAGTTAGCGACGGAGAAACGGACCGCGAGCTAGCAGCGATTTTGGCGTACATTGATAGCGGTACAAGTTCTAATACGCAAGGCAGTACTTCTACGTTAGCGTTATTGTCTCAAGACTGTATTGAGCGCGGCCAATCTGGAGCCGACGGTGCTGGTGCAGATGCGCTCGCTAAAAATGTTGCCGCAGAAAATGCTGCGATTATGGAACTGGAGGCTTCGTGCGGTCACATTACAGAGGAGGAAGGGGCTGCCATGCGCGGTCTTTCGGCCTGGTTTGAGACTTGTGATGTATGTTTGGCTGCGTTCGGTGCACACTCCAAAGAAACCTACCCATTACTTCCTCGGCGTTCGTCATATTCTTCCGATACGCGCAATAATAAGCTCAAGGCCAAAGGCGCTCTTGATAGTGACCCCCATACGATTCCAGAGGAGAAGTTTCCCAAGCATTCGTACATACTGCCGTGTACTCACGGAATCAAAAAACGTGCCTCGAATAAAGGCAAACGGCAGCGGAGAATCATAAGACACCCTGGTTGCACTACTCAAGTAAATGGCGTTGTGACACGAAATGCAGACGGACAAGTGGATGGTACATATTATTTGGCAAGGATCTCACAACCATCTCCGAAGCACAAGACTGTAACAGTACTATGCGGAAAACCATCGCATTAAAGATCCAGAAGTGCTCCGACACATACCCGACATGGACCGCGCTGGTGCTAACGCAAAAGGGATTCTTGCATACCTCCTCCACAAGACAGGTGAGCTCACGTGTAACGCTAGGGGTATTATCGTTAAACTGGTTTATTTCATGTTGTTGCTTGATGCCCAGATAAAAAACAAACCAACTACGATATGTACACAACCCATAACCGACGTGTTTGACAAGGTAAGGCATTGCTAAAGGTTTTATATAGGAAATCACGCACTCATTATTGTATCTTTGAAAATTATACTCACAGGGCCAGTTCGTGCATCATTCAGTACTGGAGAGAGAACCCCAGAATAACTTGCTGCTCTCGCTGCATCACTTCAAGAAAGTAAATCCGTCGTGGGAGAACGTGCGAGTTATCGTTTCGGACAAGGACTTCAACGAAAAGGATGATTTAGCAGAGGCATTCCCGGGCGCACAGCATCTCCTGTTTCAGTTCCAAGTCATCGCTAGGTCGAGATTGAAGGTAACGTCAACTACCATGATATCAATTGGCACAGTAACTAACACAAATTTGTGTCTGTAAGTTGGCAAATTAGCAAACGTATCAACTGAAGAGGTGAAAGCTGTGTGCTACTTGATGATGAAAGCTCGAAATGCGGCGGAGTACACGAAGTATAAGAGAGCTATGCTGTAGTCTCTTGGAGGGAAACATCCGATCCGTTTTACCGGTATTTCCAACTAAATTGGGAACTCTGTAAAGACGAGTGGGTTAATTACCACAGGGACAACATGCCTCATTTGTCGAATCACACCAACAAAGCGGGTGGGGGAAGCTTAAACAGAACGTCTACGCGAGTACACTATCGATGAGATGCTCGCCACAGTCATCATGCTTCAGGAGTGGAGCGGGGATAGTCATGTGAAGGGGTTCTCTACTGTGGGCAGCCGTCAGACGCCACTGCAAGTAGATGCGTCTGACCCAGAGCTTCTCACACTGGCTGGTCAGCTAAGCCCACATGCGTACCGCCTCGGTTTGAAGCAGTATCGCTTTGCAAAGAGCGATCGCGCAGTTTATTCAGTGGATCCATCGTCGCCTGGGGTGGACGTACTAGAGATGATTGGAGTAGGAGAAGGGGAACGACACTTGGTGAACACACAGGTACGAAGGACATTGGCTTTGTTGTATATATCGTTCACTAAGACCTTTTGGTTATGGTTTGTACAGACTTTCCAGTCTGACTGTGTCTTTATGCAGACACTACTGTTACCGTGCCGACATGTGATGCTACTACGTCTAGTGGCCAACTGTGAGTCTGTGATTCCTCCTCCGATGGTCTATACGTGAAGGTGGCCGGTATTGCCACCTGCAAACGACATCATCACAGGAGTTATTGAGTCCACCGGTTCGCTGAAAGTGAACCAGCCAGCCTCGTGCTACCACAACGCATGGCCAAACGTTCACTGATGCACGCGCGCTGTGCGAGAAGATTCAAGATGTAATGGCTTTGCAAGCCAGCCGTGCGTTTGAAGCAATGTGCGATATACTAAACCACGTGGAGCAGCTTGCTCGTCAAGGGCGTGCAGAAGAACTAGCTGATGTTATCACGCATTTCACGGACTCCGCCGCCGTCAAGGTGGATGGAACCGGATCAACAGCCCAACCACCAAAGAGTATAGTATTTTGCCGGCTCCCGAAAACGTACAGATCGAGAGACGTAAGGCGGGAAATGCCAAGCTAGCGCAAACACCGGAGAAGATTCGACAATTCGCTCTTCGGTATGTTGAGGTAAAAAAAGATGAAGCCTCCGACGCTAACAGAGATTGGTATTCTTCTACGGGGTAATTATTCCTTCGTGTTGCAAGCAGTAGCCACACCTCCTTTAAGCGCTGCATTGTTCTTTTCCTTCTTGAAGCGCTCGACGTACGTCTCGTAACGGAGTGTCATCAGGTCACGCACCATCACATCGCTCCATTCCAACACGGCGTTCGCCTTTTTAACGGTCGCACGCTGCACTCGCTTAGCGTTTTCCCCAGATTTTTTACCGTTAACACCTGCATCACCAGCTGAAACTGCATTTTCAGCTGCCGCAGACCCTTCAGTGGCGACGCTGATGGTGTGAACGTGAGCGGTGGCACTTGAGGGCTCGACGTTGCTTGTCATACCACCCCTTGCACCCGAAGGCGCAGTGGCAGAGCTGTCATCAGTCGAAGCGTCGCTCCATCCACCGGCTACTGGCATCCTCAAGGCAGGAGCACTCACGACACTGCCCCTTGGTGTTGCGAGTGGCGGGCAGGTCCAAATCTTGTTACAGCCGATGCATCCAGGTAGCTCAAATGCAAGCGGGGCAGGCACTAGGATCCGGCGATCAAACCCCGCGCCGGCGAAAGCTGTGTCGCTGAAGTTGTTCATGATGTACTTAGTACTTTGCTTCGCGGAAGGATCTGGGGGTTGACAAGTGAGCACAACCAGTGGTGCACGGCCACCAGACAGCCTCTGGTTTTCGAGTCGTCGTCTCCCGTAACCCTCCTATTGCGGGCTGAGAACCGGCACCTGCCAGCGTGATCAGCCTCTTAAGTCCGCGCGTTAATGAATTGGATGTTGCGCGAAGAGAACATAGGTACTGATACCCGTCTGGGTCGATACATTTATGTTAGGTGCGTTATTCTGTACCGTCGTAGTTTCCGCAGACTGTGCAGATGCTGCGGATGCTTCGAAGCTGCAGGAGATGCGCTGAAGTGGACTGAGGGCACTTCGAAGATGTCGGCCAACATGAGATATTCTAATCCGAGAATGATCAACCAGGGTATATTCACTTCACTAAATTTCAGGGCTTCTTCGCGCGCAGCGCGACTTTGTCTTTGTCGATTCCAAAACTAGTTTAAAAGCATACGAGTATGGTCGAACTAGTTCAACGATCTAAGCAGTGGTAAATTCCAAAACAATAGCTTGCTTGGCTCTGAACAATGCGAGAACAAGGTTCAATATCTCAATTACTGGCACATATCTTTTATCGCTAATTTACACTGTGTTGCATTGCGTGTGTTGCAGTTGAAGTCGTCAAAGCGAAAGTGGGCGGAATACAACGCTGACGTCCGCGCCACAGGCAACTCTGAAGTGGAGATGCTTGAGCCACCAGGGCTTGATCTTATGCGGGAGGTTTGGGCTGGGTAAGACGTGAGCTTGGGAAACGAGTAGCGTACTACTAGTGGTAGTAAATACTAACAAATATCGTGTGGACTTTCATGTAAACAGAGCTACTGACATGAAAAGGGACGCTTGTCGATACTGAGGCAGACGGTGCGCCCATTTTGTTGGGTGGGGAATCCTGAAGAGAAGACAAGTCGACGCAGCCGTCTCCCGAGCAGCAAGAAGGAAGGCACGCTAAAAGGCGGAAGACCATGGGTGACAGTTTAGAGATCGGCATGCTGTTGATTGCGGCGGGCTTGCAGACGTTGGCAGCGGCGATGGCGCCACCACCTACAGGTACCGGTGTGACGAGCGAGCGCGCTGTAGTGGACCTGACAGACAGCCGCTTCAACGAGATAATGCAGCGTCAAGACGACCAACTAGCGCAGATAAAGATTCAGAATGAGAGGCTTGCCAACCTCATCGTTGATATACAGTGTGGTAATAGCAATTATAAACACGCAAAAACAATCTACAGCAACAGAGCAATACTATTGATCTTACGTAGCAAATAGCGCCGCAATATCATTCCGTTTTTGCATTCTTAATCTAGTACGAACTTTTCCTATCGCGAGACACGCTTTGCTGCAACTCTTGATCTTGCTCTTAGCCGCAATTGTAATATCCCCCAGTGACGTTGATATTGGCGCAGTATCTTGCAAGTCAATCCGGATATTGTGCAGCACTAAGCAAGCAACAATTATCTGCACCGATGAATACGGTGAGATTTTTTCAAGGGGTTTCTTCAGAATCCCTCCAATAGACCGAACACGTCTTCAATTGCCATACGAGTTGACGACAAAATAAAGTTGAAGTTTGCTTGTACTCGCGTGAGAACTCCTCCTTCGTCCTTCTCACTATACGGCGTCATAACTGCAGGAGCTACGTCATAGCCCGAATCAGCTAAAACGTGATGCCCACGTGGCAGAAGTTGCCAATGTTTCGACCAAATTTGAATGTTGAAAAATCTTTGCATCCCTCCAAGATCCTGGACGAATGACAAAAGACATGAACCACTTCCGGTGGTCACACACAACTTGTACGTTCACAGAAGGATAACTTAGATAACAACAGTTCAATACGCTTAATACTTTACACATAAGAAGAAGCACAAAATACAATACTTTGCGATTGTACCAACCCTCAAAATCTTTGAGACGATTAATTGCGATTAAAGTTCCAGCCATGGCACCGCAGCAAAGGGGGGGCCTCGAACACGTCGAAATCCCTCAATCACATTCACTCAATCTTCTGGGGTCTGGGGCAACTCGATGCACGTTGACCGCATTCCTGCTAGGACTCGAACGATAGCGTTAACGTTAACAATACGCCATGCTTTCAACACTTCAAATGCCTGCGCAGTTTCCCTAAAACCACAACTAAAACCTAAACGGAACAGCGTACAGGCTACAGCTCTTTCAAAAATGTATTTTGTATAGTTTTGCAGGGAAGTGCCCACGAAGCATACCACATAGCTTGCCAAATGTCACCTGCGAGCAGCGCAGGTGGCGACATAACCAACGTTTCGGCACTCATCATCTAGTATGGATTCAATAGCTACAGACGCCTCAAATGTAAACACATTCATGGGAACGTTCCTGTGGAGCATAAACCCACAAGCAATAGCAATACTTGCAGCGACGGTTCGCACTGCTAGTACAGCAAACTGAGGTGGGCTTGGCATGGTCAACGCGTGATGATTGCAAAGTGTGTTGTTGGTTCGTAGGCAGGCAGCATGGCACAGAACCCGGAAACCCGGCCGTTTCCCGAGTTCCCGAGTTCTCGTTTGTAGCCAAAAATTACCCTAAACCATTTTTCGGTAAACCAATCACAAACCCGTTAACCTACGCCTACGTTGGGTACCCCTTGTCCGTCACTTGGTCGCTCACGAAGTCGTGGCGCGGTGTCACACGTGCACTATTGTGACGCCGAAGCCTTTATCTTTATCTACCAAAGTGGTCATTCTCCAATCTACCAAGTTTCAAGAATGACCACCTCCCTTTCGATACCAACCACCATGGACTTTGACTACGCCTCCGACCAATCGACGTCCAACCAATACCCATCCGACGAATCGATTTCCAACTCGTTCGAGTACGATGGCGCGGGCCTAAGCGACGCGTCGGACCAGGCGGTCATCTTGCTGGGCCAATCATCAAGCTCAGAGGCCGAAGAGAGTGATGATCACGAACTTCAAGAACCTACTTCAACTGAAGATACCCACTCTGCCGATCTCCCTCTTGCTATTTTGGGGTCTTCGAGTGTTCATTTCCGGGGCTACACCTGTGCTCCCTACCATTTCACCGATTAAGCAACTCATTATCGGTGCAGCGCCTACCGACGTACCCAATGCAAGGTGAAGCTGTATGTGCGTACTGGGGGAGCTGTGATGACTGGAGACCGTAAGCCCAATTGTGTACCTGAATTTCGCCGAGCTGCAACAGGACCGTCAGCTGCTGTCATCTACCCGAAACCCGAGATGCTGATGATGACGGATGAAATTTGTGTCCGAGATGTCACATGGACGCCACAAGAAGTGTGGCGCATGATTCGGGACCATTTCTATGGCAATGACAACGAAATAGTCTGTGGAGAAACGAAAAAGCAAGTTCTGGGTCGCCTATATCGCACCAGAGCTTACGTCTTTGGGCGGGAAATTCTTGGTAGTCTCGAACGCGAGCCACTTTGTGACGTCAAACATAGCCCTGGGTTGAAGTTCTTCCAGTTCCACATGACATTCTACGAAGGTGAAGAGCAACATCGACTGATTGGTTGGGCCCACCCCCGCCTGCTGAATCGTATGAAGCAGCGCCAGAGTTCAGTCTTCGTCGATGCAACTTACCGGTGTGTGCCGGCCCCGTTTTACCAACTGATATTTGTGATACTCTATGACTCTATTTCAGAGCTCTACTTACCAATTTGGTACATCCTCACGACAGGAAAAACTGGACAAGTGTACGAGCACCTGTTCCACAGCCTTTACGTCGCGTCCAAGAAAAAAATGGCTCCAGCTCACGTTGTGTGCGACTTTGAGTTCGCCATGATTAACGCTGTCCAGGCCATTTTTCCAGAGTCGAGAATTGTGGGGTGCCTATTTCACTTCAAGCAGGCCCTGCGGCGCAAGATGCTGAAGTTGAAAATCACGGAACCTGAAGTTGAATTACCGTTAAAATCGGCTCCAGTGCGACAAACGGTTCCAGTGCAACATTGATAAATGTAAAGATGACACCCTTTATAACGAAAAAATATAATAACCTGCGAAATATTGTATAGTTTAAAAATCTGTCAGAATACATTATAATGGTGTTGACTCAAACTTCAAAAATGCATATCTATTGATCTTGCTCAACTTCGACGTCAGAGTCGTCATCAACAACGGAAACTTCAGGCAGCGGGCGCATGTACGTCTTGAACACACCAAAAGCATCTCTGGGGCCGATGGGGAGAAGTTTTGCTCGACGAAAACCTTTGATGTTCGTTTTAACCTTCACCATATCCCACGCCTTCGCTACCAAGAACGACATCATCACTCGACGCTCTGCTACAACGGCGGGAACAGGGTGTTCGGTGTGATAGTGCACATAAAGGTTTCTGTAAACGTAAAAACCAAATTAGAACCAATTCGTAGCGGTTAGTTTAAAACGTCATGCAAAACGTACTCGATTTTACCGGCAAAATACCGTCCATTTCAACAGCAACGTTAACTGAATTCACAAACGAATCCGCAACATCCTAAAAAAGAAGTTAGAAACTCATAATTAGAAAAATAGAAACCACAAAAACAACCCTGCATGTCACTTCGAGTCTTCGAGCCTTTGCGCGTCACTCGACGAATGACGAGGCGGTTGCGCTTCAGAAAACGCGCCGTCCACGACCTAAGGGTGGTGTATTGACGTTCACGCACGAAGGCAGGGTCGTACTTTGCCATCATCAGAATTAGGCATTTCGTAGTTACACAACACTTGCGTTTTTTTCTCATTTCAGCAACGTAATCTAGAAGCCTGTACATTCTAAACACATACTTTAGTCAATAAAATATGAAATACGACATTCAAATTTAGATATACCTCTGCTCTAAATCATGATGTAACTTGTTGCCGTTGCCTTTATCTGCTTCCAGCGCAGCCTTCGTTTTCCTCCAGCGGTACACCGGAGAGCGATGCACTGCCAGTTGTACAGCGACCGTGCCACGGGGGATGTTTTCGTCGCCTCCACTGCCTAAACAAATTAGAAAACCCAAGGTTAGTAAATTAGCATAATTCGAGAAATACACGACGGGTCCAGCACCTTGAGCTTTGTTTTGATTTTGTTTTTCGGTCGTCGCTTCATGACAGCGAGCAGTTTAACCTGTAGCTTGTGCTCTGTTGGGCGGGCGTTTGGGCAACGGCACACCACTGGCAGGATGGATGGATGGATGGAGGGAAGGATGTCATCTGGACGAGTCAACTAAAACACCTTATGAGGTATTTTAGTTGACTTGATTTCGACCATTGTGTCGCACTGGAGTCGATTTTAACGGTAGCTGTGCGAGAAGGCTGCATTGACAGATTGACAGTGATTCGGCGCATTGATATCTCCCTTCGAGGCATCCACGATGTCAGGTCCATGATCAAGCGTGACTGCCGAACCATGGGAGTCAGCTACTCTAAGGACAACTGGAAAAAGTTCTGGAAATATTCCAAGAAAACCTGGGTTCGCAAGTTTAAACGTGCCCGAAGTTCTATGCAACGCAGTGGAGGTTGCAGCCATAAGTCCAAATCCATGTAATCGTGCCAGTTCTTGATGTAAACCGGGATGACCATATTTTTCTCAGCATTGAGCCATAGGCCAGAAGCCGCTCCAAACAACTCGGTAATTCTGAGTAGCACCTCCGCTTCGCCTAGGCTCCGTAAATAAACTGCTGTATCATCAGCGTAGCCCGCCACTTTCAGGATTACCTCGCTAGCCGCACTGCGTAGAACCACGCCTCGCAGCCTGCAACAGCGATCTATTGCTCTGTATAAGGGGTCCAAGTCAAGTATAAAAAGTTGAGGAGCGAGAGGACGTTTTTGGTGAATGCCGCTTGAGACATCAATCCGCCGTGAAGTGTATCCATTCGCTAATAACCGAACTGTGGTGCCCTCATGAAGAGCTATCACAGCTCTAACGGACCTGTCAGGATACCCGAGCCGTCGTAGCACCGCCGTTAGGTATTCCCTGTCAAGCGAGTCATAGGCTTATGTATGAAATGAGTTGTGCAATATCGAATACGTGATATTAAAATTTAATTACGCTATGTCGGCCACGTGCTAATAAAGTTTAGTATCACGTGATCTAAATGGCAAAATTCCATCAAAGCTCAGTACTTGCATCTTGGTATTCCGGTATTAACACATAATCGATTCCGCTTCATATTGTTTGCAATGCACACGCCGTGTATTGTGTCATAGGGTCATTCGCTAGAGTACCTGACAGGGGGGATGGACGACATGTTTACCCGCCAGGGTTTTAAGATGCCGCAATAACAGCGTATATCTGCATTTGCAGGGTAGGGTTTCGATCAGGAAGAGAAGGCACGAGCATCTTAGCGTCACTATGACTCTAAAAAAATAATGCGTTTGGTTCCCCGAGCCAACACATTGTCCTGACCTTGTCCAGACATGAACGTTTGCAGCTTGACTATTTTATGCATTCTCGAGTGTAGAGTGCCGGGAACTATTTAAGAGAACCAAGAAAGAGCTACGCGATAGCAAGCGGCTGTGTGGCCGCTGTCTTAGACAAATATGGTCCAAACCTCCGAAAGTGGCTACTTAGTGCAATTCACACCGTCGAGAATGGTTGGGGCCCTCGAGAAACGTAAACAAAAAATGATGAAGTGAACACCTACACCGGTACCGGATACAGAATTAATTAGCGAACTAGATAAACGTTTCAGTAATGAAGAAGCACCGCTGCCGCTACAGTACTACTTCGTCAAAATACCTAAGCGATTCTACGTATTCAATCAAGGGTGCCATCACAGCTGCTGTTGTAGGCCTGCAGAGCGCGCGAAAAAAGTACTTTCATACTACAGACCACTTTAACATGTTAAAGATGGTTGTTGTCCCTCCGGCTACTCTGCGCCATCTCTCCGTAAAAAAACATGTGCTGTGCCTAAAAGAGCTGCATTAGCTCGACGAGCGACAAGCGAGTTCGAGACCGTGACCCCAGTTGGACGCACAACTGTACTGGGATTTCCCTAGCGGGAGCACGAGTATTACGACGTACCAAAACCTCAGAATCAATGCAACAGTCACTGAGTTAGCGCCCTACTCGAGTAGGAAAAATGACCAGGAGGCAGGTTGCATAGTCCAAGGCGTGAAACGAGGACAAAACCGATAGCGGTAAATCCGTGCTTGAGACCGATACACACGGGGAAACTAACCAGGGTCCTCAAACAGATAGTGGGTTTCGGCGATAATGCTCGTATCGGTTTGTACTTCTTCTTGCTGCAATTTATAGTCGCGTTGCCAACCTTTTCCATCTCCCAATCACACTACGCTGCAACAGTTCGGCCCGCTGACAATCACCTTCCAGTTGAAACGATTCTTACCCACTGATAACCTCCTTTTTTTAGACACCGGTCTGTCCCACCACATTTGCATGTTACGTTGCTTAGTTATTTCTAGCGCACACACCAGTTTTAAGTTCGAATACGGCGACTGAACGCACACGCCTACAGCTGCCGTCGCACAGCTTTCTCATAGCTGGGCTCTTCTTACCTGAGATGCCTTACCAACACTCAGAGCTGAGGTGGATAACGCCCTCCCAACGGAGATTATTAAGCTATTTCAACCTTTTGACTCTAGGAAAAAAAAAGAGTCTCGCAATGTTGCGAAGAAGTTCGGCCGATGTCGCGCCACCATTGGGAACCTGTGGACGCGGTATCGTGAGTCTGCTGTGGCGACAGGTGGGCTAGGCGAATAGGAAAGCCGCATCCACCAGAACTTAGGCAGGAAACGGAAAGACCGTGACGTCAGTGCTGCACAACTACGTGTCGTATCCATAGAAGAACGGGAGCCAATACGGGGACTAGCGGATGCCGCCGGCGTCCCTAAGTTTTCACCTGCTCGTCTTAGTTGGTCGGGGTGGCTAACGCGCAAAATCAAGCAGATCCTGTTTTTTTAATAGCTTATACAAATAGGGCATTAGGACAAATAGGACATGTTTAGATTATATTTGTGTACGTATTATCAATACAATACATATTAGCTTGGGACTAAATTTATAAACAAATTACACAATAATATGTCATAACACGGTTTCCTGTAAATTTATGCTTCAAAATCTATCATAAATATTAAGTTTTGAAGGTATTGCATTTGTATAGACAATGAGTTTGCTATGGGTCAACGTTTGGTCAGATTTGACCCGAAATGCGGGTTGACCAAAATTGGACTTGCACAGCGATCGACCCAAAAGAATCGTTCGGCGGAAACCCAACTACGTACTTTGGCTGGGCCACTACGAAAATCCTCGTTGTAGAGTCTTGCCTCATTTGCCGTAAACGCAGCCAGGATTAACACGCAATAACACCTTCGGACACCATTCCGATATTCCCACCAGTTTTGGCACGTAATTGCTTTATTATATGCATTTTTGTCTGTCTGCATTTGAAGTAAATAATCAACTTCAACTCATAATCGTATTTTTCGGACTGAGTCGATGAAACAAAAACAACTCGCCTGGATCAACAATAAGCGCTGGATCAGTATCAACCCGCTAGAATCAGAATGGTGTGTCTTAATGTTGTTCACTTCTGATACTGAGGTTGAATGGTTCGCATCAACACCTCAAAATTCAACCTCGGATGCCAAAGCGCCTCAATAAACAGCGAACTGAGAAGCATCGTATCGCTCTGCCCAAAAGGAGGAAGGACCGCACAGAATGGGCAGATAAAGATGCCGCACGAAAGCGTGATGCGAAGGATCACACGCTAAACAACTATAAAGGCGCTACTGGGACAAACTGGTTGTCGGACAGGAGGAGGGAGGGAGGGCAAACGAGCGAATTGCCACCATTTCCGTGGCGCTGTAAAGTTTTCAGCACCGAGCCACAACAGTCCAACTGTAGCGGCTTGGTGTTGAAAACTAAATGAACCAAATTGTGAGAACGCTTGTGGAGCTAAAGCAATCAAAAAGCTCCACGGTGTATATATGAATTGCTGTCGGCGTGGACAAGTGGATTTACTTCTGGTTCCTCAAAAAATCTTCGCTTCTCGTTGTATCGGCAAATAATCCAAGCTGCAGACAGACACAACAAGCGACAAGTCAACGTAGCGTACATGTACTAGCAACGTAGCGATAGCAGGATTTCTGCATTGTCAAGGCACCTTAAAGCTACTTTGAATAATAAGTTTGTATTTTGGCATGGTTAACCAACCCCCCAACGCCCAACCGTTGTATCTATATACATGAAACATGGATAACCTTTTTTATGGGTCAACCGCTGCGCAGGTCAAATTTGGGTCAACTCTTTTTTTGGGTCAAATAAGGATCAAAGTTGACCATGAATTGACCCATCGCGAACCTATTATATGTATAAGTGTGATACCTCTATACATAAATATTGATATTTACACTCAAATTATTTAATATTACAGGGACCAACAAAAAGGTTACTAACAATTGGTGTATAAATATAATCCGATTTGTGATTTGTATTAACGCTGCCATAGCTTAGTGGTAAAGTCGTCGGTTCATAAACGAGAGGTCGGTGGTTCGATTCGACCTGGCAGCATAAACTCAACCCAATACATGTATATTGGCTGTCAGTCAGGATCACTCGGGGGCTCTCACAGAACTGCGAAAGCGACCAACGGGTGCCACCGAGTGAACTGACCGCCAGTATGCTCAGTACCATGAGTCGGGCTCCCCTTCTGACAAGGATTTGAGATTGACAAATCTCTCAAATCTAACATTACAGCGGACCCAGGCATACAGAGGGATATCGTATCACTATCCAGAGTAGGAAAATAAAATTTTGTATACTACGCAAAATTTGACCAACTCTTATTTTGTGTATTTAGCAATTGGAAATCTCTTGAGAATATCTAGACGCAATCAGTCAATGTAACTGCAACTTTGAGTCCTAGTATTCTGGGAACATGGACGTAGTTGAGTCTTCATCGGAGTCAGAGTCGTTAGAGTCGGACCAATCCACTTCTAAATCGGAGTCTGAGTCGATTTCCAACTCCGAGTCAGACTCGAATCCGGGGGCATGCCGCGAGTCGGCATGAGTTGGAACGCGGGCTCTGCGATTCGAAATGTCACCTAAAAGGCGGACATTTTCGCGACTTTGCTCCTCGATGACACTGATAAAGCGAGTAATATCTGGGTGCGGAGTGGATAAAGCCGAATTAAGGGTGCGGTTCTAGCGTTCCAGTGGGTTGTTTGTCCTGTTCACGATGTCCTCCGTTTAGATGATAACAGAATGTCTCCAACAGTGTGGCGTGAGTTGCCCTCTTCCAGAGCCCATTTCGGCACTGTGACCGCAGCCATTGCCATAAGTTCTGTCTTGATATTCGGCAGTGCAATCCCTCCTTCCGATACTTTTAGAGAAGCGACGTCTCCATTGATCCACGCCCTAGAGCCTGTGATCTCGAAGACAAAGGACCCATGCCAGACGTAGTTTAGTATATGCCGATCCATCCAAGCCATGGTGGCCGGGGTTGGCCAGGCATGTCGTCCTATGTATAACAGTTTCGGTATGATGACTGCCGCCACAACCATCGCGCGTTGCACTACAGTCAGTGTTTTGCGCATCGCCAAATTCAATCTTGTTCGAAGTTTCTGGAAGTCGAGAAAAGAGCGATGGCCTCCGCCATGTCCGGGTCCGCCGCCGCCATCATCTTCGCCGCCGAATAAATTTCGATTGTCGCGTGAATTTCTCTGTGAGGAGCGAATCCATTCTGGTTGTGGTGTACCCGCTCCGCCAAAGTGCGACTGACCCTGGTAGCTAGCATCCGCGTCATTAGCTTGTAGTCCGTATTCAGCAATGCGAGCGGTCGATAGTTCAGTGGATTAGCGGAATCCCCTGTCTACTCGATCTGGCCCAACCGCTTTATCTGGTTTACAGGCCGCTATTGCGGCTTCCGGTTCCTGTACTGAAAGTGGCTCCTCGAGAGAACGTTGGGAGGCCGAGGTGTCCATCATTGGCCCCATCCCTTCAAGCACGCACCGTTGAGCTGTACGATCAGTCGTTTCCTTTTGCAGAACCACGCATCTGCCAGAGTATCTGCCGTGTCGTGAATACCTCGTACTGAGCATCCTGGAACTGGGTCAAGCCTGTGGATCACATTGTCGCCGAACTTGGTAGAAACTCGCTTGAAGAAGTTCTTGGTGGTCTTCCCTTCGAACTGCGTGTGCGACTCGAAGAGACGACTTTGTCGGAGCCGTGCTCTGTCTCGATGACACTCCGCAATTGCGTCCCTTATTCGAGCAAGCCGGGAGGTCCCTTTGAAATCCTGCAGTGTTAGCACGTCCGGTTCCTCCGTGATAGACTCCACGCTCTTTGAACGATTGGAAAGCCCTTCAAGCTCTGCTTCCAGGTTTCGAATCACTGCTGAGGGACCAGCGTTCGGATCAGCCGATCGCTGACTCACGGGCACATTGCTGACTTCTTCGATAAGCTGTGCCTTTCCGCAGTATACTTCAAGTCTTGATGTAGCATGATACAGCATACACAGATACAACATAAAATATCATACATGTTAACTTAGCAAAACAAATTGACACCCAATGTTCAGATCGTGAACATACCGCATACAGTACGCCGTATCTGCAGAGCAGGTTAGAAATAGCTTGGTTCCCCACTTGTGGGGCTTGGCCTTGAGATACTGCCGTGTAGGATTGTTGCGGTTTGCGCGAGGGGATGATTCCTTCGTCAAGCGAAACGACTGGTGGTGTTTTGTAGCCCCGCGGAAACGTCTCTTGAAGTGTTTCGATGACCGATCGCACTTTCCAGGCTCTGTCTGATGCTGCGCGTACATCCGCATTATTCGTAAAGTGTAGATTGGTCACGATGTGCTCAAAACGGTGGCGTGGCATGTAATCGTTGAACGTTCCGCGTGGCACCGCTCCAACACATTCGGTCGCCCAGTGATCACGAAACCGGCGCCGATGAGGGGTTAGCATTCGTGCCATTAGTAATCCTAGCACCTGCGAGATCTCGTGGGGCTCAATGTCAGCTTGCTTGGCTTCACGGTTCATATACTCCTCCTTCGATATTTACCCGGAGTCCTTTAGTTCTCAAACATTCTGTCCGCTCGAGCCGTCAAATTCTGCAACAAATAGCGATTGGATTCTTCCGCCACTTTTCTCCAAAATTCCTTTGGCAAGAAGAACAGGAATAACTTCAACAGCGAGTCCGCCAACTCCAAGACTTCATCTGCCGGTCCATACTCACCAGAGTACAATCCGGGGTATCTCTGGTCCGGTGGAAACTCATCAGGATCTACATCATGCCATATACAACATCAACATTAGAACATGTTGTATCCGACAACATGTTAAAAGCTAAAAAAATACGTACCAAATGTCCATCCAGTTGTTCGCATGTCCGCCATATTGCCCTCATCGTGCACAAAATCAGCCATATCGTCCCTGTCAATCTCACGCCACACTCGATTCGTTCGCGGAGCATGTGAAGGGGCTGATGCTTCAGCCGAATGAACGCTGTTTTCGCCGTCATCAGGGGCTCCATAATCCTCCACAATTTCCTCGCCACTCTCACTCCTGTTATCGTCAGAGTTGTCACCCCCTTGAGCAATTCTGTCCGCACGCCGGGCTACTCTCGCACGTTGAAGTTCTTTTTCTTCGTCGTAAAACCAAACTTCGGTATCCGTGTCCTCGCAATCCGAATCCATCACCTCGTATTCCGACGTTTGTGCCGTTGTTTCTTCATCCCCTGCGGAACTGTGGCTTCGAGATTCATCCGGCGTACTCGGCGTTCTTGGCGGATTTGTTAAAACCCTATAGTAACAATAGGTATAACCGGTTAGACATGATAATACTCAACATGTTGTATGCTCTGCATGTTGCATATGACGCCATGTCGTGTGAAGTGCGATGTTGTACATGTCACCGTCTTGAGAAGTTGTATCTTCATGCACGGTACATGCTAGATGTTCTTCATGCTGTCCGTGTCTGCATGAAATACAACATCATCCGTAAGTACATGTCGTATATGGCAACTTGTAGCATGTTGTACCTGGGTGAGGTTGGAACAGCTGCAGTTTCTTGCACGCCAGACCCTTCTTCACTTTCCACAACCGGTGTAGATCTGCCTTTCTTGGCACTTGACGCCGTCAATGGTCGATCGGCTTTTCGTTTTGGTGGTGTTGCGTCCGTCCTCGAGGTTGGACGAGCCGCAGACGTTGTGTCCTGCTGCTTGTGCTCTTCTTCTTGGTCTTCCGCGCTTTCTCCACCTCCTTCGTCTTTTCAGCATCCTGCAGTCGCTGTCGCGCTTGACTGTGCTCCACTGCACCGTTCACTTCAGCCGCCGCAGACGCCGCACACCTTTGCTCGGCTGCGATCTTCTTCGCCGCCTTCTCTTTGTCCTTGGCTACCTGGGCAGCGCTTGGCTTCCTTGGCTTCTTCGGCCTTGCAGCCGCCTTCCAACGAGAAGGTTTAGGCTTCGGTGTAGCCTTCGCCTTCGCCTTCGATGACTTCGTTCTGGGTGGCGGCTGCTTCTCTTCCGTCTTCGCCCTCATCTTCATCATCCTCAGGAATGTAGTCGCCGTCATCTTCCTTTGGCTTCCTAGCAACTGGCACTTTCTTGCCGGAGCCAGCCACCGTCTTGGCAGCAGCCGCGCGCCGCTGTTGCGATACCAAACGTTCAGTCGCCCTTAGGTACGACGCATCCTTACCCGTGGGCGGCCTCCATGCAGGGCGGGATGTCGAGACTGCAACCGCGGTGGTCGGTGGAGCCTCGTCGCCAAAGTCCGCGTCGCCCGCCCTTTCGCCAGCCAAGAAGGCTGCGTGCTCCTTCATCAGCCGCTTTATCTCCTCTGCGCTCCGTCCCTCCAGGCAGCGGATGAAGCGTCCGTGCTCGCTCCGAGTCTCTCGCTGGGGCGTTTTCTTCGACGGCATTTTCGCGGAGCTCTTTTCTCCAGCGTTTTCTCAAATGGCCAACAACCACCGGCTTGAGTGGGATCTAGAGTTTTCTCTCAGTGCGTTCTATACACCCGGTCGACCTACCCCTGTGCATTTGCAAAGTCGACCGGTTATGTCCGATATTTGCTTACACTTGGTTTAACTATACTTTGGTCGTTTTTAGAGCCAATCCCTATTAAAACATGTTGTATGTCTAAGATATACAACATGTTTCCGAAGAATTTTTTTTTTTGGGTCAACCGCTGCGCAGGTCAAATTTGGGTCAACTCTTTTCTTGGGTCAAACTAGGATCAAAAATGACCAAGCATTTGTATGGGTCAAATAAGGATCAAAATTTATCACGGCCAAAAGGTTTTTAAATATTTCGTAAATAAACTTGATTAAACTGCCCCTCCTGCGCATTTTCAGTTTGCTGCACTCGCTCTGTTTATTGTATACTTGCAGACCACCGTATAATTGTGCGTTCAACTGTGCGTCGCTCTCTCGTCGGTCGCTTGGTTGTTCGCGAAGACGTGGCGTAGCATTGCGAGAGCACGGTTGGGCATCGCTCAGGCCTAGAAGCAGCACCAGCCAGCTCGACCAGAGAGGGAGTCCCCATTTTTGTACTTAATCAAACCAAAACAGGTGTCAATTCCTAACGTAACTACTATAATGTTTCGCTTGACATGTGTACGTTCCCCCATCAAACCTGTTTCCGATGACCAGCTCTAAATTATCAGGTTATGACTACACGGAAAATCAGACCCCGCTCGGATCCCTCCTTAGGGTCGTTGTTAAGTTCCCGGGAGCGCTCCCGGAAGAAAATGGGGCCAATTGATTGGCTTAGAGCATGCAGGTTAGGGGATTTCTGGGAGCAGTTTCTCCCACTCCCTCGTCATTTTCGCATCGCCGGGAGCTGGGAGATTAAGCATAACTAGTTCGTGTCTTCACGAACT
Organism: Phytophthora quercina; assembly: GCA_014706105.1. Lineage (NCBI taxonomy): Eukaryota > Oomycota > Peronosporomycetes > Peronosporales > Peronosporaceae > Phytophthora > Phytophthora quercina. The sequence goes on along the minus strand of JACBOW010000019.1, from coordinate 1,014,014 downwards.
CAAGCTCGGTTTGTTTCTTTCGGTCCCATTTTAAACGCTCTACGTGAATATGCAAGTTTTTATTTCTAGTTCGCGGTAGATCCTGAGAACGAGACGCTCAAAAATGCATATTAAAACCAAGAATATCGAAAAGGGTGTATATTTTATTTTTCCCGGGAGTCGGGAGCGGAGAGCCCTTATCCCCAGTCACGACTTTTGGTAGGACAAATGCTAGGACAAAATCACATTATACTCGATTTTACTATAGTGTATCAGTATTTTTGTCCTAGCCAGGCGTTTCCGCCTGGCTAGGACAAAAAATCTCAGCAAGTATACAAATCCAAGATATTTAGTTTTTGTCCTTCCGTTTGTCCTACCAAAAGTCGTGACTGGGTCTGAAATTTCAGAGAACAAGTTTTAATCATACTTATATTGACAGCTAACAAAACAATTTCAGCACACATTTACAACATGATACGGGAAGCGTCATCTTCAAAAACAGTTTACCACACTCGCAATAATGACAGCCAGCGCCAAGAGCTCGGCCACAGAGGCGTCCGCTGCGCCCCCTGCGGCCCAGAAGGCCAAGGCGTCGACACCGTCGCATCGCGCAGCCTCCTCGCAGGCTTCAGCCCGCAAGAAAGAGGCGCGTAAGGCGCCGCATGTGTCCAATTCGGGCGGCACGAGCGTGAGCATGAGCAAGAAGGCGGCGGACAGCGCGGACGCGTTCGGAGCCGCCGCGGGCCTGTCCAGCGGCGACCTGTTCGCACGCAACCTGTCGGTCATGAGCGTGGCGCACATCGCACGTGGCGTGGGCTTCGACGCCGTGCAGAAGTCGGCGGTGGACGCGCTGACGGAGATTCTGGCCAAATGTATCCACTATATATTGCAATAATATTGGTCAACATCACTGACTTGGAGTATTCTTGTTACTGACAGATATTCGACGTATCGGAGGAACTGCTAAAGAGATTGCAGAGCTGGCAGGGCGCACGCAACCCAAGGGTACAGATGTGGTACAAGCTTTACAGGACTTGGAGCCCTCTCCAGTGGAGATTAAGGACCTTGTGAAGACTTTGGAGACAGCTAAACGTCCGTTCCCAAGAGATGTACCGGCATTTCCAGCCAGGAAGAGAGATATCTCGGGAAATACCATTGAGCAGACCAAGATCGGACGACGAGAGGGACTTCCGCCTCATGTGCCAAGTTTTCTGCCACCGCTACCTAATCGTCATACGTACAGCTCTGATAGTCGACTGGTGGTGGAGAGAGAGCAGGATACTAAACGCCAGAGACTTGAGCTACTCAGTGAAAAGGCCCAAGTGCGGCAGTCGCTGCACGGACTGCAGACTGTAGCTGCTAGTACGCCGGCTGTTAATTGAGTGATGGGTGGGGACGAGTGTACTGATAACTGTGTGGTGTGTCTTGATGATAGAAAAACCGGCAGTAATTGTGCACCAGCCAACGTGGAACGCCTTTCAAGGTTCTACCGGAGACAACGCCACGGAGAACCCATTCGTTCAGGCGCCTATTGTCAGTCCGGCTGCCAAGGTATCAACATTGTATGCTTTGATGTGTTGTCTGAAGAATGTTTATCTTAACTGGTTGGTTGCTTACTATTAGGGTGTATTTACCGGACCTGACCGTGATTTCGTGCCCAACGTTGACCGAGAGAAGACACAGTCGAAGAACCAGTTAGATAACAATGTGACCATCCCGAAGCTATCCAGGTACGTTGCGTTGGTTATGCCACTACAACTGCAAAGGATGTTAGTTTTTTACTTCTCGTATCCTTGCTCTGTGCCACAGCCAAGAACTAGGAAAGGAAGAGAAGATTTTGTCGGGCACGTTCCACGACGGCGACTCCGAGTAACTTGCCGAGTTGTCGTGGAAACGAAGTCTACATGTACACCTCTCGTCGATTTCATTGCTACAGCATTGAAGCTTTGCTCGCACCCTGTTGCAGATCGTCAAGCTTTCGATGAGACTTATCCACGAAGCCGAAACGATGTAGAAGCACGATAGCAAATGCAAATATTATTGTGAAATCGCGGTCAATGTCCTCAGTATATCCACTTAGAATACGAAAGCCTACAAGACTTTCTCGTCCGACCCGCTGATGCCACCGTTTGAACGAGGAATGTCGTCCATCTCGATCTTTGAAAGGACTGCAGGCTGGGTAATACCAGCGCCCACCATAGCCTTCCGGCTCCGTTGGGCGATGATCTTGTACACGACAAAAGCGAGGAGTACAATAAGGAAGGCTCCTATCAGACTCGAAAGGACCGTAGGTGGACCAAAGCCCTCACCGTTTGCTGCTTCAGCGAGTGGTGTTGTGCAACGCGGGCCACCCCATGCACCTGAAGACCCACAGCTACACTTCCCCTTCTTGTTGCATTTGCCTGTCAAAATGTGAGATGTACTGACAGTGCAGTCATGATCAATTTTGCAGTTAGCACCGCCTTGAACTTCGATCCACTTGTTCTCTGTCGTCTCGTACTCATCGATATGGTCCTCAATCCACTGCTTGGTTGGGTGAGTAGATGAATCACAGCCGATCGACATGGTTGAGTTGGCTGAGAGGTCTTGGTACACGCGAATGGAATCAATTTTCATGTACATGGGGAAGCCATCGCAGATCGAGTTGATCTCAGCGTTGGTACCGTCACCACGGCACGGAGATCCCGGGTTCGGTGGCACGGCACCCCAACTCGTGGAGAGAGCGACGTTGAAAATAATGTACATGGGTTCTTCCAACATCATTTTCTTCGGGTTGGACTTGGCGTTGTCTTGAGGTACGTTCTCCATAGACTCGGACGGAATTTCAAAGATCACAATGTCCTCAATCATCCATCGAATGTATCCTTGGGAGCCCATGACCCACTCAACCTGGTATTTCACGTAACTTGTGTAAGCAGCAAGTTGCACTGGCCAGTTAGCCGACAGAGCGTCCATTTGGTACTCGAAAGGTTCCATGACTTTGCTTTTGGGCTCTTCAGCGCCCAAAGGTGATGAACATTTCAAGTTTGAGCTGTCTGGGTCGCACAAGAACGCTCCCGTATAACCATTGATGACGGGCATGCAGCCGCCGACGTCGTTGACTCCCCAGTATCTGGATCCTTCACCGTCAATTAAACTCATGTCGGAATACCCATCGCCCGATGCAGGACACGTGTTGACTCCTTTACAAGTGTTGCTGGTGATACCTTGCTTGACATTTGCAATCACCGTCTTCGGGTCCTGAATTTGACTGCGAACCGGGTTACAGATCGTGTTTGGAGCGTAACGGAGCCCTTGATACCAACTCTCGTGTCCTCGAGCTGCGTAGGTTTTCGCTGGGATACCTGGGAAATTAGCGCCGATGGTAGTGCAACCAGCAGTGTAGACACAGTACGCACTGGTATCGTTTGTTGGTGAAATGATACGGAACGCATCGGGCATTCCCGGAGCAACCTGAATACTCGTGGAAATAGCGACACCTCCTCCTTCGAGTAGATCAATTTCTGGGGCTCCTCGCCCTTGGTGCGGGTTGAGTCCGTGGCCTGGGCTTCCGTCGCATGCACTGATTCTCTGACTGGTCTTTAACTTTTCGTTGCACTCGTTGTAACTCCATGGCCACATCCGACTTGTCGACTGAGAGAACAACGCTCTACCCAAGTTCCCCATGAGCCAAATACCAGGCCAAGTAGGGTAGAACTTGTTAGTCTTGACTCGTTCCTTGTCGTTGCCCATATCTGGATTAGCAGAGCTCGTTGTAGCTGGCAATTTGGCCACCGCTTCCATTCTCCCTCCTTGGAAACAAAATTTGTTCCAGGACTGCACCATACCCGCCCGATAGTACATATTGTGCGTCTCGAAACCCGCCGGTTTGGCGTACGTGTTCCAGACTGTGTACGTGATATTTTCCTCCTCCATAACTTTAATCTGAAAAACTCCACGCCCATCCGATTCAGTGAATGTACTCGTCATATTGGTGCTGTAGTACTCCAAAGCAGAGTTGACACCGTCAGGCATTTCCAAAGCTGTCCACATGTGATCCATTCCAGGTGAAAAATTGCGACCGGCGACGTTAAATTCGTCGCTCATGACCAACGTCCACGTATCACCACGCGATGAAGTGATGTTGTAAACGTCCTTGGAGGTGTCGACATCAATCCACGGACTTAAACCTGAGCGAGACGTGATCATGGAATCCGCGCGTTCCGAAATCGCGGATTTGGTCACCAGCGCCAAAATCGCACCCAGCACCAACCTCAAGTGCATTTTCGATATGACCGTTAGACTATCGGAATCCAAGGAGTCTACAAAAAGAGGAATGAGCTACGTGAGACTTGGAGCACACGAACGGTAAAAGGTCGCACGTTACAGTGCGTAGGTTTCGTCTTTCCTGTAGCCTGTACCTACTAGGTACTACCTATTGGTGCATCGCAATAATGGCCGAGCCGATAGTGGGCTTACCAGGTGATGAATCTGGGTGCAGGCTTTGATCATATCGTGGAGTTCGCGTATCACCAAAAAATCCATGATGAAAGAACGGTGGCGATTAGCTGCAATTGCACGTTTCACAGGTAGTGGCGATGGTTGCAATGATAAAGCCCTGGCAAATAAATGCTGAGACTTTCGGCTATCGCGATGTTGCAATGCTGCGATGGGATAAGCACCCAGTGGTAAGGAAAGGATCAGGTGTTGGTATCACCGACCTGAAGTTGAAGCGCGAACGAGCCATAGATGTTGTCTAGCATGAGTCCTGACCAAATGTCTAACGGTCAGGACTATCAAATCTCAATATAGTTGAGCAAAGATAGCCGAGTCCACAATTGCACGCGTCAAAACTCTCCCCAAACACTTTGCACGCTAGTGTACAGAGCCCGTGGCAGTCGTTCATGCACCACAATGAATGAAGGCTCCCATCCGCCGACGCCTCGATATGCACGAGGATATCCACAGTCACAGTCAAGAGTAGCGGCGCCGTACACAGAGCTCGACATCTTTCCGACTTCGTCAACACACTGGGATGGAATCAACCAACTCAAGCCGAAAACTTCGCGCTGTCGTCGCGGTCTCGCGAGCCTCCCGTTCGCCTTCACAATGCCGTCCGAAGCAGTTGGCAGCGTATCGGACTTCAAACCATCAATACCTGGTGGCTCTGCTACAAACTTCCTCGACGCCTTGCGGAATCGAACACTACTCGACTTGTCGTGCATGCGAGAGTTCTCACTTCTCCGATCCAAGCCACTGCCCGAACGAAATCTCTCTCGCCTATCTGTCAGTTCTGCGTACAGCATGCAAATGGAACAATTCCATCTCCAGCAATTTGCAAAGACCCCTCGAAGCATCGGAAAGGATGATACCACTCGCCACGCATCCCCAGTAAAGCGACAATCGTCGGAACGTGTCGGCCATCGATCTCGAATCGCTCACGCTCACAGGAAGTTAACGTTGGCACCAGGATCCAAGCCACAACCTGTCAACGGGATGTTTACACCATACGCACCGCCAACTAAAGTCCATCATGGACCACGTCAACAGCAGCAGCGACCAGAGCAGAAGCCAAAATCTCAACATGTCCAGCGTCCCCGTACAGAGCCAACCTCCACCAGTGTCACGCTTTCTGTGGCGGAGCAACATGGATTTCTGCAGGAACAGGATCTGGCTGCTCTGATGACAGCAACGGGGTATTCACGTGCCGAATTGTTCGCGCGTTGGGCTCGCTTCAAAGCATTGTGCTCCATGGCCAAAAACTCGCACGGCGTGGACAAGGAGACACTACGTCACGGGGTGCCACAACTTTCGGTTGAAGACCAATTCTTCGTCGATCGCGCTTTTGATGTACTCGACACTGATAGCTCCGGTGCACTCGACTGGCCTGAGTTTATCGCAGCACTCAGTGCACTCGAGAAGGGAGATGCCTCACGCCGAATTGACTTCCTCTTCCACGCTTACGATCTCAACGGAGACGGCTTTATCCAGCGACACGAAGTGCAGTTGTTCTTCTTGGCCAGTCTGCTGATACCTCAGACGCCTCAAGCTCTCGAGGTCGCGCGGCATTTCGTGGATAAAATCTTCATTTCGCTCGGCCGAGAGAACAATGACTCGATTCGCGTTAGGGACGCCATGGCTTACTTGCGCGAACACCCAACCACCGATGCGTATAGCATATTGGGACGTACAATGGTGTCCAGTCCACCTTCGACTCCCGTCCCGCTAGGAATCCGACCCACGAGTAAGCCCATGCGTATTGCTGCGAATGAAAGCGATGGCGTAGTGCAGGATAATTAGAACAATTCGTAGGTAAGATACAGGTTAACATGACACTCCCAGATGTTGTCATTCTTGAGGCAGATCCTCACAAGTTAGTCCTCGTCATACTCCGATGCAGTTGGTAAAACACTCCGCCGGCTTGCCACCATAGGCTGTATAGTCATCAAATACAATATCTCGTTAGACGTACATATAAAGCGAGACAACCAACAACTGCGAGGTTACCTGGCGAAAAAAGTTGGAATCTTGCTCTTCCTGCTTTTGTCGTCTGGCACTGGATGACTCCTCATCTTCATACCGTTGAAATTTGCAAAAGTTCCGGCCTGATGCAAAGTGGTGATTGCGTGCTCGTGGTGGTGACCGCGTGTTCGATTCCCATACCGGTTGCTTCACCTTAGTGGACGGCCGCTGGCGCACTTGGGCCTTAGGCGAAATTGCTGCAGGTGCGCGTGCATTGTCAGAGTCATTTTGGAACTTGAATGCGACGTGCTTGCGATGTGGACTAGCTTTGATGGGAGATACGACTGGGATTACCGGCAAACGACAGGAGTCTTGTTTGTCCACGGCTGCTGGAGCAGCAAGAGAAGATGACCCTGTCGTTCGAACCGGAGAGAAAAGCATTTGGCCACCGCTGGTTACCTCGGTACCAGAATTATCCACGCCGTCAAACGCTGCCTGAAAAGCACAACCCAAAGTCAGTCATATATCGCCCTGGACCTTACTAACTGAAGCGCACACGTACACTGTAGTTGTGAAGTTGAAGGCGTGAGTTGCGACTAGGATTTCTTCGTGGGCCTCGTTTTTCGACACCGCGTACAACAGCGTTCACCCCTACAGCTAGACGCGAGGAGTCTAGCTGCGGTAAGTGCCCAAGTGTGGATGCTGTTTGGATGGGGCGTCCTGGGATCTCCAGTGGCGGAGTTGGTACCACTACAGAAGCCCTGGGACGCTTGATAGGCGAGCACATGGCGGCGGAAAGACGTTCTTGCTCCTCTCGTGCATGCGTGTTGCTGTCAGAAACAGCATACGGCAGTGTATCTCGCTCCAGTTCAAATTTACTGCGTTGGATATTTGCTCGTCCTCGACTTCGCAAGGCGCCACCTTGTTGTGGCCGAGTCGGTGATAACGAGGCAGCGGACTCAATCCCTGCCACCACTATTGAGTTGGCCTCCACATAGGCTTGAAATTGTTGATGATCTGTGTGCGAGGGGCACACAGCGCCATCACTTTCTCGCTGGCCAGCGTGATCGCCTACACTCATCGAGGCAATGACCGTTGTTGTCGCTCGTCGTTGAGAGCGAGCTGCTTCACGTGTCAATTGTGCCAGTAAATCGTTCCGTCGCGCCAATTCCTGTCCAGAGAGCTGCCGTGGAGTTCCAAGCGCGAAAATGTTCGACAGTGCCGCGGCATCAGGAGTGTTGTCGTTCTCTGCAATCGTCCCCGCTTCTGTAGTTTGTGTAGCTTTTCTTCCTAAAGTGCTGAGTGTTGCAGGTGGATGCCTATCACCTGCAAGATGAATCTCCATGTCAGCTTCAGCCGTGATGGTCGTGATGCCATCGGACTTGGCTACACTTGCAGCTGGAGCAACGACTTTGTGGCGCAATGTTGTCCATTTGCTGGCTTGTCGTGGAGGTGGCGCCAAAAGCAAAAGGATTTTGCGTGATTTGGCTCGCTGGGAAGGGTTTGCAGAGCTGGAAGCTGCTTTCTTGCTCACTTGACCTGGAGCACAGCGATCCATTTCGATAGCCCGCGGTGGAACCTCCTCCAAATAGCTGCTCAACAACTCTTCTTGCGGGCCAGCTTTTGACCGATCAGTAGACCCCACGACTCCTTTCCAAGTATCATGAAACGAAACCTTGGTTAGCGGAACTTCTGTCTGGAAGATACGTGAGCGAGGTGTCGATTCGAGTTCTGTCTTGGACTCATTAGGTGCCGGGCGTGAAGATAAAGTGTTTGGGGCATCATTCTTCTCTTCCTCCTCCTCCGCGATCAGTAAAGCCTTCTGCACAAAGTGTTGGAGATGTGGTAGCGCCACACGCATTTGCATTTTCTTCTCCAGTGAATCGTGATTTGCGGCCATCACAAATGCTATCGTACTCGGTACTGCGCTCACGAGTCCTCTCGATACGAGCGCATGAAGAAAAGCAGGAATTTGGTCTACGGAGATGCACCATTCGCCGTAACTATCCCCACTAGTGCTCCCGACGCCAAGAAGTTTGCGTTTACCCGACAACGATGAGATCGCCTCTGATGTTGGGAACCGCAGCAGCTCGACATCAGCACGGTCAGCACGCGTTTCAAGGAAAAGCAGCAAGCGTCGCAAGAACAACAGTGGTGGGGGAGCCTTAACCAATGAAGTTGGAGTTGAAGCTGAGGCAACTGAGGTACATGTACAAGTCCGAGACTGCAGACTCTGCGTCCATTTGCTCTGTGGCTTCAAAACTTGTTGTCTCCCAGTCGTTCGGAGTTGAGTGAGCCCAGGTATTCGATCGAGTGAATCGGATGCTTGACGCGCGTTCATGTCGACTCCTTCGAATGCTTGCACGCATATTTGCCGTACCGACAAAGAAAATAATGACGCATTTTCTGAGCGCACCTGCATCTCCTCGAATATTGCAGCGAGAATATCTTCAACAAGGAACACGCAGGTCTCCTCGGCATCGCCCATCGTAAGCCGACGATTCTCGAGTTCATCCCGCCATTCTTTTTCCTCAAACTTTTCAACCGGGAGAAGGTCTTCGCCCAGGACCGTCTCATCAGCAGTCTCAGTGGCGTTCAGAGTCTCCTTCGTAGAACCATCATGCGCATCGTTGCTCATGCTCTTGGTCAGCGCCGCCCACCCCACAGCCAACCCACACGCTCCACTAGCTGTCGACTAGCAGCTTTAACTCCACGAAAAGGCACTAGCCAGCAGAGTGAAGAAGCTAATAAAACACTAAAACGCTTTCGACTCGGAATACCTGTGACGATGCACCACCCCTAAGAACGAGCGTTAGCACAAGAAGTCGATATACACCTGTACCCCACCCCATCCGTTTGTCCTGTCCCTCGTGGTCGTCCTTTGGCTTGGCCTGCTTGAAAACACAAACATCCCTGTTTCATTCTGGTCTATTGAATAGCCTTATACCTTGGGAGTGTCCTCACATGTGGGCGAGCAAGGTCTGGCCCTAATCAAACGCGACTTCACAGTGCAGTTTCCGTTGGCGATCGTTCCGTCTCTGCTGTAGGAGAAGTAGCCGGCGTCGTCTTGCTTGCAGACGATTTCGGCCGGCGCTGATAGAACAACATATACGCTTCACACTGCAGTACTTGTTCAAAGGACACGCGCTTGACGACGGTGTCCGAGACATAGTACCACGTTCGCGAAGGACCCTCGCTGTTCTTGGGCGTTGTAACCTCGGGGACCACAGCTCCACCTTCTTCTGAAGCAAGGCGGCTGCGAGCACGAGCTAACAGGATAGCCTCCCGTCGACGTGAGCGGCTAACGTAGGCGACGTAGTGACCCGAACGTTTGTTACCCATATGCACCACGACTGCGATAAGTTCATAGCAGAGTGAATGATTCTTCGCGTCGCCACCACCCTGGCAAAGCGTCTCACTCACGTATGGTGTCATATCCAGCTTCTCGTCGAAAGCGATGTGCTGGGTGATCTTCCGGGAACGTGCTAGACGCTTGATATGCACCACGAGTACACGAGGCAACGCCGACACGAACAGCTGCATGGATGCATCGCGCAACACAACCTCCATCTCCGGCTCAGCGTTCGATCCAAGGCGCTTTTTGCGAATAAACCGCCCCGCGGCGCTGCGTACCTTCGGCTGGCGCGAGCACTTCTCGCAGTCGTATCCGTTGTTTGCCTCCACCAGCAAATGCGTTTCACTTACAAACTTATCAAGACAGACCGTAGTCGTCAGATCACGGTGCCGTCCCTCCGGGACGGACACGCTAAGGTGGAAAGCATCCTCGACGATTTCCGTCCGCTTTCCGCACGCTTTGCAGGTTACAGCAGTCGTAAGCGCGCCGCCAAACAAGTTGCGCGTAAAGTTTAGTCTTGAGTACATCTTCCGCTTCTCGGCTCTGCCATGGAGCACAGCCGACGGCCGAGACGAAAGTGTAGCGCGAGTTTCTACCTTCGAGGCGTCCAGCATCATATCCTCCTCGTTGAGGTTTAACCGCTTGGCTAACAAATGCTGCACCTCCTTCACCGTCGCGCTTTTCGGTACCTGCATCGAGATTGTCTCCCCTGTTTCTGTCTTCACGAAGATCTGCTTCGTCTCCTCCTGCTCAGAGTTGTCGGCATCGCTCTCGCTACCCTCCTCCTCCGTCTCCTGGTCGCCTTCTTCTATCTGCTCGCCATCAGTCGTGTCCTCTTCAGGCCATGTCCCGTTTCGACGAGAAGAGTCATCGTCGTCATCAAGAAGTTCCGATGAATTTGCAGTACTGACACTACTGCTTGTGACACTGTCGTTGGGGGCAGATTTTGAAGGGGTCTCAGCAGGTTCTTCAGAGGGAAGTAAAGGAGGGTCCATCTCCTCGTCAATGGCCCAAAGGAAGCTAGTAAAAAGCTCATGGGCGTCCTGTTGATAATGTCCTCGGAACTGCGAGAATTTGTTGCGCATCTCCTTGAGAAGCGGCGCCACAGTCAGCACTGAAGACGAACCCGAACGTAAACGACCACTCCTGCCTTTATCACGTCTATTCGATGAAGACTCACCAGCGAGGGCTTTGCGTGCACGCTTCTTGACAGTCTCGTGCAGCATCCTATGTTAGTGCAGCAGCAAAAATCCATTAGCTTCAATCATTCCTCGTAGCAAACAACAGTTTGCGGCAGATCAACGTACGTGAAGGTCGTAGTGATTGGTGTGTTCTTCGTCTCCAACACCTCCTCAATATGAGTGTGTTCTGGAAAGTAGTGCGTCGCCGTAAGCAGCGCCTGCATCGATGCGTTGAAATAACACGTGTTGCCCAAGTTCGTAAAGCCCAGCACAGTGTTCGGCAATTCACCAGATCCATCCACATGATCCGCTGATGAAGGGATACTAATCTCCTGCACCGGTTCCTTCTTTATCGCTGTCTTCATCATTCTTCGCCTCATTTTATCTTCCGTCGCTTTGGTTTTCAATGGCATATTCAACAACGCCACTCCATTACTCTGTCCACCATTGACCTGTTCTCCATCAATAGTCTTAGGCTCCAGCGTCAACGCGCCTCTAGGAACCGGTGGAGTGTCTGCATCTGCATCAAGATCCACCAAGTTATTGGCCGATCCATTAGGCGTCGTAATTGGTGACATTGTGGTCTGAGGCGCCACTGGGACGCGCATCTGATTACGAATCTGTCTTCTCTTCTTGGCTGCAATTTCCTCCACAGCGTCGCAAAAGTCCTGACGGGCTTTCTCGGCGTTAGACCGTACATTGATGGGGATGTCCATGTTGCAAGGCTCACACCAGAAGGTCTTGGAGGCTAATTGCAGTCCTACAAAGTGTTTAGAATAAGCCTGTAAGTGGAGACTGAAGTGGCCGTCACTGAAGCAGCCCACGAAGCCGCAGCTTACACAGACAAGCAGGTCTGTAGCTTCTTCATACTTGTCCCAGCTCTTGAGTGCAATGGCCATTGGGTCCGAAGCGATGGGGGACGTGGGCACGCGACGTGAGGCGGCTATAGCTCCAGCACGACTGGTTGAAGGCGCATTGCACCCCTTTGTTACATTACGTAAACGATCAGTTGATTACATATTGGTTAGTTAAAGTGGTCAATTACGTTAGCATAGTGTTAAGTCATTACTGGGTTGTACTGCGCACCTCACAGAGAAGCTGCGAGCGCTTCTTAAGCTCACGACGGAACTCGGCAAGACGCACGGCCTGACCCACGTGGCGGCAGCTCTTCTCGCCTCTCATAGCGGTCGGAAGCACGACGGGGAGCGAGAGCGCGGAGCTGCTGGTAATTGGCGGCCCACCGAGTTTCTCTTCGACGATGAGGAGGTTCGATTAAGTACGATTCGAACTTAGAGGATCCATGTGCTGGTTGTATGAAGCCAAGTTGGATAGGGGTCCATGCCAAGTACGTACATTACACTACGGATACGAAGCCTATTGTCATTGCCATGATGCAAGTGGTGCTGGAATTCGTTCACTGTTGCTGTGCAGTACAGCTTCAACGTCATGTTGGTCCGTGCTCAATGGTTGCAGACAGTATCTTGTCTTGGGTTCCAAGGACATCAGTGCGTACTTGTTAGTTAGACCTGCCTGCAACAAGCCGTCCGGCTTCAATTGCAGCAGCGATTGAAACGCGTCTAGCAGTAGCGCAAGTTTGGCGATTTTGGCGCCAGCGGCTCAAGGGTCAGCATACAGTGTAGCCGTTTGTACGACAGCGTGAAACAACGCAGTTTGCTACTTCGTCAAAAGTTGTAACTTTGCTGGTTTGCTAGTTCGTCAATAGTTGTAACTTTGCTGGTTTGTTAGTTCGCCAAAAGTTGTAACTTTGCTACTTTGCTAGTTTGCTAGTTTACGAATGAGCCACGCGCAACTTTGGGTGACAAAAATAACCCGATAAATCGCGGGTTTTAAAACGTTATGAGCAAATAACGGGGTTTATTTTTAAAATTCCGTTCATCTTTTCTCCCAATCTGCGTAACCTGCTTGGCCCGAAGTACTTGGACGCTGCTCGCTGAACATTCTCTTCCGAAGTCGGGCAAGATTTAGATCACCAAGGTAAATGCTCAGTCGCAAGGCAGCGATATCAAGTTGATATTATCAATCTTTGTTTCTAGCAGAATTGTCGACCTCAACGAATGCTGGGAAAGGGTTAGACAGTTAGTTGTTGGAACTCAAGAGTCAGTCGAGAATCTGCTAGCCGACACACAAATACAAACCGAGGCGCTCAAGGCTGTTGCCCGTGCCTGCCGCCAACTCTGCGTGTACGAGTCGTAGTCCTTGTCATTTCTGTAAGTTTCGGAGCACGTCCTGAAGTTGGTTCGGATATTCACGCACTCAGATTGGCATGGTTTTGACGGAATTGTTTTCTTGGTTTAGCGTGTCCCAAATTGCTAAGTGAGATCAGGCCTTGCGCACCACACCTAGATATAATTCGATTGCAGTTGATCCGGAGTCATTCCCGCAACATTCTTACAACAACACGATAACGTGCTGAAAGCAACATAATCGTGTCTTATGTTGTTGGGTTATTTATATTCTTTTTCCTTACAACGAAAGTACGATTAAGTACGAATCCTCTCAGCCTCTCATTTCGTTTTACGTAAACGGCAGGAAGCGGACGGCGCGGAAGCAAGCATGCCGCGGAAGGGAGCGCGTGTCACCACGCCCAAGAAGCCAAGCGACGGTGCCAAGGCAGCCAAGACCATGAAGTGGGTGCCCAAGAAGGCGGTGCCGCCGAAGAAAGGAGCGGGCGTTGGCATTACCGCAGCGAAAGATGCGGGTACGTATGTGGAGTGCGTATACGGGGGCAATGGCTTGTAACTAACACATATGTTGTTTGGTAATTGCTAAATTCTTATTATGTGCTAATAGATATTGACCGGCGTGCTTCCCTAAGGGCGCATAAGCCCGTTGACTACATTCGTGCGTCGGCGGGCTATGCGAAGGACGACACCGACGACGATGACTATCGGCCGGACGAAGACCCGGACGACGTAGCTGACGATGAGTTAAAGGAACTCGGCGATGTGGAGGAATCCATTGATGTCGTTAAGGATGGTCAAGGTGATGATAATGGAGCTGCGAGTGTTAGTGGAGGCACGGAGGGTGCCACGGCCGGTGACGATGGAGCGGAGACGGATGGAGGAGGCACTGAGGGTGCCACGACCGGAGATGACGGAGCGGAGACGGATGGAGGAGGCACGGAGGGTGCCACGGCCGGAGATGAAGGAGCGGAGACGGATGGAGGAGGTGCTGGAGGCGGTGAGAATGGGAACGCTGGCTCTGTCGAAGAGCAAGACGGTCTAGGTAGCACCTGTGCGCGTAAGCTTTTGTGTACATGTCTGTTTGCTGACTATGTTGCTGACTATGTTGCCGACTATGTTGCGTCTTTTGTTGTTCCTGTTTTTGCTGTTTATCAGGTTATCTGGCCTATGTTACTGGCTATGAGCCTGGAAGTACCGCAACAATGAATGACGTGGATTCCACGACCAGCGCGGTACACCCACCAAATTCAGCTCAGAAGAAAAGATCCAGAGAGTCGTTTGATGAAGCGACCTCTGGTAGTGACGACGATCTTGCGGTGAAGGTGGCTCGCAAAAGCACACCTGTGGCCCCAGCGACGACCACGAAGGCTCCGCGACAACCTCGCAAACCTACACGTCGAACGAAAACATTCGAAACCCGTGAGAAAATGAAGAAGGCCCACAAAGCTGTGGAAAATTTCGTGCCAGAACTACCGCAGAAAACATTCCAGAACAGGGACGAATTCGAAGAAGTCCGACGCAAAACGAACCTGAATACTTCTTGCGATTTCGAGTTCGGAGCTCTGAGACGTCGATGAAGAACAACGGGATAGTTTGCTATTGTGTTGCTCGGATTTATAGTACTTTATTTATTGTTATGTTGCTTAAGGCGTGCTGGAGCAACACAGATTCCGGAAAGACTGAAGTACAGCTTCAAACGGATGTGGTGTACTCATGGATCGTCTCAAGCTTCGCGTAGTGAAGGCCGACGAGATTATGATTCGAGGTTTACTGGGTGCGAGGCTGGGTTTTTGGCGCGATCTGAAAAGGTTGTTAAGGATGGACAGGCGAAATGGCTGGTGTGCGTTGTCCCTGGAACAGAGGTAACCGGTTAAAGCACACGGTTACTAACTGAATGATATACTAACTTATCGCTTACGGTACAGATTTCTACGCACAATCATGCCACCAGCAAGACCATCTACGACTCGTACGGCGGGGCGAAGTCTATGCCGCTTCCGCCCCAGGTCCGCAAGGAACTTGGTCTCCTGTCGGAAATGAAGACTAGCACTGCGGGTATCAACCGCTACCTTTCGGACAAACTTGGTGGGTGCTTCTGCTGAGGAGGCTGCTACGTTTGTAGAACGTTATACCGGCAGCTCGTTCTTTCATGCTAAGTTTTATTTTTATTGACTTTGTTCCGCTATTTTTTTTTGCTGAATACAGATATGGTGCTAACTCCTCAGCAAACTAGAAATGTTCTTCGGCATGTGTTGGGTAGCACCACCCTTGAGCAAACAAAGACTATCCTGGATAGTTTTGCTGAAGCAGACGACGGGAACGACGTTCTTCTCGTTCAAGACCAGATGGATATTACATGCGTTATTGCCATGCAGACGTCTATCCGGAAGACGTGGTTTTCAGAGTGGAGCGACACCCTAGTGATGGACTGGACCCGATGTGGGTGAGTGGGAAGTAAGATCCCGAGGATACGCTTACCAGTGCAATTACTTCGAGTGGACCTGCTCGAGCATATTCTACTGCACCTACAATCTGCCATGTCAACATTTGATGTATATTGCTGATCGTGTCCACCGATTTGAGTGCCTGCCCGATTCGTGCATACCTCCACGATGGGATATGGAAGCTATGTCGAAGCTGGAGAAACAGTTTTCCCGTGGTGTGGCTTCGCTTCAGGCCGTGCAGGCCAGAATGAGGATCGCCGGTGACGCATTCACGCGCAACAGTTTCTCGGAGTTCACCGAAGCAACACAAGATGTTGGTGCAACGCAAGGTAACCGCCCCGCAAAAGTTAGCGGTCATTACTCTACCCTACAAAAGTGTACCCTCGCTGGCTCGAGTGCTCGAGTGGGCACACAATACCAGCGACAAGGACCAAGTCAGTGAGATTCTTGCGAGCTACCCAGTTATCATGGAGGATGACTTTTGGGTTGCGCGTCCTGCTCGCTGTGAGCGTGCCCAAGTACAACCCAGCGACTCTGACTAAAATTTCGTGATCCCCAAGCGTCCGATCACCAAGTTGGAAGCCATTTTGAAAGCGGAGAGCAAGAAGCGACCAGTATCCAAGTATTTCGCCACTAACGTGTCCGATGTGGAGCCTGGAAGCACTCCACTTGAGACCGTTGCCTTCTTGTCGGGAGGATCGCCAAAGATCACCAGGTTTGTCTGTCATACAATGTTGCTCGCAATGTTGCTATGTTGCCATTGTGTTGCACATAGTGTTGCTTTGTTGGTATGTTGCTTGCAATGTTGTTATAGTCTTGCTAATGTTTGGATGTTCTGTATTGCCACGTAGTCGCGGCGTATATCAAATGAAGGAGTTCTACAACCTCCGCAAGATGTGTGGTTATTGGGAGGAAGATATGAAGTGGCTCCGCTCTACCAATTGGAGTAGCATAGATGCAACACCGGATCTCTTTGACGACGAAGCCGATTCCCATGATCTGACGCCTGATACTGCGGGTGCAAAGCACCAATCTCTCGCAGCTAATTGTGCCAAAGTCTTCGATGAGTCATGTTTTGACTCTAGATTCCGACTGACAAGTGGTGATGGCCTTGTCAAGGTGGAGAATATCGTTAGGATGCTAGCCCGGGACCGAATGCTAAGCGACATCATACTCGATTTCAGTATTCGATGTATCTGCAGCTGGCTTGGTGACTGCTATGCCATGGATTCATTTGCACCAACGGTAGCATGTCCAAGCCCACCGGATGTCCGGATTGCGAACTTCCACTTCGTTGTGCTGCCTGTCCACTTAAGCGACATCCACTGGGGCATCATCATGTTAAACTTGCTTACCATCAAGAGTACCCGTGCTTCACACCTTACTATACGAGCCGTTATGTGGCACTGACTTTCGAGCAACAATGGAGGACATTTACGAAGAAACAGTGGCAACATTCTTACAAGAATGGCACTGTAAGACCATGCTAGACACCGATTTTCCTGGCAAAAAAATTGACGTTTGGCTTGATGTACCAAAAACAACCCGACGGAACTTCATGCGGCGTACTGTGTGTTGCACAGGCATACGACATATTAACGGAAAGCTTCAGTTTTGGAAGTACCCGAATTTCGAGAGACGATGTCGCCGTCATGCGCCTGCGTATGATGTGGATGATCCTGATGCAACCAGATATGACTACAACCCCCAACAAACTAGCTCGATCTGTAGAAGCAACTGACTTAGAATTACTTGCTACGGTTATGACATAAGAAATCGTGCTTCAGAATCACTCTGCTGCAGCTACCTTACGCCTCTCTTGTGCATTCCATACTTTGTGCCTTCAGCTAATGATTTTCGAGTAGAATGTTGCAGCATTCTTCCTGCACCACACCTTAAGACATGACGTAGCCAACATTATGGGCGGAAGCTTCGGCAGCAGCGGCTAGGCGAATTGCGTCCTCTTTCTCACGGGCCAGGATCCTGGATAGCTCTTCCTGCGTGTCCAACAGCTTGATCGAGTACTTAGACAATTTCCCCAGTTTCTCTTCCATGACTTCAATCTGCTGCAGGCGAGACCGCAACAGCTCCTTGCACATACGCGCGTTGCGGGCCTGGGAACGTCGGCGGACGTCCTTAGTCGAAGGAGCGTCAGTAGATGGCGGCAGTGTTGGTGGATTCAGGGCCTCGCCTCCAGTGGTGGCGGAGCGGCTCGTGCGACCGTCGCCGCCTTCACTCATTCTCGTACTTCGTGTGAATAGTCAGTTTGGATCTGCTCCAAACACAAATTTTCGGTTAGTGCCACGGTAACTTTTACGATTGTAGTCATTTATCTCGATTATAGTACGGCAGGAGCGTGCAAGTGTTGCTTAATGCGGTGCTTCTAGTGGTGCCAAAGGCCTCATGTGCTGCGGCAAGACCTGTCGTCTTGTCGTTCTTATGTTGTAGGAACGCCGTTCCAGTTGATCTAACAGCAGAACACGACTGGTGCCCTTTGTGACGTTAGATCAACTTCTTGCACAAAACACAACCCACCCCTCACCTTTATTTAATTTGTTTTCATGCATTGCGCGCTGCTTCGAGAGAACCTGCGTCCACTTGGTTCACTCACAAGAATACTCGAACAAAAATTGGAAGCTGCGTTGCCTCGTTTTGCTTCATTGTTTTGCGCGCATGAAGTCCTGTAGAATACCGTCGCGCTGCAAACCATTAATTTAGTCTTGTTTCAGGGTTGCAAGAATCGGTCGTCTTGCTGACCTAGATACGAACTTGAGCGCTAATCATTTTCCTAGCAAAGAAGTGCGAGTAACATTAGATCAGAGTCAGCGCACGACACAGTAAAGCGGGTATGATACTCGACCAGAAGTTTCAAGCTTATGCTGCGTATCTATCCTAGGCTGGCCCAAGTGCGAGCTACTACGGTACATGTACATGAAGTACTGTTGTGGCAAGGTTGTTATGAGCAGTCTGTTTGAGGCATTTGTCCTCCGACCAAGCAACATGAAAACAAACAGCCCAAAACCAGCCGTTCAACAACGAACGTGATCGCCGCCGCGGCACTGAAACGCCGCCGTTGTCACGTACAGTATGAACTTATTCACCCGTAGCAAATGATCACGGCCTTGTTGTGGGCCCTCTGCGCTTGAAACGCTCGCACCCACAAACCGGCACCGATCTTGGTGCTGTGTCTAGGCGTCACTTGCTGTGAGCGCCAAACAACCAAACCATCAAGTCCTCTATGCGTACTTGCAAACTAATACTGTAAGTCCATGGGGGTGATCATCATCCTGCCACGATGATCCCAGACAGCTTCAACGTCGAATCCCTTGAAATTGAAAACTATTTAAAACTCTCACGCACTGATTGGTCAATGAAGCGTCTCCACGCCAGATCGCTGGGTATCAGAAGTGGAACAAGATCCTGCGACAAAACCGAGGAAGAAGAACAAGCTCAAAGCGTCGCGACCGGTCATTATCCAAACTTCTCCCACTCAAAGCAAAGCACGTGATCAGCATGCCCGCCAAGGATTGCGGCGAGAAGCACACGCCGGCCGACAGCAAGACCCGGGACGAAGACGACGACGAACGCTGCGATCTGGCGGCCAAGAAGAAGCGACTCAAGACGCAGCGCGCGGACTGCAAAGGCGCCACTTTGTCTGACTCAGAGGACGACGAGACGGAGGAGGAGGACGCGCCTTCCTCCACCAGTGACAGTGACGCTGAGGAAGTGGACTTTAGTGCTATCACAGCGCGTCTGGGAGGTGCAGCCAGCACACACCGCCGCTCCGTCGTGTCGTCCTTCGTGCCCCCGCCCACTGAGCAGTGGACGCCGCCTGTGAACCCGAAGAGCTCACAAGACGCGGAGTCTATCCGCCGCTCTGTGCGTCGCAATCTGCTGTTCGCTAATATACCAGACGATACACTGCAGGTGCTGGTGGACGCCATGAAATACGTCGCAGTGAATGCTGGTGTCAACGTGGTGACACAAGGAGATGTCGGTGGAGACAGGTTCTTTATCTTGGACAGTGGCGTGTGTGACGTGTTGGTGAACGCTAGAGTTGTAGGTGAAGTGTGTGCTACTTCACCACGCAACTTCTTCGGTGAACTGGCACTGCTTTACGACTCACCCAGAGCGGCTACTATCCGTGCGAAGACCCCCGTGGAGTGCTGGTCATTGGATCGAGTGACCTTCAAGCGCGTACTTATGGCCACAACCATGCAGCAGCGAGCTCTTTACCTGGACTTCCTGGCCCAGGTGCCTATTTTCTCGACGCTGTCGAGTTATGAGAAGATGACGGTGGCAGACGCCTTACGCGTACAGTTTGTGGAGTCTGGAGACACCATCCTGACAGAGGGTTCCAGAGGCGACGATTTCTATATTATTGCAGATGGAGAAGTCAAATGCACACGTGGAGGTGAGGAAGTGTCGGCAAGATTAGGAGCCGGAGATTTCTTCGGTGAACTCGCTCTCATCCACGATGACGTACGCCAAGCCACCGTCACAGCCATGCGCAAGACCAAGCTTCTTGTGCTGGACCGAGCCACCTTCAAGCGCCTACTGGGGCCGATGCAGGAGCATCTGCGCAAACGCGCGGACCTCTACGAGCTCTACATGAACGCACCAAGGATCACCAACCAGAACTGAGCGCCAGCACGGCCCAGCCACTCTATTAACAAGCAAGTACTGTATATATTGTAGATATGCATGAGAGCTCGTCTTAGCCCACTCTGTTGCAACTGCAAGAACAGCCAGGCCGACCTCCAAGCAAAAGCCACCCGGAAGCTTTCTACCCCCACAATTTATATGAAAACAAATGTACTTTGTGCCGTGTTACTCATCCTGAAGGAATAAGATGCCAGCTTCGCGATCTAATTCTTATGTCGATATCTTATTCTTATGTTGATAGTCGACATCAGCATGTTCCACGTTAAAGTGATATATTGCAGCTATGCACGTGTTATGAATATTTCATGCGTGAGAAGGCTTTTGCTGTTCTGCTGAAAAACACTACCAACGTTAAGTAATAACGAGTCGATCTTATAATTGAAGAAAAATCTAATGATTCAAATTAACTAACAGACTTCGTGCGGGAGGATGATATGATTTTCACCTTTCGCACCACTCACCACCACAACTTGCCGGGCAAATACTTGTCAATGAGTGCTTGGTAGTACGGCCACAGCTTCTCCACATCTGGACGCACATCCGCTTTTGTGTACAGGTCGAACTTGTTGAACTCCAGCACCCAGTCCAAAAGCTCCTCGTCGTCCTCACTCATCAGGTGCGTGTACTCCTTCTTGTTGTGCCACGGGTAGCACGAGTGGTAACGGATCATGGCGAGGCCCTCCTCCGGGATAGTGGTCTCGTTGAACTTGAGCATCTGGTACAGATACTCGTCATGACCCCAGGCAAACTTGAGGTTCTTGAAACCACAGTGTGGCTCGTACATGCCGTGCTCAGTGTTGTAGCGCGGGTCGCTCATGTCAGGGTTGGTGGTGTTGTACTCCGGGAAGACAACAGAATCAGGGATCTTGCAGCCCACGACCCACGTGTCTCCACCGAGCGCCCACTGGTCTCCGTCAGCGGTGCCCTCCTGACCGTCCTCTGCGTGGCCCCAAAGGTATTGGATCTTGCCCATGTCGTGCAATAGGCCGACGAGCTGGAACCAGTCCGGGTGGCCGGCAGCGCGGATGCCCTCGGCGGTCTGCAGCATGTGCTCAAGGTTGGGCAGCGACGAGTCCGGGTCGGACGAGTCCACGTAGCCCTTGAGTGCCGTGAAGGCCTCCCAGATCGTCATCTTGGTGTTGGAGAAGGATCCGTACTTGGCCTGCATCTTGTCGTTGAAAGCCACGGTCTGGTTCTTGCGCATGAGTGCGTAGTGACGTGAGACCATCGCGTGCCGGTCCGAGTCCTTGTAGTTGCGGAACTCGTCCTCGGCCTTGCCAGCCGTGACTTTGCCGGTAACCTCAAGCGTGGGCTTACTGTCAGTGACCATGTCTCCTGCCATGGTGGTGGGCGAAGGTTGAACGGTGGGTGGGTCGAAGTGGAACGGGAAGTGAGCTGGCGAATGGCTGATGGAGGTGCTAAACTCGGCCTGTCCAGATTTGGAAGCTGCAGTGTTCAGTTGGCTTGCCGCTGTAACGGACATCCAATTTTTCCGATTTTGACCAATGATGACGCGTTGAACAAAATTTTAATCATCTTAGGCGCGAGATGGTTGGTTGAAAATGTGAGGTGTTAACCCCAACTCACGATGAGTGAGTGCACTTGAAACCTGTTTTGTTTGTCGGAATGGTGACGACAGCGTTAACTCCATCGATGCCTGACTCTCCTGGATGAGGACTCCTCATCGAGGAGGCGTGTAAGCTCCGTGGCGTAGCGCTCGCATTTTGCAAGAAGTAAGTTACGATAACGTATCAACATTTGCCATTGGATATCCGCAGCAGCTCTGACCAAGCTGAAACAATGGATTCATGCAGTCCATCGGGTGATCGCATCCCACTGACTTGCAGTCCTTGCGCTAGGCGGCGAACTTGTGCAAGGGCTGCAAACTTAGTCGGTTTGGTGGTTGCAGTTTTGGCACGCAGCAAAGACAAGCGATGCGTTAAACAGAACTGGTGGTGTCGTTTCGCTAAAGGTTTTTACATCATGTCCATGAGCGCTTTCAACGCCGCCAAAGCACGTTGACGGCGCTCTCGCTTCCAATAAGTTTATCGCACGCGATCTGTGCGTTGCCCGGTTTTTCACACGATGTGTGATTGAAGTTGGCGCCGCCGATCGACTCGACTCGCAGTTGACCTGGCCAACTTGGTCATGGTCAGTGACCATGACCATTGGGCACTGCATCCTGCAAGTCTAACCGAGTTGCCGTCGACTTCGTCACCATATCGAGTGAGCCGAATCGGGGCGTGGGAAAAACCATTTTTGGTAGGAATTCGGTACAAAATACCGAATCCGTACCGAACGAAATGACATATGTTTTGAAATGTCATATTCGGAAATCCAAAGATTCATCTAGGGCGCTGCACAAACTCTAAGCCACAGACCGTCGACAAAACGACTTTGTTACCTGTACTTCTTGGCAAATCCTCCTGTACTTTTGGTATTTGAAAAGGATAGGAGTGGTATGCTCCCTTTACCGAAATGAACTTTTGGTAACATTATGGGACCTCTCGGTAGAATTTGGGAACTTTCGGTAAGATTTAGGTAGTTTCGGTACCGTTCAGTTAAACGTTCGGTACAAATTTGGTTGATTCAGTAGCGTTTGGTCATGATTTGGTACCGTTCGGTCTCTGGAGACCCTAGCTCTAGGTCACAGTCGAAACGAGAGTTGTTAGGAGCATTAATACAGTCGTCGCTGTCGTATACCGGGCTGGTGCGCCTACCTTGCTTCGGCGTGCCGCAACGTGCCGCCGTCTTCCTGCTCAGAGCTTCGGGCATTAGGCGCTTGACTGGCTGTGCGAAACTGGGCAGATTGAGAATGGCTGGCTTACAACAATTTCATCTTAGCTCTCTGGATTTGAATTTGAAATTTAACATTGGAATTCGGTATTGGTTCGGTAAGCAAGTTACCGAAAGTGTACCGAACATTCGGTACGATGAGACACTCTCCACCATATCGCGATCACCGAACTTTCGTCACCGCCTCCAGATGGCGTCAAACGCAGGATGGATACACTAAACTTCAACTACGCACCGCTCGTGACAAAGTTTGACAAAGCCTCAGTTTTCCCAACTTCCCTGATCAACCGAGACTTGCGCTGTGCCCGGCACGCAGCCTGATGTCGGATGTGATCCCGGCGGTCGGTCAAGGACTGCCCCCATGGACTTCAATGACTCATCAACAGGGAAATCACCACCCTCAGAACGAACTCAGCGACGACTAGCCCCTTCTTGCTGCACTGAGCTCTATCCCAAACTCATTTCCCATTTCGAGTTGTCCCTCGCACTTCACAAAGTTTCATCTTAACCACCACCATTTACCATGGCAGGAGGCATGGTCACTGACAGTAAGCCCACGCTTGAGGTTACCGGCAAAGTCACGGCTGGCAAGGCCGAGGACGAGTTCCGCAACTACAAGGACTCGGACCGGCACGCGATGGTCTCACGTCACTACGCACTCATGCGCAAGAACCAGACCGTGGCTTTCAACGACAAGATGCAGGCCAAGTACGGATCCTTCTCCAACACCAAGATGACGATCTGGGAGGCCTTCACGGCACTCAAGGGCTACGTGGACTCGTCCGACCCGGACTCGTCGCTGCCCAACCTTGAGCACATGCTGCAGACCGCCGAGGGCATCCGCGCTGCCGGCCACCCGGACTGGTTCCAGCTCGTCGGCCTATTGCACGACATGGGCAAGATCCAATACCTTTGGGGCCACGCAGAGGACGGTCAGGAGGGCACCGCTGACGGAGACCAGTGGGCGCTCGGTGGAGACACGTGGGTCGTGGGCTGCAAGATCCCTGATTCTGTTGTCTTCCCGGAGTACAACACCACCAACCCTGACATGAGCGACCCGCGCTACAACACTGAGCACGGCATGTACGAGCCACACTGTGGTTTCAAGAACCTCAAGTTTGCCTGGGGTCATGACGAGTATCTGTACCAGATGCTCAAGTTCAACGAGACCACTATCCCGGAGGAGGGCCTCGCCATGATCCGTTACCACTCGTGCTACCCGTGGCACAACAAGAAGGAGTACACGCACCTGATGAGTGAGGACGACGAGGAGCTTTTGGACTGGGTGCTGGAGTTCAACAAGTTCGACCTGTACACAAAAGCGGATGTGCGTCCAGATGTGGAGAAGCTGTGGCCGTACTACCAAGCACTCATTGACAAGTATTTGCCCGGCAAGTTGTGCTGGTAAGTGGAAGCAGTTCGGTTGGAGTGCAAAATTCATTGTCGCTAGTCTACCGCATCTACGTATGAAATTGTGAAGTTGGGATTTTGGAAAAGTGTTTTTTGGGTTGCCTTGCCAACTTCTTTGCCAGGTTGATCTGAACAAACATATTGGCAAAGCTCGCCAAACTTTTATGTTTTCAGCGATCAAGCTACTGAATGGTACTCAGCAACTTTGAGCAGTGCACCTAGATATCTATTCGCTACCAACTTCAATGATGATCTTGCCCTGAGCACGGTTCGACATCTGCAGCTTGATAGCGTCCACCACATTCTCAAACGGGTGTACCGAATCAATGGTAGGCTTGACCTTACCTGCCTCCACCAGATTCGTAAGACTCTGCAGATCTTCCGGAGTCGGGTGTAGGAAAAGTTGGTGGAACGTGGCACCGATAGCGGACTCCACAGGCTTCGGGCCCACACCGATGGTCACGAACTTACCGCTGTTCTGCTTCAACACCTTCTGGGCATCAGTGGCCCACGACTCGGGTTCAACACCGCAACCGTAGATGAGATCCACCGAATGCTCCGATAGGACAGTTCCCCACTTCTCCGACATGTACTCGACAACTTGGTCAGCACCGAGAGCCTTAACGAGCTCGACGTTGCGAGGACTGGCCGTGGTGATGACTTCGGCACCGAACGCCTTGGCAATCTGAATGGCAAATTGACCTGTGGCGCTGCTGCCACCAAGAATGAGAGCGCGGTAGCCCGCCTGCAGCTCTCCGAGTTTGTGGAGAACCTGGTAACTGGTCAGACCCGCCGTGGGGACACACGCAGCTTCGTAAGGTTGCTGGGCTTGTGTGCCAGGTACTTGGCGTCGATCGCGAAGTATTCACCGAAGCTACCACCAGCAGTGATGTCGGGCGTACCATACACAGCGTCGCCGACTTTGAAGCCGCGGACGTCACCACTGCCAACTTCAGCCACGAACGATACCAGCCGTGTCAAAGCCCATTCGGAATGGGTTCTCGGTACTTGGTGCTGTCGGCAGGAAGGCGGCTCCGAACAAAAGCAGCTTGCAGTCGACGGGGTTGATGGCGGCGCTGATGACCTTGACACGCACTTGGGTGGGCTCCAAAGGTTTTTGCTGGACTTCGGTGTTGAGTTTGGCTTCCTGGAGCACGTCGCCGTAGTTGGCGAACTCGTAGGCCTTGAACGTAGTGGGGATGGTAACCATTATTGGCATAGGGGGGGACTTGTTGTCGTCGGGGAGAATTGAAAAGTGAGTGTGGGGAAGTGCATCTGAAGGGATGACAGCATGGACACTGAGCTACTTGAAGCACATGCACTCTGCAAAAGGAGTGAAGGTGAACATCAAGTGATCACTGCAACACGAACGACGCAGCCAAAAACAACCAGAGAACCACCACAATACCCCCTGATCTACGATGGTGAAGCCGTACATTGATGCCAAAAGCACCACGCAATCGCGCGCTACAGCAATACTTCGCAAGCATTTTCACCCAATACCAGAGCTACAATGACACTAAACATGGCACTTTTTACCACAAATTTATAAGGTTTCCACAAATGTGTACCACACATAAAAGTATACTGTTTATAAACCGTATACATTTATTTCAACCAATAAACCATTTTACGACCTACGATTGGTCAAAACACCCCAGTCGACAAGCACGGCATACAATTCGAGCCGCAACGAAAATGGTCACAAGTCGTCACCTTACCCACCGTGTACGTCCCCCTACTAACCCCTACCTGCCGTTCCTGTTGCGTATCCACAGATATTCTACTCGTTCTTCAAGACGCTGGTCGGCAAGGAGGTGGCCGTGGAGCTCAAGAACGACGTGGCGCTCATGGGCGTGCTCGACTCGGTGGACCAGTATCTCAACATCAAGCTGCTCAACGTGTCGGTCGTGGAGGGCGACAAGTTCCCGCAGCTGGTACAAATTTTACAACAAATATCTGGCTGCAGATTTTGGGGAGATTGACGCTGTGTGTGTTTGGGTAGATGAACATGAAGAACTGCTTCATCCGCGGTAGCTCCATTCGCTACGTGCAGATTCCCGCGGGAGAAGTGGACACGGAGCTGCTACAGGATGCGGCGCGCCGCGAGGCTACCGCTAACAAGCAGAGCTAGACGAGGTAATTGGAGTATCATAATAGGACCAGAGGTGGTTCGTTTGATTCGCGAGGTCGTGCTCTTTATTGTTATGGCTGGGGGTAGCTTCAGAGGAAGATCTTGTTGCGCAGATTGCGCAGGACGATGACGATATCGGGCGTTGGAGTTGGAAATTGTGGATCTTGGTCTCGTACGTGGCGATACTCCACGGGACTGAGACCCGCGACAGTTGATTCTAAATCGAAGCTGGTAGATCGGACGTACTGGTTTGGATTGGGCCAAACGAATCTGCTGCCGCAAATGAAGAGCAGCGTACCACACCAGACTTGTGCTACCAGTCGCATCGTTGGATAGTGCAGGCCGACAGTCTGCTTTTGGAGTGATCTACTGTAGGTAAGTGGCGATTTCAAGGTGCCTGTCCTCGGAAGTTAGCGAGAGAACAGAGCCAGTATTGTACGTTTCGGGGCAGTAATTACCATGGGGTTTGACAGAGGTAACAAACTGGACTGGAGCTTACACACTTTGGAAATATGGAATGCATGGACTGTTGGAGGGGGCACGTATCGATTCTGAGATAAGCATCTTCCGAGTACAATTGGTTCAGAAATCTGCCATTTCTGAACCAATAAAACGAGAAAACATTTACTTTTTTCACTACATGTACTGTATTGAATTGGTTGGCATGCACTGAAAAAAGTATCGCTGCTCGCAAAGACTTACTCCTTTGGGTGCCATAGCGCCTTGAGATCTGCAAGTGCCTGTTCAATGTCGCCAGCAAACTTGTCTGAGCTCGTCGACGGGCACGACTTTTTGCTGGAGATGTGGAAGCCGAGCATGTTTTCTCCTGCGACCATGTAGCTAACACCGTAGCCGTCTTCTGCCACAGGGCCAAATCCACCGCCGGGGCAACGCGCATCGTCGATGGAGTACTGGGTTCCCTCAAGGGCCTTCTCCACGTGGCGCCAATTGTCGGTCTGCTGCTGAGGCTGCTGGCTGGTCGAAAGACGCCACGGACGGCTGAGCGCGTTGTTCAAGAACGGCGACTCAATACCGAAACCCACAGAGACGCAGTAAAGCGTGAAAAGGTGACGGTCGATGCCTTTGCCGCTCATGGCGTTTCGGTAGCTGTCCTGGTGCACATCGCACGCACGCTGAAGCAGCTTCAACTTCTCAGCGTCCGACAGCTTCGGATCGACCATGCCGAGCACAAATGCCTTGGATTCATCCGTCACAGGTCGAACTGTCTCCGTTCGGCCATCACGGTACAAGCGAGTCATGCTGGACTCGTATGTTTGGGTAATGGTACCCGAGTTACGGTAGTACGCAAGCTGCAGCGCCATCTGAATGAATGCATCAGGGCTCACACGGAACTTCTTGATCAGTCCCTTGCCGTAGTCTGTGTGCGAGATCACCTTGAGATCGAAGTCACTGATAGCCTTCTCGGCATCCGCAAGCGACTTCAACACAGCGTTGTCCAAACCCGTCGAGAAATCCCACAGCAGCATTTTGCATGGCGGCAACTTCGAAACGCGCTCATCCTCCGACTGCACCAGGTTATCGCCATTGTCATCGTACGGCATCGTGTAGCACTGCTTCGTGTACACCTGTTCCCAAGCGTGAGCCATAACGGGTGCATCGGCCCACGCGTGCTCAGCATTGATGCCAGCAACGCTGTTCTTGTAGATCACGAGGTTGAACGACTTGTCGAACCAGCGGCTACCACCATTACCGTGAATGAGGTCCTTGCCCATGGCTGTCCAGTCCTTAGCCACATCGTTCTCAAGCACCACCACGAATACCGCCGATTCAACGACCTCCAGCGCTCGCTTGTTGATACCGCTCGAGAAGAACTGCTCGCGGTTTTCCGCCCACTCAATTCGGCCGGCAGCAGTCAGGGCAGCAAGGTTCTCTTCCGCTTTCATGGGGGCATCCATCGCCAGTGCAGTCTCTTCAATCCACTCGAACTGGCGCTGAATCTCAAACTTCGTAAGCAACTTGCCGTACTGTCCCTTCTCGAACAGCGGCATCTTGAACACGCGACCGTGGCAGAACACGGCAATGTGCTTCGATTTGTGGTGGTACAGCTTGAGGGTGTCCGTCTCACGTCCAGGGACACGAGTGCACGAGAAGATCCGCTGGTATTGGCTCATGCAGAGAGGGACAATGCCGCGGATGAGCTGCGGCGCCAATTGTTCCCTATCCAGGTCCTGCTTGAAGAGCAAAAACTCGTGCACTAGCGCAGCAGCCAGAGCGACAGGTTTCTTCGTCAGACTGAAGTCTAAGTTAGCTCCTGGCAGAGCGTAGTAATTGCTGTTGATCATGAGCGAGGAGCGACCCTTAAGGTACACGTACTTCTCCCACCAGTCCGTCACGTAATTGGACGACCACCAACTCTTGAGATACAAGTAGAACTGGAACTTCGGACCTTCCTTGTGTACGAACTCGTCGGCCATGCGTTCCACCTCCTCGTACTCCTTGGGTGTCAGCAAAGGGTGTACCGACGTCAAGTACCTCTCCACGGTGTCCTTAAGTGGCGGCAATGGGAGCCTAGGCAGTGCATCCTGGAACGAGTACGTCAGCGGATTACGACCACCGAAAATCTTCAACAAAGCTCCCCAGGTCATGACCACGCGGCTTTTCTGCCTTGGAGCAAGGTATAACCAGCCCCTGTAGCTCAGCAGCAGTCGTAGGAATAGCCTCTGTACTGCCATAAGCACCAGAATACCTAGGAATGCAGCCCAGGCTGCCAAATAGGCCACGTAGACAGAGTTAGGCAGCAAATGCCAGTACGGCATGAGGAAGTTGCCAACATGCCAGACGACCACCGAAATGGATCCACTTCGCCACCACGATTCCGTTGGAGACAACACGACGATCACCGAAATGGCTACAACTGTCAAGATGGCTACAAATGGCGGAGCCGGATAAACGCCACGCTTGAGAGCTCGCTGGAGGTGGAAAAGCTCACGGACAACTGAGCGCCGAATCTCATGTGGTGGTGGGATGGTGAAGGACACGCAGATGCCTTCGTCCGAGTACAGTAACTCCACGCCGCGCTTGTGTTCGTCGAAGACGCCGATGGCTTGATGTGCTTCTGCCATATGCAACTGCCTTCCTCTCTTTGCTGTTGGCGGCGGTTTGGAAAGTGTGACGGATGAAAAAAGGCAACAGCAAGTAGCGGAGTGATGGTCAGGTCAGAAACCGTTTATTTTTGGTTGGGGTTGAGGGAGAGGAAGGCAGGCTGATGGCGACGCCCCTTGGCCAATTCAAAAGTGAGCGCTGCAATGCTGAGTGCTGAACGAGGAGTGATGAATGGTGTCGGTTCTCGCCGTGTTGGCTTGTTGCAGTTCAGGTTGCCCATTGCAGTACCAACAGTATGCTACGTCGGACACGTTGTACCGACCATCCCGGCAAGTCTGATAATATCTGATACCTGTGAGTTTTGACCAATCGAAGATGCAAACTCGTATGAAACCAGCCAATGACCGGCGTCCTCATCGAACTTCAGATTCTCCCAGCGGTTCTGAAGTGGACGTTGAAGTTGCAGGGAAGTGCAAAAATGACGCCGCCGACGAAGGATCGCGCTTGGCGATCTGCTGGTCATATGGACGGCAACAGCGGCAACTTTTCCTTCCCCAATATGCACAACATGTTGTTTGCGTCTTGGCTCCGATAGAGCTGCTGCAAGTTGCACCCTGCAACAACAAAGTCAAGAACTGAAACGACCAGTACATTGGCAAGTTTACATCTCTCAATGCTGCTCACTTATTTTGCTAGGACAGGACCGAATGTATATTATGCGATCTCAGTGATAGGCGCGGTCGCACAGCTTCATGGCGTCCAGCAAGGCAAAGATCGTCTTGAGTTGGCCAGTTTCGTGAGATTCTGAAGATCCCCCGATGATTTGTGCAAAATGTTCTTTTTGATGGACGACTCCAATCGATTGCCACGAACTTACGATTCTCGGGCCCCACACCACAATCGTAGATGGCAAGGACAGTGTATTCGACGACTCGATCAGCGCCGAGCGACTTGACGAGTTCGTTGTTGCGAGGGCTGGCCATGGGTGGAGGTCGAATATGCTTTATTGAATGCAAAGAGACTGTGGTTAAAAGCTGTAATTGGCACAACACGTCTAGTGCGCTCTGAGGAAATTCATAAATTCACGACACGGTGCCATGTTACGCCTTACACTTATCCTTGGATACTCAGTGGGTGAGCGAAAGCAACAAGATCATTTCGAAGAGCACATTTCGTTCATTGGTTTTCCCAACAAGGCTACACCTCATCCTTTTCTACTCCTTCGCGATTTCAAGAATGATCTTGCCCTGGGCGCGACCCGACATTTGCTGTTTGATAGCATCCAGCAGCTTCTCGAACGGGTAGACCGAATCGATGGTTGGCTTGAGTTGGCCGTCCTCGATCAACTTCCGGAGGCCTTCCAGGTCCGCTGCGATCGGATGGCAGTAATACTGGATGAGCTTCGCGCCGATGGGAGATTCCACTTGGTTTTCAACGATACCGATGGTCAAGAACTGGCCGACGTTCTGCTTGAGGATCTTCTGAGCATCCGTGGACCAGGATTCAGTCTCCACGGAGCAGTCATAGATAATATCCACAGAGTGCTCAGCAAGGACCTCACCCCACTTGTTGGATGTGTAGTCAATGACCTCGTCAGCTCCAAGAGACTTGACCAACTCAGTGTTACGAGGACCGGCCGTGGTGATAACTTCGGCTCCGAAAGCCTTAGCGATCTGGATACTGAACTGACCAACAGCGCTGCCGCCGCCCAGAATGAGCACGCGCTGTCCCGCCTGCACCTTGGCGCGGTTGACCAGACCCTGGTAGCTAGCAAGACCAGCAATCGACACACCCGCACCTTCGTTCACCGTGATGTTGCTCGGCTTGTGGACAATGTGGTCTGCTTCGAGAGTGATGTATTCTCCAAAGCTTCCCATGCACTGCATGTCAGCCGAACCGAAGACAGCGTCGCCCACCTTAAAGCCGCGAACATCCCCACTACCGAGTTCGACGATGACGCCGGACAGGTCGAGACCCATTCGAAGCGGCTTCTCCGGGGTTGGGCCAACCGCGATGGCCATAGCCCCGAAGTAGTGCAGCTTGTAGTCAAGGGGGTTGACACCGGCACTCAGTACTTTAATACGAACGCGGTTGGGTTCCAAAGGCTTCTGCGTGACTGCCGAGTTCAACTTGGTCTCCGTGAGTGCGTCACTGTAGTTGGCGAACTCGTAGGCCTTGAACGTTGAGGGAATGCTGGCCATTGTTGATTGTTTTTAGAGCTTTTGACTTGGTGTCGATGAAGGATTTTGAAAAGTGAGTACACCGGATAATGTCCGAATTAAGTGTGACGTCAGCATGGACTTGAGCAACTTGAAGAGCATGCACTCTGGTACGAGAATGAAGGCCGTTGCGAGTGATCAGCGCGAATACAATCGGCACCAAACCAAACTTACACATCCGAAATTTCGACTCCGGACGCAATCTGCAGTCGGAGATAACGGAATTGTTGATGTCGTTGAGTTTTTGATGTGTCTTTAACAGGTGTCGCCTTCGAGAAGAATGCTTGGATTCAAATGTTGAGCTGCTCGTACAGCAGAACACGCGGATGGTACGACAATGTCACGCTTCAAAGCGCGTGTAGGAATGTTTTGTAATCGCTTTTGTAGATTACGGAGGTGGGTCTGTACTCCGGTTTTCAGCTCGAGCAAAAAACTCGCAGCCCGGATATTTCCACAGGCAGGCATATCGAGCGTGCAGCTGGAGTGCGGGTACAGCTTTATTGTGGGCGTCAGCGACAACCAGGATGCGGTCGAACGTTCGGGTCGATGACCAGTGGTCAATGACCACCAACCTTGACTAACTTACACTACAAGTAAAACTCAAGGCTTGCCGGATGGATGTTCTGCTGGACCCTGTACACACGAAGTTTAGCTGTACCCGACAGTAACAATAACATTCAAATGTTATTGTTACTGTGTCAGAGTCTAGTGAAGTCAGAGTTTGTATTTCCTCCTCGTTACACTGACAAGTGCAAACAATAAATGCACTGGGCACACGTTGGTCACGAATGAGAATGGCATTCTCACTTTCCTCCTCGGCTTCGTGGGCTTCAGTTGTCTTGTCCTTCCTCTTGTCCTTGGCATACCCCAAGACTGCTTCGATCGGCCCAAGCCCACCGTAGGCCTAGGAACAGCAACGCCATTTGTGATCTCCAAACGCTAGTCACTTTTTAAGACGGCGTATTTACACGTTTTCACCGCGCAATTGCTTCCTTCCATTACCCGATCCGTGCGTGGTGGCTTCAAAACCAAGATCAGATTCACTTCGAACGTTGTATGCACCAGTGTCGTCGGCACCGCCCGTGTAGGCGTTGTACGCACCGGTCTGCTGCTCACGACCTTGCTCGGCAAACGGAGACTCCTGAGTCTCACCTTCCGGGTACGACTCGGAACGGGGGCTCTTGTCGTACGTGGCGGTCGTCTCGGCACCCACGTACGTGTTGTACGCACCAGTGTCGTCGGCACCGCCCGTGTAGGCGTTGTACGCACCGGTCTGCTGCTCACGACCTTGCTCGGCAAACGGAGACTCCTGAGTCTCACCTTCCGGGTACGACTCGGAACGGGGGCTCTTGTCGTACGTGGCGGTCGTCTCGGCACCCACGTACGTGTTGTACGCACCAGTGTCGTCGGCACCGCCCGTGTAGGCGTTGTACGCACCGGTCTGCTGCTCACGACCTTGCTCGGCAAACGGAGACTCCTGAGTCTCACCTTCCGGGTACGACTCGGAACGGGGGCTCTTGTCGTACGTGGCGGTCGTCTCGGCACCCACGTACGTGTTGTACGCACCAGTGTCGGCGGCACCGCCCGTGTAGGCGTTGTACGCACCGGTCTGCTGCTCACGACCTTGCTCGGCAAACGGAGACTCCTGAGTCTCACCTTCCGGGTACGACTCGGAACGGGGGCTCTTGTCGTACGTGGCGGTCGTCTCGGCACCCACGTACGTGTTGTACGCACCAGTGTCGGCGGCACCGCCCGTGTAGGCGTTGTACGCACCGGTCTGCTGCTCACGACCTTGCTCTTTCGACGAGCTCCCACTTCTTGCGCTGTTGTCACTTGGTGAACCTACGGTTGGTGGATTGGTTGGCATGTTTGGGTTCCACTCAGGCTCATTGTTCGTCGGAGTAACCTTCTTCGATACGGGCGTATCGGTTGGCTCATTGGGGGTCCATTGACTAGGTTTTGTATCAGTGGTCGACGGAATTGGTGGGTCAGTTGGGAAGGGTGGTCTCCATGGCTTCTCGTCACTCGGTTGACTGCCAGTAATGCCCACTTGTACCTTCACATCGTCGTTTTTGGTAACCGGATGGGGTGGAGCAACAGGTTTGTCCGGATTCCATTCAGCTTCAGTACTAGACGTCGAAGTAGACGCAGATCCTTCACTTGCCGCTGACTCATCATCTTCAGCTTTTCCTGACGATTCGGTGGCTGTATCCACACATCCAGAATTTGACTCACTCGTCGAGGACGAAGATCCTTCAAAAGTTGGATCGAAGAGCTCTGGGTCCACCTCGATCGGCGCTGGTTCTTCCTGACCCGTGGCAATTTCCTTCAACTGGTACGCGTCGGGGATGCGGTCGTCGTCCATGGGGCAAAACTTGATCGTTATCGCCTTGTACACTTCGTCAAAGTTTTCCTGCGTCATCACTTCGTCGCCATGCTATTGAAAAATACACAATCATTGGTCATCTACAGCTTCTAAACAACTTATGTTGTACGTCAACTATACCTGTTGTGCGATAAGGGAGACACAGTCCGAGTGTTTGTTGAAGTCTTCATTCAGCAAGTCCGAAATCCGAGTCTTCTCCGTTTCGTCGAGGTTCGACTCGTCCACACGCTTCAGAGCTGCGTCACGGTTGATCGATAGACGATCAAGATACTCCCCAAGTGTGACTTTGCCGTCTCCATCTTCATCATAGATGGTGAAGCTCGGAACGAACACTGTTTCCTTGGTGGCGCCTGCCGGGTCACTTGCCATGGCCTGGGACACAGCCGTCTTCACTTCCTCGGGGGTCCCCAACGGCATCGTCAAAAACACACCAACGGCTCCGAAAGCGAGTATAGTCACGGACGACACCGTTAACACAGCCAAACGTTTACGTTGCGCACGTTGCTGTTGCAGTCGTTGACGACGTATCGGCGCTTCGACCTTGCGCCCGATGAAGGCCGTCTCCTCGTCCGGTTGCCGAACGGGTTCCCCTTCCATCATGATGGTCTCAACTTACTCGGCAAAATCTTTGTTCCTTCCAGCCCGCAAAGACGAGAATGACCGCCGGACGCTCGTCATTGTTGCCAAACCTTAAGAGGAGTCGGCAATCAACGGTTCATATTCGTCTTTGAGAGGATCGAGAAGGCGCCAGAATCCGAGACCCCCCGTGGATCGAGGATTTACGCGCCCCTCCATGAACACGACGTGCGGCTGGGGACAACCGGATCCAGATCGAGGACGGCAAGATCATGCACCAAAACGGGCGGTGACCGAGCGTCAAACAGCGCCGCGAGTGGCCTGGCCACAGCAAACCACAACAACTACAAGTTCGAGCATCAACTTTATGAACTCAAGTCGACTTCAACCACTGTTGCAAGTGCACTGCGTTGCGTTTCAATTGGCTTTGACCCGACCTTGCTTAGCAAGCGAAACCTACATCGGAGGTGTTCAACTTGGGCTTTCCAGGAGATGGTGCGAGCCCCTGCACTGCGAATCGCAGTACAGTGTCTTCAACGTTGAATACTGTCGATGTCGAAAAATGACGATACGGCAGCGCCACCAGACGAGAATCTCGGCTGATTCTAGCATCACTGCTGAGTTGAGATAAGACTCACGCAGTTGGCTTCGATGTGCCTGTCGTTGCCGAAAAGGAGACCCTGAAAATTTGTAGTCTCCCATCCGGACCGCACCAGACCAGCTCGGCCATGGTGCCAGACTCGAATCCCCGTTGGGGAAGGACGAAGGCCCAACACGAAAAAGGACCAGCGAGGCGTGCGGCACGGCACGCTCATCCATCAAGTACATGTACAGGCTGCTGAGCCAGGCCGACCATGCCTTGACAGTGTCAAGTTGACACGCGATCCCAAATGAGCGAAAGCTGCCTCGTTCGAGTTGCCAACTTTTGTTGCACCCCTCACCAAACCGACGCTGTGGCGCAATTAAAGCCACGCCCCTTGCAACAAAGTGTCTGCCAAACACCTTGCTTCTGTAGTAATATGCCTGCTGACGACCTTGCCGCGCGCTTGCCGTTCGTGACCCAATTCATATTCATTTGTATTATCGCTGATAACTCGTGGCACCCACATCAGCTAGGTCATCACAAGGATGACAAACCTTTTGAGTTCGATGAAAACTGGCCGCAGCCTTAAAATTAATATGGCGTCTGGTACAACTACTGCTACTTCTACTAGATCACTTAGCTCTGCACCGTCATGGACGACTGCT
This sequence comes from Phytophthora quercina, assembly GCA_014706105.1. Classification (NCBI taxonomy): domain Eukaryota; phylum Oomycota; class Peronosporomycetes; order Peronosporales; family Peronosporaceae; genus Phytophthora; species Phytophthora quercina. The sequence goes on along the minus strand of JACBOW010000019.1, from coordinate 977,913 downwards.
GCGTGTTGCGCAGCGCCTGCAACAGACTGGGGAGACGCGGGGATCCCGTCAAAGCAGTAGGACTCACAGGAGAGGAAGCAGCCTTAGGCATAGCAGGCATCGGCAGCTCCAGCTGACGGGGAATGGCCTCGTACAGGGGGCGGGTCGGGACAGGAGACACGGGCTCTGTGTTCTCCCAATTGAGGTGCGCCACGCAGAAGCGCTTGGACTTGCGGCTGCGCATGCAACCCTTAACCTCACAGCGCTGGCCGCCGCCGTGGGCCCAGCAGAAGTCGCTGCGGCTCTGAGCGCCCTTGGAGCAGCCGGCGTGCTGGCAACGGCGGCCGCCCCCGTGACCGCGGCACAGGCCTCTGCTTACAGAGATCTTGTCACAGCCCATGACTTGGCAACGTTTGCCGCTGCTGGCTCCATTGGCGCCGCGACGACGGCGCGTACGGGTTGCGCGCTGCTCGCCGGCGTGTTCAAAGTACTCCTGAGCGTGGTGGTAGACACGGACTCCGCCGTTGTTGGAGCTGTCTGAGTGGTAGAGCGGCGAGTGCGGGAGACTGGAGGCGGGGCTTAGCAACTGAGCCGATGACGTCTCGTAGCGTGAGTTGGCGTGGATATACTGGGACATGGATGAGATGGGGGCCTGCTGCGGCGACTGCTGGTAAGGCAGTGAAGACAGTGCGCGCACGGCGTCGAAGCGTGCGGCGGGCGACTCGTCGATCTTGGCGTACGCGAGCGGCTGCAGCTGCTGCGGGGCGGTGGAGGCCGGGATGAGGCGCTCCAAGTGCTTGACCAGGTCGTGTCCACGCGGCAGGACGATGGACGAGGAGCGGTCGTTGCCCAGGCCGATGGAGATGGAGATCGTCTCGGTCTGGGAGGCCGGCGCCTGGCGGTAGAGCGGTGTCATCATCATTCTTTTACTTTTACGCGTCTTGCTGTGGTGTGGTGCTTGAGCTTCGGGGCGCGAATTGCGGAATGACTGGAAACAGGGTGAATGCTGCGTGGACGGAGGGGATGTTGCCCCCGGTCGAGACAGTCATACTGGAACCAAGCGTATTGTAGGGGTGACACCCCTCCATTGAGGCGGGAGCCAGCAGCGACAGACCGTTTGAGACGAGGGCGCACGGGAAAGGGTTGTAGCCCTAATCGCGGTTAATCAAAGCAATCTCAAAAGCATTTTTCACGCGCAAAAAGCGACAGCACGGTGCGTTTTGCTCTCGATGAAGCGCGCGCGAAGGTGTTTTGTGGATGCTTGGGCTTGGACGCGTGGGTGTTGGCAGGGGTGGCGGGGTTGCCGAGAATAGCTTAGAAAAATATCATTTTAATCCTCGGCACCGACTAAGTGGACAGAGAAAGACCGGTAAACGTAATTTTTACGGATACTTTCCCCAGTTTGGCTGGGGCTTTTGGCAACGGGCTTTGGCAACTCCACACGAGATAAATATGGTGACATGCGGGCTCCATCACAGCGCGAACTGCGTTCGTTTCGTCAGTTGACGAGCATGTGGTTGAGGCTGTTGAAAACCAGAACCCAGGATGCCATAGATAGAGGCATGATTTCTTGTTTCGGCAAGCAAATCGGCAAGCTTTACAAGTCGCTCCGGCCACACAAGTGTGCTGCAGTCCGGCCAGCATTCGGCCGCGTGTGTATTGCGTCAAACCTGTGCGTTCGACGCACAATACGAACCGCAAGTGTGCGATCTTTGAGGATAGGGCTTTGTAACGGCTGGGATGCGCACTTTAATTTTTGCGGACTGGCTCAGCTGATTAATGAGCAGCTAACCAATCAGCGCGCACCAGCTAGCAGCATTTCGCTAATTTTTGCCGTCATTTTCATTTTGCTCACCGCAGATTCTCCGCGGAAGAACCTGTAAAGTACAGGTATCACAGGTACATGTACCTGTACCTAGTACATGTACTCTTACGCTTTGAATGTTGAATGCGGCTTCAATTTCATAACCTTGGTGAGCATTCGGTCCGGCCGGTGGTGTTTGAAGTTGCAGTTCGCCGCACTTGCAGTCAGTATTCCTTTTGTTGGAATTCTCTGCGTTTTCGCATTTGAAATGAGAGAAAATGAGTCAATGCATGGTAAATTGGGCAGTCACCTGCGCGCTATCGTCAGTTTTGCAGCTGCACCTGAGTTTCGGCGATGCGACAATTGCAGTTTCTTTTTGTATCCTTGCTTGACCGACCGTGCTGGCCTTCTACCCGACCGGCGTGCACGTGCTGGCCTGAAGGACCGCCGAGTCTCACAGTTGAGACAGCGTAGATGCATTCTCGGCGAGATTGCCGTGATCGTGTCCGGGTTTGTGCCTGGATTTTGCCATGCGAAGTGCGGGCCCGCACCCTTGCCTTGGGACGGTGCTTGGCAAGCAGTTGCCGTGGCTGCACTTCAATTCAACTACGCCGTTTTGTCATTTAGTTCGTGGTCGTTATTAATCTCGCTCGTCAAATCGATCTGCCTCTCGCGAATTTCGCACGTGTGCTTGTCCGCAGCATCGGATGTGCTAGCGTGCAGTGTAATCCTCGCCCGTAAGCTCCACCTGCGTTGCGAATTATGGGGCGCTACAGCCGTCGTTGGTCTCCTCTATACCGACCTTCTACGTAGTGATCTCTTTCCCGTGCCAGTTCATCACGAAAAGGCTTGATTGCCAGCAAGAATGCACATCCCGACCGCGGAGCTTGGAGAACAAGTTGTTTTGAACAGCCCTTGCTCGGCCTAGCTAGCATATCACGACGCTACCTTTTCATCGGACGTTGAGAGGACAGCACATCCTACGCGTTACGCCCCCGCATAATACATTTACAACCGAATTACATTTACTGTACATGTGTGGCCAGCAGTTCACTACACTGTACAACAGACGACGATGGCAAAGGCGGAGTCAGCATTTGGCGAAGGAGCAGCAGCTGTGCGATCACCTGCATTTAGTCTCGGTCGCGGATCGAGACTCGACCAGCTCTCGCCCGCCTCACGGTGTTGCCAGAGCGTTAGCAGTGGCAATGGAGCCGAAACGGCGCCTACAACCGTTTGAATACTACACTTGGTGCCACAAGGCTGCACCGATGTCGACGTGAAACTATGCTCGCGACGTGGGAAATATTTAGCCAGAAGCATTTACGAGCGGGTCACGTTTTTCGTCGCCTATTGGAGTTTATCATAGACTGTCTGTCTATGAGAGCACTCATCGGCCGATAAGTCGCTCTTCACGTCCGAAGTGAGATCACAATGCTCGCCGATGCGATCAAACGTTCCTCAAGGAAGACGTTTCCAACTGCTTGCAGTAGAATAGAGACCGAAGAATTGCTACAGTAGCTGTAACGTTATGATAGCAGGTTTCATTCGACTTCAACAAGATCCATACAAATCCCAAGTCCTGGTCTCCAACGTTAGCATCACACATGATGAGCAGTTCGCATTGACCAGCCAACTACCATGACCAACAAGCGCGCTCGTTCCCCGTCGCCCTCTCCGTCTCCATCCATCGATCTCGAAACCTTCGCGACTCGTGGATGGGTCTGCGTTCGAAACCTCCTGTCGACGTCGGAACTGCGTGTTCTGGAAACTGAGTGCAACGCCCTTTACGCTCGTGAATCCAACGAAACCATCGCCACCCAAGGCTGTGTCCTGGACGTCATGGGGCAGTGTCCGGTGCGTTTTACACCAACTTTTGCATTAACCAATCTTTTTACGTTAAATCATTGACTGACAATTATTTATAGATAGGAGACTCTGATAGGGCTCGGGTCGATTCTAAGTGCTATCTAAAAGCTCGAGCCAAGCAATTGGAGAGCAACGTTGGTGTCAACGTCGACGACCAACAAGTGTTCGCGTCGTTGCTGTTTAATAAACTACCAATTATCGCCGGACAGTTATTTGCAACTTGTGAAGACTCCGAGGACGTGTTTTTCTTCAACGAGCACTACGTCGTGAAGCCTCCAAGAAGCCACGTGGAATTCCGTTGGCATCGAGACGACGACGAGCAACTTGCCATGTGCGTGCATCGAGAGTCCATCCGTCCGTATGTGTCGGCGTGGTGTGCACTGGACAATGTGACGAGAGAGAACGGAGCGCTGCAATTTGTGCCGCTGGATGAATTGTCTGAGTCGGATGTGGAGAATGTGGAGAAGTTGAAGTGTCATGCAAGTGAACCAGTGACTGCGAAGCGGGGGGACGTGCTGTTCTTCATGTCGAATGTGTGGCATTTTTCGTCGAGTAATGAGTCCGATGGCGTCCGACGAGCATTTTACGCACAGTACTCGAGAGAAAAGATCACAGCTCGACCAAAAGATTCATCGCCGTTGAGTTTTGCCATTCCATGTAAAATGACGGGTCCAGTATCGGCAGTGGATGAAGTTACCGAGAGCGGCGGTGGCGAAAAGTTGAGGAAGATCAAACGAGAACTCTAAACGATAGAATTTTTGACCCCCCCCTTCGCACAGACTTTTGAATTTCGGTTTTGAGTTTGGAAAAAAGGTTACGGAAATCGCTCCATTCAAATATTCTACATCGGTCAAAATTTACCAAAGCCCAGAGCCACCGAGTTGTCGTGAAAGCCTAAATTTTGCCAGAGACTTGATGGTCTCCCCAGTCTATATTTTTTACGATCCCATATGCGTGATGTTTGCGAATGTGGCCATCGCCCTGCCACCTTAAAAAAAAATCTAGTGTATTGCGTCGTCCAGCATAACCCAGAAGCGCTCTTGAGAGCAAATATCCCCTTCATACGAAACCACCCAGCCGTCCCTGATCTCGAAGACCGGAGTACCGTAGTTGATGTGGATGGCCGTAAAAAAACAATTCCCGAGGATCAGGTAGGCCGGTGCGTCTTCCATGCTGGCATCTTTTCCAGCAGTTGATTTTGACCCGCGTAACAACAAGTACTCAACTTCGATACTACTTCGCGGGAGATGCTGCTGTGCCTAGTTGTGAGTTTTCACTTGCTCGTGGATGTAGCTGACACTTCCTTCGTGCCTTACTTTGTCATCTAAGCTTGCAACCTCTACATGTAGTTGGCCCCTCGAAATTTGGTAACTAAGCTCACAGGTCTTGAATGGGTTCTTCGCCTTACGCTTGACGCGAGTCCTGGCAGAAGAGTTTGGCCTACAAAGATGGCGATAGCTTGCGTTCACTCTACTTATTCGCAAACACTCTCTGTATATACAAGTAAGTCTCAAGTAGGGGACAACGACTTGGGATTCGTCCACGTGATTCTTTCCCAGTACCAATGGTACTATCACGGGCTCAAGGCAAGTACGTTTATCTGAGAAGCTGTTGTGTCAACTTGAATTCATATCTGTGCGCATTGCTCCATGACGTTGAGTACTGTACACTGTTGGGGTCGATCCACAAGAAAAACAAATGCCGAGTGCTGGTTCTCTTCACTCGAGGCTGTTGACTGTGAAGCTGGTGATCCACGAGGTAAGGCGTGAATTGACTTGCGATTTGTATATGTCAAGTTAAAGTTGTAGATCAGCATCGGATCTTCAGTTTGAAGGGAGAAGCTCTGCGAAAAGCGCCGCATTGGTCAATGAGTGCATGAAGGTCGTCACCTCAAAGTGGCCTAGGCGTCGATTTGTGCAGGCGACAGTAGCTGCAAACTGTCGGCGGTTCTGCGGTGCGAAGGGTACTCATGCGGCACTGTCACCACCTCCATCCGTTTAGCTGTTGACTGACTGGTTAGTTGCGGTGTGCGCGCTCGCGTCGACGGCATCGACACGAAAAGAACCAACACTATCCTGAGCCAGGTCGCGCTGCTTTCCGCCGACATTGCCCCCGTCTCCCTTGCCACCAAGCAGAGCGTAACCAACGCGGCGTTAACTGTATGTCGTTCTGCCAAGCAAGGATGATATTCATTGTGGCTGTGCGATCGTGATCATCACGCCACCTTCAGGAAGTAAAGAACTGCGCGAGTGCCAGCAAGACCGCCGGAGATGGCGAAATTCCCGATTCAGAACCGAGAATTTTATCCACCATGGATACCAATAGGTAGTGTGGCAGTCTGGTACTTTTCATTCAATACTGGTTAACTTAGTAGTTACCTGACCTTGTTCTAAAGCATCATCGACGATTGCTGCGAGATTCGCAGTGCGTCTTGTAAGCATGGCAAGCTTGCACTGCGAGGAATCTCCATAGGGACGGCGTCTTCTTCGGGGTCGTTCAAAATCATCTTCAGCGACTCTGCTCCTTTTCGATGCTGTAAAGTGGAGTTTTCCAAGTTCACGTGGTCAGCACAAAAATGTTTAGACTTGCGGCTGCGCATGCAACTCTCCACCTCGCACCGATGCCCCCCACCGTGTGCCCAGCAAAATACACTACGACTCTGAGCACTCTTTAAGCACCCGATGTAGTGACAGCGTAGACCACCACCATGACTACGACACAAGCCTCGACTCACTGAGATGTTGCCACATCTGAGCACTTTGCAGTGTTTAATGTGCCGTGTTCGACCTTTGCTGCTACGACGATGACGCGCTGGCTGCTCAGCTTTACTTGGAGGATGCTGCTCTGTAACATTAACGCGTTCCGAAGGTGGGCGAAGTGAGCTGAAGAGAGCGGCGATCGACGAATCCGGGGCTTCGTGACGCGGGTTGCTGGCGTGAATATACTTCACCACTGATGACAGCGCACGAACGACGTCGTAACCTGCTGGTTGCTGAGTCGGTTGAGGAGAAGGCGTGTCGTAGTTCATTAATCGCTCCAAGTGTCTTGCAAGGTGGTGATCCCGAGGCAACACGATGGACGACGATCGACCGTCGCGGCCGCGCCGAATGGAGATCGAAATCGTCTTCGCGTCACTGAGACTCATAGGACCGTACGTGCAGAGCTGCGATCCGTTTCCAGGCACCATTTCTCTTCTCAATTGACTGGGCTTGTGAACAGGAGCGCAAATTGCGAAATGATTTGGTCGTGCGAGGATCCTTGGTCGAGGGATGGTGCAGCTTCAGCACCCCACAAGATTATCGGTGGTGATTAACCCGTTTATCAGTCAAAAATCGTGTTGTACACGTCGACAGGACACCAGGCCTTATCCAACACCCAGAGGTCTCGTCCGACCTGTTGTCTCATAACCCTGTGCATTTGGAGGTTCGCCAAGGAGCTTTTGACTGGCACCACCCCGTCGGCGCGAAAAGCATTAATTGGAGACGACGTCGTAACTCATCACAGCGGCTTAATTCGTGTGCAGTATCATGAATAAGCTTAGTTCCATGCGTCAAACCTCGATTTCCAATCTCATGTAAAACCCGTTGCAAACCTGAAAGTGCACCTACATTTAGTGCCTCGACATCCAGAGGCAGTGGAGCGAACGCACGCTTCCAACGCGAGTGCGTCACGGAAGCACTTTCGCGCGCCTTGGTTGTCCATTCCCAACTCGCTGCTGGATATGTGGAATCGTTTGTCATCTGAGTCAAAAGACGGTGGTCGCCTGCCCTCCACCACGACAATCGATCTCACATCCATCAAACGCTCCTGAGCCAGGCCGACGCCGGGACGACAGGACACAAACTGAAGTTTGTCTCTTGGTCACCAAGCAGAGGCGTACGCTCTTGCGTGACTGCCCCGGTCGGTGTCCCAACCAGCAAATATTGATAATAACGTGGAAACCTTCCCGGCGGTATCGTGATCACTACGGTATAGAATCGCACAAGCCACCACGACTGAAATATGGACAGCGTAGTTGGGCAGCGAAGTACAACATACATTTTTGGGTTACGGCCTAGATGCTTCACTGTTCAGTTTACAAGAAGACATTCAAAAGGCTCAAAGTCAATCATTGAGCGAGTGAGTGTGTGAGTGAGTGATAAAGTGGATTTACAAATACCATCCACACGGAAACGCCCCATATCTGTCTCCCAGAACCAACAACTTTGTGTCAATCGACATAAATTACTGCAAGTGGGACACTCGTTAAAGTCAATCTCAAGGTGGTCAAGATGTCGTCGCCAAACGAGTATGTCGGCCCCTTCATGAGAACTTCCACAATCAAGATCACTAACTATTCTTGGGATTGGGAATCGAAATCACCAATTCCGCTGCCCAGAAATATAGCGAAGACTAATTGCCAATGCTACTGCCGATGGAGCTGCGTGCATGTCGCGAGGCAGACGCGCAGCAACAATATGAATCATTCCGTAACACTATCTTCACTCATCCACGCGATGGTACGTTGCGTTGAGCTTACGCTGCTTCAAGTATTAGTTCTACCAGCAAACTCAACATTTTGCTGGTTGTAGACCTCGCTGCTGCGCGTGGGCCGGGAGCACTCTTTCGCGAGGAATGGAATAGTTTGGCCGGCAACGCACAGCGGCACAAATCTATGTCACTCTATCGAACGGAGCGAGATGTGAATCCGACGCCCACAGCTACTGTGCAAAGGTTCTACGACCCCCAAGAGTCGACAGACGTCAGCTCGCAAGTTAAAAGGAAGGGCAACGCTGTGGTCTCCTTAAAGTCAAATGTACCGAGGTTCAATGGGTCTTCGGAAGAAACTAGAGCGTCACAGCGCGGGCCTGGGTCGTATTTCCCTGATCGGGTACGTATATCGTGCCATATTCTGTGTTTGGAGTGGACCTCACCTAATTTTCACTTAGCAGCATCATGGAGCATTTCCTGCACTCTTCGACAAAATGACACCACGTACCGTACGTGATGAAAAACTTCAAACTAAGCGCGCTTTAGCTGCTACATTTGGAATTGTGCCAGTCCCGCCTTCAAACGCTATGAGCTCATCCTTGACAATGTTACGAGAGCGTCCAGCTAGACTTCGTGCACCGAAAGATGCTGCTAATCGACGGGCATTTGCTGATTCCTTCAATATACCGCTCGAAACAACTCGACTTGCTCCTGCACTCACTCCTCGCAACGCGTACCAGAATCCTGCCAACCGGCAAGTTATCCTAGCGATGCGTCTACCGGACCAGCCGCAAGACTCGATATCCCCTAGCTAGCTGTAAACACGACAGCAACGTACAAACCCTTTGAAGGGGAGATCTTGATCGACTCTTGCTCTGTCTGACTCATAGTTCTGCTCGTGAATTGCTTCATTTATTTCCTTGTATCGCTAAGCGATAATGATGATATTGTTCAAATTGGTAACGCGCTGGTATCGTATCCTTATCCATCCTCGCCTGAGTTGTAGCAGATTTTGCACACACGAACGACGTCATAGTAGCCGAAATCTGGGAGACTCATTCGGTGACTCGTGCAGCGACCGCAAAAGACGTACCCACAGCAGCGGCAGTGGTGTCGGTTGCGCAAAAGTGTCTTGAATTTCTTCTTGCAGCGCTTACAGCATGGAGCGTCTTCGTCGCGCTCCCATACCGGCTGCGAGTTCAGGTAGTTCCCTCCGGAGATCACCTTATCTGTGCCCAATAACGGCGAGCTTCCAGGCGTGAAATTGCGGGGATCTCCATCGAGTGAGCATGAGTCGCCACCGTTGACTCCTGCCGAGGCTGATGTTGTACCCGAGCGAGGCGAAGAGGATGACGAAGGTGGCGACGATGTCCTTGGAGAAGGGTATGACTGCCCGCCAAGCCGAACCTTCTTGCCGCTTCTGGGAGAAAGCGTATCGTTTTCGTTGCGCAACGCCGTTTCTGGGAGGTTGTAATTGTAGCAACGGAACCGCCGCATGGTCTGCTTCGCCGTGTCCTCTTTGATGGAGACCTGGTGGTTGAGCATCGAAAGCTGAGACTCGAGGTGACGCAGATCGCGTTTCAGTTCGTCTTGACGGGATGGTGAGCTCAAACGCTGGTTACGGCGACCTTCACTCATGCGTACTGGGTTGGGCAGAGTAGCAGAGCCGACTTCTTCCGGCTCCTCAATCTCCTTGTCGTGGGAACCGCCTTTCATCTGCGCAACTACGTTGATGAGAGTATTTTTGAGGCTGTTGCTTCGTGATCGACTCGTCAGGGACTTCCTCCGACGAGGATTAGGCAGGTTATGCGACTGGGACGGTGCTCCTGCTGCTGCCCCAGGTCCAGAAACAGCTTCCAGGTTTGTGCGCTGTAGCATCTGCGCTAGCGTCATGTGCTCCCGAGGTGGAGAAACAGATCCCGCTGATGTCTTCGCTGCAGCTCCTGCGGTGCCCATAGCTACAATGCTAGCCAGATCGTGGAAGTCGAGAGACGCTGCAGTAGGACGCTTCCCCGAGTTACGTCGTTCCCCACCAGTACTAGACATGAGTCTCTTCCTCTCGAACTCTGTCGAAGGTGTGGCGGGTTCATCGGGATATTTCAGGTTCATGTTACGCGAAAGCTTCGCAATGTCAGACCGAAGCTGCCCTGCACGCAGCTCGAGCTGCTGGTCGCTGGATAATGCGGCATATAAACGCGAGAGATCAGCTTCTTGCTGCCGAATAAGTTGCAGCATCTCGAACTCGCGCTGCTGTAGGCGCATGTGGCCTATAGCCTTTTGGTACTGGCTGACCCAGAGCTGCATGACACGTACACGACACACGGGCAGCATCGGCTCCATATATGATCCGCTAGACGCGTGTACCTCGCCACCCGAATACAAAGGGTTCAGAAATTGATCGGTGGTCGCTCGGATGACATCCCACACGCTGACACTTGGGACGCTCGCTAAGAAGAGGCGCCGCTCATTTTCAGAGTTCTTCTGGAAGGTGCCGTACCACGACGAGTAGACAGCTTCAGCAACGGACGAGAGCAGTAGCTCATTAAACTGGAAATGCGTTGGGAACTGGAGCGTGAGCTGGTACACAGCATCAATAAACTGCAAGAAGATCGGCGATGTCTGGTCAGACGTAGGATGAGAACATCTTTTCTGGAAGTTGTGGCCGAAAGAGCACCAATCTTTTTCGATCAACAGGGCGAAGCCTTCTAGGGTACGGTAGTACGGGTCCAGCATTATCTGCGCCAGCGCGGAGAGCTGTGCTGTGCGGTCCCACCCGTCACTGCAGTGTACAAGAACAGCATCGCCACGCTCCAGATGCGTAGCCACCTCGCTTGCACCTTGTAGGATGCTGCAGATATGCTCCAGCCAGCGACTCTTTTGCACCGCGCCGAAAAAGTTGGAATCCTCCACCTCATACAGTGCCTGTGCTAGACCAGCGAGCGAGTTGCGCACAACGTGAATATTGTCGATTCCCATGAATGTGATTGCAGCCGTGGACACTCCATCGCGATCGTACTGTTTCACAGATTCGTGACCCTTGCCCGCGAGAGCGTTGCTCTTGGCGTTGATTTCTGGCCGTGCGTCAACGATGTGCACGACGCTGTTCTTCTTCTTGGGCAGAGCGCGTATGGATTTTGCAGCTTGATCTGCTGGAATAGCCGCATCTCGGATGGCCCAGATTAACTTTTTGTCCTCTGGGCTCGTGCTGCGCAACACACCCGTGTTGGGTTGACTACTCCGACATAGTGGTGCTCCAGTTCGAGGATGAATCCACGTCAGCGCCGGAAAACGGCTTTTGCTGCGAAAGCCTGCCGCAGCCTTGATAATTTCGTCATTTAGGCAATCCGGTACCATTAGGAATGCTGGGTACGTCGGGCATAGCTGATACTGCTCGTTCAGGTCGCACTTGCGCCAGCGACGGTGGTCCAGTGCACCTTGTCGAGTGAACTCCGCTTCTGGGTCGTATCGAATTCGTCGCCTCGCAGCAAGCTGAAAATGTTGCGGAGGTTTTCTCATCGATGTTGTTTGCGTTAGTGGAGGGTAAGCAGCCGACTCGCTCTGTTGGTGCTTGACTTTGGGGCGCTCCAACGGGCCTCCACTGCCGTTGAGAGTCATCCCTCCGATGCTCTCCTTTGTAAACGTATGCTTCTGGTACTTGCTGTAATTTTGCGTAAGAGCTCGTGCCATGGGTGGCGGCATTGAAGAACTGCTGTGCTTGGGCGTGTAATGAAGTAAATCGTCCTCAAGTTGCACCTCATCCGCAGTCGCCACCGTGTGGTTCCGATCTGTCGGCGAGCAGAAGCTGTTCTCAATGCGCAGCCACTCGATCTCCCGCACGATATTGTGCAGCGTTTTGACACGCTTCAGCTCGGCCTCACGAGAGTAATCCCGCACAGAATCCCGTAGCCTTGAAATCGGCGAAAGTGTCACGTGGTAGTGTCCCGCGTCCATATTATCCAAGATAAGCACCGTGATCACGTTGTTGTTGCTGCGTTTTTGCTGTTGGATCGAGGCCTTTAGAATTTTACTAATAGGCAGGGTATGTACATCTTCATGAAGTAAGCCCCGTACACGTCGATACGGCACGAACCAAATGCGGTAATTAGTCAGCACCAGCGTGGCCAGTACGCCTTGGTTGGACTCGTTCACATGAAACGTAACCGTCACTTCCTCCACCATGTGCAAAAGCTTCTCATGCCATGGAAACAAGCAATCCTTGGGTGTTCCAGCATACATGGCCGTGAGTTCATCCTGTCGCACTGCCACATCCGGATGCCAGCTACGTGGCAAATGACAATAAGCTTGTTCGAACCTCGGGTTCTGTGGCAGGAAAACCTCCTGAATACTTGTTCCGTACGGGTGATTCACGAGATATTTCAGATCCTTCTCCTCATACTGCACAGTACAGAGAATCCGTCCTTGTGCTGCTGAGCCTTTGACTAATCTGCACCATATAAACACCGGTTTAATCTCCATCACATCATTTAAATTCTCTCCTGAGAGTTCCCCAGACGCTACGGAAGCACGACCTTTCGTCTCTGCATGTAGATACCCCCCACTAGAGTTCAGAGACCTTGAACGTTGTTGTAAATCCATGCGATGTGTGTTTCCATCTTTCTGGAGTAATTTACTGTCGCTCCCATGGAAATTGTAGCTCATTTCCGCCGTGTTATAGGCGTGCATTTGTCGTACATCCACACACTTGGAGCCTCGATGACGTCCATTACTTGTAGAAGGTATTTCATTCCTCTGGGCGGGGGAAAGCAGCGCTTCGGCACGTTGTCGCTTCCTTCTCTGGTATTGCTCGACGAGCTCGCGCCACTCGGGGAAGGGGACGCGTAAGGCGCCTAATAGATCGCTTTGAGTCAGCTCGTCCTTGTCGTAGACCTCCAGTTCGACGTCTAACGGACCGGCATGGACCAGAGTGATGGTCACTTCAAAGTCCCAGCGCGGGTTAAGCGACCGCTTGACGCGGTGTGAAGACGCCACCTCCTTGCTGTCATAGAAGATGCGTACGAAAGGGTCACTCTTACCGTTCAAGTCGGCGGACGCCAACGCCTCGGCGCGGATGATCTTGAGCCGCATGCACGCAGCCTTGTTAGTAACGTGGACGAGTGCGGTATCGGAGTGATGGTCAACCGACGAGTGAGCTTTAGATTGCGGAGTGAGAGACTGAACAGACGCCGTGGGGTTGAATAGAATAGTTGCAAAGATTTAGAAACGATTATCTTGAATTTTGTAAAAGCTAATTTTACGCTGATGCTTATGAACATTTTGGTCGGTCTATGTTATTTTTTACGGCGATTTTTTTTCTTCTAATAATCAAGTGTCGTAGCAGATTCACCAGCAGCTCCTTGTTGTCGATTCCCCGAACCTTCCGGCTCCCTCGCATGTGTAAGACGTGCGAGATCAGCGAACGCTGATATGTGGCGGTGTATGAAGCAGAGACCCAAGCGATTTCGCTCGAATGGGAAAGCGTTCAGAGTTTTGAATCCTTGACGGGTGGAGATCGTGCAGAAGTTTAATGCAGCTCAAAGGGTGAGTATTTTCGTGCCAGGCATTGCCTCAACCCACGTGCGAGGTCAACTGGCCAGATGCAAGAGAGACATCCGACATCCAAGCCACACAAACTCCTAGAATGCCCACATGTCGTCGTTTGCCGCCATGTGGGCACCTACCCTACCTTAACCTCGCTTTGGGCGGTAAACGGATTGGTAAACTAAGGTTGAGGCTCATAGTTTTCATTTCAATATTTCATGTAACATTTTGCTTGAAAGTATCAAGTATTTGACGCTGGTTGTGGGTGTTACGTACATTCAAGAACGACGAAGTAACACAACAACAACAACAACGATACTTACTAGACGATGCCACACACTGTTGACGTGTCTGAAGACTTCAGGCTGGAGTTCGTCCCCGCGGTCAGTTAACTTGCCAGTTCGACCAGATCAACTGCATGTCGCGATGTGGTTTGTGACCCAAAGTTCGTCATACGGGGCACGGCCGCCTTCGTGTTTTCGTGAGGCGATCCTCAACCAGGTTCCTGTCTCTCGTGTACATGCAGTCGATTAAACTGCTCTTCAAGATTCGCTTCGTCCACACTTCAATGTTACGTTGACTGGATCAAAACAGCAGCTGGCTATCGCTAAGCTTACATCGAGTTATTCACATTGTAAGAGTACACGCTCAGTACAAAGAGATCCACTGCACTCCACAACGTGCAGTGTATCACCAGTGGTTATTGACCACATCACAACACGCTTCATCTTGCAGCATACATGTAAATGCAGAACAATCTCGATGCAAAACTCACACGTGTTGCCAGCAAAAAAAAAAGTTTTACGAAACGGCTCGTCTCTGTAACATTACGATTTGGAAGCTCAACACCGATTCGTCGCCGAACGGGCGCCGTAATACGACCCGCCGTTGCATTGTAAAGCATGAACCTACGTTACCTTCAACTTGATCTTTCGAGTTGTCCCGACGTCATGGACACTACATGTAGCGACCGTCCATCGTTTCACCTACTCAATTTACTTGCTACCAGGTCGAGCTCCACCTTTAGGTAGCAGGAACATGTTGAGAACATCTCGATTGTTGCCCAGGAACTCGAGCACTTGACTCTCCACCAACCTCCTTGTCGACGGTTCCAATGCGCTGCCACCACGCCCCACACGCTCTTGCGCCAATGCCATTGCTCCTTTACTGTCTCCAGTCTCTCGCATGAATGCTGCTGCGTCGTCCACAATGGCGCGTACTCCGTCATCCTTGGCCAGAAGAGTGCGCAACTTGGCACGAAAGGTTGGGAAGCGGTCGTGATACAGTGCACTGGCCCACGGGTGTGCGAAGAACGCCACCCAGTCGTGCACTTTACCCGCCGCGTAAGAAGCCAACGCACTGTTTAGATAAGCTTCATGCAGTCCCACGAGGTTCTGCAGGTCACGTACGGGCACAGCGCTGCCACCCAAGTACTCCAGTCGATTTAGTACACCCACGTCGTCAAAGAGCAGACAAGTGTATCGTGAAGGTTTGCTGGTTGCTCCAGTGGAAGGGCGAGAGCGTGCGTGGGTGTCCATCTCGAAGCCAATAAGACTCACGTCTGTAGCACGAGATGCCGTATTCGTGGGCAATGACTGCAGTGCTAACGTGTTGGTGAGAGCTGGTACACTGATCTGGACGTAGTGTTTACCCCCTAGAACGATAGCACTGTGAACAACGGGTAACTCCATCTCTGGTGGCGGAAGCATGGGAGTTTTTACCGGCTGTGTGTGGTGTGCAGGCAACGGATGAACTTCGGACGGAGCTTCATGCACAGCTAACGGGTCGAGGAGTTGGAGTAGGGATTTCGCTAGTAATTCACCACCTTCACGACTGCTGTAGTTATCATGCAGCTTGGCTGCCATAAACCGCCGTGAAAAGCGACATAATGATCCTGCACCCAGTACATGTGCGTCTGTTGTACGCATACGACCGTCCACAACCAGGCGGCCGTCATACACAATACCGCTTTCATTCACAGCACGGAATACATCAGGATCTGAATCGTTATGCTGGCAACACAGTACCCATGAACACGGTATCAGTTTTCCTTCAACCACTGGAGTATCATTCTCATCGCTAGTACTTCGTAGTGCCGATTTCGCTCCATCTAGTGTCGAGACGAGGAAAACACCAACCAGCTCATCGTCGTTCCCAGGCTTCGTCTCAATTCCAACGATCTTCATAGATGCCTGAAGTGTGACACCATTCTTACTATACTGTTTCTCCATTTCAGACCGCACCACGGCATCCTCGAAGATGCCACACCCGTTGTCTCGTGATGGAGAAATGTGATGAATGCGACTGCCATCGATTCCACGGAAAAGTAAAGCTTGGATTACTTGTAACGCAAGTAAAGAACTGCCGTACACGATAATGAGATCTCCAGTTTGTTCCTGGTCATCACTCACTTTTTTCAATGCAGTGTGGAGTTTTTGAGCTGTCGGTAGGTCTCCCAATATCATCATTTGCTTCGGAATGGCTGGAGGATAATATGTTGCTGCCAATGCCTTACCTCCAGCTCCTCCAAAGTCTTCATCCACGAATCGAGGCAGCTTCCCAAGTGCCGTACACGTTCCGTCTTGTAGTCCTGTGGTAAGTGCGAGGTAGTCGTACGGAACACAAGAACCATCTTGGAGAATTACAGCTCGAGTTTCACGGTCCACACGCACCATTCGGCTCTCAATGACTCGAACATGTGTACGCAGACTATATTGCTCAAGCTCCACTGCTGTGAATGTGCTTTTACGTGCAAAGTCCGACGCTCGAGGCATCATTGTGTCTTCGTCACTTTCGTCCATTGGCGCCACCATCAAACCATGAGGAGATATTAGCGTGAGATTAGAAAAGTGCAAGTACGGCGTAGCAAGAAGTCGAGCCAAACAGCTCAGTGCAGCGTCCGAAGCTCCTACAAGCACCACACGTTGATTGATCGACATCTTTGGCTCGGATAGCAGTCGTTTGGGCATCACAAACAACGCGAAGGCGGCGCAGACGGCTGCACGTCGTATCCGTTCTCGTTCATCCTTGGCATCGTCCACAATTTCTTCGTCCGGTGCAGTATCTCGCAGTATTTTACCTGGGTTAGTATGAACTCCACGTCGTGGTGGAGCAAGCACAAATTCCTCAAGTGCAGCACTGAATGATGTCGGAGTTGAGCTACTCGGTGTGTTTGGTCCTAGTCCCGTCGGTACTTGATAAATTAGACACGTCTTACGAAAGTTGCGCATCAACTCGAGGAGCACGTAGCGCGAACACGACGCGAAAATCGGATTCAGGATCAAATGACGCACAAATGCCAAGTCTTTGGCGCGATGAAACTCCATGCGTGCCACCTGGTCGATATCAAAGTGATGAGGCAGTAAACTTGCCACTTCAGGTTGTCGAGCGAGTGCTGCTAACCCGACAACTTGTCCGTTCGCACGTACAACGAAAGCTGCGTGTCGTGGCGAGTCTTCCAAGTCGATTTCAGCTTCTTCGTTGGCAGATGCTAGTTCTTGGTCTAGTGTTTGACGAGTATGACGATCGAGTCCTGCTATGAGTGGCGCCAATTCTGCTGCGTCTTCACCACTTGATAGTAAGCGGTGAACGTCAATCTGGACAGGGTGAAGAACACCACGACCATCACTTGTACGGGGACAGAAGAACGAGATAGCTTCACGATGCAGCACATAAAGTGCATGTGTGAAAGCGCTTGCTGGTCGTGCTGTTATCCGTGAAAAGAAGGCCAGACAAGGAGGTTCTCGTGCATGAGTCGGCAACGTGAGTAAACAATAGTCACGAGTTGGAAACGCGGCAAAAGCTGCCACCAGTAGATCCGCTGAAGAAGATCGCTCGAAGGCATCGTCACCAACACAAAATAACGTGATGGCAAAGCAGTTCGAGTGAGCTTCAGCTCTGGCCAAATTTGAGAGAGATTCAGCTCCAAAGCGTTGTAGCACACGAGCTTCAGCCTTCGCACCACGTTGGAAAGTCGGAGCTACGAACGCCTGAGCAATCAATGAAGCAGGTTGAAGTCCATCGGCACGGACAATCTGGACAGTGGTGCTGTTCTCGCCTCGATATGCCTCAAAGGCAGCGAGTACACCGTCACTATGGGCATGAAATTGCTCAAGTCTAGTACGCAGCGTTTCCTCAGTGTCATCACTGCGTTGAATAACGCGTGCCAGTACTTCTGGAGGTGGCGGGTTGAACTCAACGTGATACGTCTTTCCTGTCTCGGGGTCAACACGACGTCCAGCGATACGGCGGATGACTTCTTCATCAGGGACGTCAAGTACCAACACACAGTCAGGTGCAGCATTACCATCACGAGCTGCTAACAACGCCTCAGCCTGGGTAGCTGTGCGTGGGAAGCCGTCAAGTAACCATCCTCGACTCTCACAATCTGGTTGAGTGATTCGCTCTAGCACCACATCCACGATCAATTCGTCAGGTACTAGCTGACCACTGTCCATAAATCCTTGTGCCTTCTGCCCCAAAGGAGACTTATCTCGGATAGCTTGGCGTAACATATCTCCCGTGGATAGATGAACGACATTAAGCAGTGCAACAAGCTGCTCACATTGAGTACCTTTGCCGCCTGCAGGCGGACCAGAGATAACCAGCTTCGGTGGTGTAAGTTCACCACGATTTATCAAAATCCGTAGCTTCTGCGCCGTCTTGATCGCACGAGTTTGCTCAATAATATGTTGTGCTACAGCGTGTTTCGACTGAAGACCATTCACAGTGATGACTTTTGCTCCTGAGCCTGGTACAGCACTGAAAGCTGACAGAACAGAACCCAAATGCTTGTGAAAAGTGGAGAGACGTTGGCGGATCGTTGCTTCGGTGTCGTCACTGCGTTGGATAAGACGAGCTAGCACGTCTTCGTCTTGAGGCGGTGGATTGAACTCAAGATGGTAAGTTTTCCCTGTTTCTGGATCCACTCGACGTCCAGCAATACGGTGTACAACTTCATCATCTGGAACATCAAGTGCGATAACAGCGTCAGGACAGAAGCCTGCAGCTAACAGCGCTTGAGCTTGAGTTGCTGTACGTGGGAATCCATCAAGCAACCAGCCTCGACTTTCGCAATCTGGCTGTGCCAACCTCTCCAGCACGACGTCCACGATCAACTCGTCCGGAACAAGTTGTCCAGAGTCCATGAAATGTTGAGCTTGAACACCCAAAGGTGAGCCACAAGCCACCGCAGCACGCAGTAGATCGCCAGTCGAAAGGTGCAGCACGTTGAATGCCTCAACAAGCAGTTCACATTGAGTGCCTTTACCTCCTGCTGGTGGTCCAGCGATCACAAGTCTGGGTGGAGTAACTTTACCAGCTTGCAGTGCATCAGCATTACTTTTAGCGAGATCATTCAACGGACCGAGAGCGAAACTGTCCTGCAACGTGGTAACATCTAACTGATCGGAGATCGCTAGTAGACCAACAGCTCGATCTTGTCCAGTAGCATTGGTAGCACTACCAATAGCAGCTTCAGCGATGAGACAGACGTTGTGTTCATCTTGGTCATGAATGAGTTCAGCCAGGAAATACTCACCAAAAGCTGAGGACACAGTTTCAGCTTGTGCTGATAAAATGGGATCCAAGTCGTCATGATCTTCCACTCTCGCTCGACGGACGTGTACAGCGGGGAAGAAAGTATCCACCTTAGCTTGGTAAACTATAAATTGGCTGAATGTTTTCACGTTTTTCGCGAATTGCTGCTCAAGTCGCTTGAACTCCAATGAATCTTTCGGAGCTTCCAAAGGCGTCGAACGAGTCGGAACTCGCTCGAAAAACTTGGCCAATGTTGGTTCATTTTCTGCGATATTGACATCTTGAGGAAGAACAAGTAGCACATTTCGCTTATTCACCAGAGTAGCAAATACCGTTTGAAGTAAATACTTCAGTACTGGTGGACGACTTGCAGCACCCGCAGTCGTCTGCCGTTGGGCAAAGTACGTCAGAAACAGGAACGCTGAAGGCTACTTAGACAGATATAAAATCATAGGTTAGTGATTAAAAGTTTTGATACAATTGAGTGAGACCGTACCGGTGGTAGGTCGAACTTGTGTCGGAGAAACGCCGGATAACACGCAGCTTCGCCCAATTCACCGGATGGAGAACTGTCAAAAGCAGCGAAGCCTAAAACTCGTTCAGGTCTCGTCGGATCTGTCGCTGTCAAGGCCAGGAATGACGTCTCAATGACGGCACCCAACAGTGCTCGACCAAAGTATGATCTACGAGCATCTTTACTGGGTGAGTCTAACTCAAGCACCCCATTCTGGTCGCGGTCTTCACTGCGTCGGATAGTGTAGAGCTCAAGGTGATCCATGTCTTGAGTGCAAAACTACCCAAGATATACTTCGACCCTTGATTTCAAATGGCGTCTGTTCATGAGGACTCGTAGTTGTAGACGAAACTTGCATTGCATTTCGTTCTACCCCTGTAAATTTAGTTTACATAGAGTTTCCTCCTACGGTCGAGAAAGGAGATCTCGACTACTGCTTTCGCGGAATGAACCACGCAGTATTTCGAGTTTATTGCGGAGGTAGCCAAGCAATTCCGGATTTTGCACCACCAATTCTTCAAACCGTTCGAAGGCGATACCAGTCCCGTTCACTGCCTGAACGTGTGAGGCTTGACGTAATACCGCAGCGACGCTAGCCTCAGGTACACCATAAAAGTGGCGTTGGAAGCGCGGCATTTGTTCCAATTCAGCTGCGTCAATGAGTCCGTTATTGTCAAGATCGTAGAGTCGAAAGACGAATTTGGCCAGTGCGTCGTCACCTTCGTTGAACCTTTGCGGGTTCAATGCACGCAGGGCCAAACACAACTCGCGGAAATCGATGAGTCCGCTGTCATCGAGGTCGACCAGGTCGAAGAGCTGGTCCACAAGCACTGGATCATCACTTGGAAATAATGCACGTAGCTCCTCCATAGACAATTGACCATCCTTATCAAGGTCACGTTGGCGGAAATACTCAACGAGGCGGTCCACGTCGCCACGTTTTAATGCCGTAAGCGAGATTACTTCACCAACATCTGTGAGAGGCACGACATGCTTGGTGGCGTAGTCACCAACGCGTATCACCATGGCGACATCCTCAAATGCGTGATTTGTCGTGGGAATTCCCAGTGCATTGGCCATCACCTCACGCACATTATTCGCGTACAATTGCGGGTCGTCTTGTTCACGTTCTGAAGGATAATACGGCGGTAGAATTTCCACTTCCATTCGATTGTACACTTGACACAGCACTCGTAACGCCAAGTAAAGTCCCGAAACGCCAGGCGGCCAACTCATGTCGAAATGTTTGTACGGATAACGCAGTACGATTGGCTGACACGGGACACCAGACACAAAAGACCCAACTTTGAATTTCGTCAAAGCTTGCTGATTGCTTGTGGTTCCTTCAGGGAATACAAGAAGTGGAGGTTTACTTGGGTCTGCAACATGTGACGTGATATCATTCACTGCACGCTTCCGTCCTTCCGGTGTTCCTCTGTCGATCAAAATGGGTTGAATCATTTGGACAATTCGACTGATTAACGGTAAATTGGCCACATCCGTCTTCATGGCGATACTGGGCGATAACAACGTGAAGATGTAGAGTCCATCGAAGAATGTCAAGTGGTTGCTCACAATTACCCTTGGCATATTGCGATGATCGAAGTTAGGAGGGTATTTCACTGGAATCCAGTAATAACCCACAAGGAGCATTAATGACCGTAGTAAGTACGGTACGGGGGTTCCGATGATACGTCTCCAACGTGGCAGAGGTGGACGAGCTCCACAGTGAGCGTCCAACGGTTTATAGCCAATGAGAGCCACGTGACTGACGATGGCAAGTAAAATACCCACACACAATAGTAGAATGACACGGATCAATGGAACCCCCATAAGACACAAAAGTGTCATCTTGAGCTTCTCGTACGTGTCCACGGGTGTCGTGTATGTGAACGCGTTACGCTTGATCGGCACTGCAGATGATACCCCACAACTGGACGAAGCTGTCACGTAGGCTTCTCCTGCAGCTGCCGCTGACTCGGATGCAGAGATTTTGACGCCCATGTCGATGGCATGGGACAGTGGAGACTCTTGACACTCGAGAGCGGCGTATTCTGGTCCTCGTGACGGAGGAGGCGACGTGGAAGCCAGTAATAAAGCGGTGGAGCTCATTTTTAGCACCCAATTCGACGTGAATAGAGCGAATGTGAATGTTAAGTGCGGTACGGTATTGTGCTTGCGGCCTTGGTCTCCGATCGACGAATGAATTGGTGATGATGGCTCAGGTCTTTTTGGTGCAAGGCCAAGGCATTGCAAGGCACAAATGGTGACAAACCAGGTGGTGGCCACCTCATTCGTATGCGCTTCAGTATGCCAGGCGGATACATTAGCACCGGCTCCATCTGCCCACCAAGTCTTGTTAAAATTTGGATATTGTTATATTTGCCGTGATGGAAGATAAGAGTATGTAAATATTACTGTGCGTTTTGAAAGTTGAGATATCTGATAAACTTGTGATCATGAGTATCAAGGATATCAGATACTGGAGGTCAGTGGATACACTACGTTTTTCTATTGCTGTATCCGGTACGGCGTGCCAATATTTGGGAACATTGTACCATGGCAACACCTTCACGGAAGCCATGGGATACCGTATCCCGTATCCCATGATTTCCGTGGAGGTGTTGCCATGGTATTATCCCTGATAGCTATAAGTAGCTTGTGGTGTTGCCTCAGCTTTTTTTAAAAAGCTGACTTTAATAAGTTCTATCGCCGTTAATACTCTCCATCGGAGTGCAGCAGATTACCGATCAAAGCATTGTCAGTGACAACAGATTTGACAAACTGTCCGACAATTTGCCAGGTCCAGTTAGACGCCACGTTGGTGATTCACAGCTTGCCAACTCGCCTCATATGTAGTACATGTACTCGACTTATACATGTAGTACTACTAGTATTGGGCTACACTGTAGCCGCTACAAACCGGAGATGAGGGGAAATTGCGCATCCTCACCTCGTGGTAATGTTGCGCTAGTCGAGCGGAGGCCATTGATGTCCATCTCATTCACCTTGTCACATGGATCTGACCGTGTTGGACTCACGACAAGCAGGTTGCTCAAGGCTTTGATTTGATTTACGTTATGTAAAAGCACGAAAAGTAAAACGCTGGCGATGCAGTGTAGAGCGACGCCAGCTCGCTATCTCGCTTGCGCTGCTCTAAAAGGGCAATTCGCCCGAGATGACGTCGGCGCGACCGATGACATACACCTTTGCGCCCAGCTCAGCGATCTTCTCGTGGGGTAGAATGTTGCGTCCGTCAAAGAAGAAGGCGGGCTTGGTCATGTTCTCGTAGATCTTGGCGTAGTCCAGCGTCTTGAACTCGTCCCACTCGGTCAGCGCAGCGATGGCGTGTGAGTCCTTGGCAGCCTCGTACGGGTCATTGTACACCTTGAGGAGCTTGTCCATCAAGGGGTGGGTGGTGGAGTTGACACCCTGGTACTCGAGCTCGTGCACCATGTCCTCGATCTTGACCTGCGGGTCGTACACAGCCACGTTGGCCTTCTCCTCCAGCAGGTACTTGACAATCGTAGCAGCGGGGGTCTCACGAACATCGCCCGTGTCCTTCTTGAAGGCGAAACCGAAGATACAGATCTTCTTGTTCGTCACCGTGTTGAACATCCGGCGGATCATCGTCGTAGCGAAGCGGGTCTTCTGATACTCGTTCATCGTCACCACGTGACGCCAGTATTCAGCAACCTCTGGCAAGTGGAAGCTCTCAGCAAGGTACACCAAGTTCAGAATATCCTTCTGGAAGCACGATCCACCAAAACCGACCGAGCAGTTGAGGAACTTGGCACCAATACGGTCGTCAGCACCGACAGCACGTGCCACTTCGTGCACATTGGCACCAGTAGCTTCACACACAGCCGAAATCGAGTTAATACTCGAGATACGTTGAGCCAGGAAGGCATTGGCCACAAGTTTCGACAACTCCGAGGACCAGACGTTGGTTGTGATGATGCGTTCACGCGGCACCCAATGGGCGTAGACGCTAACCAACTTTTCAACGGCCGTGTGACCCCCCGGAGTCTCAGCTCCACCAATCAGGATACGACTAGGGCTCTGCAAGTCGCCGATAGCCGTTCCTTCAGCCAGGAACTCGGGATTAGACAGAACCTCGAAGTTAAGACCCTTGGAGTTGGCACGCAGCACAGCCTTGATACTCTCGGATGTGCGTACAGGCACAGTGGACTTCTCCACGACGATCTTGCCCTCAGTAGCCACGTCAGCGATCTTACGGGCACAAGCCTCGCAGTTCTTGGTATCAGCGGCGCTACCGGCGCCAATACCGCTTGTCTTGGTGGGAGTATTGACACATACGAAGATGATGTCAGCCTCGTTAATGTACTTGTCCAGGTCCGTGGAGAAAAAGAGGTTCTTGTTGCGACGTGCGTCCACAAGCTCCTTAAGACCAGGCTCGTAGATGGGGATCTCGTCAGGTGCGTTCCACTTGGCGATCTGCTGCTCGCTCACGTCCACGACGACGACCTTGATGTCAGGGCAGTTGGCGGCGATCACAGCCATAGTGGGGCCGCCAACGTAGCCGGCGCCCATGCAGCAAATGGTCATTTTAAATTCGGACATGGTGCTATTACGGTCTTCTAGGTTTTAGGTCTTGAGTCTTGCGGCTTGGACGGCACGTGGCAGATTCAATAGTGCCGATCGTGAGGCGACGGCTTGGCCCCATGTGTGGGAAAGTTTGCTCCAAGCTTGAATTGAAGGGACGGCGCACAGTGATTGGTCTATTTTGCACGAATGAGAGACGGAGAACTTGACCGATCTTAGGCTGGGTCAACACGACGACGCACAGTCTGAAGCGGAGACTTTCGTGTGTAGTGCATACAATTTACCATACGTTTGGATATCGAGGTGTAGGTTGCTGGGCGGAATATGCCTGGGTACTGTATGGATACCATGTTAATCAAACCGAGGCAGATGAGAGGGTACAGTACAGTAGCGCTTGGTCCCCCCTCGGACGAATCATGACACGCCCATAATCAAATAGGAGCAACGCAAATGACGATGGCAATGGCAATGCCATTCTTCCCAGCAACTATGCATTGACTATTGTTGCCTTCTTGTTATAGTCTTGTTGCCGACGCGCTTTCGGCCGGTCATTCACTTATTTTCGTGTAAAGGGTCCCAGCATACCCAATCAGAAGTTAATCCCATCTGTAAACACTTCAACCTGTCGTTTATCGCCTGCGTTCCGCATGGTCGAACACGTTGGATGGCGCTGACGCGCGTTTTACAAGCAAATATCCTCAAATAGTCGAAATTTCATCTGCCAGTGGCGCGAGCGGAATCTTGTACAGTGCCTTTCGAACGGATGTACTAGTATTATCCAGACGAGGAAAGCCCAATAAATGCATGAACGACGACGTCATCAGACGGCTGATTAGATCATCCGCATGCTTTACTAGGACAGACTACGGCACATGTAGTGCTGCAGCCTGAATGCTGCCGTACAGCTGACTCCGTCGTGCGCGTGGCTCGCTTTCTATCCATGAGAAGTTCGGAAGACCATTGGCCATACCCACCACCAGCGCTGAGTGAGCGCATGGCGGTTGACACACACCGCGTCAGGGTCGGAATGCCCAGTCTCCGAAGCCTTACGCGTACATGTACGTCGAATTCGGCAACACCAAGAGCGTTATCGCGAGGTGAGACCATTCTATTGCATGACTCGCTTGTGCTCGCGGTGACGCGGCTAGCATCACGCAGAGAGTTGCTGCGGAGTGATGGTCGCCATAGGAGTGATGATCCCATTGTTGCCGTACCACACCGGTCTCTATTGCCACCGGACGTTCGTACATGTACATTGCAATGTACGCACTTCCTGATTTCTCACTCAATGAGCTCGTGCTCGGAATTTCTCGCAGGCGCCGGGCTCTTCATCTTCAATGGCGTGGACCTGGTTGCGGGTTTTGCACTGTGCGTCTACAGTCTCTACATCGGCACGAACCACTTTGCCCCATTGTGGCTCTATGGTGCGTTGCAGTAATTGCAATTCCTCCTAATACGACAATCTCATGAAAATGTATCATAGTTCCACTGCTGGTTATTAGCAGCGTTCTGATAGGCGCATCGCTTATGAGTAGCTTCGGACTGGTTTTCCGAAGCTGTTCGGGCTGCATGGCGCTGTCATCCGACGTGCTGGTGTGGGTCTCATTGGCTGAACTTGGTCTGGCTGTCGTCATTTTCACACAAGGAGGAAGCATCGACAACTTCCTGCGTGAACACAGCAACGAACTGAAGCTCAGGTTGGTCTCTCATCAATTACAGTGATATTGTTATTGTCGTGGTGATAATTGGTTTGTATGTTGTGTAGTGGGGACCAATTGACACAGTTCGAGCGTCACAAGTTTTATCCGGCATACGCATTGCTGGCCTTGTGCTTCATGGAAGCACTGCGTCAACGCTACAGTACCAAGTTGCACCACGCACGCCTTCGTCGTCAATACCAGTACGAAATGCTGGCTTGATGTTGTTCATTAATCGCTTCATCGAGAGTGAGGGAAAGAGAAAAAGTCAACTGTATTAGTGCGTGGATCGACTCTAAAAGCCTCGTTAATGGATCGTATTCCGACCACCTTCATCGTTCGCGTGAGTATCGGACGTATGGTCGCTTTGAGCGCCGGTGGAGTTGCCAATCTCAGAGGTCGCAGCTCGGGGACGTCCATCGGAATGCTGGGGTTGAATCTTCTTCTCCTTTTTGCCTCCGAAGCCTAGCAACTCAAAGCACTTATGAGTCCAAGACTTTACAGTGAGTCCGAAGCCTTTGACGCCCATGCCTTTCACGATCACAGGCTCAACGTGTCTTAACTCTTGAACTTCATCGTTGGTGCTGAGGTCGAGCGTGAAGTTCACGAGGAATGGCAGCTCATCGCGGTGGAATGCGTACAATACGGAGAGTTTGGCCTTGTAGTGCTTCACCTTGTGATTAGCAGCAGTATTTTCCAGTTCTTGTTGCTTCAGACGAGCCATAGTTGAGATTGACGGATCGCCACGTACAAAACGGAAGCCGCTGGTGATCGCAGGTCGATTGCAGCTTTCTGGCACGCACAGCAGTACGCAATCCTTGTCCTTGAAATGGTCGAACACTGCCAAGAAAACAATGTTAGAACTTGCAATTTAATACCACGAAGCAACGTCTCGTATCATTTGCGAGGAAAAATGAACATACCATTTGCGAGGAAAAGTGGTGCGCGGGTCTGGTACGTGGGGTTCATACTGAAAAGAGAAATGATAGCGGCGTTGTTGCGAAGCAAGCATCGTTCTGCACCTCTAAGGAGTTGTTCGGCCACTTGATCGACGGGACGAGTCCCATCAGCTTGGATTAGTTCACAAACACCACCTAGTGTTGTAACCACAGCATTGCTGTGAGTGTGGAACTGATCGAGTCTGGTACGGACAGTTTCTTCGGTGTCATCACTGCGTTGAATGACGCGGTCGACTACTTCCGACGGGGGTGGATTGAATTCCATGTGATACGTCTTGCCAGTCTCTGGATCAAGACGTCGACCAGCGATGCGCTTGATGATTTCACCATCAGGAACATCAAGTGCCAGTACAAAGTCAGGGATCGTACGTGCTTCGAGAAGTGCTTGAGCTTGTGCTTCTGTACGTGGAAATCCATCGAGAAGCCAACCACGAGACTTGCAATCAGGTTGTGCAAGTCGTTCAAGCACCACCCCAACAACGAGTTCATCAGGCACAAGTTTACCTTCATCCATGTAGCTTTGTGCTTGTTTTCCAAGCGATGTACCATCACGAATTGCTTGGCGAAGCATGTCACCAGTTGATAAATGCACAACGTGCAATGCACGCACGAGAAGTTCACATTGTGTGCCTTTGCCACTCGCTGGAGCACCAGTAATGATCAAACGTGGAGGGTTTCGTACTCGAAGAGGCCCACGAGATCCACGAGCTCTATAAATCTCATGAACCAACTTTCTGGTGATGGCGTCGCGGGATTTAGCAGCGTCGACGTGAATCACAGTGGAAATCTTGACGAAGTTCTGTCGTACTACTTCACGGTGTTCTCGATAAAGAGCAAGTCTACGCCCCACCGGTGCCGGTGGATTTACACTTTCGCCATCACGTTGACTGGCATCGTCGTCTGAAAGCTCCAGAATCGCAACCACGTCGGGTTTTGCACCGTGACTAACTAGAATTCGTGCTTGAGCTTCCGTACGAGGAAATCCTTCCAACAACCACCCGCGAGACTTGCAATCAGACTGAAGAAGACGATTTAGCACTAATTCCTGAACGATATCGTCGGGAACAAGGTCACCAGAACTCATAATTTGGTTGAGATCTGCATATTTGCCCGAGGGATCGTTCGCTGCTTCACGTAGTAAGTCTCCGGCGCAAATATACACGACGTCGAACTCTCGCGCCAGTCTCTTGCTTTGAGTGCCTTTGCCAGCACCAGTAGGACCGAGCATGATGGTGTTCGGTGGTCCACCTGCAGGTCGAGTTAGGCCTCGTGAAGTCATGTGAAGCGGAGTTGGTGCCGGGGCTGGAGCGATCGATGTTCTAGCGCCTGGAGGAGGTGGTATGGTATTTGAATTCGAAGCTGCAACAAGTTCAAGACTTTGAATCGGGGGATTCGCGGGCAGTGGATTCGCCTTACGATAAATATCCGAAAACAGACGAGAATAGCTGTCAACTTGATCCGTGTCGATGGAATCCGTGCATGCCAATAGACCACAAGGCTGTTGATTTTCCACACATTGCGCCACGAAACAGGCTCGGTGTTCATCCTGGTTCGATAGCACACGCGTTGGGTCGGTTGCAGGATCAAACCAAGTATGAACTGCGTGACGTTTAGTCTCCTCATTCTTCTTCACCATTACTTGGAGTTGGTCAATCTCCGCTTCGGAACACAGCGGTTGACGCACAAACACACTGGGATTGTAGTCGGTCCGCACTGCACGATAAAACATGAGTAACCCACCCGTACTCAACCCCACGGCGTCGTAGCATGAAAAAGTCTGCAAAAACACCCCAAGTTCTTCAATATCCACGCCAACATGCACTGCTAACACAACGCCACCCAGTTCCGGCCGAATCTTGAATAGTTGATGCAGCAGCGCCGCAAGCACCTTACGCTCATTAGCGACTGCAGGGTCATAGCGAAATGCTACAAGCAGTAGACAACCCTGAGGTTTGCCAAACAGTAGACGTTTCTTGAGATAGTCGCGCACCTCCGGCCAACGTGCCAACGCAGCAGGGATTTGATCGTCGAACGACGCAAAACCTGCAAGTGCCTCGTGACTAGCAGTTGATGGTTCTTCAATTGTAGTAGCATCTTTGGGTTGTGGCTGCTCAGCGCAAAGCGTGACTTGTGACGTCTCGATCATTGCGCCGGCATGAGTGAGTCCGAAGAGTTTGCGACGGGTACTTGATTCTGGTGCGGGTAGCAACTCCACCGCTGCTTCGTCAGCCTCCACACACTCACGGACCGAAAGGTCCATCGTCTGGTGGTTTTCTTACTCGACAGCTAAAGGAGAAATGAGTTCTGCTGAATGAACAGGAATAGTTTTCTATTTCAAAGTTGCTTTGCTTATTTTCTTCTCTTCCACATGAGACCGTGGGGATTACACACCGAGTATCGACCTTCGTTTTGATCGCGGCGGATGATGCCAGAAAGCCACCCAATCGACGGTAAGCTTAATGACATGATCCATTCATCCAAAGTAGACTATCCTATACCACATACTGTAGAGACATCCTTTCCTGGCGAAAACATCGTTAAATTACATGACATCGCTAGACCCAAGTTTTCTCACACGTCGCAGACCGACGTACATGTACCAATATTATGGTACCCGAAAATACTGAAGTACACATTTGTATTGTGTACCTTGAGGATGGCGCCGCGTACGCCTCCCACTCCTCCGGCGGAGAATGAGGCCTCGCGCATGTGGGTGCGGTTCCTGTCCCCTTACTACATCTGTAACGCCATAGCGCTGCTCATGTATATACCGATTCGCTACCAACGGACCAGCGAGGCGCTGCTCGAGCGTGAAAACTTCCTCAACTTACCATTGGTACAACCTCATTTAGTGAAAAATACACATCTTAATTGAGTACAATTTTTGCTAACAAAATTGTTTTATCATTTTGTAGGAACAAGAGATTTTCCTACTGGCACTGGGTTCATGGCTACTGAATTACCGCAAAAAGGCGACAGCAGACGGCGTCGTCGCGCTCTTCTTCATGTATGGCAAAATTGCCATCTTGGCATCATTATACTACTTGGACATCACCCTTTTCGGGTGGTACGCAGTCGTCTGTCTCGGTAAATTATCTGAGCTGGAAAAAAAACTATAGTAAAGAGCACTGTAGCTGATAGCATTTTACTTAAGTATTTTTTTATGTTGTGTAGTGCTGTTCGCGGCGGTGGGGCAGCCTAAGTATGAAGGTCCGTCCAAGATTACTGAACTGGACCCAGCGACGGTGGAGAAGTTGATCAAAAAAACTACTGGCTCCAAGAAGAAGACTCCGCCCAACTCGTGGCTGGTTTTCTACTACGCTGACTGGAGTGACTCATGTGTGGAACACGAGCCAATGCTCGCTGATCTCTCCATCAGGTTTGTGATGACATATTTTTTAACTAGTGCTTCAAGTATTGTGTTGTGGTTAAAAAGCGGTGAATGACGTGATACGTGGTGCTGGGATACTATGGAGCAGATACTCGTCGAGCTCGTTGCGATTTGGCAGGGTGGATGTGAACAAGTGGTCGGATCTGGCTGTAGAGAACCGGATTAGTGTGTCATCATCATCGTGGCAGCTGCCGACTTTGATCCTATTCCAGGATGGCAAGGAGGTCATGCGCTTGCCTCCGATTGATAACAATGGAAAAGTCACGAAGACGGTACTCGACCGGGTAAGGAAGCAGCGATGGAGAACTATTATCAAAGACCTGTTGAAGTGCTCACTCCTTTCTTTTTATCGCAGGCGGGACTTATTGCTGTCTTTAAACTACACGAGCTGAAGGATGGCAAGCCGGCCGCTTTCAAGCCAAACACCAGTTAAAGCGAAGTTGAATACGTTGCCGTAATCGGCACTTTTAACGAAAATGAAGCAAGTTCACAATCTGCCAAAAGGAAGTCGAGTCAATGTCTTTAGTAGGAATATAGGAGCGCGGCAGCCCAGATACTTGGTTTGTGAGCGGCGATGGGTAGCACTTCAAGAGTTACCTTGCGTCCAAACGGAAAAGGGCGTTTGAGCGTCCAGTTTGAACGCTTAAGCAAAAGTTACTGTCGACCACTAGCTCAAAATGAAACGTCTGACAGGCGACTTGTTCAGTCTGCATTATTTTACAGCAAAACAATACTTCGAGGTACATGTTTCGAGAGTGTGCAAGTTGAAATCCGGGAGAAGTATATGTACAAGTAATGCCCAACCAATTGTGAATTCTCGTCAAGTGTGTAAAAGTCAGCGTGCATGAAAAACAAGGTCGCACCTGCAGCCCGATTTCTAACAACTGCACGCAAAGTGGACTCGCATCAGTTGTTCGAACAGGCGAAACGAGCGATGCATCTTTAAACGGCCTTGGTAGCAACGCGAGACAAAACACCCGATACATTTCTCCACTCCAGTTCTACGATACTTACCTTCGAAAGTGGTCACCAAGAGGCCAGAATCGCACCAGGCTTGAAAAAAATGACCCATTCGAGCGGTGAAATATTTGTCTGGCCCAAGCTCCAAGTTAAATGCAAGCGTCTTTGCTGCAATCCCGAGCAACTTCCACCATGCGAATAGCAGATCCGCTCGCTCGTGGACAACACAATCGCCTAATGTTCAAAAAGTGCCTCATACATGGCTGGCACTACTGCTCCGGCACAGCCTCCGCGACGGCACCGAGGTCATCCTGCGTGTGTCGATTGTAGAAGAAAACTCTCTGACAGTACATGTGCGTGCCTTAGTTTGTGTGCAGTTCCCAAGCGAGCACCGGCTGCCGCTGGCGTCACCACATCTCATGATTACTTGACTAGACCGGGGCGTTAGTTGCCCTATGCGTTGGCCCGTGACAAACTTGTTGTCCACGCACAATTGATGCCTGTGGAGCTGAATCCACTCAATGGACATCCCGTGGCCTCGAAACGGCACAGTGTTGACATTTTCAAGCAAAATTCCGCAGCCTTTCACCCCCCACGCCGTCCAGCGTCAGTCACTCGGGATCATTATCGAATCCACCCGCCAAAGACACAGCGTCATACTCATCATGATCGGCATTGCCACTACGAGTCCACAGGATTCTATCATGGCCCCTCGACGACGCTCGCGCTCGGAGGGATCCACGAAAGCGGCCGCGGAACTCCAAGCATCGCTTGCACACGACAGAACGACCTCATTATCTCGCTTCTCCATGACGGAGCTCTACGTACGGACATCCGACGGCGTGGTGTTCCAGGATGAAGACTTCCAGCGTGAGACGATCGCCAAAGCCGAGCGTCTGGTCGAGACGGCACTGAGCCCCGAGAGCTCGGAGCGCAATGCGCTCATCGCCGAGAAGGCACTCAAGTACCGCGAAATGCGCTCGCGACGACCGAATTGCGCGATGTGGAGTCTCGAGATGGCACTTCGAACGCAGAGCTGTCCAGTCCCCACTGAACGATTATAGAGAACTTAACTATCGTTTATAGAGAAGGAAATGCCTCCTTCTCTATAAACGATAGACACCTGAAGTATTTTAAGCAAATAAAGTTGTATGTATACGAATGAAATGATCCCAATCTCTTCGTCGCATGAAGAGCAAGTTGATCCAAGACTTGGATCAATCGAAACTGTACACTTAACGTTAGTACTGATGAAACAGTTCCTAGCTTTATGTTCTCGACAAGCGCAGAGAGAATCTTCAAGCCTATCGGTCTCATTTGCGCAGATTCCAAGTCTCTGCATCATGCTCCTCACTTTAGTAACCTCGACACACGTTGCTCAACAACTTCAACTTGAAGCTAAATTGTATCCATCTCGCTGTTCAACTGTAAAATATGGAAACATCCAACCCAACCTTCTCATCAAACGTATTATAACACTTTAGGAGTGAATACAAACGTTAGTAAAATCCATTCCCGGCCCGAGAACAATGTGCGGCGATTCGTGCAGCGAGAGCTGCTCTGGCAGCGCGCTCTTCATCTTCAACGGCGTGGATTTACTCTGCGGCGTAGCGCTCACTGTCTACAGCCTCTACATCGGTTCTAAAATCATATTTAAAATCTTATTTACTATAATAATTCCACTAAATTATATATTTTCTTAAAATATTTTTTAGGACTAAACCACTACGCCCCCGAATGGCTCTATGGGCCCATACTGGTAGTAGGGGGTCTACTCATCCTGTCGGCGCTCATGAGCTGGTGTGGAGCCTCGAATCGGAGTTGCTCCGTGTGTCTCTCGTGTTCATCATATCTGCTGATTTTACTGGCTTTGACCGAACTGGTGCTGGCTGTGGTCATTCTGACCCAAGGAGCCACGATCGACCAGTTTTTGCGGCAACACCAACAAGAACTCAAAATTACGTACGCGGAGAAGGTTTTCCGAGATTTTAGTTTGAGTTTTGGGGAACTTATTTGAGATTTTTTGGTTTTGGATGTTGTAGGGATGAACAATTGCGGAGACTTGAAGAGGACAAATTTATTCCGGCCTATGGATTGTTGACGCTGTTCGTGATGGAAGTATTGAGGTTCTGTTGCAGTAGTAAACTGTATCGAGCACGACGTCACCGGAAATATCACTACCGACAGTTGAGTACACTGCGGGATTTGGACGATGAATTGTTGACAGTCAAGAAAGAGAAGGTGAGCGTACATGTACATATTCTGTTTGTACAGTGTAACGTAGTTGCTGACTTTATGTTGTGTTGCCTTTTGGTGAAGGACATTTCGAGCAAGTATACGTCGCTCAAGGACAAGTACCGAAAGAAATACGTCGCGCCTGAAGCCGTACCTGTGAACGAAAATTCGAAGGAGACTGGTGCCTTTTACTTATGAGGTAAAGAATGTATGATCTTTTCAAGATGCAGAAGATCTATTGTGTATGTCTAGGTATCAAGTGATTGGAGAATGGAGTACGTCGAATCTCGCTACAACGTGACTTTGAGTCGGTGTGCTATGGATCGAAGCGCGAGGTGTAGCTCGTCGTGCCGTTCATTACATTCGATGGAACTCGCCGCCATTTCCTGAACGACCTGGTCTAGTTTCTCCTGTTGTTCGGCTTGTACGACTTTTACTTCGTTACCCAGCGCTCGGATTTCTCGTGAGCAGATCGTCATGCCTTCGTCGACTGCGCACCGGATTCGAGCATGATTCTTCAACAAGTTGTCTACAACATCCTTTGTGCGATATTCTTGAGATGCGACAGCATCCGAGAGCGCATCTATTCGCTGACTAAGCTGCGTCTTGTCCAATTTTCCTTGACGATCTATAGTTTCCTGCAAAACTTTGAGCTTGCCTAGCCACTGAGATTGCTGTTTTGAGACTGTGCTTCGAAGTGCTGAGTACTCTTTCGCTAGCACCTGAATATCACTCGCTACTGTCGTCGTGGCATCATTCGTTTGCTCTTTGAGAGCGAAAAGCTCAACTTGAAGTTGACTGCTCTCTTCCTTGAGTCTTTTCAGAGCCTCCATGGCATCTTCTTGCGAGATCTGCATCGATTTCTGAAAATGCGCTGCTTCTCGTTCGCGTGTCATAAGGTCTTCCGATGTATTTTTCATCAGAGCTAGCTTCGACTGAGATTCGTACAGCGCCAATTCAAGTTTCGAACACGTTTCTTGGACACTGAGAAAGCGCCGTTCCGATGTTTCATGAAGCTGTCGACGTTTGCCATCCATTCGAGGCACTTGAGACTCCAGTATTCGGATTGAGCCTTCTAACTTGGCAACGCGGTCCTGCAGCTGCGACGTCGTGGTCGCGAACTGCTTCTGCATCTCCTCTATAATGCCAACACATTGTACCACAAACCATTAGAATGAAAAGCAGCAAATCGCAGCATCTTCGTATGAACCTACCAACTTCACACGTAAAGACGTCGGATAACGAGTTAAAGGCGTCATGCAGCATGTCCACCTGACAAAATAATTCTACCTATTAGCTATGATCTGCCAGTATAAGAAAATTGCTAGACATCACCTTGCCCACCAGCTCTTGCAGAGTTTCATCTCGTTGTGTCACCTCTCGACTTTGAATCTGCAATAAAATAATAATTTAAATCACTTATTTCACGTTGATATGAGCTTGAAGTCTTCGCTCACCTCGAGGTTGTTCTTGAGCTCTTCCACATCCGACGACAATGCGTTCTATACGCAAAAAAAACAATAGAAATCAATACCAACACATCGGAGACCATGTCAACTACAAGTCGCACCGTCTTCTTAGTAAGCGATACCGCAGAAAGGGACTTGGTAGTCGTTGCCACCGCCGCCTTGGAACTCTCCGTGGGTCGCCGTAGAGCCACCATCAAAGAGGAGCTGGCTTCTCACCCCAAGCAAGGGGCTTGTCCGTTATTGTCCGTTACCGGCATGAGCTTGATTTCGGTGAGCCGGTCATCTCCGCTTGCTGGAATCAGCTGAAGTGCATAGCGGTCGTGCTTTATCAACCACATCTTGGAGGTAAGACTTGTCGCGTAGATAGCGTATGGTAGATGCATATGAACATTTCTCCTTGACAAAATGCTAGACTCGGAAAACACAACCCACTGAGCTTTAGAGAATATCCAGGCCGGAGCTTGAGTGGCATAGCTTTCCGCCGTGCGCAAGGACTGACACCTGCGCCCGTTACTGCCGCTGCAATAGCAACAGTTCAGATGCGCCGAACTAGTCGAATTAGGAAATGGAAAAATATAATTAAAAAAGGCCCCAAGTTTGGCTGGTGTGTTCGGATAGCCAACGGCGCGGGGCTTCTGGACTCAGCTGTGCCGTTGTCTGTGGGGTACAGAAGCAGGAGCTGCTTTAGCGGTAACATCTCCGTTTACACCCTTGACGTCGCCAGCCAGCAGCAGGTATCTTTCGCGTTGGCAAAGATCGTCTCCGGCCACGTAAGGGCGCGAATGAATTGAAACCACCGCCGCCGCAGCGTCTCAAGGAGTGAAAACCACTGCCAAGTTTAGCAACTAGAGATGAAAGTTAGAGTTGCCAATGGCAAGGTGGCTGCTTGGTTGCAGTTGTTGAAGTGCGCGCGCACGGCTATGCCATCGCGAAAGATCGGGACATAGCCCACGCTACCATTGAAATAAAGTGAATTCCATCACTAGCTGACCAATCTGAGCACTCAAATGGAGTAGTTTTGTCCAGTAAAAACGCCGGAATGAATCGCTAACCATTGGATGTTGAAGTTGCATTGCACTCGAATTTCGAGTCGAAAGGCGATGATGGTGCTATGGCGCAATGCGCTTTCGTCACCGTGCCACTCGTTCGTCCTTTGCCTGTACGACTAATGTTGTCAAAGCCCCTAAAGTTGTGGCCCTGTAGTCAACGCGCTCAAGTCACCGTTGGTATTAACTCTTCAACAGTATTATTAATAGTATTAGTATTAGCAGTCCCGCTCGTGGGACTCCATCATGGAGTCCATGTGTGAGCTATGAGATGATATGGTGCTAAAATCTCACCAGCTTGCCAACTCAAAAGCAGCATGTAGGCCTCGACTACATGCTATCCCGGGACAATCCTTGCTGTTTGCATCAACGCAGTCGGGGCCGCCCACTATACTGAGCGGCTCCTTTTTCCTGAAATCAACTGAAAAAGTAAAAAAAATTCGCTGGGATGAGTCGTCGACGGAAATTTCCTTCGATTGCCTGTTG
The DNA here is from genome assembly GCA_014706105.1 of Phytophthora quercina. Classification (NCBI taxonomy): domain Eukaryota; phylum Oomycota; class Peronosporomycetes; order Peronosporales; family Peronosporaceae; genus Phytophthora; species Phytophthora quercina. Next base: position 941,392 of record JACBOW010000019.1, on the reverse strand, counting down.
GTCTTCTTGCGTTGGCTGCACGGGCACGCGCCCCGTCAAACGACTTGCCCTCATTATGGCTGCCACGACAGACCCGACCGGCCAAACTCAGCCAGTATGATCTCCATTCGGAGATTTACTCAGTCCGTAACAAGTTGCGTTCAACGTTCATCGCTCGCCACATGACGTCGATCTCGCCACACCGCCCCTCGCTGTCTGAGAGCCTCAAGCTCAGCTACTTGGCCACTTTGGGCGAGGACTCGGAAGAGCCTGCCTCGCCCCCCACTGAGCCTGTGGACGACCACCACCCGCTCGTGCTGGCTGTGGACCATGTGACCGAGCCCATGTTGGCTCTGGAGCACCGCTCCAAGTCCGAGAGCTTCATCTGCACGTCACAGGGCATCGTCTTTGAGGACGCCAAGAGCGAGTACAAGAGCAAGCTCAACAACCTCGTGGCTGCAGCAGCCAATGCCAACGCTCTGGGCTCACGGAGCAACGTGCTGCTGGCCAAGAAGGCGCTTCGATATCGCAAAGCGATCGAGCGCCGCCGCATCGTGGAGTGAACATTATTGAGACAAATGCCTCGCGTCACCAGACGGTCGTCTGTTATTTGTTTTAGAACGCTGCGTGCGGACGAACTGCAAGTTGAAAAATGAGTCACCTGTTGTGACGCTCGAGGCCTTCGGAAGTTGAGGCTGCAGTTGAAGCAGCTGTGACTGACTGAAAAACCTACAGTACTGTAGCTGTATATTGCCCCCCAACCAAGTGTGAAGGTGACTCAACACTTGAGTGGGGGATAGATGTTGTCAAAGAGTAGTAAAATAGCCTGTTGCTATATATTTAAACGCCTCGACTGAATCGCAGCGATATTGAATTTGCATGATTCATTAGCCAGACATGACTTAGTATACATATGTAGAAGAAGAGCTCGTCCAAGGTAGTGTTCTAAGTGATTGGACCTCACTTTTGAAAAAAAAAAGAGAAGGAAGTTGAACGAACCCAAAGCTTCTTGTAAACTCCTGATGAGCGGAGATAACTCGTACACAAAACTCGGTAATCCTGAAAAAGGTTCATTGAAAGTTAACATGCAAGTGAGGCTCATCTCACGCATGTATCGGATACCACAACAGTTCATCCAGCTTGGTGACCCCCACAAGTGGTTCGCGTTCAAGACTCCCAGAATACTCCTCGTTTAGACGTAGGCACCAAATGGCATTCCGTCATTGTGCCAAGCTCGTCATCGAGGGAGAAGAAGTTTGCCTACCTGCGTTCATCACTATGTGCCTCCAGAAATGTCCATTGACATGAGGGTGGGAACAATCGACGTCCTGCAGTTACTGCGCTGTTCTGCTACATGTAGTGACCGAACGCTTCCGGGATTTTGAGTTCTGGAAACTCATAGCACACGTAACGCGAAATGTGATGACATGCGATGTGTCGAGAGGAATCGGCAGTGAGGCCAGAAGGCAACGAGATGGCATGACCTGGCGTGGAGTGCGTTCAGCTATGGGCTGTGCTAATAGCACTTTCGAAGATGGCAGTTTTGGGCGGCGTCCAAATATATGGACAAATGATGGCGAATTATTTCGAGGCGAGGACAGACTGGTGAGGCTAGAAAACCTGACCGGTTTACAAATCCTGGGTTTTCGGCCAAAGCTAAAGCAGCTTCCTGCTTCTTTTTGGAGGTTGACCGCCGCTCTGACACCCTTGGTTAAGTCCACCGGCCCAGCAGTCCGCGTGGAGCCAACATTGACCGCAATGTTGCGTTTCCATCTCGAGCTTCCGTTGATCTTGGACCGTTTTAACAGACTACGCAACCATTGTCGAAAGCGATGTTGTGTGAGCACACCTCGTAGTCATGGTGATGACGGCCAAATCAGACACTGAGTGCCACAATACCGTACCGCTGGTAAAAAAATCTTCCAAGAAACGCCACTCGGTTTCGGTTGAAGCGATCCTATCTGGACCCGTGCAACCACGCTGCCAAGATGCCAAGCCGTTCCGACACCACTTGAATGCTGCGATGGTCCAGCAAGTCATTGCACATTTTACTTCAGACTCAACACCCACTTCAACAACAATGACGCAAAGCGATTCGTCACTCTCGACAGCGACATTTCGCGACGACGATCATTGTCCGAACCTCAATCTCCTGGCTGCAATCCCCAATCAGAAAACGACGAGGACGAGCACCTGCGATCCAAGTCCGAAAGTGTTATCTGCAGTGTTATCTGCACGGCACAAGGTGTTAAATTCCAAGACAAGTACCACAAATACCAAACCAGACTGGACAACCTCGTGGCATTGGCAGCTAACCCGGCCAGCTCCAACAGCAACGCACTGCTCGCCAAAAAGGCGCTCAGATATCGCAACAAGACAATTGAGCGCCGACGCGGATCCAACTAAACCACCGATAACCTATTAGACACAATTTTTAAATTGCAGCTCCTCGTACAATATAGCAACATGCCCATTAATCAAGGCACAGTACTTCACTTGTCCTCAGTTTAGCCACATCCACGCTGCTTCTCCTTCTTCATGGTCCTCTTCTTGGCTTTGTCCTTGCGTGCCTTATCCTTAGCCAATAGTTCCTTCTCGTACTTGACTTTCTTCTCATGTTCCTTCTTCATCTTCTCTCTCATTGCATTCTGAGCTTGTTGCACTCTTTGTCTATTGGAATTAGCAGGTCCCGCGTCCTCCGTGACTTTCTCCTTGTCCATAATCTTCACCACGTTGCCTTCCTCATCAAACTCCGACATGACAGTGAAGCCATATTCACTGATAAGTTGCTCACGAGCCGCGATCTCCTCACGTGTCATATTCTTGAGACGATCAGCAGCTTTCTGCTTCTCCTTTTCAGCAGCTTCTTCTGCTTCTTGACGTTGTTTCTCACGCACTTGAAGCTCCTTCATCTTCTTCTCTGCCAGTTTAAGTTCTTCTTGTTGTTGCGTCTGTTGCTGTTCAGCTTGGAGAAGCTTCTCAACGTCTTGCGTCATCTTGGATTCGTCCAAAGTCTTGTCCAGAACGTCTTGAGATACCAGGCCGTCTGCAGCGCCAGAGAAGACGGCGATCACGCTGGCTACGCGCTCTGACACGTCCATGTCATCATCTTGGAGAAGACCCAGTGCGTACTCGACGTACACGGAGGCGTCCAGGCTCAGCGCTGACACCTTAGCGCGCACCCACGCTTCCATCGCCAACGAATTCGGGATGAGTAACTGGATACCCGAAAATAAAGGGAATCCGAAATTAAGTCCGAAAATAAGTGGTGAGGGAAACTACTACAATAATATAGCATTCTAAAATTGCTGCTTTCACTATAACATTAATTTTTATGTGTCCATATTTGCATACAATCTCTAAGAGTACAAATAGTACTAACGGTACTACAACGGGTTTCAGGCAAATATTTCGAAGTGTGATGGCTATGCTACGGTCTAAGCTTCAGCGCAAACTCGAAGACAGCAAGACACAAGTTCACTCAAGGAATCAGAGACAACGCGTGGGGCAATCAGATCCGACCGTACGTGTTGCTCCAGTACCAGCTAATAGTTAAAGACCATCGTACTCTGAAGGCAACACAGCTCAAGTACTCGCTGGTGCCAGAGGAGATAGAGAACACGACATGTCCACCGTCCCAGCAAACGCGAGCTCGGCATTGACGAAAGCGATGGCGCGTTTACATTTTTAGTGTATGTTGCCTAGATGCACGAAGTTCCATGCACCTTAATTTCGTATTGGCTCAATTTTAGACGGCGTTTGTGTGAATAATTCGTGCGGCACGAACGGTACCAAGCATGTCGTTCGCGCGCTAGATTTACACCCAACAATCGTAATGAAACCAGCGCATCATAGCGAGGCGAAGCAGCTGTGATAACACGTTGGAACGTTGGAACGTATTTAGTGTTTGCAGGCACGACGTTGCGTAGACTGGCATCCTTGTTGAGTGGTCAAAGTGGTCTAGAGAAGACAGTTATCTTGAAACCGATTTTTTTTGGATAAGATGCAGTTGCGCACTCGTGTTTACGGGTACTGTACTCGCCAATGGATGGCGAGTCGCCATCGCCCGTGTTGCACTAAAACTTCATGGCAGCAGCACCATGACTGGATTCATCTTGAAGAGGAATTTACCTTAGGTAACAGAAAAAATAAATTATTGTGATCACCTGGCGAGTCGCAGCGCTGGAAAATTAGTGCTCGCAGCTGGACGCTCAACTCTGCTTGGTGGCACGCCAGGACTGCAGAGCGACTCGACTTCTGCGTGATTTTTTTTTTGCCAAAACGTTTTTGGGCTGTCCAAAATACTACAGTTGTTGAAGTGTACGACAAAAACTGCTTACTTTAGTACTAGTACACTGTTACCAAGACGTGCTAACATAGGCAGGGGACCACCCCGCGACAAATGCGTGTTGACGCTCAAGACGAAGAAGTCTCATGGATTGAGCTTGAAAGTCAGAGAATCTCTGACAGAGATACAGATTCGAATCCTGGTACACCTTCAGCATAGCCCCTGGGTATCAGCTCACTCGGCACACGTTCTGGTCACCGAAATGGGAACAACGATGATCGCTGACGAGAAAGAAGGAACCCCTTTGTCAGGCTGGAGAAGTCAAATCGACGTGAACTCCGTGCATCTATGTAGACACTGTCAAGACTAGACAGGCCAAGCCGGCGTGGGTGATACATGTATGTTGTTCGCGGCTGAACGCAACTACGCAACTCTGCTGAGTCCACTCAACATGTTGCCGCTGTGCGTTACTGGTACGCAGAGATCAGAGGTTGTCCAGTTCTCTCCACTCATCGAGACGACCACGACGACAATGACCATTTCTGAAGTCAACGAAGATCAAGTCAAGTAGCGTTGGGATGTACAAGAATTCCATCTTATGCCGGAATTCTGTGGAGAACGGGACTTGATCTCCCAGTATCTTGACAACGGATGTACGGTGCAAAAATGCACTATCGCTGCGATTTAATTCTCAGCATTAAATACATAGCTCATCAGCTATTTCATCACTAGACAACGTCCATGATCTCCTCTCTTTGGTAATAGATAGCTGTTATCACAGCCAGCCAAAGGCTCTTGATCTCTTCTTCTCATACCATGGCGCGGCGCTCCAGCACTTTGCGGTATCTAAGTGCCTTCTTAGCCAACAACACGTTGCTCTGTGAGCTGGACGAGTTAGTGGCCAATGCCACGAGGCTATCGAGCTTGGTCCGGTACTTCTGGCACTTGGTGTCCTGGAACACGACGCCTTGTGCCGTGCAGATGAAGCTCTCGGACTTGGAACGATGTTCCAGTGCTGCGAGACTCTCCCCTCGGTGTACAGCCAATACGAGAGGGTGGTGGTTGTCCACAGGCTGCTCAGAAGACAGCACAAAAGCAGGTTCTTGTTCGGTTTTGTAGTTGAGGCGACAGCCTTCGGACTGCGAGCGGCGGCGCGAGTCGAGTGACATTTGGAGGTTTTGGAGCTCTTGGTAGTGTCGGTGCTAATCTCAAAGTGAGGTCGGAGCGCCTGAGTCGAAAGCGAGTCGAGTCGCGTCGTGGCAGAATCAGTCGGTATACTGAAGTCAAGTGAGTCGACCCGCACATCTATGCAGCTGCTTGAAGAAGGCGCTTCGAAGCGCAGAAAGTTCCGGCGCCTCAACCGAATTTTGTGAGACTTTTTAGTAGCGTTTAACTTTCCTAGTGGAAAAGTTCATTATGCAAGTTAGTTTTGAGGAAGAAGTCGTGACTATAGGCCAATAGTCTACGGCTACTGGCCAACCAGTTGGAAGATAGATCCTAGCAAGCCAGGTACAGCAATTCCACTATCGGAGCGCATCGCCTCTGGCTCCGGTTTCCAGATTGCAACCTTCGACACAACTGCGGACTTTCGACAATACGAGAGTGTGGCTACACGCTGGGACACCCCAATTGAGCTGAACACGCGGCGACTGGCAAGCCATAGCGCTCGCCAGTCGCTATGTTGTTACATGTAGTCTCCATCATTGCTATAGACTTGCCTGTCGAGACGTAGCGGTCTCGAAGCGCAGCAGCAACAGTGCTAGTTAAGGTGAAACCGCCCTTCAAAAGGTTCACTTCGACTGATGTCGGATACTACAATCCGCATATCCTACAATCCGATCTGCATAGCCGCGTGCATCGGCCACTTGGGCTATTCGAAAGATTCGCTCTCCAGGCCCTGCGTGGCGTTCACAGGCAAAAGCTGGTCACGTCGTCCATTGTTGTGGCAATAAAGGTCCGGCAGATCTTTATGCAGCAAGATTTCGCGTGAGGTGCAGCCCCGTGCAGACTTCCCCTCACACCATGTCGCACTGAGCTTTGGAGCTTTGGATCCGAATTTCTCAAGAACTTCGAGGGCACCTCTGCCACGGAGCAGCTTGTCCGCGATCCATGCCATCGCTTTCGAAGCACGGCCTTCAATTTCCCGAGCTGCTCTCGAAGTAGCACAGAACACCAGCTTCGTCTGGCCTGTTCTAAACGACGTCACGCCTCAAAAATCATAAATGGCTACATTCATTTCTCTGGTCGCAGCAAGTTGAAGTGGCAAAAAGTATCTAACATCTAATGACAACAGCTTAAATCGATCGAAGTCGACGCAACAGCCCACGCATCACACCACGCATCGGTTTAGCACGTTGTTCAGCCTCAGGAATCAGTCGTGGAGCGTAGAGCGCTCGAACGTGAGCTCGAACGGGATACGACGGCTTCTGCTGAGGATTCGAGACATGGTACACTCCTCGTCCTCCAGCCTCAAGTCGCCGCTTCAAACGCTTGGAAATATCTCGTCGAATGAGTGCCAGACTGCGTTGAGCTGCGTATTGCAACGCCAAGTCCACAAACGCGCGAGCAATGACCGGAGGAGATTGGTAACCACACGCTCGCATCACTTGAATCGTAGCACCAAAGTCTCCACGGTGACTTTCAAACGCAGATCGAACAGCATCAGCATGAGCGTGGAATTGATCCAGTCGAGTGATGATCTTCTCCTCTGTGTCATCGCTGCGCTGCACGACGCGGTTCACGACATCAACCGGGGGTGGATTAAACTCGACGTGGTAGGTTTTACCCGTCACGTGGTCTACACGTCGACCAGCGATACGGCGAATAACTTCATTATCAGGTACTTCAAGCTCAAGTACACAATCAGGCGCTGCCATGCCACCTTGAGCAGTTAGCAAAGCTTCAGCTTGTTTGGAGGTACGTGGGAAACCATCCAGCAACCAACCACGAGCTACACAGTCGGATTCAGATAGGCGACTGAGAACGACGTCGACGATGAGATCGTCGGGTACCAGTTCACCGTGATCCATGAATTGCTGAGCTTTTAATCCCAACGTAGTCTTCTCTTGAATAGCTTGACGCAAAATGTTACCCGTCGACAAATGAACGACTCCCAACATCTCGACGAGAAATTCGCATTGAGTGCCTTTGCCACCAGCCGGAGGACCGAGAATCACGAGTCTTGGAGGTGAGATTTTGCCAGGTACAACGTCGAGTTGAGGAAGTACCGGGAATGTTGCAGCACTGGATTGACGCATTGAAGAAGTCGACATGAGAGAGTTGAACTGAGCACGACGCATGTCTAAGTTGAAAATTTGCTGCGAGTTGTTGCTGCTTGGAAGCGAATTGAGGAATAAGCGGACGTTGATCTCTCGACAACAGATCACTGAATAACGTCCTGAAAGAGACTGGGGGAGATAAGAATACCAGGTTCACAGTAGCTTCACGTGCTGATTAGTCGAGGCAGTTTTGCAGCTGTATCGGTTCATTGGATTGATCCAGATTAGGGCACCGAGCAATCAAGCTGCAAAAGTTTCATGTGTTCAGAGCGCAAATTTTGAAGTCTTTTGATTCTAAACCACAAAATGTACTACCGTACATGTAACGGAATAGTTTACCAAGAACTGCAAAATAGCTTTTTCCTCGCGTACACTATCTTGACACTCGACGCGTTGATTCCAGTCATGTATGGCCGGTTGTACTTAAGGTTTCGGATCCCTGTCACTCGTTTGGCCTGTCGAGCTATTCTTCCTCCTAGATGTACTGACGTGGGGCAACTGGGTGAGTATTCCTTGATCTCTCAGTATTAGATCATCGAGCACAATTTGGCGCCGTTATTGCTAAGTCGGTTAGTCATGAATTTGGTGATGGTACCTATGCGTACGTCACTCTCACTCGACGTGATGGTAATGCTCTGCTCTTACTTCGAGGTGAAGGCAAACTTGACTAAGAAAAGTTGGAAGAAGCAGGCAAAGCTTGATTCGCGTGGTAGGTAGAACGGTTTATAAGTCACTACTACTGAAGTAAATGCGACACCACGCCCCGAAATGGGAATAAAGATGTCCACAACGCAGACTCCTGCTGAAATAACTTGGAGAGCAAGAACCAAACGTGAAAATATGTCACGATGTGTTTGGGCAATTTAGGTTCACAGCAGCACAAGTAAAAACCACTGGCACAGCGATTGATTGGGTTCCGTGAACTTGTCTCGGAATGAAGAGTGTGCTGCAAACAGACCACCCATTCCTCCGAATGTATACAATAACCAATTTCCCAGGTTTACTTTGCCAAGTCGTGTTGTGGGAGTCAAATTTGCCTCTTCGGTAGCGATGTACATTTGCTAGTTTTCGTGGTTACAAATTCCTAGAAATTGGTACGTGACTTGAGTACGTTCTTTCTCGCTTTGATCGAATTTCTTGGCGTGGCATAATGACAGACGCAGCGACACCCTCGACTGTGCTCAATACAATTTTGCATCTGTATCCAAGAGCCTGCATAGCTGTACCTCGCTTCTTTCGTTGACGTCTAGCGTGGTGATACGCCGGTAGAGATATCGAAGTGCCATCATAATCATTGTTCCCATAGTATTCGCCAGAATGTCCTTTATCGAAATTGTACGGACAAATGAATAGTGGTGCATCTTTTCAACTGCATGTAGACTACGAGACAGCCCATTACATTAAACACTCGAACAGCGTAAAAGTGATCATGAACGTGGAATTTCGCAGGTAGGTTTCTTGTAAAAGTGCAGCAACCGCAGGAATTACCCCGACACTCATCAACACAATGAGCGTAAAAGTCCATAATATGTTGGTAGCTTGTAAGGAATTTATGCGTGCTGTTGGCAGCGCCGACTATTGAGAAGTATCGTGATGTCCTCCATTATCTCTTCTTGGTGTTTCAGCTCGTTGCTATCGGTGTGTGTGTGTCATTGATATGCTCAGTTGGCAATGGGTACCAGCTTGTGGAGTTCTATGCAGTTTAGTCTTAGCCCAAACTATACTAACTGTTGACGCGTTGACTCCGATCATGAAACAGAGACTTAAGTTCACGTACTGGATGGTGGTTGGTAGAATTGTCCTCTTTTGGCTAGTTCACGCAGTTCTTCTGCTCGGCGTCTTAGTACTGGGTCGATTAAACTTGAACGATCGCGTGTTCCTGGAGTTTGTCATTCTTGGTCAACATTCGCAATTCCACGTGGTCCCGTTCCTCTTGAGTCGAGTAATTACAGTTCTCGTTTGGTCAGCTCGCTACGTGTTTGTAGCACTAACTCGACATAATGATGATGCGCTAGTCTTACTGCGTGGGAACGTGGAATTCGACTACGAAGTCGGAAGAAACAGGTGAAACGTGCTGCATTTCGACAAAGAAATAGTGCTCCCGCTGATTTACCTGAGAGTGTAGTCACTGCCACTCCACTGGAATTGTTTTTACCGTCAATGCAATACGTATATGCAAGCGTACTACCCTTCAAGTTCTGAATCTTTGCATGTTGGTGCTCGTATTGGTGAGCAGACGTATTAGCGATGTGTGCTACCAAATCGTTACCCAGAATCGCTCCTGCGTTAGCCCGTCACAACAATTTTTCTAAACCAAAGTCTACAAACGCTACGTAATCGTCATCATGCCTGCACAATCGTCTTCAGCTCGCAATTTCATGGTGCTAACTTGCGACGGCTGGGTGTTCTAGCGCCAACCTCAGGTATCCTATAGATCTCCAGTATGATCCTGTTTGCAGCTGGAATGCGAATTGAGTAAATATCACGTTGTCCAACATTTGGGGTTTTGGTTTATCCAAGTAGACATCGTCTTCAGCGCTATACTAAGTGATATTTGAGCGCGTGGGTGACGTTTATCGTGATGTTCTGGTCTAGTCCTAGGATCTGTAGGTTGCGCCATCAACTTCTTAGAGGCCCAAAGCAAAACACTTTAATCATTTTCAGCGGAACTCGATCCCAACAAAATAATCAGCTTTATCAGTATTTCCGCGTGTCAAGAAGTCCCGCAGGGTCTTGTTGAGTGAGGTTCATGATGATCCATCCGTTAAAGCGGACCGATGAGAACTTTCCTGCTCCCTTGGGTGAAATATTCAACTACTGTAGATCGTGGCATGTGACGGAAAATCACCATCGTTTGACCCGCTTCTGATGCTCAAGAATGTTCTAGTGAGACTCGAGTCCGCGAAGCGGTTCACTTGAATCATGTTCCACCTCAGATTCTTTATTTTTTAATCCGTTATCGTCGCTGTTGGCTTGCGCTCCGCAATGTTTTTAGCACCGGCACCCTTAGCGCGAATTCTTGCGCCGATTTCAGCTATCTTCCACTTTCCTGGTATGGTGGTATTTGCTGCTGGGATGCGAATTGAGCACGTTAAGATCATCCTACCCGCATTTGACTTCTGCTTCTTACTAAACAATGTACTGGTAACAACCGCCGAGACTGCGATGACATCAGCACTTTGACAGTTGGCAGGCCAAAAGAGTGAAAAAGCTGCAAAACTAGCACCCACTGCTCCGCAAGAGTAAAAACCAATTATTTTCCGCGAGACCGATGTGAGTGCTCCGATACGAGGCCAAATGGTTCTTTTAGCGTCAATTCGGTCGAATTCCGTGACGAGATTCATTTGTAGCGGCGGACGCGTTGTTGCTTTGGTACTACCAGACTTTGGCTTGATTGTTTCGGAAGCTTTTGCTCCATAGGATACGACAATATTGCTACTAGACGAATACAATGGACCCATTACGCTTAGTGCAATTTTGCATCTGTATCCCAGCGCTTGTGTTGGAGTTCCTGGATCTTTTGGTGTTTAGCGTGTCGATATCTTCGATAGAGATTCCGTAACGATAGCGTAGTCATTGTCCCGATCACATTAGCTAGTACATCTTTTGTCGATAGAGTACGACCTCGAGCTATGATCAACGCGTAATGATGCACCTCATCTACCAAACCTAACGACAGCCACGCCATCAAAACCATATAAAATATCCACTCCCACAATGACACTGTGACGATGAAAGTCGTATTTCGTAGATGAGTTTCTTGGAACATTGAGTTGGTAAAATTTACCCAGCAAATAATTACGAGAACCACGCGAGTGTCACTGAGTATAACACAGAGTGTAATAGCCCACAACGTGTTGGCAGTTTGTATGAACCAGAAGTCGAAAGTCTGTACGATGATTTTTACGTACTCGAAGCGCATCCCAGACGCAAATACCATCATACCAGGAATGTGCAAAATGGCAGAGATAGGAGCGATAACACGCTGGAACTGCGAATGTGGCAAAACGTAAGGCGATCGCAGCGATGACGGATTGTTCAATGAGGTAGTTAAACTTTAACAGGAAGTGGTTGAATTTTTGCACGGAATTCGGAGTCAATATGACTGTCTTGACCATGAGTAAGGGGTCAAACGATGGCAACGTGTAGTGTACATCGTCATATGAAGAGGGGTTGACAGGCCCAACCGGATGAATCATGCAGTAGTATCGACGTAGTGACAATTGGGAAGACGAAAGAGTAGTGTACTATCAATATTCAGAATGACGTACACATGCGATGCTACACGGTTGATGACATGACTCTGGTTACCATCGCTATTGTTATCGTTACCGGAACGCTAGTGCAATGATACACAAGCTTGCTGTGATTATTGGGAGATGAAATGGGAGAACGTCACGACACTATTTAGTACTTTCGCTATCGATGTAGACTCCACAGAAATCTACTCACTGCTCCAGTCCCCAATGAAAGTTGGCTCTTGGATGATCCAGCAAGTTACCATGAACATGGCACAGATGTCTCTCAAGACGAAGCTCAGTATGTTGAGAATATTTTAATTGCAGCTTGGATGAATTTGAGTTTGGTTTTATTTAGTAAGAACGACTAATGTCTAGAATGATTCGAGCTTGCAAACCCCTTTTCTGACATCCAGAACTTCTGGACCAGAAGTAGATGTACACAAACCACGCGATGCTCACTTGTGAAGTCAAACCACCAACAATGAGGGCTTGAGGCTACACCCCAAACGGGAAAGATGCGAGTTGCCAAGATAAGTTTCTAGCAGAAGCCAACACGTCAAAATTCACCCAGGAAGAGAAAACACGGCTACGATCTGGAGGCCTCTAAATACTGCGCTCATGGTAATGACCCATAACATGCAGAATGCATTGAATCCAAATGTTTAATGCCTTTCACGATCAAAATCATCACCTCTATTATTCCATATACACGCTGTTTTCCATCTTCTTTTACTCGGGTATCGAGGACACGCCAGTCACAGCGGCTTTAGCCTTCCTCCTCGTTTCACGAGCGATGTGTGCTTGCACCCGCCAAGTCTGGTAGTCGAACTCGACTTTTCCACGCAGTATAATGAGAGCATTCTCATGAGTGCGAGTGGCCAGAATGTAAAACAAACGACCGTACCACACGAAAATGGTCACAACTCGACTCCAGAGGAACGACATGACTCGGAATTGAGCTTGACGCCCGAGAAAGTTGAGATCCCAGAACACTCGGTCACGAAGATTGGAATAGTCCCAAATCATGACATCGAGCGACACGAGCAGTTGAATGATAATGAAAAGTATGATGCAGCATGTCGGCATCCAGTTTTTAATGTGAAATCGATGGCGCATCGTTGGGGTTAATGCATCAATTGATAAACTCCACTGCGCCCAGAGAAAACTAGCGGTGACACCACACGTTGAAGTCCATCGCCAACACAAAATGTCAGCTAGACACAAATGCGCCGCGACTAACTGCAAAATCAAGAACAAAAAGTCAAACGACAACGCCACACGTTTGTACAAAATGCTTTGGTAGCAGCAAGTGGACACAGCACAGAATACCGTCGTGGCTACCAAGCACAAAGATCCAATGGTTTCCATCTCTTCGGCTGCAGCTCCAAATGGAGGAATAAATATTGACGGAATCGTAAGAACGAACCCGGTAGCTCCACAAACTTGCAACACTAACACTTGCCACATTTCTAAAGGTTGAACGGACCCGGCACGTAACCAAAGTGTGTCTTGTGGATCGTAATTCCTCGAATCTTTTACCATGTGGATTTGCAATGGAGGCAGTATCAAACTGGAAAAATGTCTGCCATTTATCCTAGTGCTTGATCCGTTTGTCTTTTTCCGTGATAAATTGGACTTGGAAGTGAAAAATAACATTGGACCAAGTGGATGAGGCACGACGCTGTTGCGTGAAGATATCCCTGGTCCTGTGGGGTTCAATGCGATGAAACATCGATAACCTAAAGATTGAGTCGCAGTACCCTTCGTTTTCTTCTGTCGCTTCATGAGTCGAAGTCTCCGATACATGGTACGGACCATCAACGTTGCCATAGTTCCGATAACATTTACCAGAACATCTTTCGTTGATAAACTGTGTCCTCCAGCAACGATCAAGTCGGAATGATGCACGTCGTCCATAATATTGAGTGAGATGCTGCCCATGAGCAAAACCAACAGAAAAGCCTCGACAAAAGCCGACATGGCAATATTCCGTGAATCGCGAAAGTAGGTTTCTTGCAAAAATGAACAACCAAATGCGATCCAAACTGCAATAACCAACAAGATCCTCAAGTCCCTCAATACACAGCTAAACACGATCATAAACATCGTGTTGGCTGCAAAAGGAAACCAAAAATCAAAAGCTGATAAAATGAGTTTCACGAATTCAATGCGAATTCCAGCTGCGAAAACGATACACGGTGGAATGTGGAGAATTGCCGCCCATGGAGAAAGTAAACGTCCAAAAGGTGCGGGAACGGAACACACAACAATGCGTAATATCAACCCACAGCCGTAAATGGGCATTGTGAGCCATCCTGTCTTGCGCAAAAAGTACTCAAATCGTTTGAGGTGTAGCGGGCTCAGTAAAACCGAGCGAAGTGTAGGAATCGGGTCGAACGCCGGCAACTCCGTGCACAGGACGGTCTCGTACGTGAGTGAGGCTGGTGGCTCGCCGACAGCGAACGGCCGGATCATGTCGGACACTCACAGTCCATGGCAATGAAGTTTTGCAACTATTTTTACGAGAGATGCATGCAGTAACGACCTCCTGAACTAAGAAGTGCTAACTTCGGCTTCGTTTCAAGGGCCGTTGTCACCCGCACTTGCCCGCCTGGTGTTTTCACTACATGTGATTCATTGCTCGATGTGCAACAGGCACTTGGCAGAGCGTTGCGAGTGTGACGCACAAAGTGACCAATCTCGCCATTTTCACGGTCGAGGTTATGCAAGGCGCTTCCTAATGCTGAGGAGGCGACATCGTTTGCTCAAGGACAGGCGAAACATCGAGGGACAGGCCCCCGTTCTTCCGACCCCGTGACTTGACACCCGTCCGGCTTCAACGTCGTCACTTTGCTGCTGCATGAAAATCCAATGTTGCCGGCTTCGGAGTTGCAGACTGCAGTGCGCTGTGCGAATTTCGCACCGCAATGGAAGTAGAGGAACGGGATGGACCGACGCATTGAAACACGCGCTTGAGCTGTCCGCTTGGGGCATTGACTGATGACGCGAGTTGTACCCACCTCCCATCACAGGTCTTGCGCTTCAGTCGTTTGCACTGCAACTTGCACTGACCGCGATGATTGCTGGCGGGATGCGTCGTGCCAAATGTCGTTCAATTGCCAAGGCGTAACAGGATCGTTTGCCAACGGGTCTTGACCAGCGAATCCACCTTGGGGCGATTTGTTGTAAAGACGGCAGTGCCCGCAAGCAGCGAATGCTGCCAGCAATGCGGCAGTGCTGCACAGTGCAATTACCGACAAGGCTATTGTCGTCGTTGTCGCGGTGATTTTCTGACATCCCACGCTGCCATCCGCTCGGATTTGGAACAGACCCGGTCTTGCAGTCAAGGCATCGTCACTTAGGCAATTGACGGTCAACCGACCAAGTCATGCGAAGACAGTGGGCCTGCAGTGCTGGCGTCCGGATTTGCAATCCTCGTCGACGGCGGCACGCTTCAGTTGCTCACGACGGTCGGTGGCGGTGCTCGCAACTTGCAATGCTTTGGAGCTCTTGGTGTTGTATGTCGTGCGTGATACACCTCGCTTCAAGTTTTCCACCATCGATCGGTCTTGACGATACAAATCCTGCTGAACAACATCTCGTATGCTCGCTCGCGGTTGCGGCATTTGCTTGTCCTTGCTTAGCACACCACATGGCCTACATCCTTAAAAAAAATTTCTTGTCGGATAAGGACAAGATCCTCCTGTCGAACGTAGCAGGCCCGGTGTAACATGGACCTACCTCAGCAATGAAAGTGTTCGTGACAAGATGCAGTTGCAATAAAGAAATGATGCGGTACCGGTATTACCATGACACCGTACAATGTATAATGGGGTTTATATGATCAACGAACACGCCACGTCTTGCTGAACAATCTCCGGGCTCTTAACTTAAGTGGTCTGTTGCGTGGCGGGTTCTGCTTCAGAGTTTGTTGTTGTCCTCCTCTTCATTTAGCAAGTTTTCCATTGTGCAGATCACAGAAGGCGCCTCGCCGGATCGTGTTAAAGCACATGTGTGCCTGACACTTACGGCCTCCACCGTGTGAAAAGCACTTGCCATTGCCACGATCCTTCTTATCACAGCCTTCCACACCGCAAGACCGCACGCCACCGTGCAGATAACAGAAACCGTTGCGTTGCGTGCCCTTCTCGCACCCTTCGTGCATACACCGTTTGCCGCCACCGTGTGCGCGGCAGAAGCCGCCACCTTGTGAAGACTTGCTACAGCCGGCAAAGCTGCAACGTGCACCGCCGCCGTGACCTTTGCAAAGTCCATTGGACTGCGCGCGCTTATCGCACCCATCCATACGGCAAGGTTTGCCCTTGATCCAACGGCCGTCCTTGTTGAGGAAGGTGCCGGGTTTGCGGAGACACGGGCCGGCCATAGTTGGCTTGATATGACCATCGGGCATTGGCACGCCAATAGGCCGTTGCTGCATCAATGCAGTGAATGACGTCGGCTGCGGAACCTGAACCTGCTGGATGACACGTCGCGGCATGGCGAACGCCGGACTGAAGGCTGGGATGGCAATGTTGGCCACGTTGACGTTCGGGTTGTTGTTCTGCTGCTCTGTGTTGAGACTGAACATGATAGCGTCGATGAGATCTTGGTCCCCGAACACCGAACTGAGTGACGTGCCGTTCGGAGCTCGTGGCGTTGGGTTTGCACCCGTGTTGGGACGGAACTCGAAAGGCTCGAGTAGCTCCTGCTTAAAGGTAGGTGCAGTCATTGGTTTGACTAGTTCATTGTTATTGCGGATACTTGGCAATGGAGCGACGTCGCCAGGACACGACGACATGGAAGCCGTGGAAGACGAAGACGTCGAACGGTTGTACACGGGAGGGAACATGGCGGAATCAACGGGCGAGTCGGGCGAGCAGAGGCGCGGGTCGAACATGCTGTGGGGGACGGAAGTGATGTGAGGTACGAATGCTACGTCCGAAAGGAGCAGCAAAGCGTTGGGGGGAAACTTTGGTAATCTGTCGTGCTGAGCGCTCGCCGGATTTGGAAATGCGGCTGTGTGCTGTGTGACCGCAGACCCCCGATCGATCGAGGTGAGCTGACTGTTGGTGCTGGACGGGGAGGGGTGGGAAGAAACGGAGCTGGACGTGGACGAGACCCCAATAGGCTTCAGAGAGAGGCACACAGCTTACGCCCGGTCGATGTCGGCGCAAGCAGATGCCAGTGGCTCTGATAGGAAATCTACAAATGACCAAATTGGGGCGCCAGCAGGACGCCCACGCACCTGAGGGCCTGATTGGGGGGCACCATGTGAATGAGGCAGCACAAAGAAGCTGGGCAGACGTCGGTACCCACGACTGGACGGGATGATCCGTTGAGCGCCGCACTGGCGTCTTTGGTCGGACGGCAGAGACCCCAAGTACATGTAGGTAAATGTTTCAGCAAATTGTTTGCGGATTTTTGTTGTTGGATTGTTCGTCGTTGATGCGGATCGTAATACGCGTTTGCAGTTTACACACGTAGAAAAAGGTCTTGGGTTTTGTATGCGAAATGTGCCGGGATTTTCATCCTGTGGTCTCTCGTCACTGTGAGCCGATGCGGCGATCCCGAGGCATTTGCTCTTGATCCGAAGTGCGAGCGGCAGGGAAAGGAGCGGCGGCCATGCGGGGCTGTCCACGCGCCTATTACTCTTATGACGGCAAGTTTACATAAGTTGCAGGTGCACTGGATGTGGGATGCGCGCTCGAAGCTTCTCCAAGCTCACCTAGCTGGTGCTTCGTTACGCGGGGATTTTTCCTTCGAAGAAGTCGACGAGAAACAAGTGAAAAATGTTCAACTTCGTAGGATGTGCTGCTCCGTGGAAGAGCACATGATCTAAGTTGAGGATCATCATGCGTGCGGTCTTAGCGGGTCGCAAACAGTTCGCAGCGCGGCGGGTGTGCGTCCAGCGGGCGGCTCGCATCGTCTATCGGACATTCACAGGCAAAATACAGCATCATACCACTGACTGGCAAGCTGGCTTCACGCAGGCTATTGGCGAAACTATGGGCAAAGCAGGCAAACGGCAACGTGACGTGCAAAGCCCAAATTGTTGAAGGGTCAACACCGCGAGTTGCATCGTGGCATTACTCACGTCGCATATGAATTGCAAGGGAAAAGGCCCCATCAAAATTAATTGCCAAGTTAGCAACAGCAACAGCTACGCCGCCGCTGCCAGCACTCGCGGAGCCGAGCGCGTTCGCTGCTAAAATGAGTCGATGTAGCCTTGCAGTGCATTTCGCTGTCACACCGGCAAACGGGGCTGCAAACGCCACGCTAGCCCAGTCTGGCACATGTCGTCACGTGAGTCCAGCGAAAAAGGCAAACTAGAACTGAGATGAAAATCCTGTTCTTTTTTTTACTACATTTTACGAAATTCATGTACACGATGAACAAAGATACAAAAGGCAAGATTGATATATTGTTGCTGCGGAGCTTACTGGCACAGTCAGCAGCAAGTTGCTGCCAGCGAACGTCGTGCCAGCTCGTGCTGAGCTCGAGCTCAGCTATGCTTGACAGCTTGCTTGATGGAAACGGCACTCACGCTGCTTGACTTTCGTCCATCTAAATGCGAGCGGGCGATGCTGGGCCGGGCCGCACCGCCTTGCATCGCAACTGCAGTCATTCAAGTTGAACAAAGCTGGGCTCGGGATCCGCGTCACGATGTGGAGATGATGGAGAAGATTCATGCCTTGACACTTGATGTCGGTGCAGCGCCACGGCGGTCGTGGCAATTTGCCATGCTTGCAGGAAGATGCGTCTTTGAATATCCACCAGCAGAAGCTACGGCGTCGCGTTGAATCTTGCAGCAGCAAGTCGTCCGATATCTTATCATCCCAAAGTTTCTAAGTGTGCTTCGTAGCATTTTTTGCATTCTGAACACAACTTTGCTCAGCGTAGCGTTCGGATGCCGCAACCAGGCTACATGTAACGCTGCATGCTGCGGAAGGATCATGTCGCCGTCATCGGCGATGATTCATCACAACGTCCGATGTGTCCCTAGTCGGCAGCCACGTGGGTGTTAGTGCTCGCCGAACCAAGTTTCGTGCTGCAGCCTCACCAAGATGATTTCTTGCTCTCCCGCACAGCAGAGTAGCCGACTTGGTGAAAGGCTCAAAGCCAAAAGTGCATGTTGAGGCCGCGCGCTACGTTGGTCGTATTGCTTAGGTACATCCCACAGACAGATTGTTTGAAGCGGGACTTCAGCCGTTACTGCGAGAGGTAACTTAAGGCGGCAGTGGGCACCGCTAAGCAGCGATAACTCACAAGAGGGGCTTCGTGTGAAGCTAAACGGTGTAGCTGGTTGGTCGTCACACGAAGGTATATCGTGGTTGCCCGCCGCGTCGCCGCGGCTCTGCAGGAACGAGGAGACAGATAACCTGTTCTTGAAGAGCGGGTTTCCTGACCTTGATCCTCAACACGGTTACAGTAACCGGTGGTTACTGATTCAGCTCTGCTTGCAGAGTGTTGGTCCAGGACGCTGCTGCCCGGCACCACTGCCGATCCCGACATCAAGCATGCGTGCAAAGTGGGAAGCGGCTCCAAACCTGCATACCGGCACCACATGCTTCGGCGAAGCATGTGGTGCCGGTATGGAGACTGGTAAACACGAGTTCTCAGCTGGTCGTCAGGCTGCTGCAGTTCAGAAATCCTGGCGACAAAAGCGCATATGTCGGCCAGTTCGCCAGCTGGCTGCAAGCAAGTGAAGCTAGCCCTGCATGCGAAGGGGGGGCGAGGTCAATGGTGATCAGCGCAGCAGCAGCATAATGCCCCTGCAAGATCCTTTGTGAAGGGTCGCACAACATGAGCATGAAGCATAGTGCTGGAAGATTTGAATGGTTTCGCACACCGGGCAGTTCCGATCGCCGTCGTCGCCGCCACCACCGAGCTCAGCTCACTCTGAATGGCGGTGAGCTGATCTCCGCTGGCCTTGCACGGCGCCCATCAAAATTCTCGTCTGACCGCGTGTACCTGTTTCCGCTTGCCATGTGCCGTGTGCCAGATGGCTCGCGTACTCGCCTTATTCGGCCAGCAACAAACAAGTTGCGGCCTTCTCAGCTGCTCTGCTCGCTGTAGCCTCCACTTCTCGACGCCGACAGAGCACAAGACGACCTGGTCTCCAACACTTCGGTCCAGCGGCAGCACACCCGGCAGTAACCCGCAGCAATTTTCGGGCGCGCCGACTACAGCAATCACTGAAGCCATTGCAGGCAACGAGAGGCAAGGCAAAGGCAACACCAGCAACGGGATCATTTCCACCTTCTCTCTCTGCCGTACATACAAGGGCGGACTGGCAGCGAAGGCAACTTGCAAACGAAAAAAAATCAGGTAAGCCTTTTGGTTCGGTTTTTCTCAAGTGCTAACCGGTCGCCGCGTCTGCAGGCTTTCCCACACTAACATCCTTTTGCATTCGATGTAGCCTTAGCTCCAAAATTCGAGCACCAGCAACTTCAAGGCCTCATAACTGCCGTCCATCCTTGCCCGAGAAGCTTTTGCCACCTGCCGCCTGCCATGGACGAGGTGGCATTTGTAGAATCGCTGTTTGCACCGGAGATGCGAACTGCCGTCGCCTCAAGTCTCTTCCCGTCACCGCCCAGCTCTTTGCCGAGTTGCGGCAGAGTCAAGACGCTCATGGCAGAGCGAGCCCTGGTGCCTACGCCGCCAAGTAGCAACGGTAATGGTAACGTCGTGCCCCTTCCCCCCAACTCGCTGCTTGGAGGTGGCATCGCTTTATCACAATACCAGACGCCATTTCAACCGCCAACTTCCGAAGACGCACCGCTGTTTGTGCGTCTCAATGAGGACGACATGTTCAGTCAAATGCTCAATGATCAAGACTTCCCAGATTTCCATGCCAATAGCTTCAAAAAGGAACAGGAAAAGGTTCCGACCAGCATCAACTCGTTGCTATTGGAACCTTTGGATCTACCTCGAAGCAACGGAGATCAGAGTCTCAAAGACACTTTCTACAATGTGAGTGAGAACTCACCTATGAACTTTCAACAGTTCCGAACACCGTCTTCGTCTTCTGGAGCTATGAGAGGCGGAATCTGCTCGGTGTCAAGTGCCAGTAGCAATAGCTTCGGTCTGGATTCTAACATGATGCCGGTGTTTCCCCTGGCAAGTCAACCGTATATTGGTGGAAGTGCCTTTTCGAGTTTTCCGCCGATGTCACCAGCCACACAAACGTGGATCCAAGAAACTCAAGATGTTTCAACATCGGGAAGTAACAGTTTCCAGAGAGTTCATACTATGAAGCACATGATGGCAATGACCAGTATGGGTATGTCTTCTGCTATGATGCAACATCAACCAAGTCCTGGATCAGTGGATATGTTCAACCCTCAACACCAGGCGGCTCTTGGTCTTTGGCACTCAACATCAAAGAGCAATCAGTCTGAAGCTTCAATTTCGGCAACTGGCAAACCTGCCATGATGAAGTCTCTAGATACCATCAAGACGTCAGTCGAGCGTCCACCGTTCTCATTGACTATCTCTCCTCCTGCTTCTCTTACCAACAAAGCATTTAAACAGCTCATTGTGTCGGCAGATTTCGGCACACCACCGATGGTGACCCGACCAAAACGATTTAGAACTGACTCTGGAAATCAACCGAAGGCTAAAGCTGCACGAACGACGTCAGCTTCACCAGTGAGTCAGGAGAACAACAGTGGGAAGGCTAACGTCAAGATCACTAAGGGCAAGAAGTGCATCGAAGCTGGCTGCACACGACGTGCTCAGTCTAACAGTCGCTGCAAAGCTCACGGAGGTGGTGCAAGATGTCAGTACTCGGGACCTGGTGGCTGCACTCGCAGTTCCCAAGGTGGTGGATTCTGCAGAGCCCATGGAGGCGGCAAACGCTGCGAGTTCACGGGTTGCACCCGTGGACAGCAACGCAAAGGCCGCTGCTACGTCCATGGCGGCATCCGCAAGTGCCAGTTCGGCAACTGCGAGAAGAAGGATCGAGGCAACGGCTTCTGCATTTCGCACGGAGGTGGCAAACGCTGCGAGCACACTGGATGCTCACGTGCAGTTCGACGAGGGCTTTTGTGCCAGATCCATGAAACCCAGAATGTCGTGGAGCAGGAGCAAGGAGAGAGTGTTGCGCTGTAGTTGTGATTCATGTTGCAGTAGTAAGAAGACCATGTACATTTAGGATATAAGTTGGAAATAGATAGCGATCTGGTTGAAGTCGTTCGAGTTGGAAAGGCTGTTGGAAGCAGTACAACGCTAGACTTCACCAGTCGCTCGCTTGCTCGCATTTCGATGCTTGAAAAGCTTCAACACGGTACTTCAAAACTCATCGGTCGTGGTCGTTATATCTTCCGATAGTCACCTCTGACGCAAGGATGCTAAGGATGCTGTGAAGTGGCTATACACTTGCTGGCATAATGGTACTGCCGATTTGGCCAACGAGTAGTAGTAGTAAACGTGGTTTCGCGTTCATTGATCTAGTCTAGCGAGGCCAACGAGTACTGATCTTAGTAGTTTTAAGCGATTTTGTCCACTTCCTTGTCGTCCGAAAATGGATACGACTTGTAGGCAGTGAGTGTTGCAACGCGACAATTGCTGTTCTACATGCAGAATACAATATAAGATCGTTCATTGCAAAATGTCAGGAAACACGTAGTTGCGGTAATAAAGAATAGCAACCATCCCCATGCTATTGGACATGACGTGATTAAGGATAGCTTTCAGTAAAAAAAAAAGGTGTGATGTGAAGTTCTTGTGAACATTGAACTATCATAATAAAGGACAGCTCTCAGTCAAAACGTTTCTTGTGAACTTTGAACTACACTTTGGACTCACATGATCCTGCACTATGAGAGAAGTGGTGTTGCAGCATTCGAAAACAAACAAACCGACCAAATCAGCTAAGGAATACGAGAACTACAGTGTATGAAGAATCAGCGCATTGAATTATTGTTTTCCTACGGGGTCATGGTATCCGATATAATACCATAGGCCCGTATTTCAGACCAAAAAGGTCTACACGTGAAGGAGCTCGCGCTCAGCAGTTTACGCACCAAGTAAGCAGCAAGCTCGGGGTCAGCAGGTTGGCCCGCAATAGATAAGGGGGTGGAAAGCTAGAGTCATCGTGCAATCAGGACAGATGAGGGTCCTGGTCGTACGTCGATCATACTGCCTCTATTGCTGCATCGTTGCAGTATTGTCCGCCAACCGGCGCGCAGCCTTGACCGCCGACAAGCTGAAGCAGCACGACTGTGGAGCTGGTGCCACAGGTGCAGCGTTGTCCTTGTTGTCAAGGTGGTGATGTTCCGCCGCAGCATCCGCTGGATGAGGTGCTTCTCTCAGTATCACCAGTCCGCGCGGCGCATTCATCGCCGGAACCACGTACCGCATAGCTTCAAACACGCGTGAGAGCTTCACCCAGTGCGGCGGGTACTTGAATCTCGCAACGTCCATCAACAGCACCATGTCTCTCTCAGCATGGTAACCTCCAATAGGCGAGAAGTGGCCACCTCCAGTCTGTCCGAGCACCTTACGGCTGTAATTCAGCGCTACAATCTCTGTGCTTGTGGCGCAGCTACGTTTGACAATTTCCCGGAACTGCTCCAGCTTAAAGTCGTTCGTGGCACGGTAGTTCTCCGTCGACACGCCGTTGCAACGTGCCAAGCAAATAAACTCCGACATGCAGATGCCTTTCTCCTTAGCCACACTGAGTGACGTGCAGCAATCGAAGAGTTCTTCACTGAACCATCTCCACGGTCCCTTCCACAGTCTACCAGGGTCGATTTGCAACGCGTTGAGGCACATTGCCAATGTAGCGAGACCACAAAATGCCGGCTCAGCTTGAGTGATGAATTGCTCAGCCAGTGGGAAGTAGATCTGCATGTAGTTGCTGCTACTGTTAATGGCCTCAGTGAAGAGTTTGCGTCCTTCTGAACTAGAGAAGGCGATGCAGCCATCGGGGAGATGACGACGGTGGAAACTGTTCTGGACTTTGGTGACTGGGGATGTGGCTGCGGTCTGCGGATTGTCGCTGCGCTGCTGCTCTTGGGGGCGCGTCACGTCAGGTTGTTGTGCGTTCTCCGCCTGTGTCTTGGTCTTGCAGCTGCAGTTGCATTCCATGTTTGGTGGTGTCCTCCTCAGTTCGTGGCTGGTTGGATACTGACCGGAAAGTGGTCAGACTGTCTCGCGGGTTTTGTGTAGGATTTGTGTGCATAACCCGACACGCCTAAGTTGCTGTTTAGTGATCGATTACGTTTGTCATGGGATATCAGATGATCGTGAATTACATGTACATGTAGCTTGAGTAAGGAAGTGTGAGCAAAGGCATGTGTACATGTACTGCGGGCGGTGGTGTTGTTGGTAGCGGCTGCAGTTCTTGGGACTAAGATGACGGTGATGTGGTGCACATAAGACAACTTCAACTGAAGTTGAAGTCAGTTGTTGTAACTGTAGCTATGGCCAACCTTGTGGCCCATAGTGTGACATTACGTAACTCTTTCTCTCTCTCTCAAGGAACATCGTGTGACTTGACCACCAAGGGAGCTTCGGTGCTGTCCAGGTTCCAGACTGAGCCGCCCACCAGAATACACTGGCCACTCACCCCGTAAGGTGTCGGGATAGGGACTTCGAGGAGAAGCATTCTTGGCAGCGTCGCCCCGGGAAAAGGGTTCGCTCGCTTCACGCCTTCCCGAGCACGTCACCCAGCGCATGCCACACGACAGCGCGGTATCTCGGCACTCAGCAACCCCTCGGCCAAGGCGCCAACATAGGCCCCGCAGCCCCCGCAGTCTCTCTCTGCGGTCTTCTCGCACTACTCTCTTGCCGTCCTGGTTCCTCCCCTGGCTACTCAGCGTACCTTGCTTTACGTTCTTACGTCCACTTACGTGCAGGACGCCAACCCGTGATCGCCGCCAACTAGTTCCTTGTTAGTCTTAGCTCAATGCACTCTCCTGCACTAAACTGCAACTGAGGGTCGAGCGGCCAAACCGCACGCTCGCTACCCTCCTAACTACCGAAGCCCACCACCGACGCCTACACTATCGAACCGGGCGACTCGCTACTCCTACCTTGGACCTCTCCCTCTTCGTCGTCTCATCTCCGCTCCCGTGGCTCTTCAGCCACTCGTTCACCACTCTGGTGTTGCCTCGCCGTTCCGCATACACTCGCTCGCACTCCGGCTCCACGTCGTCACTTCAACTACCTTGGGCTCGTGGCACTAGCCCACTGACTCTGCTTCGCCACCTACTGCTCTGGTCTCCACACTTGGTCACCGATTCCTCCGGTGTGCACCACACTAGCCTTCTGTGATCGTAAGATCGATCACCTCACGATCTTCCATCGTCACCGGCTCACGTCGCTGTGCCACGTGACTGCACCCCCAACTACATAACCTTCATTTCGCGTCAAAGCGCGCTACAATCTACAAGATATCGATGCGTGTTGTATACCGCTAAAGAGAGAAAGAGAGCCTGCTTCCGTCTAGACGAAGGCTGGATGCCATGACCATGGAGCAAACCACTGCTTTATACTTGTAGCGTGCTTGGCATCTATAGTAGTTCGAGTAACTGCGTCTGATGAAGTACTCGTCTATCGACGCTGCTAAACGTCTACAGACAAAACCAATGCACCACTCGCGCTTTCGTTATATCGATGGCAGCAGGGTTGTGTAATCATAACGTTAGTTTGTCAAGAAGATTTTTCTTAGCTGGCATGTTGTTCCTGGTGAATCAATACGATGCTCGAACACAACCTGGGTCGGGGATATGGTTGCAATTGGGGAACTTCATCTGGTCATACTCGTCGCTGCATTTAGCGCCGAGATCATGAAACACCCAGCGGAACTGCATTTTACTTGTTCGTTTCGCATGGAGCTGCTGATCAAGCCAAAGACTTGAGATTTACGAGGTTGTAGAGGTACGAAATTAAGAGCTTGGGGGGGAGAGCAATGTCGTTGCTCAAGTGCCTTAAAATCCACAAAGTCCGATGGCAACAGCTTCTTCAGACTGCAGTTGTTCCCAGTTGTAAAATCCTATTTCGTCCACCCTATTCCACTGCTGAAACTCCAACCTGTTGTGTCACTGCGTTACCGCGCCATAGTGACATTCTCCCATGAGCTCCGATGGTCTGCGCACGCGCTGGAAGCTACGACGGAGGGAGCCAAGCAACAGCGTGGAGCTGGGCGCGTCCTCGGCCAATGCCTACTTCACATCCAAGCGTATCCGTCAACGTGTGCCTCGCAAGCCGAAGCCGCCGCCTTTGAAGGAGCGACAGACTGCTGCGCAGAGCAAACGACAGGCAGAGGAAGAACAGGAACAAGAACAGAACAATACACTGCAATTGCCATCGCGTGGTGAGCTGCTGGCGGAGCTGCTAGCAGCGGACGAACACGTGGAGCCACAGATCCGACGCTTCGAGCAGAACTTCCCAGCTTGGAAGAGCGAGCTACTTGCTGGTTACAACCTGCTGTTCTATGGTGTGGGCTCTAAGCTGAAGCTGCTACAAGTGAGTGGCGTCATGTTGAGATTGTATTACAACGAGAAGACTCATTTGTTGTGTGTGTTTTAGGACTTTGCGTCCGACTATTTGAGTGATGGTATTGTGCTGCAGGTGCACGGCTATCTGCCGGTTGTCTCGCTTAAGTATTTGACTGAAGCGATTCAAGAAAAGGTGATAAAATCTTTGCTAATTTATTGTATTCTTTGGGATTTCACTTCTCTTTGTTGTGGTGCTTTAGATCTTGAATATGAGTGTGAAACAGAATAAATCACTTGCACAGCAGGTAGAAGACTCTGTTAGAACATTCCTGTGGTAGTGTAACTAAGTTTTTGTGTGTGTGTTTTGTATTGTTTTTAGTGCCGAGATATCGCCAAGACGAAACCATCACGACATGTGCCTCCAGTTTACCTGCTAGTGCACTCTATCGATGGTGTAGCGCTGCGGAATCGAGACGCTCAGACATGTTTGAGTTGGCTGGCGAAGGCACCTTTCATTGCGGTTGTTGCTTCACTGGACCACATCAATGGGCCGTCCATTTGGAAAGAGGAGGACTCGTTTCGGTTCGAGTGGCTTAGCCAAAACCTGGACACGTGTCAGCCGTACACGGACGAGATTGAATTGAGGCTGGCCAAACGCGCGAAGAGGGCGGATGCTACAAGTAGTGGTGTTAAGTTTATTCTTCAAAGTCTGACGCCAACTGATGTGGCCACGTTGCAAGAACTCGCGCGCCAACAACTCGCAGCTGCAGACTCGTCTAAAAGCCGCGGCCGGAAACCCAAAGACACGAAGCTTGCGCCGTACCAGTTGGTGTACGAGGCTTGCCGCAAGAAACTGTTGCATTCTACACCGTTGGCTATGAAAAACTCGGTGAAATGTCTTGAAGACCATGGTCTGCTGAAGAAGATTCGTATTCAAACGGTAGAGTATCTGGAGATACCTCTGTCAGAATCGATCATCAAGACCGATATTCTCCATTTAGAGGATCAAGACTGAAGCAGATCAAATATCGTACAGAACGTTTGTTCAAGCACCTCTTTATTTCCGGTGTCGTTGCAGTAAATCCAGTTGTTGTACTCACTCGTAAACACAGCAGTCACAATGTTAATATAAGCGAAGATAAGTGACATAAGCAGTATTGACTCTGATGACCAAGACGCTTATAAATGGGGTGGAGATGACGTAGGTGACGGCGCCAGCTGCTTTTTTCTTTGAGGAGAGCATCTCCAAGGAGAGAATTGACTCTGGTCGTCGATCCCATTTACCAAAAAAATCAGGACTGATATTACTCTCGGGTACTTTGTGAAGGAAATAGCTTTTTATAAGGTGACATCCTCGCTGTAACCTGTAATATTCGAAAGCAAGTGATTATTAGAAGTCGTGAGCTAGAGTTAAATGACATCAACGTACCTCACTGAGAAACGAAACGAACGCAAGTGAATGAAATAATTCGTGTAGACATCAAACTCTTATTTATTGAGCGGAAAGTCATTTGGATACACACAGGAGCGCTACAATAATCATGATGGCTACACACATGAACGCTACAGCAGCCACGACAATCCACCGTAAAATCATAACAAAATCCCACAAATGGATAAAAATAGCACTGCCACCACAGGCATCAATATCTGGAGCTGAGAGTCTCGACACTCTAATTCAGAGTTTACTTCCTTCAGCGCTTGCTTAAAATCTGCGATTTTTTCTCGGTGCGGTTCTCGAGTTTAGTCACCGCAAACTCCAGCAAATCCTTGTGCTTCAGATTCTACACTTGAATCTGCAGTCATTGTCCGCGTCGTAGAGGGGGTCGCGTCGGCGTCGATTACCCCAGTAAACTTCGCGAGTTGCTCGAGTGGCTCGTCAAAGACTGGTTGGTGATCCATGGATTCATCATGAACGAGTGGTGGCTATTTAGCGAGCCCCCGACTCGCCTTGAAGAGGTACAATACATTTCTGCGTCAAGATCAATTTCTAGCGTGAATGTAATTTAAGAAATACCAACCACAAGATGAGTAGTTCACATAGTTCGACAAACATTTTTCCCGTGAACCCGTACTTGAAAACGCGTTTTTCTCCGTCGCAGAGGAGCTTGTTTTTTTGCGATACCTTTTTTGTTGATCGAGACTTCTTGTTCTTCGAACGCTTGTTCTGTTGTGATGACATAGAGACTAAAGCTTGCGAGGGAGGCATGCGTAAGTTGCGATAGCGCATCCATAACTCGATCCATCTCCATCAAAACTTCCTGTTTCTGCTGTTTCTTGTTTTTCGTATGTATTCTGCTTTTTAGTTTTCTTTTTCCACATGCAAACATATTCATCTTCTCTCTTCCTTCACCACTCTCAGATACCCTCTTCATCACCATCACCCGTAGGCCAGGTGTACACACGCCTCCTCTCAGCCGATCCGTTGTCCGCAGCTTAGAACCCTTTTGGGACCTTATCCCGCGGTGCACGTGTGAAAGATCACGTTTTTTCGCTGCCTGCACTGGTTGGATCGGCCAGAATAGCGTGCGCACGTTAGGCCTGTTCGGGCTTTGGTGCTTTGGAAGGTCTCTAATGCTGTTAGGAAGGTCTCCTTCGAGATGCTTTCTCCTACGCACAATTGTTGTCACCATTGCTGGTGTCATCATTGCTGCTATCGGAGGAAGACATCTCGGCATCAGCATCAGCAAATGCGCTGATAAACGATGCACCACTACCACAGCGAGGCCGTTTCCGAAGTACTGGCCTGGATTCTACAAATGGCCTGCGTTCTTTCGCTACAAAGTCGAAGAATTTCAGATCTTCTTGATACTGATTGTACTGGGCCATGTCGGCTTCAAAGCTTTTCTCCCGATTTTTGCTTTCGTCCTCGCAATACCGTTTGAACTCATCACGGCACTCCTTCATCACCTTGGTTTCTTCGTGGATCGTCATTTTGACGAGGAAGCGAAGTCTATTGCTGATGTCAGGGAAGTCTTTGAGCCCCTTCTTCAGCATCTCTACATCTCTCTCGTGATTCTTCCACCCACAGTACGCATCTTTTACCCAAGTTGGCGGATCCAGAACCTTTTCCTCGTAGGCCACTTGAACACTTTCAGGAGTTACCCTCTTCGCGGAAGCATCTATCAGTATTGTCTCCTTACTTGCCTTGTTCCTGTACGGTTCCTCTTCTTTTTTCCATGAGGCTACACTCTTCTCGAACATTGGATCAAAGTAAATGGAAACCATGGTAGAAACTTCTCTGGTCGGTTTGAGCGGTTCTGCTGTCTCGTTACATAACCGTACAAGAGAGCAATTTTAAGTTTACCGTAATATTCTCCAAAAAAAACAGGCGCGCCTCCTGTCTCGAGAAGGCTCGATAATGCAAATTTTGTGGCGCACACGGGACAATGTTGTTTTATTTTTTCGGTACAGACACAAATCGCCTACTACAGCTTAGCTCGTCAACTGAACCGCCGCAGGAAGCTTCTCCTTTATATGGAGTATAGCTTTACGATCGTATTCAAGCTGACTAAGCTTTCTGTCGATTTCAGCCAGAGCTGCAGTAACATCGACTTTTGGTGCGTCGAACTTTCTTTCCACCTCGGTAAGCTCCTGTTCGATTTCATCGAGCTCCGCAGAGATGATGTCGACCGATTGCTTTACGAGATCTCTCGTCAACTTGTCGACCTTAAGCAGCTGCTTGGACTCGATGAAATCACCGATAACCCTCGAAAACGATAAGGACGTATCAGGGTTGTTGCAATAATGAGCAGGTGTTTTATCGCTCTCCCGTTTAGCAAGTTGTCTAGAACGTAGCGTCACGTTTTCGCTTTCCTCAGCTCGATTTCATCGAGCATGTCTCTTAGGTCGCAACGAAGCTCCTTGAGTTGAAGGTGGTATTCCTGACCCCTACTGCTAGAGGACAGCTCTTCTCGTGATTGAAGCAGAGCTTTGTACTTCCTAGCAAGCTCTTCTAAAGCCTCATCCATCCTTAGTAGACTATGACGCATGGTTGTGTTATAGATCATAATAAAATGACATCAACCAGCCATTTTGACTTTACAAAAAAATATGGATATACTCGGAATGAAAATGAGCACTCATCGTTTTGGATTGGTCAAACTGTCAGTCCTAGCTTGTTAGATACTCCTATGATACGCATAGCCCGGCTTTATGTATCTGATGCGCTGTTCCGGTTTAGCCACTGCTTCTTATCCTCGGCACACGTTTCAGGATTTCACATTGGAAGGTTGGTGGAGCCGAATCCACCTGAACAACGCTGAGTCAGTGCATGGTCAGTGGTTTTCACACAAGCTTCGGTTACCAAATATGGTTTATTACCGGGGGCAACGAAAATGTCCACCCCACGAAATGCGTCAATATCGCCTATCCGAGCAGGAGTAATAATGCTGGAGAATCAACCAGCTATCGCCTAGCAACCCGAGGGCACTAAACGACACTAAATCATATTCTACGTTCCTTGTCTACAAAATGCTGGATGTCGATCTTGATCCATAAATGAGGTAAGAGTCAGGAGCAGGATGTTCTTGGATGCGTTCTGGTCGCGATTCACAGTCATACCAAAACAGCCATTGTGTCGACAATGGAGTATACTGTAAACCTTGACGCGACGAACGACGCCGTCCTTGCACTTGCGTAAAGCAAACTGATACGTCAGCTCTCGATGGAAGTCCGCATGTAGTTTGCTCGTGCGAAACTCGGGAACTGAGTCGACCGTGCAGTAGCGCTTCAACTCGTTCTCCAACTTCTTGGCTGGACCTGCCGGACACTTTTTGATCAGGCCTCCGTAGTGGGTCGCGCTCCAGTCTCCAAATCCAATGAGAGTGTTCGCTCCAGCTCTCGCAGTCAACTGCTCACACAGTTCACGAAGTTTCTTCTTCATGAAGATGTAGCGTCTAAACTTGAGCTTCCGGAACGGCTTCGCCATACGAAAGTCGAGTAAGCGGTCAAGTCGCGGGATCAGGAACCGCACAAACGTCTCCAATGTCTGAAGAGAGCATGTCTTGGGCGACGGCATGTTGCGGATCGCTTCCAAAATCTTCGGATCATGATGAATCCAGTAGCGAGTCGTCTTGTTACTTGATTTGTATTTCGCGTCTTCGTAGAACTTACGACTTGAACACGAGATCGTCTGACCAAAGTTGTTTGTTGCCACAAAGAGATCACGCCGACCGGGATCCAGACCCCACCCTTCGCCAAAATTGTACATATTGGGATCTTTCTTTGTTGGCTTCGATGGTTCTGGTCTCTTAGGTTTTCGTAGCACGATGCTGACTGTTTTCCCGTCCGTCAAGATCTCGCCAGCAAACTTGCGGTTCGTCGTTTCAAACTTTTTGATCTTAAATAGCTTGTGCCACCACTCGTTCACGACGTCGTTCCAGACTAGTCCTTCCTTTGCTTGAAGTGGCGGGATCTGAATTTCAGCTCGCTTCAGAAGAGCATAGAGACCGAGCTTGCACATCTTGAAGTGAGAACACTCGAATCCACGCTTGAACGGAAGAAGACTGAACGATCGCAGTTGCTGAAATTCAGGATCCTTGCTATGGCTGTCGTTCTCTTCTTCGATGAACTGAAGAAAGCGATACGTCACTGGTAGAATCAAGTGCGGATTGCCTTTGTCAATAAAGTCATCCTTGTTGCGAGGGATCCAACCGCGAAACTCCTTCACGCGTTCGTCACTGCCTTCATAGGTGGGTGCCAATACGTCTCTCAGCAGTCCTTTCCAGTGATTCCGAATCGTTGCTTGATATACTTCTGGAACCGACGGTAGAAGTTCACAATAATGTGGTTGGAAGCGTTCGTTGCCATCTGCAAGCTTGCGTTCTGGAACCATCCGTAGCTGATGTGAGCACTGCTGGCGAACCGCACGTCAGGATCACACCACGACTTGTACAGTTCAACAGACTGTTGTAGATCTGCATCGTCGATTTTCTTCCGAGCCATCAAGCCAACGCCCACGGCTGACAGACACTTGTTGTAGAAGTCTTGATCCAAAATCGGAATAGGTCGGCCAGCTTGACACAGACGGAGGACGCGTAGGTTTGCGAGAATATACGCTTCCGCCACTGCCTTATTTGTGTCCTTGAGTACGCTCTCCCATGGTAACGCATGCGCGCTCTCGTTGCAAAACGACTTGAGCGAACACTTCACAATAGTGCATTCAGTGTTTGCGTTCCGCGCTTTTCGTTCACGAACGTCTGGACGCTGGCGTTTGATCTTCTCTTTGTCAGGTGGGTCGATTTTCTTCTTGCGCTTGCCACTCATGGTGGAAAAGCCAAAACGAGAGGCCCTTCTTGATTTTTGTATATGAAGGGAAACTACCTTTCTATGGATTCCAAGGGCGGTCCCAAATGTTAGATTTGTTGCACTGAGAATGCCCTACTAGTCTCTACGCCCGAACATGTGGATGTGGCTGCTATTGCACAGGAAAGAAGAAAGCATGACTGACCCCTTGAAGCGGTTGCCAAGAAGAATCCGTTTTTTGGTAAACAGTCGAAGGACATTCGCAAGCTGAAGCGATACAATCAGCTTCTCCAACCGCAGGAAATGAGCGATGACGCGTGGACGCTTGTGAAACAGATGTGTGTTTGCGATCCGAGCCAACGAGCCTCGCTGACGTACGTGGCCGAGCAGCTACGACGCTTTACTCAATGATCAAAGATGTTGTGTCAAAAGCATCGTTCAGGCGGTGAACTACGCGGATTGCCCTTGGGGTGAAAGCTTCACTTCGGACGGTGTACGCGATAAACTTCGCCACGGGACACCGGACGTCAATAAGCTGGAGGCAATGACGGATACTCAGTGGGAGTTGGTGAAGAGAATGATCGCGAATTCTCCCGACGATCGCCCTGACCTGGCTGAAGTGATGAGTGCGCTGAAGCAGTTTGCAAAAGCTGAAAGGGATGAACAGGACGATAAAGAGTGTCCTTACTAAGCAGATAGAGAGGAGGCTGTGGGTTGGGGTTAAAGAATGGGTTAAGAAGCACGGAGCGAGACGGCTGAGAGCATTTCGGCGAGCCAATAGCGCAAGAAACGTAGACAGAAAGTGGTTGGAAAGACTCGTGGCGCTCGCGCTGCAAGAATGCGTAGCCAGCCACATCCACATATTCAGGCATAGAGACCAGTAGGACATTCTCAGTGCCATCAATAATAATCTTACTGGATGGAGCCTCCGTCCTTCAAACGAGAAAGAAAAAAATTAGTTCGTTATGAATCTTTCGATCTCGGCATGAGAAATGCGGGGTATGTGTGGTTGCATTACACCCTGGAGCTCGATGTTTTTCCTGCGGAGTTCGGCCTCTACTATTGTCAAACGAGCAGTTACGTGGGCTAACTCTTCCGTTCGTTGGTCGAGAAGGTTTCGTTGTTCATGTGTGGTCTTGCGCTCATCATGAAGTAGTTTAGTTAAGCGCTCGATGGTCATCAGCGCATAGTATGTTGGGTCGCAGTCTTCGTTATCCATCTTCTTTATTATGGTTGCTTGCCACCATCGCAATTCATCCGATCCAACGACAAGAAGGGTATAGACTATTTATATCATGTCTACAACAAAACGGCCTGTGGTTTCCTGTCCAGCCGTCCGCGCAGCTCGTTCTTTGCCAACTGGAAATCGGTCGTTATCCCAGCTTTGCTGATCGTGTGTATTCTTGTCGCTACGTTCATCCTGTGGAAGTACTACACCAAGTACCGATCCAACAAGAGCGCCCCAGAAACGTTACAACAAACAAACACACGCTACACTACGAAATCCCATAGAAATCGTAAAATCGGAAGGTACGAATGCGACTCTGATGACGCTAGCGAGTCGGACGGGTATAGCGATCGAATGTCGTGCCCGACATATTTATCAAGGCCGCCACTATTTTGTTACTACGCTTATTTCGGCGCAGAATGATACGTCCATTCCGACGTCGTTCCGCATGAATTCACACATTACTTTGCAACGATGACGATCGTGAATACGTACATCAACAGACCATCCTCAGGTATTGATGCCTCGGAGCGTAAGAAGATCGCACGCATCGCCGAGACTATTTTCGCGCAAAATGATGATGCCAATCGCCCCAACTACAAGAAACTGGTGCTCTTTGGCGAGATCATCAAAGCGGATCACAAGATTCAATACATTACCGGATACCCGAAGAATTTTTTTTGTGGTATCTGTGCATTGTGGGTCATGTGCGACCGTATGAAACGGAAACGTCCTTGACTGTATCCTCGCACTCGCTCTCCAAAATGTTTTCTCTGAAACCTGCTCCATCTTAGAAGCAGTTCCACAAAACTAACAAAATTAGTTATCTTCGTTTTATTGCTCTGTGTTACTATGAAAAACACGTACGAAGTCGGAGCATTCCTGATTTTCTTACGCTTTTGCGGCCGCAATACGATTCGCCATGTGGTTGTAGAGTCTCTCCATATCGTGTTCTGCTTTCGAAATTGCTGCAGGAATTCGAAAGTTCTGTTGCTTATCACCTTCAGTTACTTCTTCCTCTTCGGCGATTACTGGAGGAATCTGTGGATGCGAGGTTGGAAAAAGATGTGGATGTCGTTCAATCCATTTTTGACGCCGTTGTCGCCTCTGTTGCTTTTTCTTCTCCGCGTATTCGCGTTCCAAACGGGCGCGTGCTTGTCTCAACTTAGATATTGGCTGATCAAACCATCTGTACTTTAAATCCTGTTTGTCAAAGGTTAGCCAAACCTCCCCATCGAGATTAAAGAATCGAAGGATGCCGTCCACAAAATCATCGTCTCGTATAGGTCAAATCCCTTAATATCATCGATGAAGCGCTGCTTATCGGCAGCATATTTCAAACGGTTAAACCGATAGATATGGTAAAAATCCGAGTTCCGCTCAGGGACCGCCGTGTTCAAGATACTGACGAACTCGCGAGTAGATGATTCAGTTACTATTCGCGTCCTGACCAACTCCGTGGCTTTGATATCTTCAAAAGCCTGCAGTACACATTTTGGAAGCACGTGAGGTGACATTTTCACTGGAACCCGTAATATATATATGATGGAATCAATATTACAGAGGTCACTGAAAACGTCCTATCCTGCCATATCCAGGTCTAACCTGGGTGGAGACTTTCTCGTCTCCACGTTTTTTCCTTTCTACAATCTCCTGAAGGCCTGCATGCGTCCCTGACCCAATACCTCGCTCTTGAGGAGTTCCAGCATGTTGATGGCCGCATTAACGTCACGATCCTTGAAGTTGGCCTTGCATCGACTGGTGTTACAGCGCAAAACGTCTTCTACGTTCTTGACCGCGAGCCTGAGCTCGATCGCTCGTGGTGTCTTGATCGGACCTGTAAAATACCTTCATTTTTGTCGTAATTGTTTGGATGGCGTCTGCAGCACGACAACTCGTGTGGGTTGATCAGTGTTTGTGCGTCCAACGGGTGTGTTTGCGAAAGAAAGAAGTGCGAAAAGAAATCTGAGAAAAGAGATGTCTGTGTGTGGATCGTTCTAGACACCAATTCACCTATTCGCCATCGAAGTTAATGTCATTCACATGCCAGTTGCGAATTTGCCACCTGAGACGAGAATGACATCGGATTGCCTTGCTTCCATCGAAACCATCTTTCGGCACCAGTTCAAAGATGGTTAAAGGGTCCGTGGGTAACATTTGTTGCAGTTATCAATACAAAAAAGTAGTATGGCAGTCAGAGAAAAGATTTGAGCCTTTTTGTCGCTGCCATTTTCTCATTTCGTCCATGAGGCGCAAACGCAAGTACGAAGACGACCAAAATATGCAGGACGATCTTGTAACCGATGCGCTCTCTCGACTTCCGTGTCCGTCCCAGGAACCCACCGCCCCGCCCACTTACCGTCTCAAGAAGACGACCAAGGACATCAACTCTAGTGTGATCTGCAAGCTTACCCGCATATGCAGGCTCCCGTTGCTGGTCGAGGAGATCAAGAGGGTCTGCGTGGTTATGAAGCAAGTTCAGCTAGAAGGATGGCATCTCGCCAACCTGCACGTGCTGCGATGTTTGAAAGAGGGAGACGACGTTCCCGAGTTGGAGCAGATGTTCTTTATCGATGCTGTACGGCCACGCTTGGGAACATCGAGAAGCGGGATCGTCCAAAGACGCAGACTAAATATATGTCGTTCCACAAAACCTGTCTACGATACTGGGCAGGCCGGGAACACGAGACAGCGTACGAGCCGGAGTTCATCAAAACGCAAACAACATGGTCAACGAGATCGCGAAGCTCATGGAAATCAATGCTCTCAACATGATCGCCCTCCACTTCCGTCGGCGGCTGCATCAGTACATTCGGTTCCGATACGCCCCAGAAAGAGAAGTTCAACTGAAGTACAGGGACACGAAGCGACTCGTGGATAGCTGCTATCGCGTGAAGTCTGTTCTTGAGAAGGACGACAACGGTAACTCGACTGGCAAGATGGTGAAAGTGTGGACAGAGTGGGATGAGACCGACGATCCCGTGGAGCAAGAGCTTCGAAGGTGGCTGGGGATTGTCCCTTGGCAGTGGCAGATCCGAGAAAACAGCGCTCACTTTCTTCGCAAACTGTACGATATGCTGACGTGGATGGAGAAATTCGTGGACAAGTATCCGAAGACGAAGGGAGCGAGGATGTACTCTCTGTTACCAGTGGCTACGACATTTCAAGCAGCGTATGTCAAACTGAATGCATCTACGCTACACGGTCTCTTGGCGAGACTCATTGATTTTCCGGAAGTCGAGGACTTCCTGAAGAAGGAGTTGAACATGGTGCCCGCCAGGAAAAGGACCGGGTCACAGCTACCATTCGACAAGAAGACCTTCCAGAAGAACAGGACATAAATACTGCGGAAGGTGTTCGACGTGGAGCAGTTCGAGACACGCAACCGTAAGTTCGCGGACGAAATCAAGACGAATGGCTGCGGCGCCTCGATAACCATGATACGCCCAGTGACTACGACTTCAGTGGTTGTGGTGGAGAAGGAGGCTTCGAAGAAGAAGTGCAAGAAGAACGACGGTACCGCTGAGCTCGTGTCCGAGGAGAAGAAGCCGAAGAAAAAGAAGGCGAAAACGCCAGAAGAGATCGCTGAGGAGGACACGTTCGCCAAGGAGTTGTTCAAGCTCGGGCCCGATTACTCCCCAGATGTTCTCATTGGCATTGACCCTGGAATGCGTTCTCTTGTAACAGCCGTTTCAATTGGTCATCTACCCTGACGCCGGCGACAGAAAGCTCGTCGGGGACGCCATCTTCGACATCGAACTCGCAGGGCCAGATGGAAGGAGCGGGTTGTAGATATCACCACGCGCGAGTACAGGCATCTCGCTCGGATGAATGACTTCCGATTTTACAACGAGAACTTGAAGAGGCGGGAGCCATGGTACGCAGGCGTCATTCGTGCGATGCCGTCATTCAAGACATCGAGTTGTGACTTGTACATCCAACGACTCCAGTTCTTCTGGAAACACCTGCGGTTTCTACTGGCGTTCAGTGCAGAGCAGGCTTTCCTACGCTGGAGGTTTACACAAGACTGCGCCAAGATGAAAGCATTGGATACGCTGGCGAAGCGCGTCGTACCCAAAGCCAGCAAACAAGTGTGTATCGCCTACGGAGACTGGGGTCGAAGGGATGGGATCAAGGGCCACGCCACGGGACCGGTGAAGGGATTCGTCGAGGCGCTGACGAGGAGAGCTACCGTGATCCCGATGGACGAGTACCGGACGAGCATCACGTGCTCTTGCTGTCACAAGCGCCTCAAGCAAGCTCGTTTGTTCACCAAGATGAAGAGGAAGGAGGACGAGGTGGACATCCGACAGAAGGAGCGACCATCCAAGAAGGAAGGAAGCGAAGGAGATCGAGGAGATGTTGAAGTTCCGAAATCCGAAGCTAGCGGACAGGAAGATCGTACTCAAGTGCTCTCGGAACGTCTTGCGCTGTACCAACAGTGGATGCAAGGCCAATTTCTGGAACAGAGACGTCAACGCTGCACGGAACATGCTGGAACTGCTCAGGAGCGGACTGAAAGGAAAACATGAGGTAAGACGATTAAGAGCGTTCCGACGGGGCAAGTAGTGCCTCAGCGTAGACAGAGAAAAAAAAGGTGGTTGGAAAGACTTGCAGCGTACTCGTTGCGAGAATACGTAGCCAACCACAGAAACATATTCAGGCATAGAGACCAAGTAGGACATTCTGAGTGCAGTAATAAATGGCCAGAATTTCCGGATGTTGTGATCTTGGAGAGTTTGCTGGAGATTCCGACGCTAATCATGTGTGTACTTACTTCTTCGTGCTTTCTTGGATTCGTGCGCTCTTCTGCTTTAGGTAGCGTCAAACGGCAACGACGCCGGCATTGTTCGATTGGACTCCAACCACTCAAGTCGGCCACCACCCACTGCAAAAACTACCAAGCTGCTATGAAGATCGCTGCGATTGCTGCTGCGCTTGTCTACCTCGTGTCGTTCGTGACGGCCGACGAACCGACCACCCTGGACGTTGGCATGACCTCGGACCAGGCCATGACCCCCGGACTTCGCGGTACGTCGCTCTTCGTGCCTGCCGGGGTCATCACCAACACGATCGACGCCAAGAACAACAACGTGCTCGTGAGCAAGAGCAACATCGTCCTGTCGAAGAGCGACCGCGTGCAGCTCGCCAAGGTCATCAAGGAGATGCTGGCTAGCCACCCGGAGGTGAACCCGGCCGCCGCTAACCTGATGCTCGAGCAACTCGAGCAAGACGGCGGTACCGGTACGTTGGCGAATGTCGCGACGAACCGGGCGGTGATCTCCCACGCGGTGAATATCCTCGCGTCGGCTATCAGCGGCAATCCCGCCGCGGCGGCTGGTCACACGGTTGGTCTTATCAGCGCGGCATATCCGGTGGTGATGGCGCCTGCTCCCCGTCCAGTGGCGACTCGCTACAATGTTAACAATCCTTCGATCACGATTACCATGTCTCCTGCGGCGAGGGGTTTCGTCTCTCGTCCGACTCCGCGCTTTTTCCCTACGTCTCCGCCGTCGTAAGTTGGATTCGACGGTTGTCATCCGCGCTCTGTGCACGTCGCCACAGAGATTGAAGCTGCCGATATTTGCGTTTATCCTAATCATCTGAATCGAATTTTTTCGTTTAAACGTTGGAAAATTAGGAGGTCCTCGTGTTAGAATGTTTCATGCGCAGCGATGTACTTCAAACGTTTGAGTAGTATGGCAAAGGAATCTACATGGTGCCTCGTTGTTGCTCGAGGAAAACCAATCGACGAGACCTGGGACTATATGGGGGTCTGACGCACTTGAACTTGACGGTTAGGATTTATCCTCGTGAACACTTTAAGAGTTTTCCTCGCTAATATTCTCTGTGATTTCCTTGACTCGTTATCTTGGCTGCCGTTGTGGTAGACTAGCACTAGAGGCTGCCATTGTTCATTTGAACTCCAAGCACCCAAGTCGACCGCCACTACCCCACTTCCAGCTTCTCACTGCAACCACCATGAAGATGTCCATTGCTGCGATCGCTCTTGCGCTGGTCTACTTCGTGTCGTTCGTCACGGCGGCCGACCAACCGATGACCGTCTCGAGTACCCCGATGTCCAGCAACGAGCGCATGCAGCTTGCCACGACGATCAAGGAGCTGGTGTCCAGCAACCCGAAGGCGGTGGATCCGGCCGTCGCCGCCATGTCGACCGAGGATCTCTTCGGTCTCCTGTCGGGCCTCGTCTCGAACCCGGCGGTGCTCACCCACGCTGCGGGTCTCATCTCGGCGGTGACTAGCGGCAACACGGGTGCGTTGGTCAGTCATGCGACGGGTCTGCTGGGTGCGGCACTTCCGGTGGCGGTGTCGGCGATAGCCCCTGCTGCTCCTGCCGCCGGCTTCCCGGCTGCTGCGGGAGCAGTTCCTCTTGCTGCTGCGCCTCCGTCTTAGGAGTCGACCAAGCTACTGCGTTGGCGCCTAGGGGGTCGTCTATCCGTCTCGTGATTTTCTTTTAACACTCGCACACCGGGGAGATCCATGACGTATCCTGTTGAAGGCTATGGATTGAGTCTCGTGCCACCGTTCGTGCATTTTAATCGTTTCAACAATCAAATGTTTGTTTGGTTTTCACTTTGACGATTGTCTTCTGTATCACTAAAATGCATGTTGTGCCTTAACGCCGATACTGCGGCCATTTGAATCCCATAGTTGTGGTTTAGCAGCGACATTCACACTCGGCTTCGGCGGTGTCAATTCTTCACTTGTGGCAGCCGATGCTATTGAGGACGATCGAGGCGCTTGATGTTGAAAACCATGCAATATATTCTGCCGTTGTTTCATCCAGTCACACAGGATAGTCATATCATCGTAGGCATCCTGGGTTACGCATAGTGTGTCACCGTCGTTGACGTGTTCGAGACTTGAAATTCGCTGGAGGCGCTTCAAGCGGTGCCTTTGTTGGCGTGGAGGCCAAAATCTTGCTCCGGCAAAACTAATTCCGTCACTTCACGATAAATACTAACGACTTCGTGAATTCCAAACCTTGCGCGCACGCTGCTCTAGTTGTGCGAGCGAACTAAACGTGATAAAGGTAGTTCCAAGACGACGAAGGCCGTAGAGGTAGACAGCATACAGGTAGCGTGGATCGAACTCACTTGAAGGTGCAGAAGTTGGCTTAAACTGATCCAGGTATGTTGCTTTGGTGTCCGATTTACGCTTTTCAGCATTCGTCGGACGCCGATGTGGGTTTCAACTGTACCTCGCAAGCGTGTCGACTCAACGAGGCGCTGAGCCTCTTGGATCTGCTGTACCCGCCGTCGTGCGAACTTTTGGCGCGTAATGTGCTGCTGGAAGCGCGTGCTTTGGAATTTTGACCAAACGACTCGAGCCCCGGCAGCACATTCTTCTTTAGCGCCTGCCCGCAATCCACTAGCGTAATCCATAATCGTTTGCTTTCCACTGCTGCATTGCCGCTGCTTACGAAGCGCTAATCTTTTTATGTGATGTGCTATGGCCGTCTTAGTTCGCTGGCTGGTATTGTGACCAGGATTATATCCCTCAGATCTCCACGAAACGTCGACATCTTTCTGGATAAAGCGTTGGCCTGTGGTTTGTGGAGGATGGCAGATCAATTTGTGCGGTACTGCGACTCCAGTATCATGCTCAATGCGGCCAAACTGGCTATGGAAAGATGCTTCGACTATAACAGTTTGTTGGTTGGGTTACTGGAATCGTGTCCAAAAGAAAATATACTCGAATTGGTGAACTACACTATCGTGCTTGAGCGGAAGGACACACTGGACCTGTTGGCAAGCAGAGTCAAATCGATGGACTTGATTACCCGAGCACTTATGGAGCATGATGAATTGGATTGGCTTCATGAGTTGGTGACGAAGTTTGGATGTCGCTTTGAGATTCCAGTCGTTGGAGATGCTGCTCTTTCCGAGTAGGAAAGACGTGAGAAAGAACTGCGGCTTGCGATGGTTCGCTGGGATGAAGAAGCTATCAAGCGGCTTTGTGATCGGCATGGAAATGAATTCGACAAAAAGCATCTTTTGCAACCATTGATGTCCAAGGCTACCCAGAGATGCAGTCGTCGGTCCGAGACAAAGCAGACGGTGTACGCGAAGTGCTGCAGGAATTACATTGCGATTTCGAAGAACAACAACTGCCAACCGCAGCTGATATGTGCTTGCGATGCGTGTATCGTTTTCGCAATGGACTTAGCGATTGAAGAAAATTTTCTTCTAGCCAAGTTCCTGTATCATGCAAGTGATCTGAACCAGTTTTTGCGAGGAAGGTATGCCCTGAAGCAATCGCGGAGGAAGACTATCATGAGGCTGAAGAATATTTCCTTCGCGGACACGAAGAACATTACTACGACTCGGAGATTTTAGCGCAGCTACGAGAAGCTGGCATCAAGGTGAAAAGGACCCATATCATCCACCAGCCAGACACGAACGCTATCGAGGCAACGGAGTGTAGTGAGTGGGAGATACTGTTGAAAATCTTCAACTTGGTGACAAGAACAGAAACAATTAAAGTCGTGCTGACGATGGCTTTCACGTGTGGCCGCTTGGACATTGCTGAACAAATTATCTTCCGCTGTTCATTTGCCAACCACAAATTTCTAAAGGGTGTGGTGAAGAGAGCGGGGAATGCTTTGGGCCGTAAGACGGAAGCCATGAACGTTATAAGGAATGTGACCGAGCAAGAATGTCAACAAGAACTGGAACGTCAACAAGAACTGGAACATCGACGCGAACTGGAACGTCGACGCACACTGCTACTGGAACGTCGACGCGAACAGGAACGTCAACGCACACTGCTACTGGAGTGTCGACGCCTGGAACTCGCGCTCGAACTGGAACGCCACGGTCAATTACTCGTGCAAGAACGACAATGCGAGCCTCATCAACGTCAACAAAAGCGTCAACGCCAGCACGACGCAGACAATAACTGAAGAAGGCGAGAGTGCAGAATTGAACGCTGAAAAAGGAGACGGTCGCGGAAGTACTACGCAGTGGTATGAAGTTTGAAAAGGATGAGAAGCTTTACAAATAAAAATTCGCATCTTTTCCATTTTTGTGCTACTCGGAAATTTATACATTTTCGATTTGTGGACCACATCACAAAAATCCTCAGATTTCGGTCAAATCACTTTCGAGACTATTGCGCAAGGGATTCTTCTTTGCGTAAAGCTGTACAGCAGCATTATTGGTTCAAGCGAAACAATACTTCAGCACATTTTCCCTTGTTTTCAATGAGCAGGACGATACTAAAATGGATTCATATTTCTTCACAAGCACGCTCTACTTCATCGGCTTGTT
Source organism: Phytophthora quercina (assembly GCA_014706105.1). Lineage (NCBI taxonomy): Eukaryota > Oomycota > Peronosporomycetes > Peronosporales > Peronosporaceae > Phytophthora > Phytophthora quercina. The sequence goes on along the minus strand of JACBOW010000019.1, from coordinate 898,392 downwards.
CCAGCATCTCTTTTGTTAGCTTGACGTCTTCCGCCTCCGCCACAGACTTTCCCACACGGATCAAGTCGCGGGCATCTTCTTTTGTGATCACGCCCAGCTTCACCATGCGATCGATTTCTTCTCTGCCATTGTCGCTGACTAGAATTTGGTTCAGCAGCATCAGTGCGTACATAACGTCCGAGTAGCGGTGGCGTTGGAGATCTTCTCGAAGAATATGCTTCTGCGATAGTCGTGTGTAAATGTATCCATCGCCCAATTCCTTCACGTGCCCATCTACATACTCCTGGCAAAGTGGCAAGGTTTTCTCGTAGAAAGCTGTATCCGTAGCCGTGAGATGATCCATGATCTTCGGACTCAACGCGATGTCTTTCGTTGATGAATCACGTCGCAATTGGTAACCCTGAAACTTCTCCTGACGAGCTTTTGTCACGATCGTGTGGAACATCTCTTCGGCCTTGCTTGGTGACACACCCACATGGAAAACCTTTGCGCGTTTGTCGAAGTCGACGTTCGCTTCCTCTGGGAATGCCTTCATCTGCTGCAGCCTCGCCATTTCGTGGTTCACCTCATGAGAGATCAAGCAGATCGCTGAAGGACGTAACATCGTGCTCTTCGAGTGTCGCTCTGCCAATAGCTTGATGCGTTTGCCCAATTCCGCAAAGTTGGTACAGCTGAAGTACACCAACAGTCGATCGTCTTGGCGAAAACCAACAACAAACAATTTTAATCGACGCAGTGCGTAAGGCAACGAGTGGCCGACCGCGAGTTGGTCCAACTGAGTTCGGAACACACTCGAGCGACCCACATCGGCAGCGTCATGCGAGCGAATTCCGTTGTGAAGTCGAACATCGCATCTAACTTATCGTGTAGAGCAGCGATTTGTTGCTTGGAGTCGTTGGCGTACTTCAGCAATCGGTCGATATTCTTCAATTGGCCGATGGTCATAGACTTGAGTTCGATGTTGCTTTCCACCAGAGTTTCGTTGTTGACTAAGAGCGTGTTGACTTTGTCCAAAAGACTGGCATTCTTCTCCGTCAGGATACGGTTTTTCTTGCCAAGAATCTCATTTCGGCGTTCCAGCCTCGCGCTCGTAGACACCAAAATTCTTCACCACCTTCTCCAGAAAAATGTAGAAACGCACTGGATCTGCACCTTGGTTTCTAACTCGCTTGGCCCTCAGGAGACACTTCTTAAATGCCTCGGGTGTCAGCAAATACGAGTTTTTGCTCACATTTCCGCCTTGTTTCACCGGCTTATACATATGTCTGAGCTGGTAATCTTGGTACCAAGACGCTCCAAGCGCTTCTTCATATCGCCGCCTTGTCCACTTGTCGCGACACCGTACTCGATCAACTTTTCGTGAGGCATAATGTACTTGCCGTCATTCGCATCGTCAGCAAGTTCGAAGAAGTACTCCATGAACGAGGTGTCGAGGTCCGGACATGCAGCAGCTTTTGGCCCTGTCGACGAATTCCGTGAGGGAAATGACGTCGTAGAGGTAGCGAGTTCATGAACTAGTTGGTTCATCGCGATGATGGTTACTTGGTTGCTTGATGGCAAATTGATGAATGATTGAAGTGCAAAGGCATTTGAAAAGGTGATTGAAAAGGAGATGGCTGTGCTTGTTGATCCATAAATATAGGTCATGGACTCTCACCCTGTTTTCGATCAGTTCATCGCTGCATATATCCGTTTCGGACCGGAACTATCGCAGTCCACAAGCGATGTGGTGGATGCGTATGTGCGATTCACCAGCGGTACAACGGGCAAAATAAAGTTATACAAATACCTGCAGAATCATGGAGCGACCGAAGTGGGATCAACGTTTCATGGATTAGCGTTGGTTTCGGAAAGCACACCATCAATGTCGTCCGTTGCCCCGCCAAGCATCAGGAGAAAAGCTGTCTTCGTTTGATGAGCCAATGACCACTGAGTATCAGGAGAAAAAGCATGAGCTAATGCGACTGCGATTGAGTCAGGAGCGAGAACTGAAGCAGGAGCAGCTGGAGTCCAGCGCACGCGATTGAAACAAGAACGTGAAATGGAACGTGAAAAGCTCATCGCAGAGCGAGAACGGTTACTCATGGAGCAACAGAGCATGGCAGTGAAGCAGGAAGCGGAGTCCGATGCGAGGTTGCTAGTATAGTCGATATTACACCTCGGCAAACGTGGACAAGCGCGAAATCTACACGCGGGCGCAAAATCCGTAAAAGTTTCAATCTCGAACCCCAACATCCTCTTTTTGCCCGCTATGAAGCTGTCATACGAGCAAAATTTTGACCCCGATGCTTGGTGGCTCTCCTCCACCTTCGTGTTCTCGTAAAACAAAATGGGAAGAAAATGGATGCAATCGCACGATACATAATCTCCGTTGCAGTACCCTGGAATATCAATCGGCGACCCGAATTCGAATTGGATACTTCTGGTCTAGCCCGGTTGTGCACATTATGGGATATATCTACTGCCTCCTCTGTGATGCGGCAAAGATATCGCCAAGTGCACCGCTTCATTCAGAAACATATTCGAAACAGTGATCACGAGAAAATATGTTTGGACTGGAGAGCTAGGAACGCCACATGATGGAAAGAAGGTGTATCTAATGTGCTTAATAACACGAGCCAGAAAAAGCATTGCCGTCATGATATGTGTGACCCGGAGGCCGACGGAATATTATCTGGAGGAGAGGACTATTTGTATTGGCTTACACGAGCCGCTGCCTTAGGAAACCAGATCCAACGCGACAGTATACAAGCATTGCAAGCAACTTTGTTTTCAACGATGGGCTTTGAAGACGGAGGGATACAATCGATCGAAAAGACGAATCATGTGGTACCTGCGTCAATCATACAAACTGGTGTCTACCAACGCGACACTTATCACGAAATTGTGCTTATTCATCCTGAACTAAGTCTTCTAGTGATCGCGAAACGAATTCAGAAGATGCCGTCACGCAGTCAAGTTCTAAGTCCACCCAGTTTGGATACAGCGCTACAGCATGCAGCTGGTGGAGTTCGTGAGCCACTAGCAAGTAGCCCACCCAATTCTGCACCAAACGGAATGACTGCATCCCCTGAGCAACAAGAAATAATTGACTGGACTTTAAGTAACCTCGAAAAGCCCAATCCAGTACAAACTCTTACGCTTATGCATGGAGGCGCTGGAACGGGAAAATATTTCGCCATCCACAAACGTCAAGACGAGTTGCTTAAACGAGGACTGAAAACCATGATAACATGCCCAACTGGAGCCGCGGCGAGCCAATTTCCTCGTGGGCAAACGTGCCCCGCCGCTTTTAAGATTGGTCGTGATGGAGACCGTTTTTCACCAGCTAAACTAGCTGAATTGAGTGTTCTTTTTGACAATTCGGTGGGAATTATTATAACAGATGAGGTTTCGATGCTTGGGAGCGAATTTTCCGTGAAGATGGACAAGCGTTTACGTCTTATCTGCAATCCAGACGTACTGTTTGGAGGAAAATCCATTCCTTGGGTAAGTGTCTCCCGTTTGATATTGCTTAGCTGCGACTGATACTTAGTGTACTGACTCGCATTTGTGTGTGTGTGTATTTTATTTTGTCAACAGGCTGGAGATTTCATGCAGTTAGAGGCGCTGATGGGGACTCCATTATGCAAGGCGATGTACAAGTTAAACGCAAGTGCCATTCTCATCCAGGCCCGATACCGGTTTAGGCGCTTCCGAGTATTTCCTCTCAAACCACAGCAAAGGGCTCACAGCTTCCCTGTACAACAAAAGATTCTGGACAGCTTTCGGGTGGTTCCACCTACATATCCCGGTGACTCCGATCCAGAGATGTTTCTACTTCTTACGGACGATGTAATTGATGCAATCACAGGCGACTTAATAACTCAAGAAGTCGACCAAGATCCCGCGTGGATGGACGAAGCAACAATTTTAATTACCAGCAACGTTGATAAGGCTGCTCTAATAGCGTGCACTGCTCGTGTACTAGCGCTACGAGCAAACACAGTTGTACTAAGATGGAGAAAACCAATCCAGGACGTTCCGCAAGAATTACTGGAGCTCCTGTACAACCCCACAGACTACCCGAATTTGTTCGGCTATTTTGTGCAAGGTGGACATGCTCAAGTTCTTGACTATGGCAACGGTAGTGTAGAGTGGGGGGTTGCAAACGGGACAATGTGTAAGCTTGTGTCGCTGGCCTGGGATGACGTGACCGATACTGAACGCGTTCTCCAGCAACTCGAAAACGTTTCTGCACAGCGCGGTGATGTCATTGATCTTCCAGCTGCACCTGATTTTATAAATGTTCAACTCATAACACAATCAGGGGATATCGTTCCTGCAACTACGTGGCCACCGGAAAACAATTTGGAAACTAACTGGGAGACGGTCATAGAAGGTCGTAGAACCGTGAAAAGCGGCATCACCATTCCAATCGGGATTATTGCATACAACCAAACCAAGTACAACGTCAAGCTAGCGGAGAGTCTCATACCAAAAGCAATTGAGCTAAAGTACTCTCAACTTGCTGTTGAGTTGGCATTAGTGATGACCGTCTGGAAAGCTCAAGGAGCCACACTTAGACGAGTCCTACTCTATCGGGAAGGTACCCCAGGAGCTCCCAAGTGGCTGCTGGGCCACCTGTACGTTGGAACATCACGCGTGAGGCTAGCTCGCCTTCTGCGCAGCCTTCCACTATCCTCTGCGTTCAAGAAGAGTCTATTGAAACAATTACAACCGAATCCTGACACGACAAAGGGGTGTATGGATATTGGAAGAGATATCTGCTGGCGTCCCCGTAATCACCATACTAGTTGAGCAACATTTGTCAGGACGTTGCTCGGTAGTTATAATGTCCTCGATTTACTCTTCACTGACAAAGAAGCTTCAACTTGAAATTTATCGACTACTTCACATCTCCTTCAACCTTCCAGAACCTTCTGACACTGACCAGTTAGGCTAAGCACACTAACGGTCTTTTCATCCAACCACAGTCGATATCATCCGCACACTACTCATTTTGCCAGCAAACCAACAAGTGGAACACATCTGGATATCGACGGAACACCAATTCCTAAAGACTACAAGTCGCCTCTCCAACTACGCGGAGAGAGTGATGAAGATGCTCATCTCCGCTCGATTCCTTCCCGACTAGGTAAACGAACTAATTGCTGTCATTGCGTCCACTGCTGTAGTTCTAATTTATTGTCTTCTGTCAATTCCATTACATAAAACCTTCATGAATTTTGTGGCCGAGAAACCAAAGAGCACGGATAACGCTTTTATTTACGGGGGGTCATTTGGATTAGCAAGCATGCCGTCGAAGGCGGCCGCACCCTGGCTCGCATCCACATGACGGATCTCTTCGCCGGCGAAACTTCCGACAGGCTCAAATCGGTAGGCCCCTTATTTATATGCTAGCATAGTCACATTCATATAACATTAAATGATCCTCCTTTGCTGTCAGAAATACGAGGATAAGTACGCCGCCCAGCGATATACCATCGACACAGATCTCACGACTGGTACGATTTGGCTCTCCGACGATATGCTGCCCATCCTTCCCCGCTGCGGACAAAAACGGAAAGTCTTGCGCTTCACCAACCCCGAAGTCTACGACAATGTGTGCTGCCAGTTTACGACCCGTTTTGAAGACCTTGAGTTGGAACAGCCGGCTGCGCCAAAGTCAGCTGTGGCTCAACTTGATGTAGCCAATACCCGCACGACGACAACGACGAATGAGGTCCCGTTGCCCGCTGCAGAGTAAGCAACGGCGAACAGCAAGGAACCCCCAGCTTCATTGCGGAACTGGTTGTTGTGGACGGCGTGACCACCTCTGATGGGACTGACACTGGAGCTCCACCCATGAAGCTCAAGCCCACCGAAAAGAAGCTCAGGCTTAACTAGCTCTTGCGGCAATCCATGTGCTCGCCAGCAATAAGTCTCGATGAAAAAATAATTTCTTTTAGGCCGTATCCTACGCTTACTAATAACGAAAAAATGAGATCAATGTTAACGTCGCCTAGCCGTTATCCCATGGTATTTTTGAACTATCACACTGATTTGGACATTTGTAAACCGATGAAGAACAAAAACAATTAACGAATAAAAGTCTAATTTTGTTTTTAAGCAGAACCCACCATTTGCGGGTTTTACACATAGAATTCCCCTACTCTTCCACTTCAACCCCCCAATTCACATACTTTTCAACAGACTAATTCGTTTCGAATTCACCCATGCAAAGCAAATAAACTGTATGAAGTTGGACAGATGTTCTACTAATTCACCACTATACCGTTGGTAAAACTGAGAGGCTGGCATAGAAGTGTTACACGGCTATTTAGTGAGCTGGAAACACTAACTGTTACCGTGATCGCCCGCTGAATTAGCCAAGTCAGCTTCATACCGTCGGCTACCAGGTTAGTAGCCTCCAATGCCCCAACGACATGGATAGAGAGTGGTCTTGCGCGCAGCGACTACCAACCGACTAACAGCCAAATGATGACAACTACCGATAGTCGCTTTTGAGCCCGTCATGTTTGTCGTGCTAATTTTTCATTGCATATTTTCTAAACCGAGATCCTATCATATGGTTGTACTAACAACCCGCCGAGATTTTTAAGCACTTCTCCAGCTGCAGGGTTGAGTGGGGTTATGTGTAAAACCTACACAGTTCTGCTAAATACCTCTAATGACGCAAATACATAGAACAACATTTGCCCAAACGGACAGACACGTTTGTGGCTATTTTTTTCTTCATCTAATCAAATGGTAGCATTGGTAAAAACGCGAGACCGGATAGGCTGTGGCAAAATGTCCGCCAATGGAAACATTATTTTGCACCCCAGTATTACGGGAGGGATAAATAGCCAGTTTAGGACCGCCGCCAATACTGACCAGTCGTATCACAACGATATTGTGCTAGGAGTAGACTGGACAAGTTGCGCTAAGACGAAATCTACGAAGGCAATGCACGGTAGAGGTGGGAAACACTTTCTGGCGCCAATATGACCAAGTACCCTGTCTGAGGAGTAGACGTTCATGTTGACGCCGGATGTCATTCTGGCAGTCAGAGTGAATGTGCAACATGATGGGCACAACAAGTATTATACTGAGTTTAGAATAACACTTGTTGCAGTGTAACCCTTTCAACACCGATTTCCTGGAATTGCGTTGGAGCTGAAGATTGAGAAAATTGGCTCATTCCTAGACAGCTTTGCTTCAAGTACCCGACCCTACTTGAAAACACTCGCAAAGTTCAATGACACAATTTCTCTAACACGTTACATGTACAGCAACGAAATCGTACAGGCAATTCTGGAGAAGCTTGATTACGAGTTCAAAGAGGCAAAACAGACCTTGCAACCGTGCTCTTATTCATCACGGGATCGGTTGGACCAACCGGAGGCTCCTTCCGTTCTGTACTTTTCAATTTGGTCTTCAACTCAGCAACGCCTGACAAGTTCATCGCTCATGACACGTCTCCACTCAATTGTGCTGTTGGCTGTCACTGTCCTATTGGCATGTGTCGATAGCACAACAGCAACTACCGCTTCCAAGAAGATGGCAGTCGACTACCCGGCGGTCTTCCATTCATTTGCCGATACCGGTAACAACATGGATGCCCCTCTCAACAGGTTGTTGAGGACTTACGAAACAACAGACCAAACAATGAAGAGAGGGCCGGACTCATGGACCTGATCAAGTCTGGCACCTCAAAGGTCGTCAACTACGCGAAGCTGCAGAAGTATTTGTTCACGAACAAAGATGGCGTCCAAGTATTGAGCAAACAGCAGTTCGGTGACGATGTTGCGGCTGTTTTGAAAAGCAAGCGGTTCGACAAGTTGAGGAAGTACGCCACGATGTTCAACGAGAAGAACCCAAACAAGCAAATTTCGTTGATTGGGACTCGCACAACTCGTTACGGAGACGATGATGTAGCAAAGGCGCTCGTCACCGCGAAGCAGCCTGATAGTACGAAGGCGATCGCGACGAAATTGCAAACTCAGTAGTTGCAGGGTTGGTTCGACAACACGAAATCCGTCGATGATGTTTTCAAGATACTGAAGCTTAGTGATGACGGGCCCACAGTGATGATGAGTCGGAAATTGGAGACGTTGGACCCGTACGTGAAACTATTCAACTCAAATCAGTCGAGTGTCAAAGACACAACAAATTCGTTTAGGGTATTGAGGAAGGGCTTCGGTGGTGACTCCAAGTTTGCGTTTGTAGTTTCAAGTGCACTGGCGGCGCCAGCTACGGAAACTATGTACACTACTGCGTTCAAATACCAGAACAAGCTTTTTAAGCGGTGGCTGAACAGCGAACTAGATCCTACGAAGGTTCTCACTAAGGTGTTCAAAGTAGACAAGGTTGCTGATGGCACTTGGGTGGGGTCATTTGTAAAGCGCTACACGACGTACTACAACAAGGAGATGCGTCAACCCGTGGGCTTCTAGACCGAATATCTTTGCTGGGGGTAACACGATCCAAATGCATTCTTTCTGATTGGGTTCAGTGCTCAGAAAAAATAATAACAATAAAATTGCAGTATTATTTTGACGGAATAACTATACCCATAATAAGTATACTGTTTATACCAGATTCTTTTAAGCAAAAAGTAAAGTGGTGTACTAAAACGAAACAAATGGTGTCTTACAGTAAACTAGGTCGTTGCGACTTACGCTGGGAATACTCGCTTGTTTTGGCGCTGGTTAGGGTTCCATTTGTGTCTCCTCCGTAAATATCATGTATGCTGGTACATTACCGGTCCATAGCATTCTGAATGGCTACACTCAGTTGCGCCAACCTGATGCAGCAATAACCGGAGTAGAAGCGAGGCGGGTGCGTGGAGTGATGAGGCTCTAAATTTTGGTCAAGCGACGCCTGCAGATCACGCGCAAGTCGGTGCCAAAATGGCAAGCGGGTGGCGTTAAATTGTAGTCCACGGGTGTGTGGATTGATGCCCTCGGAAGAATTTCAATCAGGCTCGTGGAATGACGCCTTCCGATCAACCCGAAGTGCGATGAGTGATGCCTTCGTGTGTAACCTAACCTGCGCTCGTGGGGTGACTCCCTCGGATCAAACGTAACGAGTCAGCGTGGGCTAAGACACGGACAAGCATGCACCACGCTAGTTGGGGGCGATTCAGCGTTCTCACAAGGCGTACTTATGCTAATGAACCACCAGAGGAGGGACCTTCGGCTTCGGGGGCGAGAAGTGCAGGTGGGGCGCTGGGCCTTGTTAGCCGTCGTGCTACCGGCAAGGTGTCAATCAGCATGTCGGAAGCAACGTGTCTGATGGTCACGTTGCGAGCACTTTGTGGTATAGTGGTAAGGCGTGTAGCGTTTGGCGGCAGAAATCCAAGCAGGATGTTCAAAATTGACACTGTGTCGTGTTGACCAAATCGGCGGAGTTGCGAGATCCACAACCGGCCAATACCAGCAGCAGGGGGCGGTTGATTGGACTTGAGATAGCAGCAGCAAAAAAGGGTAGCCATCACTCAAACACTTCTCGACAGAGTACTTTGTCAGTTTCGAGGTTGATGATATATTGGGAACTTATCACCGTTCAGGATCCATGATCAACAAAAACACAGTCGATGTCGAGCCGATATCTCTCCACGTTCCGCCGAATGGTTGAAACGGCCCACTCAGACTTCTGTTGTAAATTCCCGCCGACAGCAACGCGGTCCTATAGCTCCTTCCCCCGATACCCTAGACTTCCCCACTGTACTTGACAAGACCGGTATACGTTCCACAATCCCAATGTGTTATTGGCCATCACCAAGCACCCCATCATCGCTGTGTTAGGCGCCAAATCGTTGCCAATCCCGACCTCACCCGTAACATCAATTCACCACCGTAATTTTTCCGCGCCGCCGCGCCGCAGGTGCACCGTACAGGACCACCCCGTCGTGGCTAGCTTCACGTGGCGCAGCGATAAGTGACGGATAGCGTTCCCCTGCGCTTTACTATAGTGCTATGGATGGGTTGCACAAGTCATCACGCAGTACAACCAGCGAGTTGTTGATTTGCGAATGTGTCACGCTCAGTGCATCGAGTTGGGACCACGGCCGTCACCTGTGGACTGGTTGTTACTAGGAAACGGTGCGGAGGCTCCACACGCAAAGCCACCGTGGGTTCCCCACAGGCCCTACCTTCCGGCTGACGGGTGTAACCCACTGGTATACAACGCCGCTGCAAACTCTCAGTTTAGCCCACGACGTTACTCAGCCCTTGGTATGGGTCCTAATTCTTTTTTAAGACTTTGGATTGCTGCCCCCTTTGCTCACAATTCAATTTTCCAGCTCGCCTGCGCAAGCTTCACCTCACGAAACTACCCCAAGTCCAATACCATGATGTCCAACATGACCTCCGAGCAGTACGAAGTCATGTACACCATGCGTTCCGAGATGTTTGCCAAGAAAGATGGCCACGGCCCGGAACGTTATGGGCCACCTCGTGGCTTTGCTCCGTGGGGCGTCGGTCCCCGAGGATTTGGTCGCCCACCTTGGATGTGAGTGCTGTAGCTTTGTGACGTTATCTTCTACAAGGATGAAGTACTGATTATCGACTTGTGAGTAGGGACGTCACGCCAGCTGAACGAGACGTGTTCGTCAAGTACCGACAGAAAGGGACACGCCGTGTGGCTTTTGGTGGACTCTTGGGTGCGACAGCGATGGCTGGTATCTGGAATATGGCTGCACTAGGAACGCCCTTCGGTGTCGTGGGGGTGCTCGGTCAGTTTTTCTGGAACATTTCTCGTTGTAGATTTCATCCCGTTTTAACGAGGTTTTGTTAGTTGGCGGCGCAATTGGTGCCAGAACGTCCATGAGTACGAGCAACATTCGCACGGAGTTGTTCACGGAACTGCTCCAGCTTCCAGGCGACAAAGCTCCGCACGCGGCCCAAGCGAGAGAAATGTAGGTGAAAAAACTCGACAGGCCTTTGAGTACACTGTTGTGGTTCAAGTTAGAACTTTTAACGTCGATGTGATACGATCTGTTACAGTCTCCAAGCGAAGTTGGCGCACAATACCTACGCTCAAGAGCTGCTCAAGGGTGCGGGACTGCCAACGTACGTATTGCGAGCTCCAACACCAAGTTGAATCGTAATTTATCCTAAATTTTGTTTGGATTGCAGTGCCTCGTCGATCCAAGAGAAGTCTGCGGCGGAGAGCTTCAAAGACAAGTGAGTCCTTCAATGTGAGAGAGATGGCCTCGAGTAGATAAGGTACTCGGACGCCAACATCTTCTAACAACACCATTAATGAACGTACTTCAGACCATAACAAGCCTTTCACGTCAGTGATAATAGTCTGTATTACGATGGTTCACGTTCTTGTGAAAAATTGTCTGTTTGGTGGAGATACCACCCTAATAAAAAGAGAGCGCTGCAATACGCACGAAAGAGCTCGCCGTGCCGTACGAATATTTACTTATTTTGTTTTGTCGCCGAGCATCGCATCGAAGCTGATGTTGATAGGGTCGCTCGACTCGGTAAGCTCCAACATGCTGATGGATGAGTTGGATCCTCGTTGTCGAGTGTCGAAGCTGCCATCGCTCGAGAGAGCACCCAATGCAGGGTGTTGCTGCATAGCTCTCGAGAACGAGGGAACTTCCTCCTTTACCACGCCCACTTGCCCATTTCCCTCCATTTCCACCTCTTCATCTGAATCAAAGTCGTCGTCTTGAATTCCAGCGTACGAGATGTCCTCGTCTTCCTCGTCGAAATCGTCCGTGATACGCCCAACAAGCGTTGAGAAATTTCCAATCATGGATTGAGAGAGACTCATATCCGAAGTCACACTGCGCGTAGTACCCGTCGTCTCGGCAAAAGTCTGCGATAGTCGAGTGGGAGGCAGTCCGAAGTTGGACGTGTCGCTCCGTGAACTTGAAAAAAGACTGTGCGAGTTTGGACGGCGTCTGCGCATGCTACCTTCGGTAACAGGACCTTGGAATGACGGGTTGTAGGAGCCACCAGCCGACATGAAGCTGTCGCGCAAGTCTGCAAACCCGCCACGAAGCTGTATATCGCTACCGTTGCCATGGCCGCCGTTAAAGCTGGGGAGTTGGTTGCCATAGTTGAAACTGGGAAGCTGGCCGCCAGAGTTGAAACTAGGAAGCGGACCATCAATACTGATACCGTAGACCTCTTCTCGCAACGCGTCAAGGAGATGCCGCAGTGACTGACTGAAGCCCATCATATCACCCTTTGTGAAGAAGTGGAAGAACTCGCTGCGAGCAAGACTGTACTTGATGTCAAGACTGAAGTCCATGCGGTTCACCACCACAGGCAGAATCTTTTTGCCCTTATCCTCCGCAAAGGCAAGCTGATCTTTCACAAGCTCACTTGCGAGTGTCTTCTCAGAAATGAGAACAACAAAAGCCGAGCACTTGAGAATGGCTTCCTTGGCTTCGTGGATGCGCACCGACATGTCTTCGTTCCGCGACAACATCGGACGCTTCGACTTGGACTTCTCCAACTCCTCCTCCTTGTCCTCGTCGATTGTTGTTGACAGCTTCACCATGTGCTTGCGGTCCACGTAGCACCTCAGGCCTCCCTCACGGCACATATCAACACACAGCTTGCGTACAAAGCGCTGGTGGTAGTTGCCATGGCTGATAAACACAAACTGCTCACCGCTAGCTGTAGCCGTGTTCAGCTCCTGCAGATCCTCCACAATACTATCGCTGGTGTTAGGCTCATCCACAACGTTCGAGTCTCGCTCCGAGATGGCCTTGTTGCGTCCCGTGCGCTTGGGCATCTCCTTGTTGGTAGCTCGGTGGAAGTAGTAGCCACCGGTGTCCAGTACAATGCTATCAGATACGCCACAGTCGTCGACAAAGCTGTTTGAGCTGCTGGTGCTGCTCAAAATGCTCAGGTTGGTGCCATTGTAGTCGTAGTTGTTGTTGAGGCGCATTCCGCGCTGACTAGCTGTGATCCCGATGGACCGAGAAGAACCCGGTGCACCGCGCCGACGGCTATTGCCGATAACAATGGGCATAGCTGAATCATCACCAATTTCGTGAATCGATGAACCACCCGAGTCGTACGAGTTGGGTGTATCAAACGCTGACAATGTCAGTGTTCGCTCGTCAAACTTCATCGAATCCATGCCATACGTGTTCGTGGAGCTCATACCAGAGGCCGCGTGGTTTAGTCGGCGACTACGCATTCCGCTGCTTCCGTGGCCTGATCCTGTCATAGGATTCGTCTCCGCACGACGCATGTTCCGCTTGATGTTGTCCTCCTTGCGCTTCTCAATCTCGTCTCGCATGCCATCCAGCAGCATACGCAGTTGGTTCTTGTACGCGTCTTCATCGTATTCATACCGGGTTTCCTTCTCGTTCACCTGTTCCACATTCACGATGGCGCTCTCGAACGGCACAAGCTGTCGAGTGTACAAATACACTTGAAGCTCTTCCGAGATCTTGGCGTGTTCTGTGGAAATGGCCATGATGGGTGTGCCAACTTGTTTAGCCAGCGCCAGCTCTTTTAAACACCACTCAGACTGAGCGTAGTCCTCGGTGAGGATACAGAGCACCACCGCAGCATTTGTGATACCACGCGCAATCTCTTCGCGCCACACAGCACCACCGCCAATTCCACTAGGGTCCATGAGGTCAAGCCAAACGGTGATGTTTGCATCTTCAAGCGACTTGCGAAGCTTCAGTGCAAACTCCATGTGCGAGTGCGTGTAACTTATCATCACATCACGAGTACCTGCCGCTCGCTTGATCTCGAACTGTAGTCTCGTGGATGTAGTGCAGTCGATCGGCCGGAACCCGTCGTGGTTTGTGCGCATGATGTCACCTCCCATGCTCAGCAATGCCAACGCCGTCTGTTGATCGTCCAACTTTACAGCCAAGTGCAGCGCTGTATCACCTGTCGAACGAAGCTGGTGGTTGATGTCACCACCACTCGCAACCAATGCCTTGAACATGTCCACTGTAGTGCCGCCAGCACAAGCAGCGCACATGATAGGTGTCATATCGCCATCGTCCACGATCGTCGGGTCTGCACCATGCGCCAACAGCACCCGCACAATATCCACGCGGTTCACACGAGCCGCCCAATGAAGTGCTGTGCGTCCATGAGCATCCTGGAAATTTGCACTGGCCTTGGCAGCCAGCAGGATCTCAACTGCTCCTACTGCTCCATTCACCGCAGCCCAATGCAGTGGCGTTCGCTTGTTGAGTCCGACGTAGCCTAGCTCGCCTAAGACGTCTGGGTTCACTTTCTTACGCAAAAAGCTTCGGATCGTCGCAACGTCATCCATCGCAGCGGCAGCATGTAGCGGCGTAAGTGCCACGTCACCACCCCAGTCTTCCAGCACCTGTGCAACAGCGTAGTTACCACGCAAATATGCGAGCTGCAACACCGTAATTGTGTTCATATGACCAGGATCGGGGATGGCGAGGTGGTTCGCACCAGCTCGCAGTAGCACGTGCACGATCTCGGGGTGGTCAGCCAAGAAAATTGGTGGTAAGCGACTCTCACATCGATATGACGATTTGGAGCAAAGGTTGACGTCAGCTCCATGAGCAATAAGCCACCGCACGGCAGCCAGCCGGCCAGTGCTCACAGCACAATGCAATGGTGTAACCAGCGTTGTCTTGAACACGGAGCTGTAAGTTTCATCCGCCGAAACTACAGGCTTCGGGATGAAGTAGCTCGCGAGGTACCAGAAGAGGTCACCTGTGCTGAATCTCACGCGCGAAACTTTGTCAAAAGAATTCACCTTGAAGTGTGCTTTGTACAGCAAGTCCATCGCTGCGATATTGCCTTGATACGCAGCCACATGCATGGGGTTCTTCTTGGCAAGCCCAAAAACGCCAAACACCACGACTGGGTCGAGGTAGAGTTCTCGTGCAAAGTTCTCGCCAAGATGCAGCTTCGCGATACGGATCGAACGACGAATAAGCCTCAGATCCCCTAACTGAGCTCCTCGGAAAAGTCTCTTTCGTACATCCGTGACCACGGTAGACTTAGCTGGAGTTGGTGGCGTTGTCTCAGCACCATTGTTGTTCTTCTGCTGCTGTCGCTTCTTGCGCTTCATCTTGGAGCGCAGCATGTGTGCTTTGACGTCACCTGTCTGATCACTCTCTTTGAACGCACCCAATTGCATCTTCAGATGCTCACGGAACCTAGCAAAGGCGCGCATGAGCACAAACAACAGCCAAAACATGACAATAGCACATCCACAGAACATATAGGCTGGGATGTTGGAGTCGCAGTCCACGAAGATTTTCCCACTTGCAACGTAGTAGACGGAAAACCCGAGAATCAGCGCCTCGTACAGGAAGATGCCAACTCCCACAATTTCACAAATTTGTAGACAAATTGTACGCTTGACCTTCCGTAGTCTTCCACTTCGATCAATGCGTCGTTCCCTTCTGAACGGCTCGAAGATCCTCAGTCCTGACGCTGGTAGTCCCAGTATGAACACAGCTGGGAACAAATGATACACCAACGCTGCCAACGCCAACGACGTGGAGCAACTATGCTGGTCACTGGACACCAGAACCTTCAATGGAGACCCCACGTACAACTTGCCATGTCGAATATCGTCCGCATCAGATTCGTAGAAGTAGAAGAAGCCAAGAGCGACTAAATCTCCCAATACAATCAACTGGGAGAGTCTCAGCAACTTTCTAGCAAAATATGAATTGCTCTGGAACTGGCCGTTGAGGTATCTCTTGGGTAGTTTGGGTAGAACGGAGTCCCGCAGTTCAATGGAACTCATCTGCATCGTATGTTCCGTGGCATCAGCTTTGCTGCTCTGGTCTGTGTCCTTACGGGACTGTTCTACCTGTTCCTGTGTCTTGTGCTCTACCTCATCTGAATCCTCCAATGTGATAGTCCTAGGTCCTAATTGAATATCGTGAACCATTCTGTCTACTCCACTGAGTCTTGCACCTGAATTCTCCTTAGGATGGTAGGTCGGTTCTACGTTGTCTGGAGCGGAGACTACCGATCTTTGACCTCCAGACTCAGCGTCGCTATTGAACGTGTCCTGCCTTGTAAATTCCTTCGTGTGGACCTTGATTGGCGTCTCGAGTTTTGTATATTGCGTCTGTGTGTCCTGTTGGTCCTGATGCTCCGTGTTGACAGTTAACGCGACGTCTTTAAGAGCTCCGTCGCCTGTGCTGTTGGGGTCCATGGATGGCAGGCCCCACTGGGGCTTCCGCGCTCGACTTGGCGAATGTATAGGATGCCTTCCTTACGTTTGCTGTTGAGCACGCGAGTTGTGGACTGATTGTGTCGCGCTCCGTACACCTTCGCGCGTGGAACAGACGGCCAAAGGCTCAGCACGCAGACGGGGCGACGAAATGTCTGACTGGAAATTGAGGTGGAAGTTGCTGAGGACAGCCAAACAATTGCGGTGGCTATGAAGTTGGTAAGTAAATGTAAGTTCACACTGAACCACATGTACTTGTCACTGCTGTAGTTTGATGTTATCGGCTTGCTATTCGAAATCTTCAATTGTTTGTTGCTCGACGGACGCCATTGTAGTTTTTTAGTGTGGACACTTCGAAACGTCGGGATTTTCCGCCCTCCAGTTCCAGTTAGGGCAAGAGGGAGGGTCGTTACTGTAACGTACACTTTACGAGTCTGTAAGTGATTGGGTCAATGCTGCGGCAATGGAGACGGCGTTGCCTTGATCAAGGTGACAGTCGTCGTCACTGACGCGGATCTATCTGAGGGCGTAGAGAGCTGGCCGCGCACAGAGGCGAGGACTTGAACTCTTACCGATGGAGTGACGCTAACTGCGCGACGTAGCGACGGCTGTGGATGCATTACCGGTAATCCACCCGAGCGGATATTGATGAGGGCTATCCAGAGCACAAGCTTCTGCTTGCTGGATATCGCACTGCAATGCTCGATGAGATTGAGAGCGGCCGGCACCTCATCGATGTAGCCGACTGCTGAAGCGTTTCGATAGTGTTTGACACTAGCGTTACAGTATTACCACAGATGTACCGCGGGAGAACAATGACGTTCATCCGGCTGGAATATCAGAGCGCCATGATGCTACGCTTCATCGTCAACTTTTCTGGCTTCGAAGCTGTAAACTGAGCCCAAATGTGGTCGACAGGATGCAGTGACTCTACATGTAGACTCTAGTAGAGTCACCTGTCAAGAGAGAAAGTGGTAGTTTTGCTACGAAACCATACCTGAGTCCGACCTCGCCGTCCGTGCGTGGTTGAAGCCTGCGGTAAGAAGTGCACAATGAACGATGGTTGCAACTATCGGTGGGGCACTGCACCTGTTCACAGGTGAGCTGTGTTGGTGTGGATTATTGGACCGCCTTATGGCCCACCTCGTCGGCACGGCTCACCTGGCCGTTGGCTGCAAGCTCCTCCGCTTCCAGCACCTCGAGCGGCGTTACAGGCTGGAAAATGGACAGCACAACCGACACGAACGTGCGCAGGATGATGGCTGCGCCGCAGAGGATCGCCCCGTAGATCAAGTACACGTCCACGAGGTACGTCTTGTAGAGCGGCTGCAAGTTGCGCATTGGTTGCAAGTGGCGAGCTCCAAACTCAGCAACAGTCAGTAGTTCGTCTGCTGCACGTTCCACACCGCCGCCGGTCTTCACAAGTTCTCCGAGGTGTTCAGCATTGGCCTTGAAGTGTTCGTGCTCATCAACCAGCATTCTATCCACTGCAAGGCGCAGACTGCTCTCAGAAAAGGATTTTCCATCCAGTCGGAGGCCGGCACCTGCTCGCTCTACAGCGTTCACACCTTCAATTTGTTCGGCAGAGTGAGGGAGACCTAAGATGGGCACTCCGACGACGAGAGCCTCTTGCATGCTCTGAAAATCTCCAGCAGTGATCAGCAGCTCTATATCGGGTGCCAACGCGAGCACCGCTGCGTCTTCCAGTCCGTCACCGAGAAACATCACCGAGTCTCGAGGACGCGAGCGCAAATCGAACGCTGCCTGCTCTTGCAGCGTGATTTTCCACAACAGTCGGGCTTCTACTGTCTCCAGTGCGTTCATCTGCATCCCATACACAAAACACAGTCAGAGATCGAACCATCGGTCGATGAAGCATCCAGTAGCACGAGCACAAGACCTACGATAGTTGTGATGAACTCTGGGGTCAAAGGCACATCGGTCTGGAAGCTAATAAACACTAACAGTTTGTCCTGGTGCTCTGGAGCCTCCAACCACGTTGTCAGCATCGCCGGAAATCTGCTACGTTCACCAGAATTACTCTCGGCTTCTGCACGCAGCTTCTGTGACTGTAGCAAGCCTACCATCCTGAATTGAGGCGTCACAGGGCGCGCCTCATCCAAGCCGAAGACCGAGTTCACTAGCACAAGTGCGTGGCCGTGCATCTGATGCTTGCTATCGATGGCTTCGAGTCCATGTTCTTGCCGCACAGCGTTAATCTCCTTATACACATGCACTAGTCCCAGTCGGAAGCGCAGACGGTAATAGCTATTCAAACACCGCTCCAGCACGCTTGTCGTCTACAATTCCACCAGATAGTTCAACAACAACAAAAATCCCCACAAAAAATGTTAGTCTTCCCAAACATCCTCACAACTTCCTACAATTGTACAGCTTCTTACGTGCATGGTAAAGTTGGAGAAAGGTGCAGGGATGTACGCCGGGGGTGAATCAATATCAAACAATAAGTGCGGGTCATTCACCACGTATGGCAATTGTAGTCGATGGCAAGCGTCAAAGCCTGCAAACGTGTATCTGTCCACCACGACCAAGTCCGGACGGTCGTCCTCCAGACCTTCCAGCAACGGCGCGAACATTGGGCGTTGGAATGATGCGTAGTATCTCAACGTATTGGCGTAACTCTCATAGACTCCGAGATGTTGCAGTTCGTTTGGGTCCAATGCTGTCGCTCGTCCTTTGCCCACAATATTCCCCAATGAAATAAACTCGAGTTTTTCCAGGTCGCTCACCCATTGGCGGCAATTCTCAGGCAGTGCGAAGCCTACGCGTACGCCGCGGGACAGCAGCGTCTCCGCCAGGTGCTTGAGTGGCAGCATTTTGTCCAGCACGGGGATGCTCACTAACACGATGTACAAGTCGCTTGAAGATGCCACTGCATTGTCACTTTTGCTCTTGGAGGCGGTGGTTTCTGTAGTGGCAGCGGCGTCAGCTCCAAGACGTCCCAGACAGCAGATGAAGCCCAGCGTTAGTAGCAGCCACGCGTTCGCTCGCCATTGACGCTGTAGACGCAGACGTAGACTTGGCTCGGGAGTAGTGCGAGGCTTGGAAGAGGTGGACGTTAAGAGCTGCACACGGTGGATGGTAGTGGACTGCACGGCCACGGAGCGCAGCCCCGAGAGCCCCAGCAGCTCCGACTCGACCATGTTGGCTCGCGATTAGGCGACTTATTGGGCGTTTGGCTCTGGTGTTGGTGAATGAAAATATAAGTTCGTATACGGGATGTTCGTAAACGAAGGGACATGAAAGAGTATTCCGGTGTTAGTCAGTGTAGAGTTGTTGATCGTATGGTCAGTGTCGGGTTAATTTTGATGATAATGAAGGAATATTATGATAGAATGTCATGATAAGGATGTATCGTCAATTTGTTGGTCGAGCACGTAGTCATGCATTTGGTTTTGTTTGGAGGCGAGTGCTTAGCCTCTCATGGTGTTCGCTCTTCAGTCTCTAAATTGTTGTCGCTTGTCTGGTCTCGGCGGCTTTGGATTTTGCTGTCATTTGGTCGCTGGATGTTTGCTTCTCTGTTTCCGTCTCTCGTGGTCTTGGACTTCGAAGTACTTTGGTCGCTGGGCTCAAGCTAAATAGTTGTACATTCGTCGGTCCGTCGTGCTACGCTGGAGATACTCGCGCTCGATCAGACTCTCGATGCGCAGCTTGATGAGCTGCGGCGACGGCGTGAAGCGACCTGCCATCTGCCGAGTGACCTCTGCGATGAGTTGGTTGTGCTGCATCTGCTTGCGCGTCTTCATGATACGCACGATGGCGGCCTCGACGAGGTGTTTGCGATCCTCAGCGACCGTAGGCGGCAGCGCGTCGGATGGGTTGCTTGTACTTGATGCCACGGCCGGCAGCAGCGACGCCTCTTTCTGTGACACCAGCGGTATCCGTACGCGGTGCAGCTTCGACTTGTACGCATCGTTCACCGTAAATGTATCGGACTCCTCGTCGATACGCTTTCCCTTCGAGCTCTTGATCAAAATCCTGTACTTCGGCGTGCAGAGAGAGATGAGGTGCCGCTTCAGATCCTTCATATCGATACGTGTGCGCTCCACGAGCTCCTTGAAGCGCCATTCTGAGCGCTGGTTGAACAACATCAAAATGACTGTTTGGTATGTCGACACGTTCAGCTCGTGGCGACGCTTGCCGTCCTCCACGCCTGCCGAAAACGTTGCACGAATATCAACAGTGCCCATGTTTGCCATCCACGCCAATTTACGACCATTGTGCCGTGCGTAATAGAATGCTTCGAATGTCTGCGTCAACTGGACAAGCTCTAACGGAAGAGCACACATGGGAGCCATCTCGGTGGGCCAGAAACCGCTCGTGAGTACGTGAACTGACAACGGCATCGGTGCAACAGACATATCAATGCCAAATCCGCTACCTCGGGTGTCGTAACCCGACTTGCGGTGCAGCTCCATCAGGTCTTTCGAAATACTCATATCCTTGAACATCCCCTCTAGTTTGGAGGTGAACTGGTAACCACATTCCGCCTTGAGCTTCGAGATCACTAGCTTTTCCGCCTCGTCTGAGGTGCCACGGCTGTTAAGAAGGCGCTTGGCTAGCAAAACCTTGTAGAACTCCTCGAAGACATCCTTATCCTGCAGGAACCGGAAAAGGGCAATGACCTGCGTTACGCGAGTATCCATTTCCTCCTCGAATCGGTTCTTAGAACGCAACAACTCGTCCAGATAGTGCGCCAGGTATCCAGCGCACACAGTGTTTGTGTTCATAAAGGCCTCAAAACCCTGTTTGATGGATTTGTGGAACTGCGAGTCGTCAAAAAAGCAATCCGACAAGAACCCCACGAACTTTTCACGCAATGCCAGAAGCTTCTCCACAAACTGCGACGCGTCTAACGCCGTCTCAGCGTTCGACTGGGTCTTCACGATCTCTTCTCCCTGCGTCTTAATATACTGGAACACGCTTTCACTGATCTCCGGCAGTGTGCTGGGTACACGTCGAAACAGCGAGTACATCCTGCGCAGTGCCTGAGTTTTACCATCTCGAAAGAGCGCGACACACCCTGAGTGTTCCATATCCACAAGTGCCTTCGCCTGGTTCTTAATCAGCTGAGTCTCCACAATTGTCTTCAGCTTATGTTCCGTCGACGGGTTCAGATAATGCAGTACACGAGCTCCTTCTTCATTCAGACGTTGCTCAGCCTTCTCTAAGTACTCAGGACATGTAGCCACATCCAGCATAGCTTGAGCTTCTGCTCGGTAAAAGTCCAACGTCGTGTCGAGGAAAAACTTCTCAAAGTCGTTCTCGTACACTGTATTAGAGTGTACCCCAAGGTCCACGAGCATACGTAGCACACTCTTGATGAGATCTCTGTCGATGAGTTCTCCATGTCGTTCCCTCTCGATACTAACCAGAAGACGAGCACGCAGTCGGTCCCGCACGCTGTCGTGACGTACAATAACGTCCCGGAAGATGTAGAGGCCGTTGTCGTACACCGGGAGCTTCCGCTTCTGCGTAACGTAGGTGCGATCCATGTACATGAGGATGTCGCGCACCATTGTCATGACAACTTGGTGGTCCACCCACTGGTCATTGAGCGCTACAAGCAGCATGTCGTCCGATACAGCGGCCACTTGTTGCGCTACACCCTGTAGATGCTCAGTGATGACGCCCACTACGCCGCTGTACAGTAGGTCACCGTGTTTGTGTAGTACCAGGTTGTATGAGTTACGGTACAGTTCCTCAAAGGACAACAGACTCGCGTTATGCGAGAAAATCTCGTAGATGGCTGTGCGCAGTGACTTCCAGATCTCCTGCGCACGCGCCTGGTCCATCCCCATGTTCTGACGGTACGGCTTAATCACCAGCTTCTTCATGACCACGGGACGACCCGATACACTCGAGGAAGGATTCGATCTGGCCAAATGTACCATTGTGGTTTGAAAGGGTACAGTGTACCATTACTTAATATTTAAGTAATTCTGCATGTTGATTGGTTGATCTTTCAACGTCAACAAAATATACAGTTTCGTTTTTATTAGACTGTACGACCAGCAACAAGTGACCAGGTAGAGAGCGTGTAGCGTAGCTCTGCGCGATGGCGTCGCCCTCGGAGCTCACGTTGCTGCAGTGCGACTCAGTCAGTGAGGCCGCCAACTTGTCCTGCTCTTCCTCCGCTTCTCCCACTATTGAGACTGAGCCACAGCCTTCAGGTATCTCCAGCTACTTCCATGCGCTGCAATCGCCGCTTTCCGCCAATAACCGGCGACGACGGGCGCTGCAGAGTCCAATCACAAGCGAGCACAAGCCGTCACCGTCCAGCTACGAAGTCCCGCTCATGGATGCAGCCGAGACGCCGAGTCACAGCGTCAGACAGATCTCTGCTAGCTCTGCAGGACGCACACACGGCTCCAGACACTCAGAGACGACGACCGAGCACCACAATCATTGGCACAGAAGAGCGGCGCCTTCTGCCGTCTCAGCACACTCTGCTAGACCATCTGACACTTCAATGACACAAGGAGCTAACGTGAACTGCAATGTGGACATTGCAGAGCTTGGAGGCAACGCGGCACTTCCGTCGTGCAATTACTATGTTGACTCTAGTGGTCAGATGCGGATCAGGAAACTCTGGTGGTGTTATATGAGGATACGACGCGTGTTGTGGTGTTTATTCCCGTGGCTTAAAAGAGACAGCAATACGTACTTGTGTGCGAGGATGGTGGCCAATTCGACGCTCATTGTAATGGTGTATTTCCTGAGAGAACTGCTGAATCATGTTGTAGTACCGGAGATATTGAAACACAAGGATGAAGGAGCTGGAGATGATGCGCAGAAGCATTGTCATGATCATTCGCTCGAGTTTCTGGACATGTATGCGTACTCACTGGTAGCAAATGTGCTACTGTGTCTTCCTGCACTGAATTTTAAGGCATGCAGACTATACCGACGTGCACGAAGAGATTACTCGACGCTTAGTGCGACTTCATCAAGCAGTGGCGACGTTGTGGCACCTTCTTCTTCGGTCGCAGATATCACCAAGGAACATCAGCGATTTGAGAAGACATATTTATTCACGCTGTGCGAGATCATCGTGGTGATCGAAATCCCCTACCTTATCTTCATCCTGGCGATCATGTTCGTGCCATCAGAAGCTGGAAGCTTATCCGAAATGCTCGTCGCGTGCGATCGCCAACTCTCAACAGGTTACTTCTTGATACTTGTAGCTGTCCAACTTGTGGCAGTTCTGGCGTATATATTGCGATGGCGGCAAATTCTACTATTTCACCGCATTCACCAACACTTCCTATTCCAGCGCGGGTACGTACCAGGTCATTCACGCTTTGACTACGTGGAACGGTCATTTGCTACACCACTTTATGCCTGGTTGCCAGCACCTGTGTGGGGATGTTGGCGGCGATGCATAAAGTTACGTAATGCAGCGCGAGGACATCGATATGGTGGCACGCAAGAAGGTCAGAATGGTGGTGCTTCAGTACCATCGGGTAGCACCAAGAAGCAAAAGCACTACGTCAAAGTAGCACTTTACAGTGCTGCAAAGCGTGGGGACGTTGAACAAGTGCGAACATTACTGGAGACGGCTGTGAGCATTTCTGGCCCGGACTTTGCAACGGAGTGGTACGAGCCGCGTGTGTGGAAGCTTGGTGGATTCGTATTGCTCGCTCGCGGACAACGCAATCCGCTACATGTTGCTGTAGCTTTTGACCAGATCGAGGTTGCCCGCGAACTGCTTTCTAATGGGCATTTTGACGTCCAGCAACTTGATAAGCTGGAGCTACTTCGTTTGGATTTAGCATGGCTTTATCGGCTTTGCTTTCGAGTACTTTTCTTCGCAGTTCGCCGTTCCAGTGCGGGGGTAGTGGCAAATGCGTCAGCGGGAGGTGGTGCGGGGAATGGTGGTGCAGCTCCTGGACTAGCGAGTGCTTCGCATCCATTTGGACCTGTAGGGCTATTTCAAGCCACATTGTTAACTCCTCTTCATGTGGCTGTGACCTTAGGTCATGTCGAGCTGACATTGTTGCTGCTACGGTATGGTGCGAAGCCTGATGCTCCTGCGTTATCCATGCATCCCCGGTTCGCCACACCACCGCTGTATTGGGCCGTTGATAAGGAGTGCACGCGACTGCTGCTTGATGCTGGCGGCAATCCTCTTACTCTGCCTGGAGACGCCAACGGGCTGTTGCTTACTGCTTTTGAAGTTGCACGGATTGCAGGCAATGCTGCCGTTGCACGGCAGATGGAAAAATACGGCGGAGATGTGGCGCTGACTCCTCTTCACGATGCTTGTGCTGGTGGACGCCGCCAAGAGGTGGCTTTTTTACTGGAGCATGGTGCAGATCCCGATACGCTTGGAGAGCAAGTAATTGGCTGCTTTCGACGAAACCCGCTTCATTGGGCTGCAATGCGTGGACATTCACGGATTATCCGTCTTCTGGTGCAATATGGAGCAAACGTAGACGCACGGGACGTGTTTGGACGCACACCGTTGGCGTGGGCTTGTGTTCTAAATCGCACACGCGCTGTCGAGGCCCTACTCGAGAGCGGTGCTAATGTTAACGTGCGTGATGCTCAAGGAGACCCGTTGCTCTGTATCTGCGCTGCTGGCGCATGTGCATCCATCAAGCGTGGTGCTAAGACATCGGCTGGTAAGCCTGACAAGCTTGGCGACGACCGTGTGCAAGACGATGAGTGCGACGATGGTGGGGGCGAGGATGGCGGTCTTGGAGTCATGCTGAGTGGACAGAGATCACTAGCTCGTGGGTTGGATCCACGCATACTTCAACTCCTGCTTGACCATGGCGTGGATCTGCACGCCACTCGCACCAGCAATGGCGATTCAGCTCTTCATGTAGCGTTACGTCGTCGCAACCAGACCGCGGCTGTGTTGTTTGTGCGAGCAGGCTTAAGTTTGATGGCTGTCAATCTGCTCGGGCAACGTGCTATTGATTGTGCAAGATCGCCGGCACTGCGGTTCGCTGTAAAGAAGGAGGCGGGTCAGCGCGATGTTATGATCAGCTACAGCCACGCACATGCACCATTGGCACGTAAAATTCGAGACGCGTTGGAACGCCAGCGAGTAACGACCTGGATCGACACCATGGGGCCTACGGGTATTACAGGTGGTTCAGTGTGGCGTCAGGAAATTGCTCGAGGTATCCAGAGCAGTGCCCTCGTGCTGGCTGTACTGACCAAGGATTATCCTCAGTCGCAGTGGTGCATGAAGGAATTGGCATTCGCTAAGATGCAGAATATCCCTGTTGTGGCCATTCAATGTGAGGACATGGAAATATCGGAGGAGCTGCAAGTATACCTGTGGACACGTCAAGTAATTGACTTCAGGCCGGCCGTCAAGCATGGCTATACCATGGACTCCAACGCACCGGTTCCGTATCCGCTGTCTGAAGAAGAAAAAGGCGATGGGGCCAAAATGGAGCGCCCGATGATGGCCAGCAACAGTTCGCATACTATGGAGGACACAGATTCTCGTGAGGACGAATCAGGCTTTCGGAGTGAAGATGATGACACGACGACCGAGGTGACCAACATGGTGGGCAAACGCATTGCGAGCAACCTCGAATTAGTGCCAGACTACAATGACGAGGCCTTTTGTCATTGCCTGCGAATGCTGGTGGATGGCATCCAAGACCAAATTGAGGAGCACCGTGCTCGACTAGCTCGGCGTCAAGAACACCAACAGCAACAAGCTCACCTCCCCGGTCATGATACTGATGGTAGAGCCGGTGGAGATGATTATCGTCACGGAAGCCGTCGCAATGACAGCGAATGCTATCCCGAGGAAGAAGACAAAGGACTATGCGGAATTCCTGCTGCTCCTGGTAACCATAATGAGTGTGAAGACTCCGACGCCTCGAATACGCAGATTAGTTTCCCTGACGGCCCACTGAATGTGCCACTTTTCCGGCCATTACGAAGGATCGACTCGCTGGCTTCGTCTCTGGCTTTCACCTCTGCTGCGGACTCGTTCGTGTTCATCGCCCACGGAGATTACCACCGATCGTTCTGCTTGCGTCTCCAGAAGTCGCTCCTTAAGCAGGGCATTCGGTGCATCGTGGATCAGACTGTTCCTGCTGTGCAGTATGCGCACCAACCACAAGATCATGTCGATACTGAGGCTCAAACTGGGGGCTTTGGCGCAGATTTGGGAGGCCCCGACCAGCCAGTTGCTCAACTACCTGTACAAACCAGACAACTTGCTGCGAAGGATGCTATTCTCGCTTGCTCCGCCGTGCTAGTGGTGCTGTCACCACTATCTGCGACTTGCGATCTGCTGGCCGACCAGCTTGCGTTTGCGGAGGACCGCGAGAAGCTGCTGGTACCCATCTTGGTATCACTGCACAAAGTGGATCTGGCCAAGCGCTACACTTTTTCTCGTAGTCTGGTGCACCATTTCAACGTTTCGCTGGGCTATGAACAGAGCGTGGAGCAACTTGGTAATTACCTGCGAGTACAGCAGCAAAACGAAGCTCGGCAGCGGCGTCTTCAACATCGTCAGCATGAGGAGCAGGGCGATCTCGCTGCAAGTTTGGGCGCGATGGCAGTCTTATCCCCGATATCATCTGTTTCTTCCGCTCACTCGCGACGTTCGTCATTAGCGGGCTACACGGACGTTGTGGAGGTGCAGTCACCTTTTGACGAGGAGCTGCTCTCAACAGATCCATCACTACTGCTGCCTACGTTGCCTGTCAAAACGTTCATGACTTCGCCTCTAGGGGTAAATACATCAAGAACGGGAAGCCGAGGGGGCTCGAACTCAAGCTTCGGAGGCCATGGCTGGAGTGAGCCCGATGTTCTCGAAGCATCACGCGATGCTGTCCACCTTTTCCAGCAAGACTCTGAATCACAACAATACTAGCGCCAGCTACGATAGGTCACGTACCGTGTCCGGCGCCTCCATAGCCAGCGCGAGGAGTCGAGAAAGCAGTCTTCGGTTGACCGGGTCTGCGCGCCATCAGCACTGCAGCATCCTAAGCACCGCCGAGGACATCGTCCGAGCGAAGAAGCCCGGAGGAAGTTCCTGCAAAGGAATTGAAACAACAACAGCACTGATAAAGGGGTTCACAAATTGCGTCAACTGCGATATACTAGGAAATGCAGCATCAATACAGACCGCATCAATCCCTGTCAACTAGCCGCATGGCCTACCTTGGCTCTCTAAGCGTGCTTCGGTTTCTTGTTCCGTGCATCTTGGTAGTTCGTCATGCCTTGTCCACTGCCCACAACGCCCACGCGTCCCTGCACCGTATCCGGCGAGGCAAACATACTAGAGCCGCGCTTAGACAGCACTCCACTAACACCTTTCTTCAAACCTTTCTTCTTGGCCTTGAACTGGAAGGCCTTCCAGTCGTGCTGCTTGATGTTGCGCTCGTTGTCGATGTTTTTGTGTCGGTTCAGACTCTTAATCGCACGCAGGCGCTTACGCTTGCGCTCCTTCTCGGCCTCCGTGTCCGTAGGCAAAATCTGCAGGTTCTCCGGGATTTTAATGGGCTTGTGAATCACCGCAGGTGCCACTATCGGCGCTGTTGGTGCAGCAGTATGCGTAGCAGTGCCATCAAAGGCATTAGTTGTGCTAGCTTCAGCAATAGCAGTCCCTACCTCCACCTGCTGTGCCACTGCAGGTCTCAAATACTCGTACGGCACCTCCTCTGAGTTTCCGTAGCCGTCAAACAGCACCTGAAACCCCAGCTCCGTCACTTTCGTGACCGAGCACGGGTACAAAACTGTGTCCGCGTAGTACTTTGCCTGGCACTTGAATCCCTCCGTAATAGTCTCCTTAGCTGGCAGCTTAGCAGCTTCCTCTGTATCACCCTCAATGGCTCTTAGAGCGTCCTCCTTCAGCTCTGCAGAGGTACCGAAGCCCAGGAACTTGACGTTGTAGCTGCCGTCGCTTGTCACCGAGTCAATATGAGCCGGGTACCACACTCCTTGCTGCAGAGCTTCAACCACAGAGCCTGGTACATATTTCAGCTCTAAAATAACACAATTTGGTCAGCATTTCGTCAGCATTTCGTCAGCATTTCGTCCCAAAAAGCAACTTTAAGTGTATTACCAAGCGTCGGAGGCTCCTGACGTCGATCCTGGGGCCCCTTTGGCTCTGAAACTTGATCGGATGATGTAGCGTTCACCTTGAGATCAATCTGACGAGTAAATAAAGTAAAATAACGCCGAATGAGCGACGAAACGGGGTAAATAACGCGGTCATTGAGACAAAAAACGCCTAATTAAATGGCGTTGTTTACCGTCTCCTTGGTGAGCTGGATGACCTCCACGAGGTCATTGGCGATGCCTAGGAACTCGGCATTCGTCGGGTCGCTCTGCAGCAGCTCGTGGATGTTCTGCAGCTGCTCTGTGAACGTCACGAGCCGCGCCTCCAGCTCCTCCAGACTCGACATGTTGCTTGAATAAAACCGATACTGAACGATCAACCAATCACAGCCATATGTTCTTACAATATCGGCCTATACTTGGCGAGTACGGGTAGTACAGTATCTTTTTGATGAGTGCGTCAGCTACGGTTGATATCAAGCTGCAGGAGCTGCAGCTCGACGACGACGCGGGGCTGCGCGTCATTGATCTGCCCGGGACGCTGCTGGACCAGAGCTACCTGGTGCAGATCTGGCTGCTGAGCAACTGCATCTTCGTGTGGATGGGGTCGGCCACCGACAAGCCTCGCCTCGGGTGCGTGTAGTACTCGTTTCAGTACCATAGTACTATTACTATAATTTTCTAATATTATGGTGATGCAGGTCGCTGTCGACGGCTATTACTACGCGCTACAGCCCGATGCCGCTCATCACGTCCATTGTGGGTGTTCCGGAGATGGAGGAGCAGCAGATCGCCCAAAGACTCGCGCGACGCACTGGACGGCAATGCTTCGTGTCGTGTCAATTGCCGGATCATATTCCGGAACTCTCCGCGTACGTGGAGAAGCAGATCACCAAGCGGCTGACGGAGGAAGGAATTGTCGTGAAGAAGTAAACGCTAATTCAATAGCAGATTTACACTTGAAGCTTCACGAGGTATTTTTTTGCTTGTTGGTGAGGTGAAGATGAAAATCTATCGTGGTTTTGCTCACCCGGAACAACTTTTGACAATACGAACATATTGAAGAAGCGTATATGTAGTATGCAATGCTGGCGGATGGCATGCGAGATGTTGTCCAGCCACTTCGAAGTGCCTGACTTGACCAAATTACTTGTCAAATCCGGACTCTTTCAGCAGTTCCTGTGCGAACGCGTTGTGCTGCAGCTTGGTTTGAAGACTATCGGTATCGACAAATGACAAATAAACCACGTTAGACGGACTCGCTCAGTACTACAAGCAATCTGCTTGAGCCAATACGTACATCTCTCTCGCTTGAGCTGCACGTTGGGATTTCTCACTAGGTAGTTTGAGCATCTCCGTTACCATTTCTCGGCGGATACCGCTGCTGCGCATGGACACCCCAGCACCGATCACACTACCCGCTGCAGTTTTGGCGTTAGAAAAGTAAATGTACGGCAGCACTACGATCGACCTGTATTCATTCGTACTCACCGATCACTCCAGTGATGCCCATTCCTCTCCCAAGTGCAGCCATCTTCCACACGCCAGCCATCGCGGACCCACCCACCAGCCCACCGACAGCAGCAAGTTGTTTCCCCTTTTGTCGATACTTCATGAAGACATCCCTCTCCGCTGGCGTGAGATCCATTCCCCTGTACACACGTTAACAAGACCGTCAAACCCTAGCTTCAAACTGATACAGTGAAATAACTCGTACATCCAACTACGTCCAAAACCACGAGGGCCGTCAAAAGGACCAGGAATGAAGGAGCCTCCCTGCTTGGCGAATATCTCAGAGCGTAGTGTGTACATGACTTCATACTGCTCGGAGGACATGGAAGACATCATGGTTTCGACTTGGCGGCGGTTTCTTCGGTTGCTGGAGCTTGTGGTGGTGAGCTGGATAATTGAGTTGTGAGCAAAGAGGTTGAGAAGACTTGAGCTGCGCGGTAAGATGTTGCAGTGTAGAATGCTTGTCAGTCCGGCGTAAGCATGTGTGATAACTCCGATAACAGGTGATCGTTTCAGGTCAGAATGATTGTTCAACGTGCATCTCTTTACGCAGACAAAGGGTTAAAGCTTTGCGTAGTAGCGGCTACTGTGCTGTAGCCGTCTTACTTTGTAGTGTTGAATGCGGTGCAACACGATGGGTGTCATTTCACAAATGGACTACCGGTAGGGTTTGAGAAGAATTTTCACGTTTAAAATAAAAAGAGAATGTACATGTATTGTATGAATTAAAATGAAAGACTGCACGTCTTCATCATCTCGCCCTACGTTGGAGCTCTTTGTTGTCGTTCTGACATTTTTATTTGTCCTTGAAGCTTTCAGGAACCGACTTCTCCGCCTTCCACGAGTCACTGTAAACAATATGATCAACGTCAGTAACAAGAGTGCAAAGGACTACTTGCTGCATGCACGAACCTCGCGAGTTCCGACTTCTTGAGCAATTTCTTCGCGTAAGCATTGTGCGACAGCTTCGTTTGGAGGCTGTTGACAGCAGTTCATTGTCAAAACCCCAGATCTTAACAACTGAAGGCACTTGTTACGTACATTTCTCTAGCTTCAGCCGCGAGCGGGGACTTCTCGCTTGGAAGCTTGAGCAACTTCTTGATCATTTTGAGACGGATGCGACTGGCGCGCATCGACATCCAGGCGCCCAATAATCCACCAACTACAAATACAGTTAGAGTAAATCGTTTACAAACCCAAGCAAACAGGAAATGACGCACCGATCACTCCCGTGACACCAAATGCCGTCCCAAGTGCTGCAATCTTCCATACGCCGGCCATTGCCAATGCCCCCATCACTGCACCAAAGACTCCACGGCGGGCTCCTTTCTTTCTGTACTTGAGAAACACTTCCCTCTCCGCCGGCGTGACATCCTTCCTGCTCATGAACAAGAATTAGTTAGCGTACATTTCGAAAAGAAAAGCTTTAAACCACGTACTTCCAGCTTCGGCGACACCCAAAACGTCCGAAACCATTCTTTTTGGCGAACTCGGAGCGCAGAGTGTACATGACTTCGTATTGATCGGAGGACATCATCGTGGCTGAACTGGTAGTCGTAACTTGAGCTTGTGCTTCTGCTCTCGAAAATTGAATTGTGAGCACAAACAGCAGCAATGGATCGATCGCAACATGCCCAACGGCTGGTCTCACAAGCATTCCGTAAGCGATGGAATGTATGTTCAACTTGACGTCCAGGTTGCACGAAATATCGTCTTCTAGCTACCCAACCCCCTTCGATCCCATGAAAAATACCTCTTCAACGTTGGCAGTGGATGGCTGGATACTAGAACCACTCAAATGTAGGAACTCGTCCAATTCCAAGCACGTTCACTGGTTCAAGGCCACATCCCAAGCGAGCTAACTGACGGGAATCCGCTGTTGGAAAGGAAGAGTGCGACTGACATGAGCTCCTCGTCATGGCGAAGTCGATCCAGCAGCACTTGCATTTGTTCGCGAGCGTCAGAAATCGTTGCGAGCGAGTCAAACCACACGAACAATCTGTAGTCTGCACTGCACATTCCCACAAAGAGACCAGTGTCGCTGCGCTCATACACCATACGCGCTGCTGTGGCTTCTTGCAATGACGAAAGCCTTTTGCCCAGAACTTGACTCTCTCGAGTTTGAGACTCTGCCGGTGTAGGGAACATGAGATGCTGTAACTTAGCGTACTGGTTCAGCATCTGCAACCGAGTGCCAAAATCCTCCTCATCAAACGGGAACGCCAGATCAGGCTCAGCACATTCGCCCGTAAGTTCGTTCTTGTAGATAAAGTGGTGCAACAACGGTAGATCGCTATGAGGTTGCCACTCCGAGTGATTCTTCACGGAAAAGTCAATAGCCTCCATCGCTCCAATCTCCCCAAGTCGCTGCGCCACAAACTCTTTCTTCGCTTGGAAGTGTGGGAACTGCTCTGGAGACTGTTGACTGCTCAATAGCAGCAAGCACACGTCGCTCGTCAAGAAGACCACGTACGCGTACAGGAATCCTCTACTCAAAAAAAAAAACTTAGTCCACAAACTAGAACCAACTCGTCACTCATTCACCCACCGAGCATTGAAGTGTGACAAACAGATCGGCGTCCAAGTCTCGCTCTTGGCCAGTGACGGCGTATGATACACGAAGTTGATTAACAACAACAGATCTACACAAAATACAACATCAGTAAAAAAAAACTCCTTTTGTCCTCTCTTGGTCTCTCACCGTCCACAAGAATACTGAACTGCTTTTTGTTTGGCTGAGCAATAGCCACCACTTGCTCCTTAGCCAGCAACAGTCCACAGATCATCGTGTTCTCCTTCGCCTCGAACTCCAATGCTCGCGTAACTTCACGTCGTCTCTCTGGTTTGAGTCGTACAAATGGCACACCGCAGTCTTTAAACCTCAGCGTCGGTTTAGTGGCCCAAAGCTCCGTCAAAGATCTGGTGACTCTCTCAGTGCCATTCAAAAGCTCACGAAGGTCGTAACCTGGTTGTCTCCTTAACACGTCGAGTCCTCTGTCGCTCAATACGAACAGGATCTGATTCTGCAGCAATTGCAGCAGGTGTTGAAGACACTCGGACGCAAAACTCGGTGTCTCGTTATTGTGGACATTATCGTCCATCTGGACACTCCGTTCAATAGCAGCGAATGTGAGACTATCAGAGCTGCGGAACACACAGCGACAGTCTGCAGCTTGTAGCTCTAGCAGTTCTTCATGTTGCGTGCACGAAACAAAGGACAGAAGACCTTGAAGAGAGCTCGCGAACGAACTGGTGGACGAGTCGTCCTCTTCAGATGGACCCTTTACCTCCGAGGTGGACACCGTATGGTGGAAGACAGGCTTGCCCGACGTGGAGCACACGATGACGTCCAACTCCATCATCACGAAACGAAAAGCTCCGATAAAAGGGACAACTTTAGGGGACTGACCATCCAAGAGAAAAGATCGCGTCATGTGGGACTTGGCACTTCCTGGTCTGGAGCTCACATTTCCAATGCAACATTCCTATTGGCAAGTGTCCAATGTGGACGGATTATTGGAGACTTTACCAGTATACTTCCAGACACACAACTTCCAGATCCCCAAGGACGGATTCCTCTTTGTTACGGGGGATAATGTGCCGGATGAAGGTTATCGACAATTATCAGAAGCGAACTCGTTGTTTCTAGGTGGAGTTGATCCCGGGACGCACTTCTGGAAGTTTGAGCTCAAGTCGTGGAATGACACTTCGACTGCAGTTGCAGAGGTGACGTTGCATGTGGAGGTTGTAGTGGATCCTTCAGACGAGCGCTCGCCATGGAGATACAAGCTACAAGAAGATGAAAAGAGACCACGAGTACTTGTCAATCTGGATTCCTCACAGAACAAACGTGGGTCAAGTATTGATGAAGTTCTTCCAGTATGCTACGTATCGTCTACATCTAAAGCATTCGATGGTCAAAAACGAATGTGGCTCCAGATCATGGAGGGGCTCAGTCGTAGCTTTCAATTTGAAGTGAAAACATTTGATCAGATTGTGGTAGACGCTCCACTGACACAAGCACTGCGGAAATTGAACGTGAGTCTTCACGGACTTCCTTTAGAGGTAAGTTTTTAATGTAGTTTTGTGCAAGATACACAAGTCTAACTACGAATGTGTTTGTAGATCCCTCGCAGCGAATTATCTGAAGAAGAAGCTTCTTCAGATGGAGTACTTGAGGCGCTACTCAACAGCTTTTACCGCCAATTTCCATTAGCAAGACACGATTCTCGGCATATATCGACTCTGGATCAACCTACGCTGGCCAAACTTCGTCCACCTTACGCTGCCAGAGTCTGGGGAGATCTTGTCGCTTCATTGCGCTCTCCATGCGCAAATGGCCTCATCATATTCACCAACTCACGCAGGCTTTCGGACCAATTACTCGTTCTTGCGGCTCGACTCGCTGGACCTCGAGCAATTGTGATGGAACTCGCAAATCTTCACCCAACTCGTGTTGAAGTGGACATTCTCCTGGCACCTTCCTACTTCGCTAAGGAACACTACTCCGTAGCGAGAAAAGTTCAAGCTCACACTAAAGTTGTGTTGTCTACTGGAGTGGATACTCAGCGGTTTGCACCCTCAACAATTCCGCTCTCTGAATACAAACTTTTCATTATCGGGTTCGTGGGTCGACTGTCATCTGAAAAATCACTAGGAATTTTATTGTCCACTATGAAGATCCTTGCACCGATCTGTTCTCAGTGCAGGTTGAGACTGGTTGGAGATGGCCCACAGAAATCTCAGTTCAAGTCTATTGCTGACGAATGCGGTTTACTTGGGACTAGTGTCGAGTTTGTGGATGGAATCTACAACGATGAGCCTGCGCTAGTGGATGAGTTCCGTAAGATGCACGTGTTTGCCAGCCCAATGTTCACGGAGACGCTAGGACTTGCCGTACTCGAAGCTATGAGTGTGGGTCTACCTGTCGTCGGCTTCGTTTCTGCAGGAACGGGAGAGTTTCTCGAGAATGGCTTGAATTGCGTTGCTGTACCGATAGCTACACCCACGAGTTTTGCCGACAGTCTCCTTACGCTTGTCAACGACGATGAATTACGACGTCATCTTGGCAGACAAGCTCGATATACTGTGACAGAACGTTTCTCGACTCACACAACACTCAAACAATACGCAAAACTGTACGAACGAGCTGGACGATCATCAAGTTCCACAGATAAGAATCTTCAGGACGAATGCACGACGTGCACCGGAGAATTTTGTGGATTAGATGTATAGCAAGGAGTCTACAAACGGGTGCTGCTGTTGTTGTTGCTATACGCTAAAGGAAGTTTGGTTGGAGACTCGTCTTTTGCTCGGATCACCTTCTTCGCCTTTGATTTCTGGGTAACCAGTGATTTGATGCCAGTAGACTTCCCACCGCTCCGAGAACTGTTTATACTAGGCAGAGAGATGCCATCACCTCGAGTTCCTGCAGTGCGAATCTTGCTGGCCATGTTGCGCTTCGCACTCAGTAACGAGTTTTGCAATGTGATCACGATGCCGTGCGACTCGCCGAGATATGTGGATGTGATCTCCATGCCTTTCTTGTAGGACTGCAGACTCAGATCCCAGCACTTGAGGAACTCTTGCTCGACACCCACGTTATGGTACGCGATTCCCAATACTGCCACACGATCCAACTTGATGTTCGGGTCAACTTTGCCATTCTTCCCAACGAAACCCTTGCGAGTTGGGCTTGATCCTCCCTTATCACCTCGACCCAGTTGCAGCTCCTCATGCAGGAAAATCAGTGCCGATTGAGCGTGACCAAGAGCGCTCTGGTGCTTGCCAAGTTGCGAGAGCACAGCGCACATATTGAGATGTGTGTCCGCCTTGTTGGGTAGATTATCCAGTCGTGACTCAATCTTGAGTGCTTCGGTCAGATAAGTCAGTGCTTTGTGCAGATTACCTTGTCGACGATAGTAACATGCCAGATTGTTTAGTGTGACAGCTCGACCTGCTGGATGTCGCTCGGTCAGAATCTCCGCCTTCTTGAGCAGCTCAAGCACCACACGGAACTCTTCCTGCTGCAAGTAAGTCATAGCCAAGAGGTTGCACATCTCGCCCACAGTCCGACAGGATGTCCAGACTTCATCACTATCAGCTCCGAAGAAATGTTGTCTTAGCACAAGCCCCTTCTCCATGCACTCGAGAGCATCCGTGTATCTTCCCTCTTGTTGTAGCTGTGCACACTTGTCGTCCAGCCTCTGTAGTGCCACGAGCTCCTTCTGGTTCTCGATGAAATGTGTCTCTTCCAACTGCTCCAGTTCGCTGACATGTTTGGATGGCGCTGGTGATGGCGACACTTTGGTCTCCTCAAAGGCTTCGCTGGCAGGATCCGTCTGCAAAACTTCATTGTTTGCGTCTACATCATCACCAATATCAGTTGCAGTCTCTCCATCCATTGTCTCGGGGCAGCAACGATGCTTTGCACACGAAGCAGTTCAAGAACAGTGTAGCCATTTATAGACATGGCTACATGATATTATCCCACTTCTGATACCACAATATCCTAATACCCTCTCAATATCGTTCAATTCCACTTATTCGTTTTAGTGAGTCTGAGTGATGGTCACAACGTTGAAGTCCGCTCAGCAGTAAGAATTCTGACATTACGCAAAGCGAGATGGGTTGTTTGGCGAAAAAGGCGTTCTGGAATGTCAACGCTCCAGCGCAGAGCACCATCTCCAGCATCCTGAAACAAGGCGAACAAGACGCATGGGTCTCTGACGTAGCCAAGAAAAGAAGAAGGCATTGAAAGCCACTTCCCCAGCTGGAGAAAGATCTGGGAGTGGGGGTGAGATGGATGGAGGCTAACCATGTCTGACTGTCGCGAGCCCTCATCACAGCAAAGGCTGCGAACATGCTGGAGGGCTAACGAATTTGTGCAGCCCGGTTCCGTGATTTTAGTTTAAGCTCTGAATCCCCTTTTAGTTTAATACCCATAATAAGATGATTTATTTTTGGCTAGCAGAAGTGGGAGTGGTTTCTGTACTTCAATAGAAGGTACGGTCAAAATTTGAGACTGCCGTTCTTAACCGCAAAATCGCACTGTGATTGGATGTTGTAATGTAAATTTTGCGATTATACAATCCATGCGATCCGAGTTTAGGATCGCGACCGATGGGGATCGCAAGGGGGCGTGAAAGCCTCACCAAGGTATTGCATACTATATTTTCATTTGTGGTTTATTATACCACAAAATGAAAGTTCCGAGTACTACGGGCAAACACGAGCTCGTGACCAACATACATGCCGCGGAGCGATATTTTTAACGTTCTTGTTGGAGGCGTACAGCGCTGCGACACAACTTAATAAGATCTCAAGCTTTTTACTTATGTATTTGTTTTTATTGTAAGATATGAGTACTTGGTCCGAAGACCAAAACCCTATTTTAAGTTTTTTGCAGGTCTCAGCCAACGGCGAGGCATCGAAGCCTTCGCTTTGTCTGATTGGCAAATTATATATAGTTAGGGGTAGGGTTATACAGTTCCTAGCCATTTAGTCCTTGGCGAAAAACGATATTAGCCAATGGCATGCTAAAAAAACATGTGCTACAAATTATGCCTGTGCCAATTTTACGCTTTGCTGCGTTCAAATCGGTGTCACTTCGGGATCAGCATGGTCCAACCCTCCATCAAAGGCACGAAGAAGAAGGCGAAGCAATACAAGCGCGTTGCTGTCGAGTATAAACACAAGAAAAAAAGTGCTAGATTACTTAAACAAAGGTCACATACCAGATTATGCTCTGAAGAAGTTTTACGGTGGTCTTGAGGGAACGCGGAGTCGCTACTGTCCTTACTCCTGATGCCGAGTAAGATATCGTGCTATGTATCAATACACTATCGAAGGACGGCTCGCCAGTGTCGCGCAAATGCAGGAGTTAAAAGGTAAGGAAATAGCAGAAGCGTGTGGCTTAACGAAAAGCAATTTGCTGCATCTGCAACTTGGATGCAGTTGTTTATGCGCCGTCACAGACTATCGCTACGCACGAAAACAGGACAAGGCCAAACGACTACTGAAGACGCAACTGAAGCCGCGCAATCTTTTAGAGCAGAGCTGATGCAGACAATTGTCGAGAATAAATGCGTTCAAGTTTTTAAAGCAGACCAAACAGGTACAGAAGCTGTTGTTGACTTTTTCATTTTAGAGAAATTTAACACTTTGTTACTGACTTCTCGATAACAAGCTGTATTGTTTTAGTATGTTCCTAAGCGAATCATCACAGCTAAGGGCTCAAATACAGTATGGGTCCGCTGTGCAAATAAAGACAAGCATAGAGCAACAACTATGTTGCTCGGCGATTCTTCAGGGAAACAGTACGACCCGTTCATCTTGTTCAAAAGTACTCCTGCCGTGACTACGAAAAAACAAGGCTTAACCCTTAAATAATGACCTTCGAAATTGATTTGGTACAGCGGTCTGGCGCGAAATTAAAGCTCTTCAGCAGAAGTATCCTTACAGAATTTACGGGAATATATCAGCAAGGTGGAATACTGAGTTGTCTCTCAATTTTTGGGAATACCATTTTGCGAATCGCGAAAATCGAGATGACAACGTTTTATTACTCTGGGATGACTTTAGTGCTCGCTGGACTCAGTCAGTTGTGGACTACGCAGCCTCATTGAACGTCATTCTGCTCAAAGTCCCTCCTAAATACACGTATGTATGTCAGCCAGCTGACATATCGTGGAATCAACATTTTGAAGGCTTACTGCGTGCTCTGCGGATTGAGAGACTCAAGGAGCAGTTGCAAACTTACAAGCATAACGAAAACGAGCGAAGTGGAAGAAAAGAACGGCTGGAAGCTGAAATTATTCGTGTGCAGATGGCGTTGGACCAGCAAAACGGTAGTCGTAAAGTTGCTGCGGTGCGCAAGAAACTTGACAACGAGAAGTTTTCTCTTGTTGCTCCATCTCGCCCAGATATGACTGAATGGGTCACTTCGTGTTGGGCTCAGTTGTCGGACACTACAATCATCAGTGGCTCTGCAAAGCAGGACTTCTCATTGATACTCGCGCAGCTAACCCGTATGAGGAAAATATATCGATGTTGATTGCCTGATTCATGATTTGGAGCACCACAATGTTGCAAAAGACGAAGTAATTTTGGAAGATGACAGTAGTAGCGCATGCAGCGGAAGTGATGATTCAAGCGAAGATTCAGATAGTGATTCAAATTGGCTCAAAACAATATATTTGCTTGCATCTACCTATTCACTCTCCACTTATCACAACCTCTCTACTCCGCGATCACACAGCCCCTGACTATCTCCACGTACATCTTGCAAGCCATGACCACGTACACTACACTATGTGGTAGACCCTTGTAAAACCAAGCAAAATACTTGATTTTGCAAATGTTACCCAATCAAATGATATAGATGAGGCTTTTAACCAATAATATGAATTGCGGGAATTTGTATTAAACATGTATAAATGCTTGGTTAAAGGAATTATGACAATACAATATCACCTTAAACATACATATTTGCAATACTTAGGTTGCGGGTAGCGGGGCATTTATGCATGTTCAACAATTTTGTATTGGAAATCCACATACACTTTTCAAGTATAAATTTGACCACAATAGGGTCAAAAAAATAAATAAGGTAAAATACCTTGACGTTTTTGCATTGGCTGAAAGCCACGACGGGTTAGGTTATGAGCCCAAACCATTGGTCGAAATGGATGTGGAGCAGATCTCGAACGACAAGACGAATCCCTTCTTAGCCACAGTGGCGACATTCGAGAGAAGCCGAAAGCAGAAGAGACAAACGACAAGCAGGAGGAACGATGACGAGACTGATGGCTGTTGCGTCCTTTAAGCTGGGCATCAAGCTGAAGGGCACGGAGAACTACTAGGAGTGATCGCTGCGCATACAGACGGCCATGCTAACGCTAAATTACAACCGAATTGTGCTTGGTGAGGAGCGTAAAGGTGGCATGCCGCGGGGCACACAGCAGGCGCAGCGCGACCGACGCTACTGTTCCAGCAAAAGGCGCATGAAGGCGCACCACATGCTCGTGGAGCATATCTATCACGTGGGAGGTGTTCCAGCGCTTTCAAGCTGAGATGCGCTCTGGAGACCCCACGCAACTGTGGAGTGCTCTTCGCAGTGCTGGCGCTGGGGACACGATGGGGACCTGGATGTTTCGAGTGGATGGGTCAACGTCTGTGATTGGTTGGATAATAACGCCAGTTTGGGACAAGTGTGTGAACCTGGACATGCGACTTCTAGTGATGGAGGCCGGTTGAGCTTGCGCTCAGCCGTGCATGGGAATGGTATCCCCGGATAGAGATTTTAATTCGGTCCCCCGGATGTAACTAGGAAACTGATGAGAGGCAATTACTCTAGAGTGCGACGACAAGCCTCTACATTTGAGTGCCTCCTGCTCTTTGGCGGGGCGTAGAGCACCTGAGAAGCCCAACCGACCTATCAAAGAACCGAATATTACCCCAGATGTACCAAGTATCCTGAATTGAGATCCTCAAGGTATCCTTACGGAGATACTACAGAAACCCTGAACCTCAAGTATACAAAGTCCAAGTGAAATCAAGACCGACCAGAATTAAGGATCTGCTGAAGAGCAGTGGGGACGTTGTACATAAGCACGTACCCAGACTCTACACTGTACGAAGTACACAACAGAGAACGCAGAAGACAACGACGTCGACAAGACCATAGTGAAACCAAGTGAATCCAAGATACATGTCATGCATAGCAAAGTAGATAGCCAGACAGCCGACAGAGCTAACAAACAAACAGAGTTCGTTTTACCGACAAGCCCGTAAGCCGCTGGAAGAAACCCGACAGGAAGAGGCATACCCGGGACACGGCGAGACTATGGTGTGAAGGCCATTCATTAAAGGACGCCTGGGTGTGGAGCTCCGCAAATAGTCCAAGTCAAGTTGGGGTGAGTACCGTGTGTGCAGCCCGAGGTTGATCCACTTCATTCCACATACTAGTTGCGACCGCATTTCCATCCGGGGTCCCGCATTTTATATTACCGATTACACTTCATCCTGAGCCCCCAATATATAGATATAAGTATTAATTAAAGGGCATTGTGTGTAGCAGTGAATTGATTTGTGTTAGTCATCCTCAATGGGCGCGTTTTAAGAAGTCTACAGGGATTGGCCAGTATCCCGGACTGCGGCTAAGTCGTCCGG
The DNA here is from genome assembly GCA_014706105.1 of Phytophthora quercina. Taxonomy (NCBI): domain Eukaryota; phylum Oomycota; class Peronosporomycetes; order Peronosporales; family Peronosporaceae; genus Phytophthora; species Phytophthora quercina. Next base: position 857,475 of record JACBOW010000019.1, on the reverse strand, counting down.
AGTAAGTTACCGACTCTTCTAAAGTCCAAAAGAATAAGGAAGAGCTGCATACTCGTGTATAACTCTGTATTAGTGTTAATTGGTTATCTGAGCTGTAACGGTGACGTCCGAAGGGTACATCCGGCCTCACCCCCAAGGCCTACATTACCAAGGCAACGCATCTACGGTTGGGACCCTCGGTTCCGAAGGCAAGCGAACCAAAGAGGACAGTCCACAAGGGCATGCGCCACCCCGGACGAAGATATTTATATCGGTTCCAGGGTCGTCCCTACCTTCCCCCAGTCTAGGCATGCTGACTATACACCTGGGTGGTCAGGCGTTCACCCGCCTCGTCTCACTGGCCTGAAGATCATTTACATCCTGCGTGACATCTACAACCGCTATCTGCGGCCGGAGGAGAAGATTGCTGACTACATCGCGGACGCGTTCCGGCTGCGCCGCGTCCAGCAAGAGAACGGAGAGACCATGAACCACCAATACCTGGCGGACGTGCTGCTGAGCAGCGCCGTGAAGGTGTTTCTTGGTCTCGCACGTGGACACGGTGAACACAAGCGGGCTACGCCTGCGAATTCAGAGCTGCGTGACGCGACTGCGCGTCTGGATAATGCAGAGTTGATTGCGAACAACATGCCTGGCGCTGATCGCCTATGCAGCTGTCAACGTGGAGGAGGCCAAGAAATCGGTGGACACGGAGGAAACGAATTCCCCGGTGGGCGGGCTGTATACAACGTGACGGAGCGTCACAACGAAGAGGGCCCTCACGTGGCCGTGGTCGTGGCCATAAACGTACGAGTTCGCGGGCGAGAAGCTCAAGTGCGTTATCGATGCGCTCGAGCAAAAAGTCGAAGATAGATACTTGCTTTCGTTGTGGTTCGAACAAGCACTTTTTGCAAGACCATCCTCAACCTGCTGAGGGCGATGTATCTGGTGCACATCGTTTAGGTAACGTGGAGACGGAGAACGTCATGACGACGCCGCACAACAACATTGCGTCGAGTGATACCGGTGAAGGAAAAGTGCAGCTTGAACATGATGGGCATGGTGCCTGGGCTGTTATTGCCGGTGGAAGTGCTGGTGACCTTGGTGTACGCGCTGGCGCTGTCAGTGGCAGTGCCGACAGACGCGTCGTTCGTGCTGACGAACGTGTTCGTCGTGACGTTGAGCCAGTTGGACAACGTGTTGAAGGTGGTGACAGCTCAGCTGTCAGTGGGAGTGCTGCTGCTGGTGCAGCGCATGCACGTTGTGAACCTGGAGGGTCGTGCACTGCAGAGGTGCATGGCAACGTGGACGCGTCACAGGATGCAGAGACGAAGGGAGCTGAGGCCAAATCACCGCATAAGGTTTGTACATTCATGGTACGGTCGAAGACTAGCGCGTGTCGAAAAGATTAACAAACTTGAGTGGTTACTTGACTCTGGTAGTCAAGCTAACGTCTGTTCTGATTTGGTATCTTTTGTGCACATGGGTGCTGACAAACCAGACAACCTGGTGATGCTAAACGGGAGCAGCGAGAAGAATGTTGCGTGCGGGGCAGTGCACCTGACCGTGCGTAATGAGCTCACGGGGCAGTACGAGTCGTACTTGCTGGAGCGCGTGTACTACACGCCCAACGCAAGGTGCACCTTGATACCGTTAAGCTACATGTTAATTGAAGCTAGCGATGACATGTCTTCTTAAAAGACAAGACGAAGATTTGGTTAGCCAAACCCTGATTGAAGTTGGAGTTTCGGCTCGTGGGCGGACTGTATTGCATGTGGTCACAGAAAGCCGCTGGGTCGACTGCGAAGGCAGAAGAGCACATGGTGCTTAGTGTTGAGAAGACAGGGTCCGTCTCGAAGAGTACGGCGATGGGTCTGTACCCAATCGACTATATCATGCAGGAATGGGGGGATTAGACGTGTGGCACAGCAGTTCAAGGTTGTATTTAAGGTGAATTCAAAGCAACTTCAGCCTTGGGTTCCCTGTTGAACGGGGAACGTTCAAGCGTATACACTACAAGCTAAACCCCAAGCGACACACTCGGCCATTGGAAAGCATCGCTGTCGACATGTTTACGTTGTAGTGTGCAACTCCTACTATCACTGGTGAAACAATATTTTTGCTCATGTTGACGAGGTGACACGGTACTAGTGGACTTGTTGAAGTAGAAGGGTGATGCTGCTGAGCACGTCAAGGTGCTCATCTTGAAGCTGGACAGGATATTCTAAGCGAGGTCGCGGTGCTGCATAGTGAGAAGGGCGGCGAGTTCTTGACCACCGAGTTGAAGGACTTTTGCAGTGGCCTTGGCATCGAGACGACAACCACAAATGGGTACAACCCTAGTATAATGGAATGTGTAAACGGCATACTGCTGCCACGCGTGCGTGCGGTGCTGGCCGCTACTCGGCTCCCGAAAATGCTGTGGGGCGAGGGCCTGCTTCATACCGTGTTCACTGTGAACCGATAGACTGTCAGCGCGCTGGCGCAAGGTGTCACTCCGTACGAGCTGTTGTATGGAAAGTAGCCTGGCTTGGGGACCCTTCGGACATGGGGCTGCGGTGATTTCTCTCGCATGGAAATTGATGAGCTGGAGAAGGTGGTCAAGCGCGCATCTAAGAATGCTGGCGCATTTGTGGTGAAGGTAGAGGCTGACAAGGAGTGGAAATCTTCGCTGGCGAAGAAACTATCTGCTTCTGAGATTGAACAGCCGAATGAACGTCTTAATGCTGAGGAAGGCGACGTTCTTATCTTTTCTGCTGGTTCGTATCACGACGTGAACACGCTGCTGGGTCGCCTGCGTACACACACTTCGCAACTGCTGTATGCCAAGGGCTTCTTGCATGAGGAATCAGATCCAAACAACTTCCATCACATGTGGGTGATCTACTTTCCCATGTTTGAGCGCAGTGAGGATGATGATGGCAACAACCTCGAGAGTTGTGACAAAATCTCACTATCAGCGACGCACCACCCGTTCACTGCCCCTCGCGCTGACGATGCTGTGATGCTGGATCAAATTCTAGCGACGGCCGAAGCTGCTACCGCAAGAGGTGAGAAGAAGAGCTTCCTGGACGACCCGGAGATCGCTGCTCGCATTGGATCAGAGAGTCGGAGAGACCGCGATAAGTTGGATTCAAAGGCGGAATGTCTATTCTGCTTGGTTATGGCTACCACACAATGGGTGTAAACCTGGTGAGCTAAGAAGATAGAGATATGAATACTAGCCGACTTAAAAATATCTTCGGATATGAGAAGGTTTTAGCCGGATGTGGTCATTTCCTGCGTGTGCTGACGCGAGACGTATGTGTTAATGATGAAGAGGCTTTAATCCCGGTGATGCAGATTAAGTCGGGTATCGAGACGTACCCAAAGGGCGACGAGGTTGCTCAACGAGTAGTGACTGGTGCGCCACTGGAAGGACAAGCTGATGATCTTGCTGATATCTCGCTGGGGGTAGAGAATCAGGCGGTGCTGCTGTTGGTAGATACGCCGAGTGATGCAGCCACCGAGCGCCAACAAAACGAAGAAGGGCAAGGATCATAGTAAGCGCTAGCGGCCTACCAATGAGACTGATTCGGATGGAGAGGTGTCGTTTGTCGTACGGAAACCAACGGTGGCTCCGGTGACGGTGCTGCCGCGAAAGAAGCAGACACGACCGTCTTATTTGCGATATTTTGTGTTAAATGTGGTAGTTCAAGGTGTTAGAGCTGTCCCACTACCTCAGAACTACCGTCAAGCCCAGGTGGTCGAGCAGTGACCCGACCGGAGGAAGGCCATACTGCAAGATCTTGCATCACTGAAGCAGCATCACCTAGCGTCTGATTCCGCTTTCGAATTGGCAAAGCCGAGGCCATCACTTGTCACCGGGCGTTTGCTATCAAACGAGATGAGCACGGCAATATCAAGCGCTAGAAGGCGCGGTTAGGGACACACGGCTTCAAACAGGAATATGGTGTGACCTTTTACGAGACGTACACGCCTGTCATACGCCTTGAAACGGTGTGCAGAGAGGGTAGATGGTCATACAGTTCGATGTCAAGACTGCCCTCATGTACGGACCGCTGGGCGAGACCATTTACATGGCACGACTTGATGGCTTGGAGGACAGTGATGCTGGCGACATGCGCCACTTACTCGAGAGTCTCTATGGTCTACGAAAACCACCGCTCATTTGGAACCGAACGCTTCATGCGAAGCTTACGAAGCTGGGTTTCGAGCGCAGGTAGAAGGACAGAGGCATCTATGCCAGAAAAGTGGGAGGGAAAATCACGAAGATGATCACCGTGTATGTAGACGATCTGCTGCTGATCGGACTTGCGGTGCTGTGCGAACAATTGGCTGCGCAGATGCGGGAGAACTTCCAGCTAACCTCGCTGGGCGAGGTGAAGTACCTGCTCGGTATCGAGATATCGATCGATCGCGTTGCTAACTGCGTGACCTACTGGTAGGAGCAGTACATCAAGGAGCTGTTGCTGAAGTTTTACATGGCAAGTCGTCGTGGTGCGAAGGCTCTGGAGCCGTCAGGGAAGCTCCGGGTGCGCGCTCCTGCTGAGGACGACGCGCCACTATCCTATCGTGAGCTAGTAGGAGCCATGGGCTACCTAGTTTCGGGCACGAGGCTTGTCATTACTCACGCGGTGAGGAACTAGGAGAAGTACCTTGACAGCTTTGCCGTAACGCAGTACGGGTTGGCACGCTACGTGTTACGATACCTAAAGGCAACGGCTGACTACAAGCTCGTAATGGACGTATACGGATGCAGACTACTCCAACGGTTCTGACGATTGGAAGAGTATAAGCGGATTCGTTACCACGATTGATGGTGACGCCATCTCCTACACGTCGCGCAAACGAGGCGTGAACGCGTAGAGCACGACGGAAGCTGAGTACGTTGGAATGGAAGAAGGCGTCAGAACTTGCAGTGGGTTCGTCAGATCTGTGACGAGCTGCAGTGGGAGTACGAGAAGTCGTTGTTGCTGAGGGACAGCGCGTCCCGGTAAGCACAGCAGGACGAAATACATCGAGAACAAGTACCATGTTTTGCGTGACTTAGTCAAAAAGAACTTGTTGGAAGGCGCAGTATGTGGCCACCAACGACATTGCCGCGGACATCATGACGAAGGCGCTAGGCGCTGTCAAGTTCGCAAGGTTTCAGATTGCGCTGAAGATGCTTTCACCGAAGGACTTGCAGTAGCTGTTCGCTGGCATATGCAAGGAGCGCGAGAGCTCGCACCAAGGAGGGGTCGTGGGGTGGAACGTGGACTCTAGAAGCCCGTGCTTTGGTACGGATCAAACCAATGCTACACGAAGCTTTGGAGGCTGTGTGTGCGGCAGGACACGTGTGCAGGCGGTGGCACTGGGTGCTGCGACGAGCTCTGATGGCTCGTACGCTAGTGCTGCACCAAGGACAAAGGCCGAGTCGGTGCACTCTGGGAGTTGCACAGCGATACGGAATACCGCGGGCTCTGCGTGGTGCTAGAGTCGCTACTCGACTCGCACATGCACCAGACACTACACTACGCAAGATTGTGAAGAGGCATGGTACTGAGATAGGCTCAATGGTATGCATTAGTAGCTGCAGCTGTGCGGTGAGGTATCTTCCGGCGTTTCAGCGGTCGTGTGGTACGAGGCCGCTCGTGAGCACTGACCAAGTGGGAGTATGAGCCGGTTATGTACCTGTGGATAGTACATGTAATGTGAGCCAGTCACCGGAGGGCTGGTTGCAATCATTAAAACACACCTCTGGGTTGCGCTGTGGGCTGTGGCGACCTCTGTGGTTGCCGTCAGTTCGGAATTCCTCCAGTCCACAGCAAGTCCCGTTGGAGTTCCCCAACGAACGTAAGAGTTTCCAACAGCATATATACATTGATGGCAGCGACTGAAAGCCACCGTGGGTAAAGTGTAACTAGCTCCAACTGTGTGTGCGCGTATGCGATTAGGTGACTTGTTTCCCGGGGGATGTAGTGCAGTTTAACTGAGACTTTGAAATATATGTTTTTCATGCGTCTATCTTTCAAAAATAAGATTTTCCATATCATGGCTTTCATGTTTTATCTTATCGAGTTTTGGTGCAAGTCGATTTAGCCGGGGCAGAAAAATTCACGTCTATGCGCGCCACATTGGGTGTGTAGAAATAGTGACCTGACTGCTTCAGTTCGTGCTGGACGCAAACAGCAAAATTACGGGGCACGAACCTTGCGATAAGCTTTACAAAAACGGCTAACTTGGCGAATACTTTTGAGTAACGTGGTTTACCAATTGAAGGGCCACCAGCGGTATGCTAACGGAAAATCCTTTCCGCGACTCCAGGTTTTTGCGTTGGCAGACTAGCAGCGGTAGCCACCTAATCAAAAGACGATATGCTTAATTTTAAGGGGCTTCCCGTCATTTCTGAGTCATTCCCCACGGAGTTATGAGACAGCTATTAAAGCTGAAAGTTGTTTTTTTCTCACGCACTGACCAGTCGATGGACCAATTCGATCCCATACAAATTTTCATATAAACACTAGGTATTGTGGCGCGCGCACATTTCGCTCGTTCCAGCGCACTTTCCAGTATAACGAATAGCCCCTGCGTCGTGATGGATACAGCCTCCTCGTTCTCCGACCACACCACCATGACAGGCCTGCTGCTGGCGCTCGGGTGTTGGTAACCCGCTTCGTGCGAAATGGGGTTACCAACAGATCACTCTTGCAATGAATTTGGTTGCTTGTATTCGGAGCTCCCGGAGACGGCGGTAGATCGAGGACTTGCTGCTTCGACTCTTCACGAACACGTAGCCAGTTGGCCAAACCAAACTCTCCCTGCACAATTCCGCCGGCGTCATTTTACTTCAGTCGTGCCTCCAGACACGTGAACGGCAATGGGTAAGCCTTAGATGCCACAAGTTCGAAAGCCATTGCAAATTGTCTTCCTCACGTTGGTATTTTTTTCGATGTAGGCGTGGATGGCAATTGCCACAGCTGCTTTGGTTGAGACCTTCATTTCATCGTAGCGTTTGAGCACACGTCGATTTGCCGTTCCCTGCGAACAGCGGCCTAGCGCTTCAGCGACGTTCACGAGACGGGCGGAAAAAATATAGCTTGGATTCACTGACGCATGGAAACCACACGTCAGGTCCGTAGTCAGCCATAAGTTTTGTCATGGTCTCAACTCTTCCGCTGGTCACAACAACCTTCTGCGGAGCCGGAGCTCAATGAACTGGCAGTTTGGTGCACACGACAGGTTGACAAGCGTTGACAAGCGTGACATCGAACCATACTCCACAAATTCGATATAGACAAATATTCGATCCACCGCTGTTTGATCTAATAACATTGTGTACCCAGTCACAAGCATTATCACGCCTACACGTGATGAAGGTCTCATATTTTACCCAAGTTTTGCTCACATCCAGACTCAAATACGTCCACGTTTGCACATGATGAAGGTGGTATATTGTGGAATGAAGTCAATTGAGCATGCTAGAGCACTTATAAGCAATCTCGCGTACACACGGTGTTTGGTATCGTTATACAAGATGGAAACACATGTTCAACCCTGACCCCCCCCCCCTCCCCCGTAGATTTGTCAATTATGGACTTTATAGAAAAGTGTGCTGAGCCCACATTTCCTTGCCGCATTATCATAGCCAGCGCCCTGTATGACAAATAACCCTCATGTTTGAGTTAAATGCAGTGTAAAGCAGCGAGCTCCATGCGGCGAGCTGACTTGCCGCGCGTCAGTACATAATGAGAAAACAGAAAGGAAAGAGGTTTCCAAACTCGCTCCTGGCTCAGGCACATTGCTCCAAAAGAACATCGCGATCTTCTTAATCTGTGCATTCAATCTGAGTTTCTTCGTGTCCTTACGAGCATTTCTTCGGAGTGTCTGCTGCCACTTGTCAACAGGCAGCTGCTTCTTGACAAAGTGCCTCGACCAGCGACAATTTGCTTCGGCGGTAAAGAAAATGTCACTGGGGATGTACATTACGGACCTGTATAATCTTATGGTGATTTTTGGCTATCCGGTACTGCCAGGGGCAGACACCAAACTGAACGGGTGTCGGGAAAGCAGAAGACGGAGGTGGGCCTTGTTGGAGGAGAACGCTTCAGGGGAACCCGCAACACCGCTACCAGCGCTCCAGGAGATAGCGGGTCTGTAGCACTACCAGAGGCGGCAAAGCCTCCAGCAGTATCGGAGCTGGTGGAGCTTCTGGCAGTGCTGTGACTGACGAAGCGTCTACCTTCTTACCAGAGCTAACGAGGTCGCTAAAACAGCGGTCGCGAGCAGGGGGTGTCTCGATTGTGGGCGGAGAGACCACAGAGACGTCACCGAAGGATTCGTGGTAGGATATGCAGCCCATCAGGCTGTTACCAGCTCCCTCTCCACTGATTACCCTACAACTGTGACGCGCATCGATACGTGGGATGCGTTCGCCGCCTATTTCGGGGACTGCACTTGGAAGACTTATTAACCTTTCAGGTTTGTGTACGTAGTAATGCTTTGATACATTTCTTTATATTAACATTGTCTGTAATGTACGATTCGCGACACAATTTCTGCCGAGTTCACCAACAAGTAAAACAAGGCGAGGTGTACAACAAGCAAACCTCGAGTTTATCCAGAGTATTGTGGGTTTCTCGCTGAGAGGGTGAAAGCTATCTACAGCCGCGTTTATACATGCATTAACGGCGTAACTCACGATTCCGAGGTTTTTTGACGTTATCTTATTTTAATTTCCCAATTCACCAGAGCGTAACATTTACCTTGTTGTATCTAACAGGCAAGAAGCAGCGGAAACAACAAAGCTATCGAGCTATACTGTGCCCGGCTTCTGTTACAGTGGGCGCAGCCGACAAAAATACATTTTTGGCATGCATCAAGCGAATTTAATTTACGATGGCCCAATTTATATTGCAGTTTGTTAAACTCGTAGTTTCGGATATATCCTAATTTGATCCTCGATTTGTCGGAGTTTAGTGTGGACCACAAGTTTGACAAGTGGCGGTAGCAACGTCCGAATTTCTTCACGTAAACGTAATATTCAGAGTGTTAATCTTGGGTTTTGTATAGGAGACTCGAAATCTATGAGACATGAGATTTATTATTTTTTGTATTCAATTGACCGGGAACGAAGTCGGTGAACTATGTCCGCATCAAATATACCAGAATATTAGGAATGAGAGGGATCATTTAATCACAATCAGTCCCTAATGTGATGTAATGAGTTACGCTAACGCGGCAACCAGGTTGCATCAAGATTCCTTTTCGCATGCGCAGGGATGTGTATCTCTCGGTGCTCCCCCTCCCTCCACCTCGTCCTCGGATATGGTTGCGTTCGCTACGTCGCTTTCCTGCTTCAGTCCCTTCGTCAACGTTGGGCAGCCTTGGGCCCTGGTGTCGATCGGTGTCAACACAGCACTTCGCACCTTGATATGTAGTATCTGTTCTTCTTCTTGCACGTCGTCCTCACCGATAGACAACAGATTCAGCTAAGCCGTGCGCCTTGATCTGTAGTATCTGTTATTGTTCTTGCGCTCCCCCAGCCGAATCCTTCATCCGCTCTTGTTGACTACAAAGTCCTAGTCAAGAGCCCGCCCCACGCCTTGACCTTCTCGTACGTCCAGTCCATCTTCCTGGGCCACGGCGTTAACAGCCCGTCAAAGTCCCTAGCAGGACGAAAATAAAGGACCGAAAGTTTGTTGCTATATGTTGGCAAGGGTTCTGATAAATACGAGTGTCCACGGCAATGTGGATAAATCTCTGTATTAGTTCTATTGGTGATGGCACCGGTATGGTGTCCTTCACTGTCTATGTCAAAGCAATAGCCAAAAGTTTCTCTAGAAACATATCATCTGAGCTTTTGTATACCCATACAGAACAAAAAAGCATGTGATTTGGCGATACAGTGGTACATGTTTTGTCATAAGATACACCCATCGATTATGAGATTCGAAATCTCGCCTATACAAACATCAAGTCATATTTTGTCCTACGGCTGACAGAATGAGTTCTGCATACAGTACCAAACGTCGTAGTGGTCCTTTTTCCTAGGACAAATTCGATTGGGGTTAATACAGCCTGATCTGTATTAACTTGTGGTGTTTCAGTCAACCAGACCGACTTTCAGGGCAGTTCGGTCGGTTGGGACACCTTTAGAAGGTCCGTTTGAAGTCAATTTTCAGAGCTAAGATTCAGATTTGCACCATCAATGCGTTTTTGTACAACCTATGGACTCGTGGTTTTGAAATTTTCAAGATAGCACTCGTTCCCTAGAAATGTGGAGCCCAAAACTGGGAGGGATGTCATGAGCAGATCCCTTCTGCTTGTATTGTCAAAATGCATACTTTGACCCATATTTTTGTCTTGATTAACGTATAAGAAACTGTAATATATAATAAAAAGAATTGAAGAGGAATGTCCCGTCCCGGGTCCAACCGGCCGCACGCATTGTCGGTTTTAGAGCCATATATCTTTCGTATTTGTCACTGCAATGGAACATAAGTACCATATTCTGACTTAAAGGAAAATAAAGATTCTAGAGACTACATTGATAATGTCACATGTCAAATCCACCTGTGGCAAGATTTGGTCGCACCTATATTAAGATCCGAGCCAAATTAGTGCATATGGCTACATTTTTATATAAAAATAGGGGAAATTGCAAATCGGTCAGATATTTGGGTGGGAATTTGCAATCCGGTCAGAACTTGGGATTCGGTCAGTCAGGTGCTAAAGATAGAAACGGCTTTCTAAATTTAAATCGTACAGATCATAGCAGCTTTGCAACAGACAACTTCAAAGCCTGCGTGGCCTTCAGGCTGTAAGGATGACCAGCTGCTGGACTCCAGCACGGGCATACATGCAGCTCGAACTTTCGCACACACTCAGAATGTGTCGCTGTACCAGGATATACAGAATATTAATGTTCTACATAGGGAGATGAAGGGGAAGAAGACACGATCTGTCGCTTGAGAACAATTTGGATCGGTGCTTGGTCACGGTGGGCGACGCAGAACAGGAGGGCAAAGATGAGAACGGCTCGTCAGGTGCTGTCGCCGGTACCCGTACGATCAGCATCGACGAGCGAAAGCGTGAGTATCGCTACATTGCTCCAGGAGTGGTATGACCTGGTGCGCCTGATGAGCAGGTCGACCATGTCAGTCACGGAAGCCGCGTAAATCGCGTATCTCGCAGAAGTCGTGTAAGGTGCGTAAGTGGTGGAATCCATGGTCGTCGTGTAAGTCAAGTAAGGGTGTAAGCCGCAATGTAATGGTGACTTGGTTGCGCTACACTTTAAGATAACAGTACCTTTCCGTCTTATGGTAACTCGGTTGAATACCATGTTATAATAACTCGGTAGCGCTCCGTGTTGCGGTAACTCAGTAGAGCTCCGTTTTATGGAAACTCGGTAGCGGCTCCGTGTTATGGTAACTCGTCTACTTGCATCAACAAAACCTGGCACAGCGACACATTCTGAGTGTGTGCGAAAGTTCGAATTGTAGTTAGGTAGACGATGCGTGAGGAAGGAGGAAGAGAATGAAGTGATATGAATTGAGCTGCCAGTGGCGGCAAGTCGCTTGCCACGGTGGTTACCTATGATGCCTAGTGCATCGTGCTTACGTTCGTTACCTTAGAAGTCCTTGTGGCACACACCAACAGTCGGGTCCGTCTTCACCGTCGCAACATTAGCCATTGTCGCACCCGTTATGAAACTCTTCTCTCCAACACGAGTTGCATGTATACCTGTGCTGGAGTCCAGGGGCTGGTCAGCCTTACAGCCTGAAGGCTACGCAGGCTTTGAAGTTGTCTGCTCTCTGGATATTTATATCCAGAGTTTCCGGAGAGTTTTGGGGGCGATCCAAGAACCGTCGATTACACTGTAAAAACACAGCATGTGCATATATATGTAATTAGCTAAAAGTCAGACCTTAACAGTTTCTATAGGAAATGACGCACAAATTAATACGCTGTAACGTTCTATCCAAAAAGCGGATAATGTTGACCCGGTCGGCCTAGAACAACATTCAAGCGAATCTCTCCGAGTCTACATTCAAGCTACCTCGATTTATTTTTCGATAAGCACGCGCTAAGCGCCAGGTGGACGGTGACATGGAGTTGAAGCTTCCAACTTGGAAGGAAACCCCGAGTTGTACCGCATGGGCGATGAGGCTCCGTGCGCGCAGCGGCCATCAAATCGTGGGTGGACGACTATGGCAATGACAATCTCAGCCGACGCATAAAATTCATTTAATGACTTTAAAATGTGGTATTTTGCAATACTAGTTGCAATACCTTATTGCAAGGTCCCGGAGTATTGCACTAAATTCTGCGGCCAGTGCCGTACTTATTCTTCAGTGATCACCAGGATCCTTTCGAAGTCGGTCCTCAAAGGTTGTCCTCCAATCACTCTTCGAGTTTGATGCTGGAGCAAAGTGAAGAACATGCCGATCTACACTTCGTTGCGGGGACATCTGCGTCAGCGGAGTGCTTGTTTAGCAGTGTAAAGCACGTGCTCGATCTACACGAAAGCGTCTGATGCCTCTCAACTTTGAGAAGATCCTCTTCCGCAAGCACAAATCGTTTTCTTTGGAACCGTGACATGGTATCCCAGGCGATGAAGAGCGGCGGCGAAACAGGTTTCGGAGGCTTAGTATTGCAATAGTATTGCAAACGCGTCAGGTATTGCAATATTGTACGGGAGGTCAGCAAGGTAGTTGCAGTAGATACTGTGAGTAATTGAACAGGTTACAATGCCCAGCAATGTATTTTTGGCCATCACTGCTTCAGTTTGCAATTTGTGGACGAAGCTATAGAAGCCGGTTTTGGGCGCAAGTGTCGAGAGACCGCGGGAGCGTGGTCCTTCTCGCTTGTTGAAATCCCCGCTGACGTGCAGTTTAGAATATTGATGGCCAGATCCTGCATGGCAGCGACACAGTCCGTGCTGGAACACGGCGGGACGATGAAGATCAAGATGTTCGGGCTGGAGTAGGGCGAGCACGCAATCGGATAGCAGCAGCACCAGCGTACGAGTTCGTGATGGTTTGGTCTTCTGCATCGTTGTATTCCCCAGCGTCGGTTCTGATAGAGAATCCGACCGACGCAAATACAAATCAGCGCCGAGGACATTGTGGCCAACGCCATGATCCAACAAGCAGAAGTAAGAATTGCAGTATACGTCAGTTTCGTAAAGAGAGCGTTTGCAGTAGTAGTAGTGGCGCTAGTTAGCTCAGCGCATCAGAATTATCTGTGCTTCCTGCGCAGATATATCTATGGGAGGAAACACCAACTTGACCGTGGTAGCGTCGTTACCAGACTTAGTAAATCAAAGAATTTCGGCAATTGGTAAAACAAAAACTCTTGCGGCATTATGTGGAGCAGTACGAAGATCGAATCATAACTACTGCATTGGCTAAAGATCACGTGTGTATGGTTGGCTGCTAAAAGAGAGCAATAGTGCAAATGGGAAGCGGGCAGCGGACGGCGTAACTAATTTCATAAACTGCCCTTGATACTTGGTAAAATACTTTTCTATTAGTGGGTGCTCCACTACATGTACTTACTGCACTCACAAATATCAAATACTTAGTATCCAGAGCTTCCCGGACGAAGCACCGTGCTTCAAGCACAGCATTAGTCGCAAAGCAGCTACGATCTGTACGATTTTCAAAATTAAAAATTTAGAAATACGTTTCTATCTATTTTATCTTAGCAGTCCTGACCGAAATGGAAATTCCCGCCCAAATACCTGACCGATTTGCAATTTCCCCATTTTGAAAAATACACCAAACTGATAGATTTCCATTTATAGACATGGCTACATGCAATTACCGTGTCTATTTCAATACAAGGTCGTAACGGTCGAATGGCTGCTGGCCTTGACGCCGCCGTCAGAATTGATCAGCGCTCTAGACACCCAAGGCACCATTACGGTGACAGTAGCTATTTGCGGCAATGGGTGCTGCTCCGCGCAATGAGGCCAGCGCCGCGGTGCAACAGGAACAGGAACAGGTCAGCAGCTGCGACGACAGCACAGACAACGGAGACCAACACAAGCAGGAACAGGAAGAGCATGCGACAACAATCGTCCCGTTGCGCGTGCGAGTCGACGACGCCGCACAGAGTGAGACTTTGCTGGAGTTTGAGTGCGACTGGGCACCGGGCATCGGCGGCTCCGTCTGGACCAGTGGCGAGCTACTTGCTGCGCACCTAGAGGTGCAGCACGAACACTACCGCTCGATCTTTGATGGCGCGCGCGTGGTGGAGTTAGGCAGCGGAACAGGTTACGTCGGACTCATGATCGCCGCTTGTTTTAAGCCGGCGCACCTGTACCTCACGGATCTGCACACACACCTCAACGGTCTGCACCGCAACGTGGAGCGCAATGCTGGCGCCGTGCGCGCCGGCGTACAGGTGCACGTCTTGGAGCTGATCTGGGGCTGCTCGGAGCAGGAGACAAGTCTGCTGGAGTCGATCGCCGCGACGAGCGACGGATCTGACAGCAACCTTGAAGCCGCACCGCAGGTGGATGTCATCCTGGGTACCGATGTGGCATATCTACGGGAGCTGTACGACCCTTTGCTGCATACAATGAACCGCTTGGCGACGTCGCGCACGCTGATCTTGCTGGGTTTGAACCGCGTCGACACGCGGCTCACGTTCTTCCAGCAGCTCGAGCGGGACGGCTTCGAGTACTACAAGATCCCGGACTTCAAGCTCCCGCAGGAGTACTGGGGCCGGGACTTTGGACTATTCGAGATCCGCCGCGCCCGGCTTCAAGACTGAGAGCAGCAGATCGCTCGTGAACCCAGATCCGGCGCACTGCACTACACTCACGCAACAGCTTTCACTCAACGTGAACCCAGCGCGATGAAGCTCAAAAGGTATCCGATACGACTGTGTGCGGCGTGGTGTTGTGGCCAACATCAAGCACCTTTATAGATACTGTACCAAAGCAACCAGGTAAAGCAGCACTCTACTAACGTAATAGACATCATAGACACGAACTTGCGCTCGTTGAAGTGCTGCTTGATGTCGGCATTTACCGGCGCGCATGACGCCAGTCTCCTGCTGGCGCAGGAGAAAGCGTAGCCATCTCGCGACCGGACTACAAGTGCGACAGCCTCAACCTTCACTTTTTCTCATCAAGATCAGTTTCCGAGCGAGCCCGCGAGGCAGCTTGAAGCTGCCATATCCATGCCTTGCCATCGCAGTACGGGCTTTGGGAAAGGTGTTGGGGCTGCCATAAATGATGGCCCATAATGGCAGTGCCATTGCACGGGAAGATTGAACATTGGCGTGAACACGTGCAATGTGCGGAGCCCAGCGGCTGCGTTTTTCAAAGGTGATCGGATTCGAGCTTAGGCCACAATGCGACGGCGAGGAACACCCCCTCCATTATCGACCTATTTATACAGTATCCGCCGTCGTGACCTCCGTCCCCTTGGATTCTTGCACGCATGTTCCGCGCATCCCTCAGTTGAAAGCTTCCCTCGCTCGGCTGCTCCCTTCTGGCAGGCAGAGACTGCTCATGGTCCGTCGTGGTCGGCTTCTCGACACTAGCGGCGAGTCAACGCGCAGGCCTCGGCGATAATAGCAACGCGCCGAGGCGAACTCGACATGAACACTCCATTTTTTTCCAAAAATTGACGATTTATTGAGGATTTTCTTTGGCGTCCACGCCATAACCGACATACGGTAGTATCTTTGAGGAACACATGATACCGTGCTCAGCTACAACTTAGCCACCTCGAATATAACATACAATTTTCTTTGCTATTAATACAAACTCATCGTTCGTTAATCTCTACAATATAATAAACTTGTCATATCTAAGTACATGTATCACAACAATTACAAGATAAGATACAGTATCATGTTCCGGCTACACAAAAGTGTATTTTGGCGGCCTTCGCTCTGTTTACTTCGCAACAGGTCGATTAGGGCAAAGTGCCATTGCGGTTCAGGGCAAGCGAAGCTCTTCAGGTTGAAGATCATGAGCAGCTCCGTACCCACGAGCGCCCCCAGTTCATGGCAGAAGCGCGTAGGGCGCCAGAAACAGGAGGCCAATAGCAAGCTCGGCTCGTGGTTCGTGAGCAAGTTCGCGGGCAGCAAGAGCAAGAACAAACTACTACGCGAACATGATGAAGAGACGGCGCAGAACTTACGACGCCGGCCGGTGGGCACGCTCAGTGCCGTGACCAACCAGCAGCAAGCCAACGCCGCGCGGCGTGAGGAGCTCAGCCGTCCCAAGCCCGTGCGTCAGAAGAGTTTCCTCCGCCAACAGCTACAGGAGATGAAGCGCCAGTCGGCTGAGGCGCTGCAGCGTGCACAGAAGCGTATGGATGGAGAGGTAGTAGAAGAAGAGGATGAGGACGATCTTGAAGAGAAATCATCTTCTTCTTCCGATGAGGAGGGACTGCACGTGGTTGATGACCCAGAGGATGCTCTGCGTGGGAGCCTCAGTAGCAACCCTGCGCGGTCGCGTAGCTCTTCGTCCAGGAGGTCCAGCACCTCGTCGCGACGTCGCAGCGCGGCTGAGGAACAACAGGAACGAGAGGACGAGATTTTGGCCCGTGAGACACAAAGGGACGAGTACTCGGAAGAGGTGAATCGACGTATGAGTCAAGCTACGCAGCTATACGCTGAGGCGATTAGTGCCTTGGACTATGCGTTGCATCCAGAGCGTCAACCAGACATTGAACCGTCTCCGAAGCCATTGCTACTTGGTGTCAAGAAAGGTAGCGCGAATATGCCCAAAAGTGAGTGGATTTGAGCACATTTGACAAGTTTTAGGAGAAAATAATGACGCCAGACTGGCGGAGGAAGGCAGTTTGAAGACGTCGGGCAAACAATGAGTGACACAATGAGAGGAGGATGGAGGTGGCGGCGGTGTATATCAAGATTTCTTCGCCAAAGAGGAGGACGTAGCAGTAGTTTGGTATAAAAGGCGACGGCGATATTTTATTTTTTGGACAAGTACTTAGGAAGAGCACTAACTACAGTAGTAAGAGAGTATGAACGGTGAATAGCAAGCGATGAAGCTACGTGCGTTGAAAGTTGTTACTGTAGTAATTTCCACAGTCGGTTAGGACGCAGATTGAGAGAATGCAACAAAGTGAGGATCTTCCAGCGGATGATTCTCAACACGATCATACCCATCAAACGTCAACTTGTCCGTCTTCATCTCGGCGAAAGCTTGGCGTTGGATTTTGACGTCAAATGGCAAATAGCTGAATAATATTATTCTGAGAATTCCGCGGGGTAAGAACAGCGAACAGGAGTTCTGGGGCAACGTACATGAGCTCCAGTGATGGCGTCGTATCGAACGCGTGTTCGTTAACAACACTTACAGGGTTCAAGTCCAGGTGTCTGTCAGCAACAAATGTAAAACCGGAACGCGTAAGTCAGCGGATTCGATCGAAATACGACGCTTTTGTTACGACTCACATGACTTTGAGTTGCGACAGAGGGGCTGTCTGCGTGGTGAAGACCCCCTCGCTGTCATTCACGTAGCCGAGAAGCATTTCAGGCACCACTTTGGTGAATTTGTTCCCTGCGAGGTCCCTATCAGAAGCAGTTCAGCCCACATGAGATGAGGTGAATGCGTCCAGAACTGCTGCAACGCTGGCTTACAAGTGCGTGGTGGTTACCGGGATGTTGATCGGCACTTGCTACGGAGATGGCAAAGCGGGTCAGTCAGCCAGCATATTTGCCTCGCACTGCTCGTAAATCTCACCTCAAGCCCGCGGAAGTCGCAGTAAACGGACACACGAGCTTGGCCGATGCAGTGGCATTCCGTCGGGCATGCTTGGATCCGCCGGAGCAGAGTGAACACGGGAAAAACCACCGCGAGAAGCTCACACCACATCATCGCAGGCTTCAGAGTCAAAGATCCAAGTTACTCAAGAGTCGCCGACGAATGACTCGAAAACCGTTGCGAGGGCATATGGCATCACGTCAATGCGCTCCGAACTCATTGACGCCGCCGGCTGCGAGTTTTGCACGGCGCCGACCAACGCACGTGATATGCGTTGGTCGGTGGACAGGAGCTGTCGCTCCGTTTGCCTCGTAGGTTAAACTTTAGACTCTCGCACTGGACCAGGCCGCACGCTAACGCCCAACGCAAGTTGACGAGGCTCTAGCGGCTCCGGCTATTACTTTGCTGTCCCAAGCATGAAAATTGAGCGGTGGCTACTATCCAACCCTGCGGTGCTGCAGTGCTGAGACCGCGGCTTCAGAGAGCTTTTTCAGGCCGGAAACCGGTGGCCGCTTGTGCTGCGGTAACGCCTCTTGTCGCTGTCTCATGACGCTCTGAATTTTGCGCTTCCGCTCGTGTTCTCGCTCCGTGCTGTTCGGCTAGATGTAGGCGGGGGTTATCTGCAGCGGTGGTTAGTTAGAAATGCTAATTTAGCATAGCACGCGTGGATCTCTTCCACAGCATTTGCAACGCTTGAAGTTGTCCCTACTAGCGCAGAGCGGACCAGCGGCCGTCACCACTTGCGTCGGAGCTGTCTTCGAGAAATTCTCCGACGCGAAACGCGCGTCCTTTTGCCAGGCACTCGCACTTCCGCGCGGGATCCGTCGCTCGCGTCCGGTCGCTTCTCAGGCTCTGCTTGGCCGATGGGCTACCGGTAGCGAGTACGTACATTGCAGAACTCAGCGCAGCACTGCCCACTGGGCCCATTCGGCCTTTTGCCAGCCACCGCGCAAGTCTTCGACGTAGCTGTACACTGAGCCCATGCAGAACCCGGCTACCGTCGAGACTGATGTCGTACACCCGGTCACCTACCGCTGGAACAGCGCCTTCAAGACCACCAGCGCGGCCCACTGTAACCTCAGTGTGACGTGCGCGCAGGACGACCCGCGCCGCCGTCGGAAGTCCTGGAACGGAGCTGCTGGCAACAGCGGAGACTACGACAACGATTGCGAGAGTCCCCGTCGACCACGTACAACGCGAGCACGTTCCGCCGTGGCATCTCCGACGCGCGTGCGATTCATCTACGAGGACGAAGACGCAAAGGCCCGGGTGTGCGGGAATGTGCAGCGGCTGCTCAACGTCGTGCAAAAAGACCCCGAAGCGGTGTCTACGAACGCGCAAGTCGCGCGTAAAGTGCTCCAGTATCGGCGAGTCTTAGGGAGACTGGACGACGTGAATGTCGAGGACCCCGACTTCGACGCGTCCGCGTTCTTCGGCATTGAGTGGTGCCGAATCGGTGCCCCCTCAAGTTGAAAGTCGTTCCATCCGTTCATGTTGAAGGAGTGAGCAAACACACTGTACTAGCGAGACTTCCGCCCACGGCTGCATGGCGCCGTTGACGGGGGTTTTGCATTCCACACTGCGTACAACCGCCGAGCAAAAGGCCGAATATATTTGTATGTGACTTGACCTATCAATACCCCTTTATTATTTTCACAAGTAAACACCTTTTCTTCCTGTTGGGTCTAGTGGCATCGTGTTCGTGTTTGGATACGGTGGCGTTGCGAGGACAGCGCCACTCGTCTACCTAGCCGGCCTGATGTGAGGACTTGAGCGTTTCCCCGCTCCAAACTTGGGGCAGGACATATTATCACTCGCAGCGTGAGCGGAGCGAAACGCCCACACGAACAGGTCGCTCTGCATGGCGATCCGGTGAGTTACCCGCCGCTGGAGTTTTTCGTCATCCCGCTGCAATAGCGATTCTCGGTTGGCGCAATGCTACATGTAGCTCTTCTGTCTAGCACGGTGCACCTGGGTGCGGACTTGGCAACGGCGCCGCGAAAGTGAACCTCGGTGCACGGACTTTTATCCTTCTATTTTCGCAAGCTTGACGTAGCGCGTTACTCACGGCGCTACTGTGCCCGCTTGTATTGTCGCCGTATGCAGGTGTACATGTAGAAAACAGCGGGCACTCCTTAACATGGTGGAGACTGCAACCACGTTGAAGTGCCTGCACGAAACCAAGCAGTGCCGCTGCTGGCTTCCTTGCGTGAGCGTGCCACACTGCACTTGCTCACTACATATACCGCCGGAGTACCATGTGCGAGTACATGTAATTCGCTGCGAGTTGGGCGGCAACGCCAGATTTGCACCGCCACGTCGTATCTCCGCCCTCCTCAGCCGGTCGGCAAGCTAAAGTATCGGCGGGCTGAAAAGGTTAGCACGATGAATTTTGCCGCGGTTTGCCGTTCCAACTTGGAATCATATCCTACCGTTCGACGGTCGGACCGCCTCTGCTGCAACGAGGACAAGTTGCTGCTTGGCCATTCGCGCACACATTACTCACTCTAATGTCACCTCGTTCAGGACGAAGTAATCCGCGCCACGTCAAAGGCCAGCCGGGGATGCGTCCTTGACTCTCTCGTTGCCAACTCTACAAAAGATATCCCTACGATTGGACTGCTACACATCTGTATGCACTTCAACGTACACTGCCACTCGATCGTCGCTAAAAAGGGCTCCACAGAGGACAACCGGACGATAATTTACAGTCGCCGTAGAGACGCGACGAGTAGATGCCAAGAGCTTTCGAGCTTCTTCATATATCCTGGATACAAGAACGAGAAAAAAAAACTATTTTATTTGCTGTACATGTATCCATACCATGCCAAGATATCTGTTGCCGAACTCACCGGCATTGCTGACCATTCTGCCAAGACGACCGACGTGTGTGCAATCGACTGGCCAGTTTCTGGTGCTGCTGGGCCAAAGCATTTTTCAGCGTGATGCCATTTACACACGAATCTCCGACCCCCTCTGGACGCAAAGCGCCAAAGTTACATCCTGCAACCCCGAGCATGTCAATGCGTCGAGTGGAGAGTGCAGTTTGTTGTGTGAGCAAAACGGTTTGCCAAGGCATATTCCAGAGTTCACCTGTGAAGGTTTTCCTTCGAGTGGAAGCTTGTGTTATCGAGAATTCGTCAGTAAATTCGTCATTGTGTCCCGACACCGAGACATCTCGCCGGCTCGAACGAACCGCTAAGGTGACAAGACTTTCGCAGCAAAACTAGCATCAATCGCTTGCTTCTCTCACCATCGAGGTGGCGAGCACCATCTCGACACCAACAAAGAAAAGACTTGGACAAGGCGGCGTGATGAAGGGTGGGGTGGACCTCAAACTTGAGCGCGCGCCGTCCCTTCCTTCCTCATTTGCAGTTGCGAGCTGTCCGACGAAGCTCGTCCTGAAAGCACAAGTACCGCCTGTAATCTCTCTGCCCTCTCCGGGTGCAATTCGCGATCGCTCGACGAGCTTCATCAAGGGAACCAAAGTCTGCATCCCATTCAACGTAATTCGAAAGGCAACCGACGGTGTGGGACCAACGGGAAAACGCACACGAGCACGCATCGGGCGGAAGGCAACAAGCGGACACAAGCACATCAACACGTCAGCAACCGGTCCCACTAGCGAGAGAAGGAGTACAGTGCCGACTTCTCCTTGAGATAGCTCATTCCGACATCTATCCCGGATAGATACAAGCTCTCTCGCTCGGCTCCATTGCAACCAACGCCATTGAACCGTCCGCGTGTTATTAACACGCCCAATCGTTTGTTCTGCTCAGTCTTCCCGTCACGAAAGAGGTTCTTGAATGCCAACGTGGGCGTCGGTGGTTAACTTCAGCAAGGACATCGGTAGCTTCAAGACCAGCATTATCAAGTACCACCACAGCATGGAGCCCACGAAAGAAGAGACCCGCCGACGGAGACGTCGAATATCCGTCGATTCGGCCCCAGGTTCCCCCGTAGAGAACACCGGAGCCCACACCTCAAGTGATACCATTGACCGTGGATCATCTGCCGACCCGGATGCCGTCTTAACTCCATCCGAGCCAGTTGCACCGCTTACTCAGGTTACCGTCAATCACAGTTCTCTCACCACAACACAATCTCTCGTCGAAGCGACTGCATCGAGTTCCGATGCTCGTGGACGACACACCGGCAAACGCCGGGCATCGGGCGAGATGATCCACCGCGAGGAAGAGTCCAAATCAACGCAATCGGCTACGCCTCGAGCCCAAGACGACGAGATTCGTCGTCCAGATATTCCAGAGCGGGCGGTGGTTTCGCCACCGGCACACGCCAGCAGTAGTCACACGCCCACGGACGCACAAGGACACGAGCCGCCACACACACAGGCTATAGCTGCTGAGCACCCCCCGACCCTGCGGGTGTCAACTCGACGGACCACGACGACGACGAGATGGTCTCCATCGATGACTGGCAGTCGGGAGCATGCCTCAAGATCGGCTGCACAGCGCGCGTCGAAAACAGCTTCCCAACGATCACGCGGCTCAACGATATCTCCAGTGACTCCACCCGCTCGTCCGATCTCGAACGCCACGCGGAACATCAACTTCGACATGCTACAGCCTCATTTCGAACGGCCTCTGCAACAGGCAGCAGACAGCTTCGGTGTCTGTACGACACTACTCAAGAAGATCTGTCGACGGAACGGGATCAGCAACTGGCCGTACCGTAAGATCTGCGGCCTCCGCAAGAGCATTGCATCCATGGCCAAGCAAGTCAACTACTTTGACGGCGATCAGAAGCGTGCGTATGCCGATCAACTAGAGAAGCTCGAGCACGAGCTCCAGGCTTACCTTCGCACAGGGAATGAGCCCACAGAGGAGTTCTTACGAACACTAAATGCAGAAGCTGCCGTTGCCACGTCCGAGCAGCAACAGAACCAACAAGATGCACACACAACAGCAATAGACAATGAGGACGAGGAAAAAGAAGCGCAGGCGGTTCCCACATGGACGGTTAGGCCAAGCATGGCACCGCCTCATTATAGCGGCGTTCTGGTGACGCAGGATTTACAAACGACCCCCAGGCATCTACCGGCCGCTGTAGTGAGTATCGATGTCTGGGCTGGCATACACGTACGCCCAAGAGGGCTTCCAATGCAGGCGTTCCCAACGATCGCTACACATCATCGCGCGCTGCCGTCCATTGCGTCCATTCTACAGCACCAGAGCTACTCGAGTCCGAGTCGAGCTGCCTCAACGCAGGACCCACATCATGAAGAAGGTCAACAGCAGCAAATGCAGTGGCGGTACTTCCCCCCAACCAACGATGACGCAGTATGACAAGTTGTCTTACTCATTGAGTACGCGCATCGTTCATAGAAGGATACGGATTATCTATCAGCGCGGAAAAGAGGGACGGAGACGTAGACGGATAGAAGAGAGTGCATGTAGGTGTGCAGTAGAAATACAAAAGCAAGAGGTAGGATTTTCAATCTCAATGAGTGAAAGTCTAGTTTACTTTGTACAGTAGTGGAGGAGGGTGGGAGCCGGACTTGACAGGGGGACGCAATGCAGACAACCTGCCTGACTCACTCCTTTAAGATCGAGAGTGACGTGATTGTTGTTAATTGGTGAATGGGCTTCAGTGACAACAGCCGACTTTGGTTGCTCAACCATTGGGTGACCGACCGGGTCGGTGACGAGTTCTTCAAAAGCTGTTGGACCTACGAGTGTCGCTGCTTGCTAAGGGGATCGTACACTACGACACTTGCAGGAGGTCTTGAGCAGGGGATAGCCACATATTGCAAGGTACATGTACAGCTTCGTGATAACTTAGGCATTGCAAGAAATAGCTTTTTGTTGCAAACATGGTGGTGGTTCCAGCTTGGATGGCTCGCTTGAAGTTGTGTCTGCTTTGGCGCGATGGCTCACCAGCCTGGTTGGTATTACCAGGTACATGTAAGTATACCGTAGGGCTTGCTGCATGTGACCGCGGCATGCAATCACATGTAACTTACATGATGGAAGTATACCGTAGGGCTTGCTGCATGGCAATCACCGTGGCTCACGCTGAACCAGCCGGTTGAAGTCGAAGCTTACATGTGAAAAGGGCCCCGGTGTCATGTTAGCCTCGCCAAATGGTAGGATCTACTGGAAGACTTGACACGTTTGGTTTGCACGCCTTTCGATCGCAGTGCCGGCGCCTTGGATCGCGGATTATGAGCCCAGCTGGGGTCGACAACCTTGCGGTTTCCACCAAGCCACTTGCACGTACGGTTTGCAGGCAGGCGCTCCGCCGATGCAGAGGACGCATCGGATGCTGCTGCGGCATCTCGGGATCCGCTCACGTCCGTACGCAATGCATGCAAGTACTACGCATTCATCTCGTGGTGGGCTCCGTCCCACCTCGTCTGCGGTGGAGCCTCCACTGCCTATGGCGTACGGTTTGCTGACCTTAAGGTACTGTACCAGGTTCTGCTGCCTCGGCAGTGTCGACACAGACCGCGCCACTGGCACGCGCTAGCGGTAATCGGGGCCAATGTTTATTCAGCACTGCAACTTGCAGCCTTCCGCGCTTTCTCTTGACCGAGGCACAACTTGTGCAAGTCCCGGTCTTGAAGTCCGATCTGGTAAATTCTACTGTAACGTTACATGTATTATAGAAGGTCGCTGTTGCTGTCTGCTATGGCAGATCGCACGCGAGCGGTTCTCCTCGTAAACGAGTCCGCGTATGAGTGCGAGTCTGACCGCCTTCACTTCCTGCCCGAAAAGAGAACGTCTGCGCTGGTCGATGGGCCCATTCCCTCGTGTTCCGGCGCTGGCGCTGATAAAATGGAGTCGTGCTGATCGCCCTCGAGTCTTCGTGAACTTGATGTAGCGCCGCACGCTTTCCCGCAACCGGCGCATATTTCCACCGCAAGGCTAAGAGCTCTCTCTCTCTCTCTCTCTCTCTCTCCTCCGCGTTCCATCCGCGGCGGCAAGAGCCGAGTTCCCTTCGCGTGACGCGAGGCCAGCCTGCCGCAACGCTTGCCTGTCTGCAGTCGAAGGATCCACCCGGCGACGCCGAACCGGGCAAAAACCGGGTTGGGTTGCAGCTCCTGGACAGAGCACGGTGCTGCAGGCGCCAAGCGCGATATGACGCCGTCGCCGTGCCATCACGTATGGGTGGAATATCCTCCGTTTTCGTCACCTGGTCGGCCAGCCGAGCAGCAATTCACTCTGCTGCTGGACAGACGCAGCTCCGAGCGACCGGACTCAACAAGCCGCCGCTTCAAATCCAGCGCCTCCAGTCATCCACGGCAGCCATCTGACCAGTCCGACAGCAAGAACTACCGTGTCGTAACTTCTCGTTTTACGTGCTCGACAGCAAGTAACCAACTGATTCTCACCGCAATGGAAGCTTTCGCGTTTCCTGGAGACATTTCGGCCACCGTCCCGTTGGATGAATCCACCGCTTCGACCGGATCCGTCTCACTGCCGCCGTCCGTGCACAAGCGTCAGCTCTCGAGCACCACCGGTTCGCCGGTCAAGCGTCGCAAGCTCTCGGAGCCTGTCTCATCGCCGGGTTCACCAATGTCCACCTCATCGGTCGGGTCCATGACTCCATCGTCCTCCAAGTCGGGGTCGTCACGTCCCAACATGACAGCTTCAAGCAGCATTACGCTGGACATGTTGCGTCCGCACTTTGAAGAACCATTAGCCAAGGTGGCTGCAAGCTTCGGAATCTGCGTGACGTTACTCAAGAAGATCTGTAGACGACACGGAATCGCCCGTTGGCCACACCGTCAGATCACCGGCCTGCGGAAAAGCATAGCCTCAATGGAGCATGCTATCGGATACTTTGACGGTGATCGACGTGAGTCGTACGCCGAGCAGTTGCTCAAGCAGAAGAACAAACTCGCTGCGTTGCTCGAAGATCCGACTACGAACAACCCGCTGCTTGCTGATGAAGGTGATGAAATCACTAGAAGACACGTCAAAGTTCCGTCGGTGCAAAGTACCGATAACGGCTACGAGGCGGCACCTGCATTGATGACCCGTGCGTCGTCACCTACGGGTCCGTTGCTAGCGGAGTCGCCTTATTACGGTGCAACTTCAGTGGTGATGCCTACGCAGACGTCGCCTATGTGGCTTCCGGCCCCATATTATGCGGAGCTGAACTACACGCAGAAGTACCATCAACTCTGTCCTCCTCCTAAGTTCGAACAGCCTCGTCCAGAAATCTATTCAGCGACAAGCTACTACGCACCCAGTGCAGTTCCGGTTAGCACAAATGTGTCGTCTCCAACCATTCACCTGCCCCCACTTCGACGAGAGGCACGAGCAGTATTGCCACCCATTTCGTCGCTAGTAGTTGGCAACCCCAACAGTATCAACTCATTGACGCCAATGTCGAGTTGGTGAAAGAAGGTTTCGACAACCGAATGACATGTAGAGAGATAACTCGCCTAATTATTGAAGTCAAAACGACAACCTTATGAATTGGCAACTCCAAGTTGATGGTGGCGATGTAACCTCTGGTAGCGTGGAAAGCAGGAGGTTGGTGACGATCGATTGGAGCTGCAGCGTGCCGCCATTGAACATCGTCGTGAAATTTCACGCTCCCTAATCTTTTCATGCATGCGGTTGGAAGGAAACTCGGTTGGGTTGGATAGCCGGCAGCCAAAGGTGCCGAAACTCTTCCCGACACGAGGAGCTGGTCGGTTTACATTCTACGAGCAAGCAAATCACGAATCATGTCTTGATCTTCGTGAAAATACACAACATTCGTTTGAAATACTAACACGATTTTTTTGGCACGGCCTTACTCAAAACTTTTCCTAAGTTATCGCAGATATGCTGACGACGCTCGCCTCAATCCGTCATCTCTTTCGACGGTGTGCTCATATTTCCCGCAAACGATCAACGATGCGGCGATGCAAACGGAGACTCTGCAACCGAGTCTGACGATCGGGAAGACGGACAGAACTCAATTAGGCAGAACTTGAACGACGCCATGTTTGACAAGCATTGGATTTGACATTTTCCGGCTCACTTGACACCTCAAATCGTGTGCTCCTCGCCGTGTCGCACCCGTTCATCGTCGCTCTCCTCCTCGGACGAATCGCCATCGTAGATGTCTGCGGAAGAAGCCTCCGACTCGAACGAGAACTTAGGATAGCGACCATCTTCGGCCAGCATCTCGGTGTTACGTGCCTCAACGTCGCGCATTGTGATAGGGTCCACGATATCGTAGTCGCTTCTCATGCTGCTGGCTGTTGACGTACCGAAGACCTGAGGTTTCCTGGTGCTCGGGGGGACAGCAGCGTTTGCTATCTGGAAATTGTACGTCGTGGGGTGTGCGACTCCGTACTGGTTTCCAGGTTTTCGTCGAGTAGCGTACGCCTCCTCTTCGTCCTCGTCGATAGCCGTAGGCATTAGTTGACTCACAGTTAAAGGTTGTTGTCCTGATCGGATCGAGTCCAGCTCCGATTCCCTCATCGACGTCGTGGTAGCAGTCACGTCCACGAAATGGCTACCTGTCTGGTTGGACGGAGATGCGCCGCTGTTCGCGTAATGGTGTCCAGCACCAGCAACCGTGCTCGCTGCTAACAACTCAGGACCTGTGCTCACGCTGTAGTCGGAGTAATACTGCGAGTTCTCAGCGTACTGAGATTCACCACCATAGTTCGAGAAGTCAGCCGTAGGTCTCTGAGGGCTGTATGTGCTGCTAGCTTGCGAGTCCGACATCATCGAGATGCCGTTACCCTTACTCGCATCATCCTTGTAGCTGTACGTCGAATACAAGTTACCTCCTGAGGTTCCTGTACCAACCGTTCTGTCGGACCAAGCACTGTTGTGTCCCGATGAGACCGTGTGCTCTTGAGTCTCAGACATTTTCTTCTTCTTCATGACCCGTCGAGCGACGAACGCGATCACTATCACTACAAGCACGACGGCGCCACTGATAAGAGCCAAGTTGACAACGGCCGGTGAACCGCTAGTAGCCGTCGTGTTGCTGGTTAAAGCCTTCTCCACACCAGTGTCGGACGACGGCGTGTTCGAAGATTGGGTCGGGTCCGCATTATTCGAAGTCGACGACGTCGTAGAAGTCGACGGAGCCGTAGTCGCAGTCGTTTGAGTCGTTGACGAGGTATCGTCCGTGTTGGTTTGAC
Source organism: Phytophthora quercina (assembly GCA_014706105.1). Taxonomy (NCBI): domain Eukaryota; phylum Oomycota; class Peronosporomycetes; order Peronosporales; family Peronosporaceae; genus Phytophthora; species Phytophthora quercina. The sequence goes on along the minus strand of JACBOW010000019.1, from coordinate 829,636 downwards.
TATTGGTAGAGTCCGAGGTTCCTGACGTCGTAGTCTCTGGAGCTGCAGTTAGAGCATCCGTCGGTGCCTCGGTAGGTGTCGCTGTTGTTTTTGCCGGTGTTTTCGTTGTCGTTGTCGGTGTCGTTTCACTGCTACTGCCACTGCTCTTGCTACCGGTAGAACTCTTGCTAGTTGTCGATGTCGAAGACTTACCATCACATTCAGCGTAAGTCCCCGAAAAGGGGCATTTTTTAGACGTGCCTCGACTGTAGCAGGAGTAATCGCCACCTGTGAGCGCGTACACGCATGGCGGACAGGTTTCTGAAGTAAGGTCGCATTCGGTTGAACCCTCCGACAGACATGTCGTGACACCCGAACAAGACGTTGCCATCGCTTCTAGAGACCTGTGTATGCGTATCATCTGATACAGTTCCTGAGGAAGCTGTCGATATCTGAAGTCCTGTGTTCCTGTAGTTCGGGCTATCGGTCAATCCTCAGTAGCTACCAAAGGAGTCCGAGAGCAAACTCGATGCTCCGAGGGAACGAGAAGGAGGAAAGTGAGGCACGAACGAAGGTGCTCCGCCGAATTTTCCGATCTCGCCGATAAGCGTATTGTCGTCTTTACGTGCAACCGTAGGGTCTCGCGGAGGCACCAAATCTCGCGATGGACCAATTAGCCACGCTGTTCGTGCAGCTCGTCCCGGTCTCTGTTGACCAAGATAAAAGCGAGATTGGGCACACGATAGGCTCCGAGCATCTCGAGCTGGTAAATTTTCTGGCTGGAATGGCGTCGTGCAGGTTTTGCTCGTTACTTCGAAGCTTAGCAACAAATAGCATAATCTTCTCGAGGTGTTATCCGGATACATGTACAGTTGTGCACCTCGTTTTCGGCAGGGCGGACCATATAAATACCTCCAATCGATGATTTGTCAGGAGTAGGTTTGACCTATAAAGTGTTAAAATCACGGTAAATTATCCTAGTTTATGTGTTTATAGAGGTGTCGAAAACGCGGTGCAGGACTGTACCGGTACTGTTGGTGCAGCAAAACCAGACGAGTTCAAGACATTCCTGGAGCGGGGCAGGTCCGCTGTAAAAACATCCGACCTGTGTTGCAGGCGCCAAGGAATGCTCATTGTGGTTTTGTCCGCGACGCAATGACATTTCTAGACCTTCAGCTGAAACATACCGGTATTGCATTTTCAGTTTTTAGTCCACTGTTACCGCGTGTCGACAGTCAACCTCGGCTGTACAGCTATGTAGTACGGCATTATAATAGACGTCTGGTTGTCCATGTTGGTCACTACGAGGTTTACCTCTGATAAGCCTTGACGTATCTGAACAGGTGGAGGATTGAGCGGACTGCGTGTCAAAAGGAGCACATGCAAGTTCTTATACTCACTAGGTAGATGGTATTTATCCTTCCTCGATGGTATCTGTGCCATAGGAGCTACGAATCTTGAACTGAGCACACTATTAACAGCACTTAGCACTGCTAAGGTAGCAGCACAGCGTCGATCCATTGACTACTGTAAAGCAAGTAAGTTTCGTGAACTCTGCATCACCACGACACGCGCTCTGCCTGCAAAATATAGATACGTAGACTGGAGTGGAGCATAGCCCGCAACTTGACTTGCATGTCTGTCTCCAGAATCACTCTTCTAGCCGAGGGTTTTGGGGCGAGACGCTCCCTCTACACCATAGTTGACGTCGCTGTGGGGCTGGTCAAGGCTGCCGGTACGACTGCGTCCTTGTCTAACAAATCCGACTGGTTGTCCACTTTGTTGGCCTTCTCCGTACCTGCACACGAAGAAGCCGTGCTGCTCCTGTCACTGGGGCGTGGACTACTTGCAGATAGCTGCATGAGGTTCTGAAGCTGGTCCAGATTCTCCTGTTGGAGCTTCTCGCAGCGCATCACAGTCTCCGTCAGGAGCACAATGATGTCACTGTGCATCTCCTCCTGCTCTCTGCACCATATTTCAACATCTTCAGACAGCGTAGACGTCGATGACTGCAGCGATGTTGTCGTGGTACGATCCACCAAAACTGCAGCATCACCGGTGCTGAATCTAGACACTGCAACATCGGTACTGCTAGACCTAGAAATCGGCAACGGGGCACTTAAGTCCAATCCAGGGTGATCGATCGTCTCATGGACAATATCACTGCTCTCATCATCATCAAAGAAACCGTTCGTAGTGGAGTGGCTACCTCCACTCACCGAATGTCTGTCCCCACTTGACGAATTCTTCTTCGTCTTCAACGATCCACGTGAGAAGAATTGGCTGGATCTCGATCCCCCAGTACTGTTGCTAAAGTTTCCGTTCGGAGACGACGCAGCCTTTGGTGATGTCTGAACATTCTGGTTGGTCCTAAATCCGAGTGAAATCGGACGTCGCGTTGTTTTCAACTTGTCCACAATTCCCTTAAATCTCAATTGGTCCACTCGTTCGTCATTGATACTCACCAATTGATCCCCAAGTCTGCAGTTACTGATACCAGTAGTCACTCCGTCCGCATGTTGCAAAACTGCAATTTGTGCACCCACTTTGTTGTCTTTCCGTGAAAAATTGCGAAGTGAGATACCACACTCGCCACTGACCCACATGACCGTATAGTTGTCCAGTCCAATGCGTCCCATCGACATTTGGGGCATCGAATACGTTGGACGCATCTGTTGGCGCCCTCTCTGGGAATACCGGTATCCCTGTTGTTGCTGTCGCATTATGATGGAAGACTGACGACTCACAAGTGTATTGGAGTAGTGCGTGTCAACCAGCGCCGCGTCCAAAGCTGATAGGTCTTCGAGTGTCATTTGACTGGCACGTGGGTCGAGCTGCGCGTTGGAGAAGGGCGTGAAGATGCTGCCGCGCATGCCGCTTTGGCTCATGTCGGAACGGGCGTTCGGGTTGGTTTCGAGTCCGTCGGCTGCCTGAAGTAACAACGCGTCGTAGAGCTTGGACTTGCGCTCCATATCCTCACGCATAGCCTTGAGTTGCGCCACTAGCGCCGGCAGGTTACGCGCCAATTCCTCCATGGCCGGCGTGGCATCCGATTCCAATGGAATTTCCATGTGCGTGGGGCTCTCCATGGCAAATTGGGCAGTGATTGATCTTCTCGGGAGTGAAAAGGTGCAAGAGGAAGTCACTTGCATTTTGTATGCTGTCGTGTGGGATAGGACGCTCTCTACGTCCCACGGTTTTCATGTGTAATGCGAAAGCCAGTAGAAGGAGACGCTAAATGAGACTTGATTTGAGGGTAAATTGGCTCGAATCGACGACGAGGCATACATTGATCAAGTGAATGGGTTACACGACGTAAGCTGTTCCGGGGAGGATGACACTGTAATTCGTAGTCCTCCCTTCAATCCTTGTCTGGTCGGGCTTGGGTATTGCGCAGCCTGCTTCGGAATGGTAAGTGAATCCTCCTCGTTCTCATTCCTCTTTCGCGCGGCAGCGTCGCAGAACTTGGTGAGGAAGGTTGAGACGATTGTTATCACAAGATGTGGTGCCGCCACGCGGCACTGCAGATATCTTAGAACTGAGAACGCCTCAGCAATTCCAACATCTACGGTAAGTAGTCCAACAGATTCTGGCCTTCAGGACGCGGAGCTGAATCTCGCTCAGCCGACAGAGAGAGATCTGTTGGCCTGAACCCCGTCGTAACATGCGCCATGAACCTGAGCTGTGCCTTGCATGAAATCAAGAGACGCTGGCTTCATCTTGGCCGTGACCCACTCGCACTTGTCTCTAGGGCTATCTTCGTAAACCTCTTCACTTCACTACATGTGGTTTGATATTTTCCAAGTCTTCACAGCATGGATGTGAAGCTTATTTCATTTATCATAAAGATACTTTTCCATCGGAGTTGCTCGCGTTGGTAAGCAAATGCGGTCGAAACCCAAGCATATTTTTTGCTGTTGTGGCAATGTCCCTGACATGGCCGTAGCAGCACCAACAAAATTTGTTGATGTCGAACCTCGTCCCCATCATGCTCGCGACTGTCGAATGAAGCACATCCAAAGGAAAACATACTTCATCGTAAAGTTCATGTACAGCTCTGCTACGTAGCAATAAAACGTCGAGTGTCGTGCAAAGGCTGTGGCAGACATGACAAGAACTACTGTAGAGCGCTGGAGTCGCAGGCCCACTCGTTAGGGGGTGGAAACATGCCAGGCTTCTAATGAGCATTGCCTTATAGCAAAAAAAGATATCTTACAAATGCTGCTTTCCCGTCCCAATGCACTATCGACCTAAGCATCCTAGAGTTTTGACGTACGTTGGCATGTATATCATGTCGAGTCTGTACCGTTTGAAGGTCTTCGGCTGTACATTCTTGCGCTAGTTCTTGTCGGGGGCATTTGAGCCCGCGCTATAATAATAATGGAGACCATTTTTTCGGGCTGCATTGCAGTGCCAGATAACGGCGAGAATTCTGCTGACTGTGCGAGTCGAGGCTAGCGGTGAGAAATCCTAGTCGTAGAAAATCGAATTACAGCAAATGCGTCGAACCACGGTATGTTGTGTCGGTATCGATAGCATGTCTTTTCAGCCAAAGATCACTGAATCATGGCGAGGTGTTGAGGTGTTGAGTGCTTTGAGCACCGGCAACAAATTGGGCCTCAAAGCATCATTTTTGTTGGCACCGATCCCGCAGCAACAATCTAAAAGGGTAGTCGCTTGTGTCCGCGCGGCCAACGAAGCTTAACGGAGCTTCTTATCGAGCTTGCCGCGGGCTGTTCTATCCGTGGCACACCCAGCGCATCCCATGGCTATTATATAATAGCAAAAATCGACGATGCGCATGTAAATGTAGACGAAGAAATCTTCGACACAGTCGTCTACAGGTCGAAATTATTTTCCACTTGGTTAGATCCGCTTGACCATGACAGCAGCTACGACAGCCTGGTGTTGCCAGCGCTACAGTAGCACGCAGCTGAGCGACGCCGCCCGGCGAGATTTGATGCCCAAGCAGCGGATCGGGCTCGAAGCTCACTTGAAGCTGCAAGCCACGAACACGGAACTCGCCAGCTGTAGTTGCAGTTTGGGGATCTGCAGAGACGCTCGCCACGAAATTCAGGCGTGTTTGCCGCAAGCAGGCACTTCAACTGGGCGATCCAACGCAAACAACCGAGTCCGAGCAGATGAACGCGGTCTTTTGTCGCGCTGCAGAAGGAGCCGGCGTGCCCATGCATCAGAACGAAAGTGGCGACGTGAGACGTAACGCTGATTCCTCGGATGGTGGTCGCCACCAAGGCGGCGATGGCGACGCGATGTTTATAGCTGTGACTTGCGCGTGTGAAGCTCAAAACGAGTACATCCGTTTGCCACAAAAGATACAGGTCGCAACACAGCCGGTTGAAGCTGGTCGATAGTGAGACCAAGTTAAGCATTTTCATAGTGAGGCCGAGTCAAAAATCTGAATGACCGCTGTGGCGACGCACCAGAACTGCAACGTTCAAGTTGCCGAAGACGGCGATACAAATAGCAACTCGAAAATCCGGCAGACTTTGAATCTCAGTCTGCCCAACGATCACCGATGCATTCGCCATTATTATCCAACATTTCCCAACACTTTGGTCCAGCGCCCCCAAGCCACCCAAACCCCTGGCGCTGCTTACTCACCGCTGGTTGGCTGATCAAGCTGGCGGTGTGCAAGCGGGTCTTGGCTCCCCCACTGGGTACAGTAGTGTACATGTACATGTACATGTAGTGTGAAATCTGCATGAATCTCCGACTCTCAAAGTATACACTATCGCAGGTACTTCAAACCCCACAACTATAAACTTGGAAAAAATGTACCGTGATATATATCCAAATACAGAGGTACATTCGAATCTTGCATTGCACCGGAATCGCATCTCATTAAGTACGATAACGTACACGGCTTTACGCAGCCGTTTTTAGCAAGACGCGACGCGGCAGGTCCAGGCATTCATTTCCCAAATCGCTAGCTCCCGCGCACTCCAAGACAACAAAGACCCGAACTTTTCAACGAATGTGCGACGTGCTCCCGCTACAACCCGCAGGTGCTTTCCTCCGCCAGTCCTACGCATTCCAGCGTCCTCATTCGGACCCCATCACGGTCGTAGGCAGCTGCACCGACATCGATGAGGCGCTGCGCCTTCGTCCGGAATGTGACGCGGTGACGCTAAATCCGTGCCAGTTGGAGACGCCCAGCCATCAGGACGAGCCTGAGGATTTCCTCACGTCCATCCGCCGCGGACTCGATGAGCTCGCGACTGAGGCTTCAGACGGCGAGGACGAGGACAGCGACGACGACAGTGACGACGAAAGCTGCTACTACGAGGCCAGTAAGGAGAACACGTATTACAGTCCGGACCAGAAGCTACCGGGCAGCTTCCTACTGGACGACGTCCTCGAGCTGTCGGATACGTCCACAGCCTCGTCGTCGCTGGTCACCGCGTGGGCCCAACAAGAATACGAGGACGAGGACGAGGACAGCAAGGACCACCTTATCTTTCAACTCGAGATGTGAAGCAGTAAAGCATAGCAAACTGTAGTGTAGATACTCACAGCATAACACTATTTATTTAACGAAGTGACGGCGCACAGCGTCGACTGTACACACCATTTTGACAAGGAGCTCTGTCTCTGCTACAGTACTGTACGTCCAGACAACCGAGTGAGTTATCCTATACATGTAGTATCTGATAAAAACGGAGGGGTCAGAGCTTCTTGGTTTCTCTTAACAGCCTGGCTTCAAGTAGATACTATCAACGCTGCAAGCTTACTGGTTGAATCCAAGATTCTCAGATTGAACTAAGGACAGTCGCTTGAAGTCACTTCAGAAGTGTCCCTTTGCATGACGTCCGTGTCAATACAGGGTGGATATTTTCACACGGACACTGTTGCATTTTCAATCGGACACTTGAAAGAGATATCATTTGAAACTCATACTTTTGTATGGTAACCCTCGTTACTAGTGGCCAGCTAAACCTCCAAAACTAACCGTGTGAAAACGTTAACAAAGTTCCGAATCCATTTCGCAGTGGTCACTTTTGCTTCGTCGATTGGTTAGAGCACGAGTTCATTTTGAATCGGTCACATTTGCATGAAGAGCTGGTGCCAAAACGAAAACCATAACTGACATCGCTCGCTTCGCTTCGCTCACAATCACGTTCCCAACGTGAGTCCTTGTTAGGGCAACTACTCCGGCCCACGCGCCGACCACTGCAGACCTCCGCTTCGCTTCGGTTGCCAACGGTCGCTGTGAGGCCTCACAAGGGTCAACCTAAATGATCATTTACCTCTAAAAGGCAAGTCCTACGCACACCGACTGCAAACCACAGGCGTGTGCGTGCTTAGTTCTATCAACGGCCTCTGGCCTACCCTAAAGGCCCCCTACGCTTGCTGAGGCCAACTACCAAGCCCGCTGCTCTCGCTCGCTCTCGCTTCGCTTCGCTTGATAAGGTGGCATGTGAACTTCTACATAATACCCTCAGGTTACAAGTCAGCATAACCCGAAGCACCTTTTATGTCGGGTGACTGATATGTAAATTACAAGTCTACACATGTTCCAGAAATAGCCATATGTAACCAATAAAGTTGCTAAAAAAAGTATCCGATTAAAAATGTTTTATCTGAAAGTAACCGGTTCAAAATACAAAAGTATCCTCTTGAAATAGAATTCTTAAAAGTAACCGGTTCAAAATACAAAAGTATCCGCGTGAAAATGTTCTCCCGTCAATAAACACACGCTTGTATTTTCTTAGTTTATGGTTTGGTTGCTGTATTTTTGTCCTTACATGCGGATATGCGTGCTGGAGAGGTCCAATTGGGCGTCCTCGATGCCTGAAATGGACTCAAAATTGCGCGTGACTGTACTCGTGTCCGTCTCACTGGGTTCGTCGCTGCTGGTACGAGGAAAATCCGAGCTTTCACGCAAAACTGAGCCTTCTTGGATGATCGGCTCACCTGCAGCTTCATGGTCATGGTCCATTGTCCCCGGTTCACTGAACGTGAACGACACGAACGACGTGTTGGCACTGGCAATCCGCGTGCCGTTGTCAAGCATCGTACCGAGGTTTTCGTCGCGAGCAGTGTAGTATCGACGCAGTCCGAGGATAAGTCGGTCAGCGCTGGGCTTGAAGCTCATACCGTTGCCCATGAAGTGGAACAACTCGTTGCGTGCAAGTGAGTAGCGCTTGTCGAGTCCCGGGTCTAAATCGTTGAGTGCAATGGGGAAAATGGGTCGACCCTTGTCCTCTGCGAACGCCAATTGATCTCGTACCAGCTCATTGTTCATTGTTTGCTTGGACAAAATCACAATGAAGCATGTGCAGCGAAGAATTGCTTCTTGCGCGGCGTGGATGCGGTCCTCAAAGTCTTGACCTTCAACATTACGATCGCCGTAACACACCACACTGGCGTCTGTGAGCTCCCGGTGCAACTGCTGCACGAAACCTGCGTGTTTATCTCCATGCGAAAGGAAGACAAACTGCTTCTGCGCGCCACTAGCTTCAGGGTCCCATTGCTGGAAGAGACGAGAGAACCCTCCACCACTGGTGGTCGCTAAAATGGTTCCAGTGGCAGTCTGCTTGAGTCCATTGTTGCGACGACTGCTAGCGATGTTCTTCTGCTGCACAGCGTCGCGGTTCTTCTCAATTTCATCGCGCACTCCATCTAGCAACAAACGGAATTGCGCCTTAAACTTGGCTTCGTCGTAGTTGTACTCAATCTGCCGCACATTCGTGCTGTTGCGTCTGGTTTGGGTGATGGCAGGCTCAAACGGGATAAGCTGGCGAGTGTACAGATACACCTGCAGGTCCTCGCCAATGCTCACGCCCTCGGTAGACACAGCCAAAATGGGAGTGCCGACCTGTTTCGCCAATGCCAGTTCCTTCAAGCACCACTCGGACTGTGCGTAGTCTTCAGTGAGCAGACACAACACAACTGCAGCGTTAGTGATGCCTCGTGCGATCTCCTCTCGCCAGACAGATCCACCACCGATGCCACTTGGGTCCATCAAATCCAGCCACGTCGTCACGTTCGCGTCTTCAAGTGCCTTGCGAATCTTCTTGGCAAACTCAGCATGTGAGTGTGTGTAGCTGATCATAACATCACGTTGTCCAGCAGCACGCTTGATCTCAAACAATAGACGCGTTGAAGTCGTGCAGTCCAGTGGACGCAAACCTTCAATGTTCATCTTCATGAGCTTACCACCGTTGGCCAGAATTGCAAGAGCAGATTGCTCGTTCTCCTCGCGGACAGCAATGTGTAGTGCAGTGTCTCCTGTAGTAGGCAACTGATAATTGATATCAGCACCTGCAGACGTAAGGATACTAAACACTTCACGCGTTGCATCAAGACCGGAAGCAGCGCATATCAGCGGGGTCATGTAGTCCAAGTCTACCAGTTTGGGATCAGCACCAGCCTCAAGAAGCGAGCGCACCACGTCAGTCCTATTGAGTCGCGCCGCCCAATGCAGCGGAGACCGTCCATGTGCATCCTGGAAATTCGGGTCAGCACCTGCTTCTACTAGCAAGTCCACCACCTCCACCGCTCCGCTCACCGCCGCCCAATGCAGTGGAGTTCGTCGATTAAGACCCACATAGCCCATTTCACCAAGACAATCCACATCCGTTTTCTTCCGTAAGAACTTACGAATAGCCAATACATCATTTTGACCAGCGGCTGAGTGAAATGGAGTGAGTGCCACATCGCCACCCCACTCTTCAAGTTCTTGTGCAACGGCGTAGTTGCTACGCAGGTATGCAAGCTGCAATGCTGTCAACGTGTTCATAAAGCCTGGATCTGGGACGGCCAACGGGTCTGCACCGTGAACAAGTAGTTCACGAACGACATCAGGGTGTTCAGCCAGGAAAAGTGGCGGCACCCGATCGGAACGGTACGACGATCGTGCTAGAGTACGAGGTGAAGCACCACGCGAAAGCAGCCATCGAACTGCCTCCAATTGACCTGTCGATACAGCACAATGCAGCGGTGTCACCAGCGTCGTACGGAAAATCGATGCGGCCGATTCCTCATCACTACTTCCTCCGTCAATTCCAGGCCGAGTCACGAAGAAACGAGCAAAGTACCAGAACAGATCACCAGTGGAGAACCGCACACGACTGAACTTGTCCATCGCAGTCACATCGAAACCTCGAGATTCCAGCAACTCCAAAGCGCGAATGTTTCCATGGTAAGCTGCTACATGCACCGGATTCTTTCGAGACTGTGCACAAAAACCCAAGAAAAGTGAGGCTGTAGCATAACTCTTGCGAGGAAATCCTTGTTCCTCGCTTGTCAAACCTGCAGCTTCAGCATAGTCCAAAATGTCGCGCATTTCACGCAAATCACCCTGACGTGTTGCCTTGTACAGCCGTTTGCGCACCACTGCCAAAGCTTTATCAGACTGGTTCATAAGCTGATCAACACCGGGGTCCATGACGTGGTTACGCACGTCACCAGTTTGGTCACTTTCTTGAAAAGCTCCAAGTAACATTTTCACATGCTCACGGAAGCGTGCGAAGTACTGCAGTTCCGTGAAAATCCAAACGAAACACACCACACTGACAATTGCAAACAATTGCACCGCATGCTTATCACACGTGAAGACTCCACCTTTGAAGAACATATAAAGGAAGAACATCACCACGACAGCTTGGAAAAGTAGTAGCAGCACCGCTACCAACTCGCAGAATTGGAATACCAATCTTCTCTTAATCTTGGTGAGATTGCCATTGTCTTCTTCATCTTCGTCCAAATCCATGCCGCCATTTCCTGTCTCGATATCCGTTTTACCCGTCTGTGCTCCAGGAGCACCACTAGCTCCAGGTTCAAACTCTTCATCTCTCTTAAACGGCTCAAAAAGTCGCCAACCTGAGCCTGGTAAACACAGCAAAATCACTGCTGGCAAAGTATGGTAAATCAAAGCTGAGAATCCCACGACATTCTCACAACTTGTTGCTTGGAAAGTGTACACGAGACTTGGAGATTGCAACATGAATCCGTGGACCTCAGGCAACGAGTCATTCAAATACAGCCAATCGGGTTGGTAGAAGTAATAGACGCCCAATCCAGCAGCCAACACAAAGGCCAATGGCACTCCAGTGTGCAACAACCGCCGTGCGAAGAAAGTGTTGTGTCGGAAGCGTGCGTTGAGCCAATGACGCGGCACATGTGGCATTTTGCCACGTAGTGTGACATTGGTGTGGGCGTTGTAAAAGGACCTTTTCTTACTGGACATGGACGATGGAGGACGTCTGCGTAATTGTCCTCCAGCGTGAGACGTCCCCAATTGGTTGAGCGACAAGTGGGAGCCCACGCTGAGACGTGAGACGACACTGGACGCCACGGACTTGGCTGCACCTTGCCCCATAAGTGGGATCATGGGGATGCGCTGAGCGTCCTCCAGGTCATCTTCTCGTGGAGCTCCATGTCCTCCAACTGAGACAGAGGACTGGCGACTTTCGTTACTTAACGTCTTGGCTTCTGAGTCGGACATTCGAGGACGCAACGGCGTCATCTTGTCACCCTGTGGAGTGGAAATTCCCTTGTACATTGCCTTTTGCCTTGAAGTGAAGAATGAAGTTTGCCCCTGTCGCTTTAGACACAAAGTGTTGAAAACTTCACCGAGTTGCCGCGGTTTATGATCCCGTTCGGTGTGATTGAATTGTAGTCAATGAGGTGTTGCCGCTGTGCCGAGTCGAGTCCGCGACGCGCCCTGCGGTGCACGAACACTGTTGCCTCCGCTTCGAGCCCCCTTGGTGAACTGAACGGTGAATAGCGGAATGCCCTGCGCGACCTCGCCCACGGAGTTTCGGCACCATCAGGACTCTTGCCCGACCCCTTATTGCGACGCTTGCGACTGAATTTTGCACTTATAGTCCCACCTGACGTACCGTCATCATTCGATGGTGCGGCTTCAGCAATTGTTTAAATGTGACAAGTGCGGACTTTGGCGAGGGGAATGAAAGTCTAAACAGCGCACGACGCCACGTTGCCAAGATATCAGGCAGCATACTGGAACCAAGTGACCTCTTCGCTTGGCGAAGAGGCGTCAGACAGGGCTGAACAAGTGAGCCATTCATCTAAGCTTACAAATTGTAAGTTACAATGTATGGAACCAAGGACAACCTCGACGGAACGCTGGCTGCTAGCCAGCGGAGTTGCAACACCAAGTGATGCTTGTCAGTCCTATAATAGCCAGTACCGGTATTGCTGGCGTGCTTATCTCCCGCACGCCAGGTGCCGCATGGTGTGCCAACGAGCCAATCAGCATAGCAATTGTATCAAGGAGTTTACGTTGGAGCTGTTGGAAAATGCTAGCGGCAATAGGGCTGTGGTCTTGGTATTAATAGGCGTGTCTTCTTTTTTCGTCGCCGTAGAAACTCGTACAGAGTGTGACAGTCGCCTTGACTGCGTCCAATGGATGCAGGTGGATCCGCGACAAGGATCGGAATCATGGGGCGCAATTATTAAAGCGCGGGGAGCTTGACTGTCCAATTTTTTTGAGCCACAAAGCTACTTGATCCTCGCTTTTGAGAGGGATTTCTTGTGATCATTGCGTCACGCAATGATCCCAGTGCTCCAAGAAGATTGTGGTGGTGACCACTTCAACTTGTACCAAAATGGTACATTTGTGCACCTGAAACCACACGACTCGAAATAGGAGTCCAGGTGCCAGGTTTGACTAGCGAGAAAGTTGTTCAAGCTGTTTGCCACTTGCTGTGTGTGCGATTTGCCTACGTTTGCCAGTGCCATGCCAAGCAAGGACGCACCGTCAAGTGAGAACATTAACCCGTCGACTCCAGTGTCGCCAGAAAAGGACAGAGACAAATGGGATATTTCGCGTATCAACAAACACTGGGAGATCGACGCAGATCTGCGACGCAGCTTACCAGCACTTGCACGTACTAAACGCAGTGAGCACGAGACAGCAGGTAACAAGTTTTTACGACTCAGTAAACTACCTCTACCTTCATCACCTTCACCGAACTCGTTACTACTGGACACGGCAACACCAATCCGTGGTGGACGCACTGTATCACAGCGATCTATCACCGTCACCGCTGAAACCAAAGCCAAATACTTCGGTAAAGCTGCCAAGTCCGAATGTTATGCGATTTTCCGTCAGCTAGCAGCGCAAAAATATTTATCTCTCGAACCACTCAGTGAGTTTCTTGAAAATCAGGCGAAAACCAAGCAACAACACAATTCTCGAGATGAAGACAACAATCCCATTGCTGCTGTACCATTTCTCCCGACGCAGTCTATTAATCGCAGTCTCAACAACAGTAGCGGATCCAATAGACATCATCTTGGCACAACCACTTCACGTTCCGGTCAACGAAATGTCGGCAGTGTCTTAAGTGGAGACCCATTCACTGCAAGACACAAATTTTCATCATTGTGTCTTGAACGTGATCTACCTCCGTGTATTCGACTCATCGTACGTCAGTATTTCTCGCCTGAAATCAACGTATCGCACATGGCCATAGGCGACGATCTCGCGTGTGTATTTGCTGCGTGTTTGTTGGATTTACCCATGGTGACAGGCCTCAACGCACGTAACAACCGTCTGCGTGATCGTGGACTACAAGCTCTCGTCGATGTGGTTGTGACCAAGTCAGATCTTTATCAATTGGACTTGTCAGAGAATAAGGTGGACAGTCAAGCTGCTCATGCATTAGCGTCGTATCTGGGATCTGCATCCTGCCAATTGCAAACACTTCGGTTGGCAAGTGCCGATGTGGATGATGAAGAACTTGTACCTTTCGCTCGTGCACTGCACTCCAACAAGTCTCTTCAAACATTAGATGTGTCACGCAACTCTGTGGGTAGTAGTGAGCATTTAAATGTTGTTCGACCTTCAGTAACAACGGGTGGTGAAGCACTTGCTACGATGATCAGTATCAACAGTACTCTCACATCTCTCGATCTATCGTGGAATTATCTACGGCTTGCCGGTGCTGTGGAGATCGGACGAGCTTTAGCCTACAATTCTGGACTACGAGAGCTGAATTTGGCTTATAATGCGTTCGGAAATGCTGGTGCACAGGCTGTAGGCGACGCATTGCTCTCGAACACAACATTACAGCGTCTGAACATGAGTCACAACAATATTCCTGCACAAGGAGCTCTCGCAATCTCTAGTGCGCTCAAGATTAATAAGGCATTGCCACTTACAGAACTTGCTTTGGGTGGCAATCCACTTGGTAATATGGGCGGAAGAGCATTGTTACATGCTGCTGCTGCATGCGCAGATAGTAAAAAACTATCAGTTTCTCTCGAAGGATGCAACTTCGACGCTTCTGGTGACGGTGACGGCTCCTTTGACCCTGCGGACCCCACCGGAAGCTACGATCTGAATATGGAGATTCCGTACGAACGTGCTGTCGCTCTCGAGTTACTACGGGTAGCTAACACTAAGCAAGGCTGCAAATTCCTGTCTATTGTGCACACGTCAACGATGAACAAGCAGCGTCGCAACATTCGTGTCGAGTTGAGAGAAACACAAGATGGTCTTGAGGCAAGACGCAAACTGCTCAAAACTACTGGAGTTTTAACTGACGTGGAGATTCCTAGTGCTCGTGAAATGGTGTCAAAACGTCTTGATCGAGAGTCACTGGAAGCCTTATTTCATGAACTTGACAATGATAATTCTGGATTCATTGATGAAAATGAACTTCGTGCTGGTATGCGTAAGTTGGGACTCCAATTCCGTGACGAAGATGTGCCACGTTATGTGGCGTTATATGATCTCGATGGCACAGGAACCATCGAAGTGGAAGAGTTTGTTGAGTTGATGGAGAGTTTCAATCTAGACGAGATCGACGGGGGCTTCGCTCGTGAATGTGTTGACATTGAGACCAACGTACCTTTCGAAATCCCTACAGAAGGTCGACTACAACTTGACTTTGTTGATCTGCACGTGTCGTCAGGTAATGACAGCGCTCAAACGGATGCAAGTGTGGAACGGCTCATTGAAAACATTTCATCTAGCAAAAACAAGACCCAAATGCTGTTTATGGCGAAGACTGGCCTCATTTTCAAAGCTCATGAAGCACAATTACTCATTGAAGCAGTGCGTGATGTTTGTGATATTTCTCAAGCAGTAATCGCGCTTTTGCCTCACATGGTGGATCCTCGTAACGCGTACACAGTGATGGAGCGCAATCTCAATTCTTCTGATCGACTACGTGTACAACATCTCATGGGTCAGGCGCTTCAGCCAATACTGGGAGTGACTACCGGACACTATCGTATTGATCTTAGCAATGATCTGGACCGGGTAACACTGCGTAAACTCGTGGAGAATAGCAATCGTACAGCCTTCTTACGTAAGAAAGGAGGTCTTAAAGACACAAGCCAGCATACCAACTACCACGGGTTCCGCAACGAAATACTTCACGGAAAACCTTTCGTTCTGGAGCCTAAGTTCTTGGATACTGCACCGCGGTTCGGTTACATGGAACTCGACTACGTTCAACTTCGACGTGCTCCGTATCACGCACTTTCGAACAAACGTTTTGAGCAAATGCTTCAGTTGTGTCAATTAGATCGAATGGGAGAAGAAATGGGGGTAGCTACTGGAACGCCACCATCAACAGCATCAAAAGTGGTGAAAAATGCTAGAGGGGCAAGAAATTCAGTGTCATCACCGTCGTCTTCATCGCAGACGTTGATGAACGCAGAATCAACGTTCCCACCTCAACGTCCGTTCACGCGGAAAGTATTTGAAGAGTACGAAAAGATGAACACATTGAAAAACTACATTGACTTTGGCGCAGGTTTGAACCGCTCGATCGAGTTAACACCGCTGGCTAGCGAGCAATCGAGCCATACAATTGACAATAGCGAGGACGAGTACGTCAGTGATGGAAGTTCTCGTCCAGCTGATGATTCACGACCAGGTACTACAGAAGACAGCGGAGGAGTGGATACAGACGGCAATGTACTTCTTCGCGTGGTTACCCCAGCAATCCCAGTAGCAGCGAACATTTGCACTGCACGTCGACTATTATTCAACATTCAATGGTGTTTATCTACGCGGTGGATAACTGTCAACCAGGCTATCCGGTTATTGAGTGTTTGGCCTGTTGCCTTCGCTACATCCCGCTCTGACCTCGTGTGTACCATCTTCGACCGTGTCACGGATCTCCACAACTTCAGTGGCGTGTTGTCTGCCCTCACGGATGACGAAGCTGCTCAAGCACTATATCGTCTAGGTATGTTGAATGTGCTGACTCCTCTGTGGCCTGACAACTACTACGAACTCGCACTGGCACGTTACGAAGAGAGAGAAGTGGCAAAATCTCTTGTTCGACTGGCTATCGACGAGCCGGGTGAGAACTGGCAAAATGAAACTTTTGGCTGGAGTAGAGAAGAGAACATTCCTGGTTGGGAGCTCAACTTATCGTGGCTAAAAGATGGTGGCTTCCCTGAAAAAGGGTTTCTCAGTCTCGAGTACTATTCGGGTGCTGACAAGGGCTGTGGACCCGTGTGGCCTACGCGCCGTGATCTGGCTGCTCACACACTCTGCGGACTGCCGGATAACCTCGAGGTGTTCGAGATGCAGATAGACTCGCTAAGTATGAGGAATATCGTGCAGCGGCAACAATAACGACGAATATAGTGATGCATTGTCAAGACCATCACTCTGTGTGACTTCAACTTTGTCAATACAAATACAAGTATATTAGAGAATGCTGCAATTCTTTTTCTGAAAAACTTGACGCCGGACGGCAGGCAACATGATCATGTTTGTTGATTTTGTTGCGGCTCCATGCAGTTTCCACAGGCGACAGTCGAAGTGACAGGCTGGTGAACTGTACATGGTCTTATGCACTCTGCGTCTTTTACATGTTGGGGTCACTCTAGTGATGCATGAGTGACCGAGGGCAAGAGCAAGAACACGCTCGCACAGTCGCGACGCTACGTTCTGTCAACAGCAGTCAGAAGCGTTGCCCCGAAGCAAGACAGAGGCGGGCGGGGAGGACCACGACAGAGGCGCCGTAGATCGGGATAGATCGGCCGCGAGCTGACAAGCCGTCAAACTTGTCACCGTCGCACGACGCACGTGTTGATCACAATTTTGAGGAGTTGTCCGCGAGGCAAACTGTATTTGCGATCGCCGAAAGGAGCTGTCGGGTGGGCTGGATTTTCCTGTAGCGGAGCGGCCCGGCGCAAGTAGAAAGCGCTCGGACGGCGGCGTTGAAGCGAGCGAAGACGTTGGTGTCAGCACCGCCACCGTAGCCTTCACCACTTCAAAGCAGCTGAATGAGATTCATTGCTGCAGCCACAGCTCGTGGAGCAGCCACAGCTGACGATTACCAGGTCGTCAATCTAGCTGCCGGGTGGCCAGTGTTACAGGAGACTTGCGTGGCTGCAAGACGGGCGACGTGCCTCTCAACTTGCTAGCCATCTGGCTAGTCAAACTTTGACTCAAAGGACACTGGCTCTACAAGCGAAGGACCAGGCGTCCATCATCGGTCCTCTTTGTCTGCGAGCAATTGAAGCCGAGTCACCGCGATGGTGAGCGTGCTTACGGGCAAACGTCAGATACATTTGTATTGGACGGACGGAGAAGGCATGAATCTTATCAAGCTGAGTTTTGCTCGTGAGCTGCAGCGCACATGCACGTCTTCTTCGGCTCGGATACATCGATCTGGGCAGCTCAGACCGGCGCAGACTTTTTTAAAACTTTGCGGAGACTTTGACCAGGTACAGTGTATCCGTACCTGAGCTTCGTTCGCCAGCTGGATGCCACGAAGGATGACAGTTGAAGCAGGCGTCAAGAGGCATGCGTTTGGAGGTGTGAGGGTGGACCCAATTTTCGGCGCAGAGGCACCAAAGTATCTTTCGCGCTGGCCGCCTTTGCTGGTCAAAAGCGCTGATCTTATCCTAGTCTATCCATTCAAGTTACTGGTGGCGTGTGTGGAAGGCCTTTTGCAAAATTGACTACGGGCATTCGCTTCTACAGATGACGTCCAGGTGGCGGCTTGCACCCGGGTGGATCGCGTCGACGGTGTGCCGTATCCCTCGATGGTGGACGCGTTAGCATTTGACGGAGAGGCGGCTTGTTGAAGCAGAGCAAGCTGCTACATGTACACGCGGTCGGAGGTGGTGGAGAGTCTTGGCGGAGTGTGGTTAGCATTATACTAAGCTTACAGTAGATGTGGATGGTATAAACACAGCAGATGCGGATGTGCCGAGGCTTTTTCATTTTGTTTTTAGCCAAGTCCTCACGATGTGCTTCGTACTGTTGGTAGAAGCATTGCTGGCAATAATTTACTTGTAAAGAGTAGATGAAGTGGTGTAGTGGGAATTTCTATTTGCTTTTGTCTTTGTTTTGTGCTGACATTGAGTGGCAAAGTGCGGATCCAAAATCAGATGACCATCACTCTGTACAACTTCAACATCTTCAATACAGAACACAAGTATAAATAACGGTTGAGGTATCAGGCAACAACATAAATAACACTGCTCCAAACCACAATTTCTTACGGTGGTGTGCATGTACCGTGGTCTGGTACGTTAGCACGACACATCTTGCACAGCTCTTGACGAAAACGGTTTGATACCAGTTGGTGTTGCACGTCGCCTGTCTTCTGGATGCCAACCTGTCAGCTGGTGTGATACAAGCGCAAGTGTCAATGCGGCTGTTCGACGGCACTACAATCGGTCGCGGTGTCGCGTCGGGAAATGCTTTCCTGTTGCTCTTGCGCCAGCACTTGCTGGTTGTTGACAGCGAGCAAGCGTCGTCTTCAACTTTTCTCGAGCACAGCGGGTGGGCGCATCCGGGTGGCTTTGCTAGTGAAAGGTCACACGGGCTGCATCTCGCGGCGTCGCGTTCCGCTGGGCTTTTGTGAAGGCGGCTGGTATTTTGTATGGTGGTGATCGGCAAGATCGCAAGCAGAGGGACGCCGCGAACGTGGTGTTGAGTGCCCCGCCAGATCTTCACCAAAACGAATGTCAAGCGTGTGTCTGCACAACTATACTATAAATGCTGTAGGTAGAAATCTACAAAGCAATGTCTGACTGCAAATAAATGTCACGATTGACAAGAACCTTATCCGCTGGCCATTCCCAGCCAAGACTCCCATCGGCTTCGACCGCGTACATGTACATGTAGCAGCTTGCTCTGCTTCAACAAGTCGCCGCTCCATCAAATGCTAACGCGTCCACCATCGAGGGATACGGCACACCGTCGACGCGATCCACCCGGGTGCAAGCCGCCACCTGGACGTCATCTGTAGAAGCGAATGCCCGTAGTCAATTTTGCAAAAGGCCTTCCACACACGCCACCAGTAACTTGAATGGATAGACTAGGATAAGATCAGCGCTTTTGACCAGCAAAGGTGGCCAGCGCGAAAGATACTTTGGTGCCTCTGCGCCGAAAATTGGGTCCACCCTCACACCTCCAAACGCATGCCTCTTGACGCCTGCTTCAACTGTCATCCTTCGTGGCATCCAGCTGGCGAACGAAGCTCAGGTACGGATACACTGTACCTGGTCAAAGTCTCCGCAAAGTTTTAAAAAAGTCTGCGCCGGTCTGAGCTGCCCAGATCGATGTATCCGAGCCGAAGAAGACGTGCATGTGCGCTGCAGCTCACGAGCAAAACTCAGCTTGATAAGATTCATGCCTTCTCCGTCCGTCCAATACAAATGTATCTGACGTTTGCCCGTAAGCACGCTCACCATCGCGGTGACTCGGCTTCAATTGCTCGCAGACAAAGAGGACCGATGATGGACGCCTGGTCCTTCGCTTGTAGAGCCAGTGTCCTTTGAGTCAAAGTTTGACTAGCCAGATGGCTAGCAAGTTGAGAGGCACGTCGCCCGTCTTGCAGCCACGCAAGTCTCCTGTAACACTGGCCACCCGGCAGCTAGATTGACGACCTGGTAATCGTCAGCTGTGGCTGCTCCACGAGCTGTGGCTGCAGCAATGAATCTCATTCAGCTGCTTTGAAGTGGTGAAGGCTACGGTGGCGGTGCTGACACCAACGTCTTCGCTCGCTTCAACGCCGCCGTCCGAGCGCTTTCTACTTGCGCCGGGCCGCTCCGCTACAGGAAAATCCAGCCCACCCGACAGCTCCTTTCGGCGATCGCAAATACAGTTTGCCTCGCGGACAACTCCTCAAAAATTGTGATCAACACGTGCGTCGTGCGACGGTGACAAGTTTGACGGCTTGTCAGCTCGCGGCCGATCTATCCCGATCTACGGCGCCTCTGTCGTGGTCCTCCCCGCCCGCCTCTGTCTTGCTTCGGGGCAACGCTTCTGACTGCTGTTGACAGAACGTAGCGTCGCGACTGTGCGAGCGTGTTCTTGCTCTTGCCCTCGGTCACCCATGCATCACTAGAGTGACCCCAACATGTAAAAGACGCAGAGTGCATAAGACCATGTACAGTTCACCAGCCTGTCACCTCGAGTCGAGGTGACGAGGCTCGACCAGCGGCTGTGAAACTGCGTGCGTCCACAGTAAAACCCTCGTACATGTTCAGGTTGCGTCCGTCACCAACTGCACTGCAGTCTGCAGCGACGTCGTGTGTGCCGTCGTACGACCACTCGAAATGCATCACACGGCCATCATAGACGTGGTACGTGTCGAGCATCGTAGCGGCAAACGGCGTTGAGCCGCTGAGTCTCCATTCGCGTTGGTCGCGACAGTCTCCCTTACCAGCTGGAAGCTGTCATCCACCCAGGAAACCAGATGCCGTCAAGGTGTCAAGCTGCCGATCTGTGCGCCATACAGAGCGCAGGTTACTTTGATGGAGCTTGTGGATCGGATTCACTGTCCCTGCCTTTCCAGGCGCTGCTGCCTGCTGTCAGAGCTTGGAGAGAGAGAGCCACTGGGCTGCTGTCCGCCGTGCCTTCTGGTCCGGAACGCCATCGTCCGCCCCCATGGCAAGCGTGGCGTGGTTTTGGTGTCTCTGCCTCATTATTCATTTGGTCGCCTCGCGGACACACAGGAACCAGCACATCGACACTCATGTCAACGTTCTCCGCGATCCGTTTGCCGCACCTGTCGACGTCTGAGTCGTTCCAGATGCACCCTCAACAGTATCAGTTCGGCGGCATGCCGCACGCCGCAAACTATACCAACCCGGCTCAGGAGCGCATGGCACTACCGCCGCTCAATGTGCTGCCGTCGCGGGTGTACGCGCCGTCGGGTTACTCTCAGATGCAGAAGCCAATGTCGGCGGTGGTGGCATCCCCAGCCGCGACACTGTCGCACCAACCCGTTCAGTCGCCGTCGAAGAAGCGCGTGCGCGCGCTGCCCAATGCTTCCAAGTCCATCACGTTGGACATGCTCCGTCCGCACTTCGAGAAGCCGCTGGCTGAAGTGGCCAACATCTTTGGAATCTGCATGACGCTCATGAAGAAGATTTGCCGGAAGAACGGCGTTCCACGTTGGCCGCACCGTCAAATCCGTGGACTGCGCAAGAGCATCTGGTCAATTGAAAAGGCTCTGCGTTGCTGCGAGTCCGAGGCTCAGCGTCGCTCGTACAATGATCACCTCCAGAAGCAGCGAGCGAAGTTGCTGACTATCCTCAAGGGACCGGCCAGTCCGAGCAGTAAGGCTGCCTTTGAGCTCGTGCTATCCGAGCCGTGCTCCCCCATGGGCGAGATGGTGACCCCCACGGCCGCTGTAGAGGCTCAAAGCCCGTGCTACTCGGCTGCCAGCCCGGCGGCGCGCTTCCAGATGCCTACTGTGCCCAGCAATGTGTATCAGGCTCAGGTGGGCAATGTGTCACCCAAGCTGCCGTCAATTGCTTCGCTTCTGATGAAGAACGAGGAGCAACGCCCTAACTACAACTACCAGTTCTAAGTGAGCTGTTTAGTGATGTCTCTCCGTGTGAGTTCAAGTCTGTGTGCTGTGCATGATCAAGTCACGTGTATCTGTTTCAGTGTAATGAATCGAGTAGCGTCCGAGTGCTTTGTAGTACATGTAGTGTAGCTTTGTGTTAGGTGGACTGTCAACGACGAGCGAAAGGGTCTATTTATCCCAAGCACTTTCATACCATTCTTTTGGCTTTTACGTGATCCCTACTGTAGTATTTTTCCTACAGATTTAATGTCTGTAGCGGTCAGTTAATGCAGTGTCGATTGAAAGTAAGCTTTCCTTCAGGTTTTTCGATGGCCATGTCGATCGGTAAATAGCTATGCTCGCAATCTAACGAGCGGCAGGATCTGACAGCAAGCACACAAACGACAACGACCGCATCTCATGAAGCGGCTTACTGTGCTGGTAGTTCCCAGTCCGTAATAGAAGTAGTCGCTGGAGTTTCGCCGAATACTTGAAGTTCATGTGTTGCGTTGAGAGAAAGGAGTGTCTACAAAGTGTTTTTGTGCCCTGTGCCGTCACGCGAAAGCACCTGGCGCGGCAGCTCCCCTCGCCGCTCTCACAGCCATCTGCCTCTTTGGACAAAATGCAAACAACTACATGTGCTTCGACGCACTGTAGGTACCGGTACTGTATTTTGTTGCTTTGTTCATTCCTATTTACCGTTAAAATCGGCTCCAGTGCGACACAATTTTTTGGTCGAAATCTCGTCAGCTTAAAAACCCTCAAAAAACCTCATAAGGTTTGTTAGCTGACTCGTCCAGATGACATCCCTCCCTCCCTCCCTAACAGAGCACAAGCAACAGGTTAAACTGCTCGCTGTCATGAAGCGACGACCGAAAAACAAGATCAGATTTTTAAACTATACAATATTTTGCAGGTTATTATATTTTTTCGTCAGAGGGAGTGTCATCCCTACATCAATGTTGCACTGGAACCGTTTGTCGCACTGGAGCCGATTTTAACAGTAATCGTAAATAGAAGACGAACACATTTCAACTTGACCTCGGTATTTTAAAATAGTACTGAAGTGCAAAATAAAATATTAGTTTATGAATGCGGCAAACCACACGAATTTTAGTTAAAAAAACTTCATGGAGACAGGTCCTTTTCAACATGTTGTACTGCGGTGTATGAGGCAGCGTTGCAGCTAGGGATGAACTAAAACGGTGCTCACTTGCATTTCCAAGGTGATGCAATCAATTAGAAGAAAATAGCAATAGGCTGTTGATCAACAGCCTATTGCTGCCATACTACTAGTAGTACAAGTTTCTGTGGCGACGCAGCATCGTACTGACGAAAATTTTTATGGGAACACCTTCAACTGTTGATCGGTGACATCAGCACGGTGCTTTCCCAGCAGACTTGAATTTGAATACTGGTATTTTTTTCCTATCGATATTTGGTTTGTGGTTACGAACTACATGTATATGTATTAATACAATAATCCACTAATATGAAGTCACGAATTTTGCTTTGCAGAAATGTGAGTCTTTTCAGATATGAAAATAGCTACAAGTACATGTATGATGGACTACGGCTGGCGCCGCGCACTTAGTTACAACCTGCCGACCAAGGCCAGGCTCGATAAACGCGAAGCTTCAACCGCAGAAAATTGTGAAGCTAAATGATTTTTCGGGAACGAGTACATAATATTATTATTATTCAAAGAAGATATGAACTTTGTTTTCATTTTTGCTGTTCGTTTCTTGTCAGTAGAGAACTTTAGTTCCTGGAATATCTCCGTGTCTGGAACAACGAAAACCCCGCGAAAATCTGAATGACTTACGGATAAGTTACCTGCGGATATTCCAATACTTATAGTTCCAGTGGAATAACGAAGAGTCGCATTACATTCGGGAAGGAATATATTTTTGGAGCATCGGGTCTTCATACGTTTTCTGTCATTTCTTATTCGAGTTATTCCAGGAACTAAAGTTCTCTAGTATCACACCGAAGACCTCTCTTGATGTCACTTGAGGCTGCCAACTGATGACCTATGCTACTTGAAGTGGTTGCGATGCTAGTATTCATAGCAACTTGAAACATGCTGCGCGCAAAGAATTCAAAGAATCAGTCATTGGAGTTTATTGTTTTGGCTATGCATTTTAGGTAGCAAAGTGGTCATGATGCAGTTCTTTCAGCGCGACACCGCCATAACTTAGTGCGTCTGTTGCGCAACCAAAAGCCCGCACATGAAGGAGCCTGTACGTGCAGCTTTCGCAGCGGCAAGCTTAAGGTGAGCAGGTTGGCCTGCAATAGATAGTGGGGTAGGAAGTGAAACCGATCTTGCAACCAGGACGAACGACGGCCCCAGTCGCAACCAGCAGACATCTTTCCATCTCTAATTCACGGCGGGGTCCGTCATGCGACGCGCCGCCTCGACTGCTGACAAGCTATTGCAACAAGGCTGCGGAGCTGGCGCCACAGGCATAGCCATCTGCTCGTCGCAGTGAATGAGCTGTTGCTTCACGAGCGTCGGTCCAGTAGCGTGCGCCCCCTCTCTTAAAATCACCAGTCCGCGCGGCAAGTCCATGGACGGGTCCATACGCTGCATCGATTCGAACACGCGCGAAAGCTTCACCCAGTGCGGCGGGTACTTGAATCTCGCAACGTCCATCAACAGCACCATGTCTCTCTCAGCATGGTAACCTCCAATAGGAGAAAAGTGACCGTCTCCAGTCTGTCCAAGCACCTGGCGGCTGTAGTTCAGCACTACAATCTCCGAGCTGGTGGCGCAGCTACGTTTGACAATTTCCCGGAACTGCTCCAGCTTAAAGTCGTTCGTGGCACGGTAGTCCTCCGTCAACACGCCGTTACAGCGTGCCAAGCAAATGAACTCCGACATGCTGATGCCCTTCTCCTTAGCCACACTGAGCGACGTGCAGCAATCGAAGAGTTCTTCACTGAACCATCTCCACGGTCCCTTCCACAATCTACCAGGGTCGATTTGCAACGCGTTGAGACACATTGCCAATGTAGCGAGACCACAAAATGCCGGCTCAGCTTGAGTGATGAATTGCTCAGCCAGTGGGAAGTAGATCTGCATGTAGTTACTGCTGCTGTTAATAGCTTCAGTGAAGAGTTTGCGTCCTTCAGGGCTGGAGAACGCGATGCAGTCCTGAGGCAAGTGACGACGGTGGAAACTGCTCTGAACTGCGCTGTTATTGGTCGCAGCTCTGTTGACCATGGCGTGCATCTTGTCGTGCTCCTTCTGCTGGTTATCTTGGTCCATACGACGACGTTCGGCGAGTTCCAGTGCTTCCTTTTCCTGCTGCTCCTTCTCGCGTTTGGTCTTGCAGCCGCATTCCATATTCATTGGCAACTTGCACTCTTTGGTGTCCTCCTGGTTCAAATTAACTGCTGGTGCCCGTTTGGTCAGTTGAATTCTGCGGAACGGCTTGTGCAGCGGCGGAATGAGTCCAGTCGTGTGACGGGTCGGGTTGTATTCGACCCGCGGACGTAATCGGGTCAATTGCGGGACGGGTTGCGGGCCGCGACTGTACAAGTGAGTATGCACTGAGCCCAAAAGTCCCGTGGGCGGAGGTGTGGAGGACACGACAGTGCTATGACGGTGGTGCGGCGCACGCGCTTGGGCCTTGGCAGCGACGGCGGCGGCACCAGGCAGCTGCTTGTCCTCGCGTAGGAAGAGTTTCCAATGGATCGTGGGCGCAAAGCGCGTGGGTAACTCGCGGGTCCGTGGCCACATTTTGACTTGGCTGTAAATATACTCGATGCACTTTTCTGCTCAGACGCAAGGCCGCAGCGCTGGTTTTAGTACGGCGACGTTGGTGTGGAATCTGAAGATGCAGCTCCTGAGACGGAGGGCGAGCGTTCACTTGGGCACAAATAGCTGAATGCCTTTGGCGTTTGATTGCTCTTGCGCGATTGACAGGCAGGCGGTCAATGGCGACGAGCACAACACGCACGAGAGAAGGAGTGTGTGTCGATGCGGGGGGTCCAGAAATGATAGGCCTCTAGTGCAGAGACAGGTGGTGGTTTCATACAAAAATCAAGTTTAATGACGAGTTCTAGACGTCCTGGACTGGAGAAATCTGGATCGAGACGTAAAACAGCGTGTAAACACGACGACATCCTCGGCAGATGGTATGCTGATCGGCAGCGCTGAGTGGCCGATTTGAGTGCAGCGTGGGCCAATTGACGGCGGTCATTGCCCAAGGCACGCGTCAATTCAGCGCATTGGGCAGCGGGGTGCCGTGTGCCGCGGCAAGCCAGGTCATGAGAACGTGAGCCCGTGGCACGCGCCTTTGGTCAAAGAGCAGCCAACTGCAATGGATCTTGCGCTCTGGTCGCCGTATGCACCACGCCGTCGGAGATCATGGTCCGGCCTGATGCGAGGATCGTCATCCGAGTGGTGTGGCACACACAAATTCAACTACAACTTTACTGTTTGCCCAAACAGGGAAAAGCTCACAGTGGCTCGTGGTCGCGGTGGCAAGATGCAGAGACTTAGCCACAACAAATTCAATGGGGAACGGCTCGAGTCTGCGCTGTAACGACAAGAAGGTTCGTAACTGCAGATACGTGGCTGCTATCGAGCGAAGTTTCCCGACGTGGTGGTGCGTGCAACACGTGTAATGGCTAACCCGAATGCTCGAGGGGTGACGTTGCAGACTGCGGTGGTGCAATTGTCGCGCTTAAAATGGGAGGAATCTAAGCAGTAGGTGTTTGCTCACGCTTCCACTTAGGCAAAATTTTAGGGGAGGCAGCTAAATATCGCTGGACGAAGAAAGTAAATCACAGTCAAGACGTCGTGCTTCACGTTGTCACTCCATTAATCTGAATTGTCACTTTCAAATGTCAAATTGCGCTCTCGTGTGATTTTCCATTTCGTCGTATACGTTTCTTACGCATAATACTTTCTCTGGGGATTTTACGTAGCACCAAGAACTCGTATTTGTACGTGTTCTTCACTCGAAAGAGTGGTCCTAGTTTCGACGCGTCAATTTCCAGGAGGAAAACTTTCTTCTTGTCAGGATTGCTGTTAAACCGTATCTCAGCCCACTTCAACGCATTGTCTTTGCCTTTAAATAACGAGACGAAAGGTGTCGGGGAGAGGTTGTACCAATCGAGATGCAACTTCACCTCTTCCTTGAACTCGCATTCGTCTTTGACCGAGGGTTGGTTCGAGCTTTCAGCGACGAATCGGGGTACTGAACTCGCCACAACCTTTTCGGGACCTTTTTTTTGCACGCGTAAGGAGCAACAATCTTGGATGTTGTTGAAGGCATCGAGTTGAAGGCATCGAGTTGAAGACGGAGGTGCACTTGTTGTTTCTTGCAAATTGTGAAATGGGTAGCCAGCTTCGATGACTACAATCCGTGCCACCTTTTCGCGCCAAAAAAAAGCCGCCGACCAGAGCTGTTGGATTTTTTTCGCGCCAAAATCTGTTCACAATGATTGATTTCCCCCAAACTGAATATATATACCAAGAACTCCAAACCATGATCGAGCCAAGCCAAGCCATGCTGGACGCTGTCATCAACGGACATCTCGAAGCAGTTCAGGAACTGCACATCGTTGTTCTGAGAACTGTACAACAGAGCTTATGAACAATGCTGCGAGATACGGACACCTCAAAGTACTCCGATATTTGCACAAGAATTGTTCTGGCGGATGCACCACTCGCGCCATGAATGGCGCTGCCAAGTTTGGACACCTTGCGATCGTCAAGTATCTTCATCAGAACCGCACCGAAGGTTGTACAACATACACGATGAATGATGCTGCCGAGAACGGACATTTCGAGATCGTCAAGTGGCTCCACGCGAACCGCACCGAAGGGTGCACTGCGCATGCGATGAACAGCGCCACTCGCCACAAACACATCAAAGTAGTTCAGTGGCTCCAAAAGAAGAACTCTAGCCACTCAGGACAAATCGCTGCTTATTTCCGTATCTCTCACCATGGAGACTCAAGCTTCAAGCACACGCCGGAGGACCGAGTCGAAGACCAACAGTGTATGCCATCCACAAGTAAGAATCGTTGCCTTTTTTAAACTCGGGTCACGACAGAGTTAGCTAGAAATAGTTAGCTAGGTTGACAAGCATTCCAGCTTTTCATGGCCGTTTAGTATTTTTGTTTTGAGGAAATGAATGCAGCTTGTGCTATAAATGAAAAGGCTTCGGGAGAGTAGCATCAACAGCAAGCATGGTGATATCCTTTGCCGCTCGTCGATATGTCATACTGGAATATTCTTCCTGAGTTTCAGCACAAACCAACGACCTCCTGAGAGCAACGACCCTTTTGGACGCGCTGAAGGCTATGGAGCACATTGAAAGCAAGCTAAAGATCCTGAGCGGTAGCGAAAATGACAATTGGGATTGCATTAAAAATGCTTTCGACGCGGTGCGAGGAAATGAGGATAAGCTGAAGAAGGACCTTAAAGCAGCGTTGACGGCGGTGGACTATCTAGTTAAACATCGCCGAACGGCGCTTCACGTGGTTGCCAGAGATAATCAGCTGGAAGTGGTAAGCTATCTAGTTGACCATGGTGCAAACCTTGACAAGACGAACAACGAAGGGAACACTGCGCTTCACGTGGCTACCGTCTGGAAGTGGTGGAGTATCTGGTCGGCAAGAACGCGGATAAGGATGTGAAGAGCAACGAAGGGAACACTGCTCTTCACTTGACCGCCAAGAAAGGCCGTCTGGAAGTGGTGGAGTATCTGGTCGGCGAGAACGCGGACAAGGATGTGAAGAACAAGAAAGG
Organism: Phytophthora quercina; assembly: GCA_014706105.1. Taxonomy (NCBI): domain Eukaryota; phylum Oomycota; class Peronosporomycetes; order Peronosporales; family Peronosporaceae; genus Phytophthora; species Phytophthora quercina. The sequence continues at coordinate 801,112 of JACBOW010000019.1, read as the reverse complement.
GAAACGGCTGCTGACTTGGCTGATGAGCAAACGCATCGCAATGTGGCGAACTATCTGAATGGTAACGCTTGTGAAGGATACCAAGATGGGTTGTGGTGGAATGGTGAGTTATCTAGCTGATAGCAGCACGGACGCTAATGCTTAATACAAAAATACAAAAGACAATTGGCATATATGGTGGTTAGGGCATACAAAAAGGAAAAATGTGGAGGCGAGAAAGTCTCCACCCAGGTTAGACCTGGATATTGCAGGACAGGACATTTTCATTGACCCCTGTAATATGTAGTATTTTTCGGCATCATGCTGTAGGGTCCGAAGGAGCTGATGTAAGCATACAAGTCATCGTCTGGAATGGCAAAGTTCATTGCGATACAGTTGTATCCTCGCGCCATATACGGAATAGCGTTGATGTTTAGAATGAGCGGGCGCTCGGGAAGATACGAGTAAGCCAATGCCCTTTATATGTGAGTAGACTTCAGATTCCATTCACTATTTGGCACTGAAATGTCGGCCAGACTAGCACGTGCGCTGCGAGCAAACACGATCACCTTTCCGCGCAAATTATCGATGGGAACATTGTAGATAGGAGGGGAATTCACAGAGCGATGTAACATGTGGCCTATGCACTGTTCTAGGAGTTTGGCAACCTGTATGTTTAGCTCTTCAGATGTTGGGTCACTCAGTTCGATAATTAGTAATAGTGGATCCGTGACAACTTCGAATCCGTGATCACGTAACGTGGCTAAGTAGTCCGTAAAGCGAATGGATGTGGTAGTTGTCACGTTTTGACTCCCGTGCACAACCTTAACTACACCATGATCTAGACGGACGTCCGCCTCGATGGCACTAGCACCTCTCTTCAGCGCATTCTTCACCGCATCCATGGACGCTTTGCTTGCATGTCGCGTTCCTGACAAGTACGTATTGTGACTGCAACGGATGTGCATATCCGATAGAGTCAGATTTCGCCATTCATTAGGAACAGACTGTATAGCAGGCAACGCGTCGAAACGAGAATACGAGTCTTTCACCTCAGAAATGACCAAGAGTATGGATACTGTTACCACAAACGCAGTCAAGACGCCAACTACGGAATTGCTTAATAGTCGCTTCCAGTCGCGCTTGTACGGTTTTACTGTTTCGATGCCTGGCACCGAAGTCGTCCAGCCAACCTTGTGCTCTTCATCCGATATCGACGGTTCCTCAACAGAAATCGCTACAGCGTTTTTGTTGTTGTTCGACGATTGTGTTTGCATGACGAACGAGCTATATATGAGCAAAACCGTGTTTACGAATGTTTCGTGGCTAGACAAAGAAAAAAAGACCAAAACCAGGTACCTCCGCGTTACCTGTCAAAACCCACCGCCTGGGTTCTTAGTGTTCCTGAATACATCTCATCACACCAACTTCGGGTCGTTGAGTGGTAGAGGGCTTTTCTTCCCGGCAAGCTTTATCAGTTCCGCGAGGAACTCTATGCATTTTGCCGATCGAAAACAGTCCCAACCACCGAACCGAGCAAATACATCGTCTCCTCTCCCTGACCCAAGAACCAAGTTCGCCTGGATACGCGTCTTTAACGGTTCATTGAGGAACCGCTTACAGAGCGCGATAATCTCTTCGGACTGATTCTTCATGATAGTTGCCAAGAACTTTCGTGTAGGCTTGTTGGAAGACATGGTTTCTCGTCGACGACTTGAATGCTAGGGATATAATCTCCAATAGTTCAGGGACAATTTTAGGCTGGAATAGTAGCTACCAAACGATACTTTTGCGTCTCGAAAGGTGAAAAAAAGCTGCCTCAACCCGAGACTTTCGGTCTCAGTTGACCGTAGAAACGGCTGATCGTAGGTCGATGGGATTTACTCTACCAGACGAACGATTGCACTTCAGGCATCCTGGAACAAGGTTTGTCATACTACAATCACCTCCATCCGCGCGAGATACAACATGTAGCCTGCTGGACCGCGTGGCAAGCTCATTTAGACAATGCTGTCGCCACTTTGTGAGTCGTGTCATGGCCGATTCATCTCCACAAAATACTGGTCCATTGCGTCCGTCGCAGCATCTTGGAACTTGTTTATGCCTGCAAGTCGATCAATAATATCTCCCAATGACGTTTCGAACGCATCGCCTATTTCTATTTCGTCTTGTGCACTGAGGTTTACGTCTTTCCGGTCAGCAATGTCTTGTAGAACAGGAAGGATGTTATTATCCATGACGATTTTAGTCGATCCATCGGCTAGTCGCATGGGGGTGGACCCAGCAGCTATGGTTTCTACAAACTTTTCCATGTCACCATCGGTAACTCGTTCGTCACGATTGAACTCTGCTGCCTTCATGATATGCTCCGAAGACATGCCCCACCGCGCTAGTGTTCCAAAACACTGCACCATGCATTTCTTCGTCCAGTTATCGATGTGAACGTTGTAAGTAATAAGATTCCTATTTTTGTTGTTTTCCTCGCGTTCGTAGGCAATTCGTTCGCGATGGTGTCGCTCTGTCTGCTCAGTGAGTTTGTCGAAGATGCGTTCTTTAGACTCGATTTGCAAACGAGCAATTCGTTCATCGGACTCCGGTTTCCTTTCTTTCATGTTGATGGTTTCGGTGTGCATCTCACGCTTCAACTCCAATTCCAGCAACCTCGCATCGGACTCCGCTTCCTGCTTCACTGCCATGCTCTGTTGCTCCATGAGTAACCGTTCTCGCTCTGCGATGAGCTTTTCACGTTCCATTTCACGTTCTTGTTTCAATCGCGTGCGCTGGACTCCAGCTGCTCCTGCTTCAGTTCTCGCTCCTGACTCAATCGCAGTTGCATTAGCTCATGCTTTTTCTCCTGATACTCAGTGGTCATTGGCTCATCAAACGAAGACAGCTTTTCTCCTGATGCTTGGCGGGGCAACGGACGACATTGACGGTGTGCGTTCCGAAACCAACGCTAATCTATGAAACGTTGATCCCACTTCGGTCGCTCCATGATTCTGCAGGTATTTGTATAACTTTATTTTGCCCGTTGTACCGCTGGTGAATCGCACATACGCATCCACCACATCGCTTGTGGACTGCGATAGTTCCGGTCCGAAACGGATATATGCAGCGATGAACTGATCGAAAACAGGGTGAGAGTCCATGACCTATATTTATGGATCAACAAGCACAGCCATCTCCTTTTCAATCACCTTTTCAAATGCCTTTGCACTTCAATCATTCATCAATTTGCCATCAAGCAACCAAGTAACCATCATCGCGATGAACCAACTAGTTCATGAACTCGCTACCTCTACGACGTCATTTCCCTCACGGAATTCGTCGACAGGGCCAAAAGCTGCTGCATGTCCGGACCTCGACACCTCGTTCATGGAGTACTTCTTCGAACTTGCTGACGATGCGAATGACGGCAAGTACATTATGCCTCACGAAAAGTTGATCGAGTACGGTGTCGCGACAAGTGGACAAGGCGGCGATATGAAGAAGCGCTTGGAGCGTCTTGGTACCAAGATTACCAGCTCAGACATATGTATAAGCCGGTGAAACAAGGCGGAAATGTGAGCAAAAACTCGTATTTGCTGACACCCGAGGCATTTAAGAAGTGTCTCCTGAGGGCCAAGCGAGTTAGAAACCAAGGTGCAGATCCAGTGCGTTTCTACATTTTTCTGGAGAAGGTGGTGAAGAATTTTGGTGTCTACGAGCGCGAGGCTGGAACGCCGAAATGAGATTCTTGGCAAGAAAAACCGTATCCTGACGGAGAAGAATGCCAGTCTTTTGGACAAAGTCAACACGCTCTTAGTCAACAACGAAACTCTGGTGGAAAGCAACATCGAACTCAAGTCTATGACCATCGGCCAATTGAAGAATATCGACCGATTGCTGAAGTACGCCAACGACTCCAAGCAACAAATCGCTGCTCTACACGATAAGTTAGATGCGATGTTCGACTTCACAACGGAATTCGCTCGCATGACGCTGCCGATGTGGGTCGCTCGAGTGTGTTCCGAACTCAGTTGGACCAACTCGCGGTCGGCCACTCGTTGCCTTACGCACTGCGTCGATTAAAATTGTTTGTTGTTGGTTTTCGCCAAGACGATCGACTGTTGGTGTACTTCAGCTGTACCAACTTTGCGGAATTGGGCAAACGCATCAAGCTATTGGCAGAGCGACACTCGAAGAGCACGATGTTACGTCCTTCAGCGATCTGCTTGATCTCTCATGAGGTGAACCACGAAATGGCGAGGCTGCAGCAGATGAAGGCATTCCCAGAGGAAGCGAACGTCGACTTCGACAAACGCGCAAAGGTTTTCCATGTGGGTGTGTCACCAAGCAAGGCCGAAGAGATGTTCCACACGATCGTGACAAAAGCTCGTCAGGAGAAGTTTCAGGGTTACCAATTGCGACGTGATTCATCAACGAAAGACATCGCGTTGAGTCCGAAGATCATGGATCATCTCACGGCTACGGATACAGCTTTCTACGAGAAAACCTTGCCACTTTGCCAGGAGTATGTAGATGGGCACGTGAAGGAATTGGGCGATGGATACATTTACACACGACTATCGCAGAAGCATATTCTTCGAGAAGATCTCCAACGCCACCGCTACTCGGACGTTATGTACGCACTGATGCTGCTGAACCAAATTCTAGTCAGCGACAATGGCAGAGAAGAAATCGATCGCATGGTGGAGCTGGGCGTGATCACAAAAGAAGATGCCCGCGACTTGATCCGTGTGGGAAAGTCTGTGGCGGAGGCGGAAGACGTCAAGCTAACAAAAGAGATGCTGGAACAAGCCGATGAAGTAGAGCGTGCTTGTGAAGAAATATGAATCCATTTTAGTATCGTCCTGCTCATTGAAAACAAGGGAAAATGTGCTGAAGTATTGTTTCGCTTGAACCAATAATGCTGCTGTACAGCTTTACGCAAAGAAGAATCCCTTGCGCAATAGTCTCGAAAGTGATTTGACCGAAATCTGAGGATTTTTGTGATGTGGTCCACAAATCGAAAATGTATAAATTTCCGAGTAGCACAAAAATGGAAAAGATGCGAATTTTTATTTGTAAAGCTTCTCATCCTTTTCAAACTTCATACCACTGCGTAGTACTTCCGCGACCGTCTCCTTTTTCAGCGTTCAATTCTGCACTCTCGCCTTCTTCAGTTATTGTCTGCGTCGTGCTGGCGTTGACGCTTTTGTTGACGTTGATGAGGCTCGCATTGTCGTTCTTGCACGAGTAATTGACCGTGGCGTTCCAGTTCGAGCGCGAGTTCCAGGCGTCGACACTCCAGTAGCAGTGTGCGTTGACGTTCCTGTTCGCGTCGACGTTCCAGTAGCAGTGTGCGTCGACGTTCCAGTTCGCGTCGATGTTCCAGTTCTTGTTGACGTTCCAGTTCTTGTTGACATTCTTGCTCGGTCACATTCCTTATAACGTTCATGGCTTCCGTCTTACGGCCCAAAGCATTCCCCGCTCTCTTCACCACACCCTTTAGAAATTTGTGGTTGGCAAATGAACAGCGGAAGATAATTTGTTCAGCAATGTCCAAGCGGCCACACGTGAAAGCCATCGTCAGCACGACTTTAATTGTTTCTGTTCTTGTCACCAAGTTGAAGATTTTCAACAGTATCTCCCACTCACTACACTCCGTTGCCTCGATAGCGTTCGTGTCTGGCTGGTGGATGATATGGGTCCTTTTCACCTTGATGCCAGCTTCTCGTAGCTGCGCTAAAATCTCCGAGTCGTAGTAATGTTCTTCGTGTCCGCGAAGGAAATATTCTTCAGCCTCATGATAGTCTTCCTCCGCGATTGCTTCAGGGCATACCTTCCTCGCAAAACTGGTTCAGATCACTTGCATGATACAGGAACTTGGCTAGAAGAAAATTTTCTTCAATCGCTAAGTCCATTGCGAAAACGATACACGCATCGCAAGCACATATCAGCTGCGGTTGGCAGTTGTTGTTCTTCGAAATCGCAATGTAATTCCTGCAGCACTTCGCGTACACCGTCTGCTTTGTCTCGGACCGACGACTGCATCTCTGGGTAGCCTTGGACATCAATGGTTGCAAAAGATGCTTTTTGTCGAATTCATTTCCATGCCGATCACAAAGCCGCTTGATAGCTTCTTCATCCCAGCGAACCATCGCAAGCCGCAGTTCTTTCTCACGTCTTTCCTACTCGGAAAGAGCAGCATCTCCAACGACTGGAATCTCAAAGCGACATCCAAACTTCGTCACCAACTCATGAAGCCAATCCAATTCATCATGCTCCATAAGTGCTCGGGTAATCAAGTCCATCGATTTGACTCTGCTTGCCAACAGGTCCAGTGTGTCCTTCCGCTCAAGCACGATAGTGTAGTTCACCAATTCGAGTATATTTTCTTTTGGACACGATTCCAGTAACCCAACCAACAAACTGTTATAGTCGAAGCATCTTTCCATAGCCAGTTTGGCCGCATTGAGCATGATACTGGAGTCGCAGTACCGCACAAATTGATCTGCCATCCTCCACAAACCACAGGCCAACGCTTTATCCAGAAAGATGTCGACGTTTCGTGGAGATCTGAGGGATATAATCCTGGTCACAATACCAGCCAGCGAACTAAGACGGCCATAGCACATCACATAAAAAGATTAGCGCTTCGTAAGCAGCGGCAATGCAGCAGTGGAAAGCAAACGATTATGGATTACGCTAGTGGATTGCGGGCAGGCGCTAAAGAAGAATGTGCTGCCGGGGCTCGAGTCGTTTGGTCAAAATTCCAAAGCACGCGCTTCCAGCAGCACATTACGCGCCAAAAGTTCGCACGACGGCGGGTACAGCAGATCCAAGAGGCTCAGCGCCTCGTTGAGTCGACACGCTTGCGAGGTACAGTTGGAAACCCACATCGGCGTCCGACGAATGCTGAAAAGCGTAAATCGGACACCAAAGCAACATACCTGGATCAGTTTAAGCCAACTTCTGCACCTTCAAGTGAGTTCGATCCACGCTACCTGTATGCTGTCTACCTCTACGGCCTTCGTCGTCTTGGAACTACCTTTATCACGTTTAGTTCGCTCGCACAACTAGAGCAGCGTGCGCGCAAGGTTTGGAATTCACGAAGTCGTTAGTATTTATCGTGAAGTGACGGAATTAGTTTTGCCGGAGCAAGATTTTGGCCTCCACGCCAACAAAAGGCACCGCTTGAAGCGCCTCCAGCGAATTTCAAGTCTCGAACACGTCAACGACGGTGACACACTATGCGTAACCCAGGATGCCTACGATGATATGACTATCCTGTGTGACTGGATGAAACAACGGCAGAATATATTGCATGGTTTTCAACATCAAGCGCCTCGATCGTCCTCAATAGCATCGGCTGCCACAAGTGAAGAATTGACACCGCCGAAGCCGAGTGTGAATGTCGCTGCTAAACCACAACTATGGGATTCAAATGGCCGCAGTATCGGCGTTAAGGCACAACATGCATTTTAGTGATACAGAAGACAATCGTCAAAGTGAAAACCAAACAAACATTTGATTGTTGAAACGATTAAAATGCACGAACGGTGGCACGAGACTCAATCCATAGCCTTCAACAGGATACGTCATGGATCTCCCCGGTGTGCGAGTGTTAAAAGAAAATCACGAGACGGATAGACGACCCCCTAGGCGCCAACGCAGTAGCTTGGTCGACTCCTAAGACGGAGGCGCAGCAGCAAGAGGAACTGCTCCCGCAGCAGCCGGGAAGCCGGCGGCAGGAGCAGCAGGGGCTATCGCCGACACCGCCACCGGAAGTGCCGCACCCAGCAGACCCGTCGCATGACTGACCAACGCACCCGTGTTGCCGCTAGTCACCGCCGAGATGAGACCCGCAGCGTGGGTGAGCACCGCCGGGTTCGAGACGAGGCCGACAGGAGACCGAAGAGATCCTCGGTCGACATGGCGGCGACGGCCGGATCCACCGCCTTCGGGTTGCTGGACACCAGCTCCTTGATCGTCGTGGCAAGCTGCATGCGCTCGTTGCTGGACATCGGGGTACTCGAGACGGTCATCGGTTGGTCGGCCGCCGTGACGAACGACACGAAGTAGACCAGCGCAAGAGCGATCGCAGCAATGGACATCTTCATGGTGGTTGCAGTGAGAAGCTGGAAGTGGGGTAGTGGCGGTCGACTTGGGTGCTTGGAGTTCAAATGAACAATGGCAGCCTCTAGTGCTAGTCTACGACAACGGCAGCCAAGATAACGAGTCAAGGAAATCACAGAGAATATTAGCGAGGAAAACTCTTAAAGTGTTCACGAGGATAAATCCTAACCGTCAAGTTCAAGTGCGTCAGACCCCCATATAGTCCCAGGTCTCGTCGATTGGTTTTCCTCGAGCAACAACGAGGCACCATGTAGATTCCTTTGCCATACTACTCAAACGTTTGAAGTACATCGCTGCGCATGAAACATTCTAACACGAGGACCTCCTAATTTTCCAACGTTTAAACGAAAAAAATTCGATTCAGATGATTAGGATAAACGCAAATATCGGCTTGGGCTTCAATCTCTGTGGCGACGTGCACAGAGCGCGGATGACAACCGTCGAATCCAACTTACGACGGCGGAGACGTAGGGAAAAAGCGCGGAGTCGGACGAGAGACGAAACCCCTCGCCGCAGGAGACATGGTAATCGTGATCGAAGGATTGTTAACATTGTAGCGAGTCGCCACTGGACGGGGAGCAGGCGCCATCACCACCGGATATGCCGCGCTGATAAGACCAACCGTGTGACCAGCCGCCGCGGCGGGATTGCCGCTGATAGCCGACGCGAGGATATTCACCGCGTGGGAGATCACCGCCCGGTTCGTCGCGACATTCGCCAACGTACCGGTACCGCCGTCTTGCTCGAGTTGCTCGAGCATCAGGTTAGCGGCGGCCGGGTTCGCCTCCGGGTGGCTAGCCAGCATCTCCTTGATGACCTTGGCGAGCTGCACGCGGTCGCTCTTCGACAGGACGATGTTGCTCTTGCTCACGAGCACGTTGTTGTTCTTGGCGTCGATCGTGTTGGTGATGACCCCGGCAGGCACGAAGAGCGACGTACCGCGAAGTCCGGGGGTCATGGCCTGGTCCGAGGTCATGCCAACGTCCAGGGTGGTCGGTTCGTCGGCCGTCACGAACGACACGAGGTAGACAAGCGCAGCAGCAATCGCAGCGATCTTCATAGCAGCTTGGTAGTTTTTGCAGTGGGTGGTGGCCGACTTGAGTGGTTGGAGTCCAATCGAACAATGCCGGCGTCGTTGCCGTTTGACGCTACCTAAAGCAGAAGAGCGCACGAATCCAAGAAAGCACGAAGAAGTAAGTACACACACATGATTAGCGTCGGAATCTCCAGCAAACTCTCCAAGATCACAACATCCGGAAATTCTGGCCATTTATTACTGCACTCAGAATGTCCTACTTGGTCTCTATGCCTGAATATGTTTCTGTGGTTGGCTACGTATTCTCGCAACGAGTACGCTGCAAGTCTTTCCAACCACCTTTTTTTTCTCTGTCTACGCTGAGGCACTACTTGCCCCGTCGGAACGCTCTTAATCGTCTTACCTCATGTTTTCCTTTCAGTCCGCTCCTGAGCAGTTCCAGCATGTTCCGTGCAGCGTTGACGTCTCTGTTCCAGAAATTGGCCTTGCATCCACTGTTGGTACAGCGCAAGACGTTCCGAGAGCACTTGAGTACGATCTTCCTGTCCGCTAGCTTCGGATTTCGGAACTTCAACATCTCCTCGATCTCCTTCGCTTCCTTCCTTCTTGGATGGTCGCTCCTTCTGTCGGATGTCCACCTCGTCCTCCTTCCTCTTCATCTTGGTGAACAAACGAGCTTGCTTGAGGCGCTTGTGACAGCAAGAGCACGTGATGCTCGTCCGGTACTCGTCCATCGGGATCACGGTAGCTCTCCTCGTCAGCGCCTCGACGAATCCCTTCACCGGTCCCGTGGCGTGGCCCTTGATCCCATCCCTTCGACCCCAGTCTCCGTAGGCGATACACACTTGTTTGCTGGCTTTGGGTACGACGCGCTTCGCCAGCGTATCCAATGCTTTCATCTTGGCGCAGTCTTGTGTAAACCTCCAGCGTAGGAAAGCCTGCTCTGCACTGAACGCCAGTAGAAACCGCAGGTGTTTCCAGAAGAACTGGAGTCGTTGGATGTACAAGTCACAACTCGATGTCTTGAATGACGGCATCGCACGAATGACGCCTGCGTACCATGGCTCCCGCCTCTTCAAGTTCTCGTTGTAAAATCGGAAGTCATTCATCCGAGCGAGATGCCTGTACTCGCGCGTGGTGATATCTACAACCCGCTCCTTCCATCTGGCCCTGCGAGTTCGATGTCGAAGATGGCGTCCCCGACGAGCTTTCTGTCGCCGGCGTCAGGGTAGATGACCAATTGAAACGGCTGTTACAAGAGAACGCATTCCAGGGTCAATGCCAATGAGAACATCTGGGGAGTAATCGGGCCCGAGCTTGAACAACTCCTTGGCGAACGTGTCCTCCTCAGCGATCTCTTCTGGCGTTTTCGCCTTCTTTTTCTTCGGCTTCTTCTCCTCGGACACGAGCTCAGCGGTACCGTCGTTCTTCTTGCACTTCTTCTTCGAAGCCTCCTTCTCCACCACAACCACTGAAGTCGTAGTCACTGGGCGTATCATGGTTATCGAGGCGCCGCAGCCATTCGTCTTGATTTCGTCCGCGAACTTACGGTTGCGTGTCTCGAACTGCTCCACGTCGAACACCTTCCGCAGTATTTATGTCCTGTTCTTCTGGAAGGTCTTCTTGTCGAATGGTAGCTGTGACCCGGTCCTTTTCCTGGCGGGCACCATGTTCAACTCCTTCTTCAGGAAGTCCTCGACTTCCGGAAAATCAATGAGTCTCGCCAAGAGACCGTGTAGCGTAGATGCATTCAGTTTGACATACGCTGCTTGAAATGTCGTAGCCACTGGTAACAGAGAGTACATCCTCGCTCCCTTCGTCTTCGGATACTTGTCCACGAATTTCTCCATCCACGTCAGCATATCGTACAGTTTGCGAAGAAAGTGAGCGCTGTTTTCTCGGATCTGCCACTGCCAAGGGACAATCCCCAGCCACCTTCGAAGCTCTTGCTCCACGGGATCGTCGGTCTCATCCCACTCTGTCCACACTTTCACCATCTTGCCAGTCGAGTTACCGTTGTCGTCCTTCTCAAGAACAGACTTCACGCGATAGCAGCTATCCACGAGTCGCTTCGTGTCCCTGTACTTCAGTTGAACTTCTCTTTCTGGGGCGTATCGGAACCGAATGTACTGATGCAGCCGCCGACGGAAGTGGAGGGCGATCATGTTGAGAGCATTGATTTCCATGAGCTTCGCGATCTCGTTGACCATGTTGTTTGCGTTTTGGATGAACTCCGGCTCGTACGCTGTCTCGTGTTCCCGGCCTGCCCAGTATCGTAGACAGGTTTTGTGGAACGACATATATTTAGTCTGCGTCTTTGGACGATCCCGCTTCTCGATGTTCCCAAGCGTGGCCGTACAGCATCGATAAAGAACATCTGCTCCAACTCGGGAACGTCGTCTCCCTCTTTCAAACATCGCAGCACGTGCAGGTTGGCGAGATGCCATCCTTCTAGCTGAACTTGCTTCATAACCACGCAGACCCTCTTGATCTCCTCGACCAGCAACGGGAGCCTGCATATGCGGGTAAGCTTGCAGATCACACTAGAGTTGATGTCCTTGGTCGTCTTCTTGAGACGGTAAGTGGGCGGGGCGGTGGGTTCCTGGGACGGACACGGAAGTCGAGAGAGTGCATCGGTTACAAGATCGTCCTGCATATTTTGGTCGTCTTCGTACTTGCGTTTGCGCCTCATGGACGAAATGAGAAAATGGCAGCGACAAAAAGGCTCAAATCTTTTCTCTGACTGCCATACTACTTTTTTGTATTGATAACTGCAACAAATGTTACCCACGGACCCTTTAACCATCTTTGAACTGGTGCCGAAAGATGGTTTCGATGGAAGCAAGGCAATCCGATGTCATTCTCGTCTCAGGTGGCAAATTCGCAACTGGCATGTGAATGACATTAACTTCGATGGCGAATAGGTGAATTGGTGTCTAGAACGATCCACACACAGACATCTCTTTTCTCAGATTTCTTTTCGCACTTCTTTCTTTCGCAAACACACCCGTTGGACGCACAAACACTGATCAACCCACACGAGTTGTCGTGCTGCAGACGCCATCAAACAATTACGACAAAATGAAGGTATTTTACAGGTCCGATCAAGACACCACGAGCGATCGAGCTCAGGCTCGCGGTCAAGAACGTAGAAGACGTTTTGCGCTGTAACACCAGTCGATGCAAGGCCAACTTCAAGGATCGTGACGTTAATGCGGCCATCAACATGCTGGAACTCCTCAAGAGCGAGGTATTGGGTCAGGGACGCATGCAGGCCTTCAGGAGATTGTAGAAAGGAAAAAACGTGGAGACGAGAAAGTCTCCACCCAGGTTAGACCTGGATATGGCAGGATAGGACGTTTTCAGTGACCTCTGTAATATTGATTCCATCATATATATATTACGGGTTCCAGTGAAAATGTCACCTCACGTGCTTCCAAAATGTGTACTGCAGGCTTTTGAAGATATCAAAGCCACGGAGTTGGTCAGGACGCGAATAGTAACTGAATCATCTACTCGCGAGTTCGTCAGTATCTTGAACACGGCGGTCCCTGAGCGGAACTCGGATTTTTACCATATCTATCGGTTTAACCGTTTGAAATATGCTGCCGATAAGCAGCGCTTCATCGATGATATTAAGGGATTTGACCTATACGAGACGATGATTTTGTGGATGGCATCCTTCGATTCTTTAATCTCGATGGGGAGGTTTGGCTAACCTTTGACAAACAGGATTTAAAGTACAGATGGTTTGATCAGCCAATGTCTAAGTTGAGACAAGCACGCGCCCGTTTGGAACGCGAATACGCGGAGAAGAAAAAGCAACAGAGGCGACAACGGCGTCAAAAATGGATTGAACGACATCCACATCTTTTTCCAACCTCGCATCCACAGATTCCTCCAGTAATCGCCGAAGAGGAAGAAGTAACTGAAGGTGATAAGCAACAGAACTTTCGAATTCCTGCAGCAATTTCGAAAGCAGAACACGATATGGAGAGACTCTACAACCACATGGCGAATCGTATTGCGGCCGCAAAAGCGTAAGAAAATCAGGAATGCTCCGACTTCGTACGTGTTTTTCATAGTAACACAGAGCAATAAAACGAAGATAACTAATTTTGTTAGTTTTGTGGAACTGCTTCTAAGATGGAGCAGGTTTCAGAGAAAACATTTTGGAGAGCGAGTGCGAGGATACAGTCAAGGACGTTTCCCGTTTCATACGGTCGCACATGACCCACAATGCACAGATACCACAAAAAAAATTCTTCGGGTATCCGGTAATGTATTGAATCTTGTGATCCGCTTTGATGATCTCGCCAAAGAGCACCAGTTTCTTGTAGTTGGGGCGATTGGCATCATCATTTTGCGCGAAAATAGTCTCGGCGATGCGTGCGATCTTCTTACGCTCCGAGGCATCAATACCTGAGGATGGTCTGTTGATGTACGTATTCACGATCGTCATCGTTGCAAAGTAATGTGTGAATTCATGCGGAACGACGTCGGAATGGACGTATCATTCTGCGCCGAAATAAGCGTAGTAACAAAATAGTGGCGGCCTTGATAAATATGTCGGGCACGACATTCGATCGCTATACCCGTCCGACTCGCTAGCGTCATCAGAGTCGCATTCGTACCTTCCGATTTTACGATTTCTATGGGATTTCGTAGTGTAGCGTGTGTTTGTTTGTTGTAACGTTTCTGGGGCGCTCTTGTTGGATCGGTACTTGGTGTAGTACTTCCACAGGATGAACGTAGCGACAAGAATACACACGATCAGCAAAGCTGGGATAACGACCGATTTCCAGTTGGCAAAGAACGGCGCTGCGCGGACGGCTGGACAGGAAACCACAGGCCGTTTTGTTGTAGACATGATATAAATAGTCTATACCCTTCTTGTCGTTGGATCGGATGAATTGCGATGGTGGCAAGCAACCATAATAAAGAAGATGGATAACGAAGACTGCGACCCAACATACTATGCGCTGATGACCATCGAGCGCTTAACTAAACTACTTCATGATGAGCGCAAGACCACACATGAACAACGAAACCTTCTCGACCAACGAACGGAAGAGTTAGCCCACGTAACTGCTCGTTTGACAATAGTAGAGGCCGAACTCCGCAGGAAAAACATCGAGCTCCAGGGTGTAATGCAACCACACATACCCCGCATTTCTCATGCCGAGATCGAAAGATTCATAACGAACTAATTTTTTTCTTTCTCGTTTGAAGGACGGAGGCTCCATCCAGTAAGATTATTATTGATGGCACTGAGAATGTCCTACTGGTCTCTATGCCTGAATATGTGGATGTGGCTGGCTACGCATTCTTGCAGCGCGAGCGCCACGAGTCTTTCCAACCACTTTCTGTCTACGTTTCTTGCGCTATTGGCTCGCCGAAATGCTCTCAGCCGTCTCGCTCCGTGCTTCTTAACCCATTCTTTTAACCCCCAACCCACAGCCTCCTCTCTATCTGCTTAGTAAGGACACTCTTTATCGTCCTGTTCATCCCTTTCAGCTTTTGCAAACTGCTTCAGCGCACTCATCACTTCAGCCAGGTCAGGGCGATCGTCGGGAGAATTCGCGATCATTCTCTTCACCAACTCCCACTGAGTATCCGTCATTGCCTCCAGCTTATTGACGTCCGGTGTCCCGTGGCGAAGTTTATCGCGTACACCGTCCGAAGTGAAGCTTTCACCCCAAGGGCAATCCGCGTAGTTCACCGCCTGAACGATGCTTTTGACACAACATCTTTGATCATTGAGTAAAGCGTCGTAGCTGCTCGGCCACGTACGTCAGCGAGGCTCGTTGGCTCGGATCGCAAACACACATCTGTTTCACAAGCGTCCACGCGTCATCGCTCATTTCCTGCGGTTGGAGAAGCTGATTGTATCGCTTCAGCTTGCGAATGTCCTTCGACTGTTTACCAAAAAACGGATTCTTCTTGGCAACCGCTTCAAGGGGTCAGTCATGCTTTCTTCTTTCCTGTGCAATAGCAGCCACATCCACATGTTCGGGCGTAGAGACTAGTAGGGCATTCTCAGTGCAACAAATCTAACATTTGGGACCGCCCTTGGAATCCATAGAAAGGTAGTTTCCCTTTCATATACAAAAATCAAGAAGGGGCCTCTCGTTTTGGCTTTTCCACCATGAGTGGCAAGCGCAAGAAGAAAATCGACCCACCTGACAAAGAGAAGATCAAACGCCAGCGTCCAGACGTTCGTGAACGAAAAGCGCGGAACGCAAACACTGAATGCACTATTGTGAAGTGTTCGCTCAAGTCGTTTTGCAACGAGAGCGCGCATGCGTTACCATGGGAGAGCGTACTCAAGGACACAAATAAGGCAGTGGCGGAAGCGTATATTCTCGCAAACCTACGCGTCCTCCGTCTGTGTCAAGCTGGCCGACCTATTCCGATTTTGGATCAAGACTTCTACAACAAGTGTCTGTCAGCCGTGGGCGTTGGCTTGATGGCTCGGAAGAAAATCGACGATGCAGATCTACAACAGTCTGTTGAACTGTACAAGTCGTGGTGTGATCCTGACGTGCGGTTCGCCAGCAGTGCTCACATCAGCTACGGATGGTTCCAGAACGCAAGCTTGCAGATGGCAACGAACGCTTCCAACCACATTATTGTGAACTTCTACCGTCGGTTCCAGAAGTATATCAAGCAACGATTCGGAATCACTGGAAAGGACTGCTGAGAGACGTATTGGCACCCACCTATGAAGGCAGTGACGAACGCGTGAAGGAGTTTCGCGGTTGGATCCCTCGCAACAAGGATGGCTTTATTGAAAGGCAATCCGCACTTGATTCTACCAGTGACGTATCGCTTTCTTCAGTTCATCGAAGAAGAGAACGACAGCCATAGCAAGGATCCTGAATTTCAGCAACTGCGATCGTTCAGTCTTCTTCCGTTCAAGCGTGGATTCGAGTGTTCTCACTTCAAGATGTGCAAGCTCGGTCTCTATGCTCTTCTGAAGCGAGCTGAAATTCAGATCCCGCCACTTCAAGCAAAGGAAGAACTAGTCTGGAACGACGTCGTGAACGAGTGGTGGCACAAGCTATTTAAGATCAAAAAGTTTGAAACGACGAACCGCAAGTTTGCTGGCGAGATCTTGACGGACGGGAAAACAGTCAGCATCGTGCTACGAAAACCTAAGAGACCAGAACCATCGAAGCCAACAAAGAAAGATCCCAAGATGTACAATTTTGGCGAAGGGTGGGGTCTGGATCCCGGTCGGCGTGATCTCTTTGTGGCAACAAACAACTTTGGTCAGACGATCTCGTGTTCAAGTCGTAAGTTCTACGAAGACGCGAAATACAAATCAAGTAACAAGACGACTCGCTACTGGATTCATCATGATCCGAAGATTTTGGAAGCGATCCGCAACATGCCGTCGCCCAAGACATGCTCTCTTCAGACATTGGAGACGTTTGTGCGGTTCCTGATCCCGCGACTTGACCGCTTACTCGACTTTCGTATGGCGAAGCCGTTCCGGAAGCTCAAGTTTAGACGCTACATCTTCATGAAGAAGAAACTTCGTGAACTGTGTGAGCAGTTGACTGCGAGAGCTGGAGCGAACACTCTCATTGGATTTGGAGACTGGAGCGCGACCCACTACGGAGGCCTGATCAAAAGGTGTCCGGCAGGTCCAGCCAAGAAGTTGGAGAACGAGTTGAAGCGCTACTGCACGGTCGACTCAGTTCCCGAGTTTCGCACGAGCAAACTACATGCGGACTGCCATCGAGAGCTGACGTATCAGTTTGCTTTACGCAAGTGCAAGGATGGCGTCGTTCGTCGCGTCAAGGTTTACAGTGTACTCCATTGTCGACACAATGGCTGTTTTGGTATGACTGTGAATCGCGACCAGAACGCATCCAAGAACATCCTGCTCCTGACTCTTACCTCATTTTATGGATCAAGATCGACATCCAGCATTTTGTAGACAAGGAACGTAGAATATGATTTAGTGTCGTTTAGTGCCCTCGGGTTGCTAGGCGATAGCTCCAGCATTATTACTCCTGCTCGGAGTAATAAGTGATATCCAGCGTAAATGTTATCATTTGTCCGAAGGTTCACTTCGAAGACTATACGTCATATGCATCAGCTCGTCAATTACGGTCAGATGAAAGTTGCACCGCCGTTAGATTCGTCACGTACATCTCTCTCGCTTGAGTCGCTCGCGGGGATCTATCGCTGGGAAGTTTGATCATCTCGGTCATCATCTCTCGGCGGATATTGCTGGTCCGGATTGATACCCTGGCCCAGATCGCACCACCCACCACAAATTGACAGAACAACTGAATCGTGTAAGGTTTTATCAACATGAATAGCAGACTCCAGAACTACTCACCGATCATTTCAGTGATCCCCAGTACACTTCCCAGTGCGGCCGCTTTCCAGACGCCTGCCATCGCCGATGCCCCAAGAAATCCGCCGATGGCCGCGCGTTGTCTGCCTTGTTCTCGGTACTTCATGAGCACTCCCATCTCCGCTGGATTGACATCCTTCCTGCTCGCACGAAGCACAACCAGACATTGTCAAGATAAAGGAGCAAGATCAAGTTAGAAGGTTAGAAGTATATCAAGCACGTACATCGGTCCCGGAAACCCACCGCGACGTCCTGGACCAAAACCTGCTGGTCCACCATATCCCCAGGGACCAAAACCAAAAGGACCAAAGCCCCAAGGGTCAGGACCACTCCAACCTCCAGGACCGAATCGCCCTGAAAGCATTAAACACATCGGGGCTAATTCCCTTTTTGGCAAGCTCGGAGCGCACTGTGTACAGGACCTCGTATTCCTCGGAAGACATCATTGCGCTCGTGGTTCTGGTAGTGATCTCTTGCGTGGAGCTCTGTCGGTGCGCTGGAAAAATGTGTTGTGACCTCAAGAGACAGCAGAGACCTTACGAGACAACATTGGCAATGTTGCCTCGAATGTTTGTCCAGGGAGTCAACAGATCTGGTTGACTCCGCTACTGACAGCAATCCATCATGTTGACTCCGCCACAATCGTTGACTCCAAAGCACTATCATACCATCGGTATCAATAAGCTTACGATAAGTATTTGGTTGCAGTACAGGGCAACTGTGCACGATATTCAACGCCACGTTATCGTCATGACTCGCGATACGGGCCTACCAAGTCACCGCGACGTTGGCGCTTGCTTCGTGCTGTCGAGTGTCGCCACGTTACCAGCGACAGACTGATTTAATGTGGATTGGGTGCATGATGCGCAATGCACCGTGCATTTATGGTTCTCAAGTAGAAAATCACGGTGAATACAACACGGACACGGGCAATGAGAAGTGTAAGTGTACAAACGTTATTTTGCTTGTTAAAATGCAATGCTGGTGGAGTTGTGTTGAGGTGAGAGCGCGCCGTAGTTGTCCATCCATCACCTACAGTTTGTCCTCCGACGCCTAAAACTTGGTCATCAACCTACTTGGTCAATCCCGACTCCTTCAGCAGTTCTTGCGCGAACGCATTGTGTTGCAGCTTCGTTTGAAGACTGTCGATATAATGCCCACATTAATTGTCAGTGTTAGCCACAATCCTGCAAGCCACTACCACTGTCAATCCAGTTCATCACGTACATTTCTCTTGACTGTGCAGCATGTGAAGACTTCTCACTCGGAAGCTTCAGCATGTCCAAGGCCATCTCTCGACGGATGCCACTGATACGCATCGACACACCAGCGCCGATGACACCTCCCACTACCACCAAAAGTGGACGTTAGTATAGAATTCACAAAGCCAAACTGCATTCGTACTCACCGATCACACCAGCGACACCCGTTCCCCTCCCCAGTTTAGCCATCTTCCACACGCCAGCCATCGCGGACGCACCCACCAGTCCTCCAACTGCTGCGCGTTGCTTGCCTTTCTGTCGGTACTTCATGAAAATCTCTCTCTCCGCCGGCGTGAGATCCATCCTACACAACGACGAAAAGCGTCAAGATCCTGCTACGGTATACACTGCAACACACAGTATACCAACTCGCACATCCAACCACGTCCGAATCCTCGGGGTCCGTCGAAACGACCAGCAGCAGCAGCGTCTCCCTTCTTGTTGAACATCTCTGATCGCAGCGTGTGCATGACTTCGTACTGTTCGGAGGAGAAGGAAGACATCGTGAAGTAGTCGAGGTTGTGTTGAATCGGCGGAGCTGATGTTGCTGAGCTGGAGAATTGGATTGTGAGTTACGAGGCAGCGGCAAAAGACTCGGGTAAGACGCGAAACTTGTTGAATCATAAGGCCGATAGGGCGTAAGCACTCCTGATGACTCCAAGTTGAAGTGGCTGTCGCTGGTCTCCCATTCGTCCATAAGTTAATTTATTTCAACCAATCATCATGGTTATTTGTATTCACCCCACATTCCCATCCTACCCGAGCCAAGATGGTGTCGACGGTGCCTGTGGACGACGCCATCCGCACGCTGAGCGTGGAGATGTCCAAGGACAAGGAAGCCTCCTCTATCGGCAAGTATGTGACTCTAGTTTTTACTAAAATATCGCATTGTATTCCTAAAATTTACCTTTAAAATCAACAGAACCGAAGCGGAGTTGGAGATTTTGGCCCATTATGCGACTCAAGGGCGACGTCGCGCTGCTATGGGCGCAGTTTTGGGCTCTTCGGCTATGGCTGGACTGTGGAAACTATCTAAAAATCAGAAGAAGCTGGCGGGGGCCTTCGCTATGATGTGTGAGGGAGAAAAATTAGAGTGATATTTGTGATCATTTCTAAAGTTTTATTATTAATATTTTTGTAGCTGGCGGTCTGTTTGGAGCTTCTTACGGCATCATTAGCATCCGTCGGGACTTATTCTCGGATCTTTTGATGCTTCCGTCGGACAAGTCGCCGTTTGCTACTCGGGCCAGGAACATGTAAGTTTTTATTTTGGAGAAATTGAGTTAAGTGAAAACTTATTTTTTATATTTTGTTGTAGTTTGATGGCCAAGATCCCGGACAATCCGTTCGTGCAGGAGTTGAACGAAAAGTTTAAACATTCGGCGGCTACTACGTACGTTGGAAGTTGATGAAGATGTTGAGTGACACGAGTACTTACGGTAGTTTGGCTGGTTTATGTAATTTAGTGACTCGTGGAACGAGGAAGCTAATGCGCCTGCGAGCTTTGGTTCGAAGCTGCCGACGAGGCTTCCACCTGCACCTCGCGGCTTCGACAACGAGATTTCCAGTAGAACCCCACCGATCACTGGACTTGACACCCCGCGTGGAAAGAAGGATTCCGATGATGATGACCAGAAAACTTTTGGTGAGCCGAATGACAGCGGAAGTCGCTCGCCATTTTTCTTCGGTGCAAAACCCTCTTCGGCCGATGATGCTTTGGAGTTTTCAGACCGTGACGCTCCGCTCTCTCGTGATCCCTATGCGCACTACTCGCGGGATTCTCGTCGCTCAGGATCCAACAAGGATGTCCCGCCACTGCGCCACGATGAGGACGACTATTTCTTTGACGTGCCCAGTGAAGCCGATGCCCCGGCAAAACCTACGACTTGGGAAGAGATTCGACGTCGCGCTGCCGAACAGCGCAAATAAGTGGTGGCACTGGACGGAAAACCTGCAGCTGCAGTATCAAATGCAAGAAAACACGAGTGAGCAATGAACTAATGTCTTCTCGTAATTTTGTGAAGCTGAAAATGGATCTTCGACGCTGTTGCCCGACTTTTCACATTCGTATTGCCACTTGAAAGTGTAGGTGAGCGGGATGCAATCGGCCAGTGACACCAATGATGAATCTCTACTACCATACATGTCGGGAATGAAAAAGCAGAAGGAAGGTGGACAAAGCTCCTCCAGCTCCGTAATGAGGTATTCCAGCACCAAGGCGTTGTCGTATGAGGGACTGCTGTCTGAAGAGGAGTTGGTCGTATTGAGAACAATCGTGGCTCGAGAAGCTGGACTAGACGAGTTGTTGCGTTGCTGTTGCTCCTTTGACGACGATCAGAGCGTTGAACTACTAGAAGCTCTGATTCGTGTTCGAGAGCTGTCACTGGCTACGGTGGATGCCATCGCTGGGTGGCGACGACGCATGATCCAGACCCGCCCATTCTTATGGCGAAACCTGAACTACGCACTGAAAATGACCAGCGACCTCGACTTCGTGAGCAAGAGCCAACTCGCCACCGCCGCAATGGATGGAGTGCGTCTGCCTCGACGAAATCCATTCTCAACCATCGGAGGCTTGGACCAGAGCATGCGCGTCTTCTGGGCAATTGAGATGCCAGAAGATGATCTATCTGTGCTGCTCGACTCGGCTTCGTTTACTCCCAGTCAGGTGACGGTGGACCTGCCGTCCAAGATTCGCCTTGCTGAATGCTTTTTGGTGTATGAAGAACGTCGCTATGGTAAGTTCTCGAGAGCGCAGGCAGCTGCAGATCACCGTTTGAAGGAGTTGGTGCAGAAGGAAGCTGCACATTCATCGAAAGCGCGCTTTCGGGCAGCAAATGAGCCTGAAACGTAGAGCAACTCACTGGAGGAGCCGTAGAATAAACGCGTTTTCCATTAAGAGGCTGCATTCCTACAGCTTCAAACGTTAGGACGGCTTTCCTGGCATCACATGCAAATAATTAGTCGGTCTTCGTTGTCCGTTCAGTTCAGCGCGCGGAACTAGTCGAACTTGGTGAGATCCAGCGTCATCGACTTGGACTGCTGCAACGTAATATCCTTGCAAATCCCGACCAGTGCGTCAGCCTTCTCATAGAACGAGTCCTTCAGAGAGATCACAACACACTGGAAATCGCATTTGGCGATGTACGTCGACACCTTGTTCACGTTCACATTGTCCAGAGCAGCATCCACTTCATCGAGCACGAAGAACGGCGACGGCCGGTAGTTGTGGATCGCAAACAGCAACGCGAGCGCAGCCACGGTTTTCTCACCGCCAGACAACTGCTCCATCTCGCGGAATCGCTTCATTGGCGGCATCGCACTGTACTTCATTCCGCTCAGGTACGGCTCTTCCGTGTTCTCCAAGTTCAAATACGCTGTGCCTCCCAGCGGATGCTTGGAGCTCTTGGTGAGTTGCTTGTATGTCTCGTCAATCACTCCTGAAATGTGGTTGAACGCTTCCATAAAGCGCTCATAGCGAGTTTGCTTGACTTCTTCAAACTTTGACGCAGTCGCTAAGGCCTGCTGCTTGATACGGTCCAGTTCCTCTTCTTCCTTCCCAATTCGGCTTTGGATCACGTCAAACTTGTCCAGCGCGCGCATGTTTGGCTGCATACGATCCAGCTCGGTGAGCAACACACCAATCCGCTTTTCGTAGTCGGCATTGATATCATCGAATTCTTTGTCATCCACCACAACGTGAGAATCCGGAATCGCCGAAAAATCTACTTCTTGGTTGGCAGTGTCACCCCCCAGTGCCTGTAGTAGTTCTCTGTTTTCAAGGCTGCTAGAATCGCTGGCATCTTCCATCTCGACGTCTTCGGAATCAGTGGTGGATCTGCGAGCAACAGTTGGCAGTTTGATCTGGTCCAACGCCGCACGCTTGAAAATCTCCGTTTTGTGGTCTTTCAGACGCTCAAGCACTGTCTCCTCGGCCGAAATCCGTCTTCGAATTTTACCCCTACGCTCCTCATACTTTGACTTCTTGCTCCCAATTTCTCGAAGCTCCCTCTCAAGCTCGTCCACCTTCGTAGACAAGTTTTTGCGTTGCTCCTCTTGCTCCTTTCTTTCCTTGCGCAATGCAGCCACCCGCTTCAAGAGCCCAGCTTCCTCTTCTGCCAGCTGCTTCAAGTGCTGAGCCTCTCGAGCTGCTCTTTCTTTCGCTTCTAGCATCGGCTGGTTAAAGTCCTGAGACAGTAGATATTCGATCTGGAATGCCACGCGCAGACAACGTTAAAGAGACGATATATGGCCCAGCATCGAACACCACTGCCTTACCTGTGCACGAAGCTTTGCTTCATGTTCAGTGAGTTTGCGTCGCATCTCCATCGCCTTATGGTGCCGCTTAAGTACCTTTTCTTCGTAGACACGAATGCTTTCGACGCCGACAGCCTCGCTAAATTCTGCAAACATCTCGTCCTCGACGCCGTTAATTTGATCCTGGAGTGAATCAATCTTACTCTTGCGAGAGTCCACTGCTGCTTTAAACTTGTAAAGCTCTGGCTCGATGACCTCCTTCACCCTCTTATTGGCATCATCGATTCGGGCTTGGATCTTGGGTCTTTTTGCTTCTGTAATTACCAAGTCAGCCTTAGCATGAGTGAGTCGGCTCTTGAGTCCATCTAGTTGTGTACGTAACGTTTGAAGCTTCGTATAAGATGCACCATGTCGCTCCATTGCGCGAATCGTATCAATCAGACCATCCTTTTCTTGCTGCAAGGCCTCGACCTCCTTTTCATCCCATCGGCCAGCGCGCCGCAAGTCACTCTGCGTTTTACCACCTGTCATACTACCATTCTTGCTCACAACCATTCCACCCAACGTCACCGCCTTGACCTTCTCATTTTGACGAAAGCAAAGATCGCGAGCGACGTCAATAGAATCACAGACGACCGTATCTCCAACCGCGTAGTGCAGCGCTGGTTCCATCTCAGCGTCGCATTCGATCACATCAACTACCATCTTGATGTTGTTTCCCAAGCCACGAAAGCGCTCGTTGATCGGTTTCACGCGAATTTTGTCCAGGGGGATGAATTGGGCGCTGCCGGCGCGGGAATCGCGGAGGTATTGAATGCAGTCTTGACCAGTTCTGTAGTCTACAACCACAATTGCATCCATGTGCTTTCCTGTAGCCACGGTCACAGCCATGTTGTACTTGCGTTGAATTGGCTTGCAAAGATCTACAAGGCGGCCTCTAACACCAGGATACAGTCGCTTCAGTGTTTCCAGTGTTTCAGCTTTTCGTGCCTCTGCCTGTGACTGTCGCTTATCGTCCTTCAGGTCGCGCAACTTATTGCTAACGCGGTTCAACTGCTTCTTGAGTTTGTCTTTCTTCTCTGCTTGGCCCCGATTATCGTCGTCAGCAGTCTGCAAATTATTTTCAGCTTCTGCGATATCGTGCTCTGTGTCAGAGATGACTCGTTGCATGCTGCTGATACGCTCATCCGCTTGCTTGAGGTCTTCTGTAAGCAATTCGACCATCTTCAGGTTTTCCTGGCGCTCCTGAGTAAGCGTTTCCACTTTGTTCCTGTCCGTTTTCTGCTGGCGCAAGATCGACTCCAGCTCATTGCGCAGCAAGTTAGTCTTGACCTGTACATTTTCCTTAATCCGATGATACTCTTCCAAGCGTGAACCCTCCAGAACCAGCGCACCTTCCGCCCCCCCTTGGCTTGCTTGACGCGCTTGGTTTGCATCAAGCTCGGCTTTAGCTCTTTCCAGCTCTAGAAGATCGTTCTTCAAGGCTTCAACCTCTGTGGACTTTCCTTCCAGTCGACTTTTCATGTTTTTCTCAGCTGTCTCTGACTCGACAATTTTCCTTTGTGAATACTGAGTCTGTTCTCGCAGCCGAATCACTTGTGGCTGAATGTCTTCCATCTCGTTCTGAAGGTCCTGAATCCGTTCACGGTTCGCCTTCACCTCACGATAACTGGTCATGAGCTCTTTCTTCTTCTCTTGATAGCTCTGTGCAACGGCACCTTCCTTCTGCTTGCAAGTGTGGCTATTCTCCTGATACTGCTTCACCGTCTCTTCCCGCTGCTTAATATCATCTTGAACCTGAAAAAGTTGCCACAAGTAGTGTTCGACCCGTAGATTGTTCTACATCACAGAGTATCCACCATCAGACAAGTTCTTCATCTCTAATAAGTAATCTCACCAACCTACCACTTCTTCCAGCTTCTGTCTGAACTGCTCAGCCTCTTCTTTCTGCTCTCTCACGAGTCGCTTCTCCGCCACTAACCCTTTCTTCCTCTTGTAAGCAAAGATCGTGTTCTCTTCAGCTGCATTTTTCTCCTCCAATAGCTTGTCATACTCGTTTTTCAGCTCATCTGACATTGAAATCTGCTCGAACAGCTTCGTCAACTCCGCTGGACTTTTACTGGCAATGGACTCGACATCTCCTTGAAATACTAAAAAGTTACGCGCTTTCACTAAAATTCCGATCTCTTTGAGCTGATTCTGATAACTTTCAGAGCTCACATCCCTCCCATCGATGCGGTAGGAGCCCACGCCTCTTTCAGAGATTAAGCGAGTGAATTTCACTTCTTTTTGAGGCTCTTGGGCCGCTTGGGACTTGGAAGGCGGCGTCTCGTCTTGTGACAACTCGTACACGAGCGTCACGAACGCCGAGCGGTCGGTGGCAGTAGCCTCCGAGTCGCTCGGAGCCTTGTGTAGTAGATCTCGGAGCTGGTTGGAGCGCAACTGACGTGAGTGGACACCTAACACAAAGGAAATGGCGTCCATAAGGTTGCTTTTACCGCTGCCATTTGGACCAATTACGGCTGTGAAGCGGTGGAATGGACCGACGACATGTTGACCACCGTAAGACTTGAAGTTCTCCAGCTCCAGTCGCGCAATACGACCCATAGCAGCGCGAGGAAAGTCAAAGCTACTTGGGTCTTGCTGGTTGCCGTTTGATGGGGAAGTGGCTTTGTGGAATGTCGAGTGGGCGTTATTTTGGGTTAGAATGAAAATTTGATTTTCGGACAGGAAAGTGTAATATAAAATTTAGGTTTCGGACAACGTGTGATATTTCATAAACCGGAAATAGTATTTTTTGGAATAACTCGGTCAATATTGTGCAGTTTGGGCTGCGATTTGGTATTGTTGTTGATGTTGGATAGATCAAACGCCTACTTGTGTAGGATTGGAGCATACCTTCCATAGGTTGACGACCACGAGAGAAAGGAGCCCGACGACAGCGAGTAGAGGAAGGAAACCTACGGCAAAGAGCAGAAAGAGCCAGGAGCACGCGACATCGACTCCGTGCAGGGGTACCCACAACCGGCTCCGCACGACGAGCCGTCGGATACCAGCGACGAGCGTGTACATAAAGCAAGACGTACTGTTCGTTGTCTGCTGTTAACATTTGGCTAACGTATAGTTCGTTGGTATACATATATTATAGCGGAGTTCTTAAGGTAAAACAAATGCAATGGTGTTGTCATGCATTGATATGAAGCTAGCTAATATGGTCTTGATGTATGCAGATAAATGAAAGTGCGTGCCCTTACTCTACTGCGTGCAGTTGGCGTCATCTTCAAAGTAGGTCCTGCGGACGAGCTTGCGCTGGTCTCGGTTGAAGCGGATGATCTGCGACTGCGGGATTTGGACTGGAGCTCCCACAAGGGCTCCCAGTTAACAAAGTAGAGGTACGTACCGCCCTTTCATTCGAGCTAACACTTTTTTCATGCCCCGCAGCGGTTTAGTAGCGAGAGATTCCGACGCAACGTCGAACTCGTCGCTCAGCTCGATCGCGCACGCTGCGGTGGCTCCTGCTAGTGCTGTACTCGTCATCGACATGTCCTTCGGTGCGATGCCCCGTTGTCAGCGCTTGCGCTTGACCCTTTGACCCACTGGAGGCCATCGAGCCCGTTGTTGATGCTGGTGGGCCACTGCCAGCTTGCAGCGCAGCCTCGAGCTCTGCGACGCGCGACTTGAGCTGGACGATCTTCGCCTCTGGAGCTGCGTCGGAGGCACCAAAGTCGACGCCAACGGACGCCGTACGGCCAGTGCGCAGGAAGAACCGTGTAATGTGAGATGGAGTATCTTGTTTTCTTGAACAGTTGGTATTGTAACATCAAATACAAGCAGCAACATTGTTTCCAAAGCTTCTTGACCTCCTCTTTTAACTTCAATATTCACTCGTAGATTGCGCACAACCTTCTTGACGATCTTGATCTTGCTGTTAGTGGCGGTCTTCAGCACCGCGTTGCGCGCTCGCGTGAACATCGGCAGGGTAACCAGGATATATGAGCTTGCTTGGTCCATTGCGTCTTGGAAAGTAACGCTCGACTTTAAATAGTATACATATGACTGAAACTTTAGGGGACTTGTTGTTAGCTGTTTCAACAATATCTGCATGAACTATAAGTAAATCCATGATGTGCTTTGCATTTTGCAGTAAATAGGATTAGCCATTATAGATACATTGATTCCAAGGGATCAAGGAATCAAGGAAACATGATGCCCCGATTCCTTGATTCTTCGATTCCATACAACCCGATTCCTCAGTGCCATGGTTCCTTGGTGTGGTAGTCGTGATTGTGTATCTGTATTACCATATAGCTCCTTCGCGGATGAGGGACAACAAACTGTTAGAGTTTGGGTCCATTCAGTTAGAGTATGGTATTCATTCATGTCAAGGGTTGGCCTGGTCTAAGAGAAGGAGACAGAGAGAGAGAGAGAGAGGGGAAGCCTTGCGAGGAAGGAGGCAAATTCAGTTGTGATTGATAAGTTACTTTGTCGGCCCTGGTGGCCATCCAGATAGATATGGATACATTAGTGTAGTACACATGTAATTCATATATATAATACCGGTAGTACTGGTAGTCAATGAAGTGGTTTTGTGTGGAACACATTAAGAGTGAATCCATCCGGAGGGGCTATCCGTTACAGCATATCTGGCCTCCGGGTGGACTCCACCTTGGAGGCGCCTCTAGGCATATTGCAGGTTGTGGAAGCACGTAACGATCCCCAGACTATTCCCATGCAGCCTCCCATCAGATCAAGCAACTCCCCAGTCGTCTCAAAGCATTGTTTTCAAAATAACTTCAAAATATAACGTAACGAGGCGGGATGCTGCCGTTTTCTTTTCTTAGGGGACTTTCGCTTCGGACACATTCCTTTTTGTATTATAAATATATTTGGAAAGTGGGACACTTAGTCCGGACATGAAGTTCCCGAGTGGGAGCATGAGAAGTGCAAATGCATCTAAGGTTTGCAGGCACTGAAGCTTCATGCATGACCTGTAATACTGTTATTATTTTAGTTTACATGCATAACAAGGTTGTTCATGCGATGGAGTAGTGATTTTGGGTTTTGTATGTCTACTACAGAAGCTAGTACAAGTGGCTACATTATCCCAAGGTGCATAGCTTGTAACTACAGCAGATTCGCATGTTGCCTTTTGTGTAGTGAATACAACTGCTTCTTCCCTGTATCTTTAGCTTGAGGAGAACGTGCACTTGCGATTTCTGCTTCTGACAACTTAAAACATATATCTGCGCACACCTTAGCGCAGTCGCATGTATTGCTAGCTCATGATATCAAGTAACTTAATCCGTTTTCGTTTAACTGTCAAGTGCTCGTCGCTTATAGTAGCGGCATCCCAGCTTGCGACTGTACCTATTTACGAAAACATTTCATGTGATGTCGATTTACCAGATATCCTTTCTTATTCATCAACTTCAAGACTTCAAGGTAAGCTCTCTTCAACTACTCACTTTCAGGCTTTAGCGGCGTATGCACTCGAGGATGGGCTCCTGGTTTATCGGAATAAGAGCTTTGGCCACGAAACGATTCGCAGGGCTCTTGGTGATGTGCTGCAAATAATGTCAATTCCTCCTTTTCTGTTTGTTTAAAGTTGACTCACACATGTTTGTGTTTACTGTGTTTAGATGTCTTCTGTTACTCGGATCCGGGTTAAATTTCAGACCCAAGAAAGACTTCCGAACAAGTATTGTTACTGCGGTCTCTACTCTGTGAACAACGCTTTACAGAATATCGACTACTTGACACCTGCCTTCATGAGGAGGGTGCTGGCCCGGCTTGCTAAGGTGGAAGCAAATGTTGATCATGAACATCCCCTTTATGGGGCCTACACTACGCGAGCTTTACACCTCGCTCTGCAGAAGAAGGGGAAATAGCTCCGGTACCTGAACCGACGTCTACCAGGTTTCAAGGACCCAGAGCTGAGGTCAAGTCTTATTGTTGCTTCTGAAGAGCCCGCCATTCTTGTCATTGGCCGTCGTCCTGGCCAGCTTAAGGGTACCTGGCACTGCATTGCTCGTGCCAGGGTTGGTGAGAAGTTCGTCCTCATAGACTCCGATGACCCATTTTCTTCCAAATCGCAAGGAGTTACTTGAGGGCTACTTCGAGCATATTGACGGCGTCTACTGCATTGAGGACATTGAGTCCAATCGGGTTAGGGCATCTTAGGGTTGACTAGTTCACGGTAGTTTGGGGAGCTATTAAGCACAATATAACATTTCTTGAATTTGCTATATACTGTCATTTGGTAGTTCATTTACTACCAACGTGTTTAGATTTAGTTTGATTAATTCAACTTCTAGAATTGTGTTGGTAATTTTCTATAAAAAATTCAGACTTGTGTTTAACAATTGAGATGACTGTCCTTCATAAAATGTTTTTACTTGTTTGTTTT
The DNA here is from genome assembly GCA_014706105.1 of Phytophthora quercina. NCBI lineage: Eukaryota > Oomycota > Peronosporomycetes > Peronosporales > Peronosporaceae > Phytophthora > Phytophthora quercina. The sequence continues at coordinate 771,677 of JACBOW010000019.1, read as the reverse complement.
CGGAGACTTTGTGATTTGAATTCCTCCTTTTATTTTAGCTCGGATGTTAGTATTTTGTTTTATAACAGTAATTTTTCTGTTTTACAGTAATATATTTATTTTACGAAGCGTTTGACTCGTATTTCCATGCTGTATTAGGGTATTTTGCATAGGGATTCCCTAATTTTAAAAACGTGGGTTTGGTAAGCGACTTCGTACAAATATCTGCCACTATTTCTTTGGTGTTACAGTACTGAATTTCAAATTCTTTCTCTCTTCTTTTTCTTGTACAAAGCAATAGCGGATGTGGATATACTTGCTTTTACCATGCAGGTCTGGGTGATATGAGAGCTTGACACAGCCTGCTTTTCCACATTGAGGGTAATGGCATGTGGACCCTTATGGTCTGGCTCAGTGAGCAAGAGATTTTAGAAGATCACTTCCTGCATGCAGTGGCACAGAGCAATATATTCTGCTTCTGTTGTGGGCAGCACAACTGTGTGGTGCTTCCTAGATAGCCATGAGATTGGACTTCCGCACATGTAGGTGATGTATCCTCCTACATATCGACGTGTGTCGGGGCAGTTAGCGTAGTCTGCGTCTGAGAACGCAGTGAGGTATGTTGCGCTTTATACTGCTTTACATTCTGGCGTCCGCCAAGGGTTATGCCGAGGTTGCGTGTGCCATTGAGGTATCTAAGGCCTTTCTTGACTGAATTCCAGTGGGCTTTGCCTGGGTTGGCAAGGAATTGGCTTACTTTTCGTAGGAAGAAAGCTAGGTCGGGCCTGATTCCCATCATCAAATATATGAAGCTACCGACTGCCTCTCTGTACGGGATCGCTTTCATCTCGTCTTTCTCCGTGTCTGTTTGCGGGCACATAGTGAGAGATAGTTTGACGCTCGGATCCGTGGGTGTACCAACTGGATGGGCGTCAAGATGCGAGAAGCGGTCCAGTACTTTGGTAGCGTACTTCTCTTGGTGGATGAAGATGGATCGATTTTTCCGATCTCGTACAATGGACCACCCTAAGAGGTATTGGGCTTCACCCAAGTCAGACATTTTAAAGCGCTTTTTGAGGGCTTCTTTGACATGGTTGATGATGCGAAGTGTCGGTGCGATGATAACGAGGTCATCAACGTACACAAGAATGTAGCATATGTATCCATCGATTTTACCGACAAAGGCACATCGGTCTTTTGCCAGTTTCCGAAATTTCATCATGGTTAGGAATGCACAGAGTGCGAGGTACCAGATTCTAGGTGCGTGTTTGAGGCCATACAGGCTCTTTAGTAGTTTGCATACAAGATGTTATTTTCCTCGGACTACAAATCCTTCAGGTTGTGCCATGTAGATCTCCTCGTCTAGAAATCCATTTAGGAACGCTGTCTTGACATCCATTTGATGGATTTCCATATCTAGGAGTGCAGCAATTGTTAGGAGGAGTCTGAGAACTTCCATGCGGATAACAGGCGAGAATATCTCATCATAGTCAATGTCATATTTCTGCAAGAATCCTTTAATGACTAGACGTGCTTTGTAGCGGTCAATGTTGCCGTCGCCTTTGTACTTGACGACAAATATCCAGCGGCACTGGTGTGCTCTTCGGCCTTTTGGCAATTTTGTGAGCACCCAGGTTTTGTTGTCCATTAAGGACTTGTATTCAGATTGCGCAGCGGATTTCCACTGAAGTGCTTCAGGGAGCTTCATGGCCTCTCTAAATGTTTTAGGCTCTGATATGTGACGAATTGCAAGCAGCATGTATATTTGAGTGATATGTGCCTTACGTTCTTCTACGTCAAGATGATCATTCAGTAGTTCTGCAGATAGATCTGCTTCCGCTGTATTGAAGGAGCTTTTAGCTTTCTTTTTCACAGGTCCACTCTCTTCGGTTGCCAGCGCGTTGGCATTGCGTTCTAGCATTTCCGCTAATGATGGTAAGTTCTGTGGTTGTGAAGGTGCTATTGTTCCTTGTTCAAGAGGACCGAGTAAGTTTGTTGTGGCGTGCGAATCCAGGAATTCCAGCTTGGGAAACTCTGTTTCACGAAACACAACATCGCGACTATATATGATTCGATTCTCTGCTGCATCCAGGAGTCTGTATCCTTTCTTGTTAGGTGGAATTCCCAGATACATGCACTTCTTTGCTCGTTTTTCGAGTTTGTTCCTGCATAACTCGGGAATGTGTGCATATGCAGAGCAACCAAACACCTTGATGTAGTGAGCGGATGGTTTTCAGTTGAACCATTTTTCGTAGGGAGTGATGTTGTTTGTTATAGAGCTTGGTGTCATGTTGAGCAGATCTACAACATGCTTGACACACTCTCCCCACAGTACATGTGGTAAGTCCCCATCAATTAAGAAAGCTCTCGTTCTTTCAAGCAGTGTGCGCATGCGCCTCTCTGCTACACCATTCTACTGTGGCGTATAGGCGTTGGTGAACTGAGCATGGGTGTTGTATATCTCGAAGATAATTCGATCAAGTTTTTCATATTCACGAGCGTTGTCGCTTTGGAGGTTTCGAATTTCTTCATCGTACATGTTTTCACGATATTCTTTTTGACCAACATCGACACGAAACATATTTTGGGCCTTCTTTCGAAAATCTTCATAGCAGTCATACAGGTCTGACTTTCGCTTGATAATGTAGATGAACATATATCGCGAGTAGTCATCAGTGGACGTCAGGAAATATTGACATCCTGGCAGAGTTTGAACAGGCAAGGGTCCTGCCATATCTGTGTGGACCTTTTCAAGAGGAAATTTAGCCCTTTCAACTGTATGCTTATTGAATGGATTACGATGGGACTTAGCGTAAGTGCAAGATGAGCAGAAGTAGTCTTGCTTGGGGTTGAAATTGAACCGTCCCATGTCTTTGACGAGTTCAGTCTTCGCTAGATCCTGCATAATACGAAAGCTAGGGTGACCCATTCGTTTGTGCCACAGCATGATGTTGTAGGACGTACCTGAAATGGCCGCATGGACTTGTTCGGTGTCCGTCGGGTGTGCTTCGAACTGGTACAGACGAGTGTCATGGCCAGTTTTGGCTTCGAACTTGATTCGATGGGCAAAGAACAGAACGCACTTCTTGGCGTTAGGGAAATTGATCTTGAACGAGTCACCGACAGCTTGGCTAACGGAGAGGAGATTGTACTTCAGCTCCTTGGCATACAGAACATTGTGCAGTGTGATGACCTGCTCCTTTTCGTTGGTGTTCTTATCCTTCATCGTCACGGAGCCCGTTCCTATAATGGGGACCTGGTGGTTTCCACCAACCCTGATGGTCTTGCCTATGGACGGAGTCAATTTGCCGAACCACTTGGGGTTGGAACTTACGTGGCGAGTGCAGCCAGAGTCGACTGTCCACATTGGGTCATGGTTCACTTCTTCTGCAGTGAGACCCACAGCTTCCACTTCACGACTCAGGTCGAGCGAGTTGATCGCAACGATACCCTATTCACTGGAGTTGTCGTTGTCTTGGTTACGACGGCCATGGAACTTGTTGCGTCCTTGGCTCTTGCCGTTTCCACCACGTTGTCCGTTGCGAGCACCCTTGTTGTTGTTGTTGTTGTTGTTGTTTCGAGGGTGGTTTCCTCCTTTTCCGTTGCCATTGTAGCCGCCCTTGTAGGATGCGATTGTTGAGAGCTCTGTAGTGGCTTCAGCTTGAAATTGGCAGGAAGTACTGTTCCAGCTTTGACCTGGCCGTTTTGGAGGTGACGCTGCAGGATGTAGCAGTCGACCGCGTCACGGTTGTCGCGCCGGCAGTACGAGCACCTTAGGGATGAAACAAGTGCTGACTCCTCCTTCGGTGTCGCTGGTACTGGTTCAGGGACCGTGGCTTGCATAGCTTTTTCAGCACGGGTCTCTCTGGATTCTGGAGTCCCTTGTTTGAGCACGTAGTGGTTGCGCGCTAACTCATGGTGCACCTTGGTCTCAATGTTGCGCTTGAGATCTTCGTACGGGATGTACTTCCTGGCACCCTTCCAGACATTTATCTCTTACTTCCAGTCCGTGGGCAGCGCATGGTACAGGTAGAGTGACTTTTGTTGGTCGCTCTTAACGCTGTCAGTAGCTTCAGTTGCGGCCTTCATGGCGTTCTCCATTTCGTAGAAGAAGCCCGTCAGGTCCGAGCCTTCTTCATACTTCAGTGTCATGAGGTACGACTGAATGTAGTACAGGTCACCGTGAATGGCAGCACCCTCGTACTTGCTACAGATTGTTTGCAATATCTCAAACGCAGCAATCTTAATTTTGACCATGAGGACATGTTGGTCGTCAATGGTCTTGATCAAGAACGCCTTGGCTTTTGCTTCCATGCGGCGAAGTGATCTCGAGCTCAGCTTGGGGCACTTGGCCTTCAGCTTCTCGGCTCGCTTGCGCTCATCCTGCTTCGTGGCAGCGAGCGTCTTGACCACAGGGAGATTCGCCTAGGCCATCTCGACGTCTCCGTCGGCATCTGATGCCGCGGAGCTGCTCTCTGAGGACTCACTCGATGAGGAGTCCGCTGGCGGATCAACACCAGGTGCTCCGATCTCGTCCAGGGCCTTCTTGACGGCTTGATTCTCGTCGAAGAGAGCAGGGTCGAGGTCGTCATCGTCACTGAACTCGGGGTCCGATTCGCCGGCGTAGTCTGCGTGGGTGACGAAACCGAGAAGGTTCTTGCCTTCGGGCGCCGCAGTGATGCGGGTCTTCTAAATGATGAAGTCCCGGCCATTCAGGCGCGGAAAATCGCGGTCGGCGGCGGCGGAGGCTTGCGTTGGGTTCATAACCTGTCAAAGGTTGAGGCTAGAGTAGATATGACTTGAGTAGGAGAAGGAAGATTTCGTTATGACAGAGAGGTTAAGTTGTCGGCACCATGGAGTTCCCCTGGAACCACTAATCTGCCTATCCTGTCTAAAACGATTGATCAGCTAAAGAGAGTTTTGTACGCTACAATAACTTGTGCCATTAGTGTTTTTGTGCATTGCTGTGTAAGTGAGCCACCAAATGGGACACATCTCAACATAGCCCAACTGTTGCAAGAGAGTGATCAAGTTGATGACGGCACCCAAGTTGTTGACGCTCCAGCTGATGATGACGACACCCATGTCGACGAGGTGCCGGATGTGGATTGGGACTGGCTCAACACCGAGTTTGACGCACTCAGTTATGATAACGGTGGTGGTGATGGAGAAAATCGAACCCAAGATGCTGTCCAGCTTTGCAACCCCGTGAAAGTGTTACAGGGTGTCTCATCTGCTACGATGCGCTATCCGACACCAATAACCTTTGGATTTGCAAGGCCTGCCTACAAGCGTATTACCTTAAGTGTTTTAAGCGGTGCATTAACCACGACGACCGATGTGCGCACTGTCGCACGCCCATGGTCATCGAGGTTCAAGATGACGAGGTGCTGGTGGTGGATCATATCCATGCCCCACCGAAATGTTTACTCTGCAAGAAGGCTGAAGATGACAGCGAATACGGGGACATAATCATTGAAGGTCCCCAGTGCTCGCACACTTGTGGAATCAAGTGACTGCGTTGGTATAACCAGGCGAACCTCCATGAGACGCGCCCGGAGAAACTCAAGTGCCCTGTGCGCGTTCAGCCGTTTCTGGTGGACAGGATGTATCTGGATGAAACATCAGCCGAGGAGGACTTGCCCGCGCCTGCGCACAATGCTCCGAGCAACGCGATCGATGATGGATTGGACGAGTATCGGGTGAGCGATTACGCCAGCGATGAAGATGATTCGTCTGACGAGAATTACCACCCAGGAGACAACTAAGCACCCAGCCGCAGAGAGAAAAGGATTTACATGTATGCATAAAATACACAGATCCGTTTTTCACTTGTTTTATGTATGGGTCACATCTGCACTTTTGAGGACAGCTGCACAATTGAGGACGACTGCACATTTGAGGACGACTGCACGATTGAGGACGACAGTATCTACGCTCGCTTACGTTTTCTAATCTCAGCAAGTATTCGGTTTACCGTCAGGTCTCCTTGAACATACGCAGCAAAGTCTGCCTCGAACACGTCTAGGTCATCGCCATACCGGGTGCGAATGAATTCAGCGATGATCTTCATCCGCGAAAGACGCGATCGGGGCAGTTTGCACTCATGTGGTAGCATGTCAACGCCCGCTCTGTACTGGTGGCATGGTGGGTTCGCATGCCAGTACTGGTTAACGTGGCCCCGCCAAGACTTCGCGTCTGGAAGCTCAGATACCAAACGTGCTGGATCCTCCAAGTTTTCGGTCATAGCAGTATCAGCTGTAGCTGTTTCGCCTTCAACAGACGCCTCGCATTCCATACTCTGAGTTGCATGATGACTAGCCCTCACGTTCTTGACCATATCTCAAAGTTCTTCAAGCAGCGCGTCCGTGATATCGCCGACAATAGAAGCCGAAATTGAGGTCACATCTTGGGCTGTCGTATCCTGGAGCTCCCTCGTATCCAACTCCAGTTGGGAGCAACTATAGTCAAAGTCTTGTAGCCCATGTAAAGAGTCCTTACTGGGTAAGATCGCATCAGGAGCCAGTGAATCCCTTAGTTGGTTCTCTTCACGATCCAAAACATCGTCCAGTAGAGACCACGTTACAGTTTCGACTTTCTCACTTTGGCGCCCATCCCGCCCACCACTTCACCAGATTGAGTGACCACCGGGTTTTCCGGGGGCGAACATGAATCTATACTGTGCTCCACCTCGCCGAAAACAGTGCGATGTAAGCCAGATATCGTCACGAAGCAGATTCTTGCTGATCCCTGCAGCGTCAGCAACAATATTTAAAGCCTGTGTGAAGTTGCTGTCTGACATAGGGGATCCCCATTTGATCCCGACGTTAGCAAACGTTACGCTACCACCTGTAGTGTTTGTGGTGCGCTTTTGTCGTTTGAGGACACTCCGAGGAGTCTTTGTCAACGAAGGGAAAGTGTAGTCAGTGTCGTTCCACTTGTGGCGTAGTTTGGTTCGCGCATAGGTAAACCACCTATCTAGGTACGTCAACGCCTCCGCAGCTCGCTCTTCCTTAGGCAGATGATGAAGGGGGTATGTTCGGCTGGCTAGTGGGTCGTGGTCCGTCTTTCGATCACGGACTGCGAAACAGCCGAACTCCATGTCAACACCGTTCTTTCGCGACCTCCGTTGAAGTCCAAGCTGAATATCTCCCTTCTTCATGAGGAGACCCTCATTGATGCGACACATACCGTAGAAAGAGAGCGAACAAACGGCTGAAAACAAACCCGCATCGTCTCATTGAATCTTGAGTCGGACTCCAGGAACGCGATTGTGCGGGTCAACATTGCAAGAGACATCGGGGAAGCGCGATTGGGAGTTCGCTCGAGCTTCTTTGCTTTGCTGAGTCCTGCGAGGATCTGCGTAACTGCTGCAGACCGGGCAGGATTTCCCCGAGGCACGAGTGCTCCATCTGCGGCCGTGTCGACAACCCAGCGGTCGTGTGGATGACCACCTGCTAACATCTCCGGCTTCGTGTAATGCCAACTACTGGCGGCACGAAGCTTCTAGGCGGGCCACTGGGTTTTATTTTTTGTAGCAAGCTGGTTGGTGTATGCTGCTATCACACCTGGTAGCTGGGCAATGCGTTGCTACGGTGGGTTCGGATATCCTTCGGTACTGCAAAACGCCGCAAAGCGTCGAAGGCTGCCGTTGTAGTCGGTCCGCGCCCGAGACTCAAGTCGCTGGTCCGCGAACTTAGCAGCGGCGATGGCTGCGCTGTAGAGACGACTGGTTTCAGGAAGGTCCATGGTATTCGTTCACCCTTCACGAGAGAAAAAGTTGAACTGAACCTGTCGTGCCCGGTGCTCTAGACCCTAGCACTAGCTGTTGTCGTCAATTGTACAGTCGTCCTCAAAAGTGCAGTGGTCCTCAAAAGTGCAGTCGCCCTCGAAAGTGCAGTGGTGTAGTTATATGGTAAATACATAGGAGGATCACGGTAATAATGCACTATTTTATGTGTTGTCATGGCTACTTTAGTGTGGGCACATGGCTACATCATGACGACCAAAATTGACCAATCAAATCGCGTCGCACAGAATTGGTCCGGTCGCACGGCTGGGAGAAGTAAGATGTTTGTTCAATGCATAGTATTGTGGGTTATACTCAAACTGGATTGCGACATTGGCCAATCTCGCAGGACCACATCTCGCAGGCAATCTCGCAAAGCACTTGGTTTTGTATGGAACTCGACTAAGTACGATAGCTGGGTGTGGCCACATGTCACGATTGGACTCAAGAACATATAATTTGGCCATTGCGCGGTTTATGCATGAGTTGGATTTTGTATGCCGTGAAGCTAGTTGGCTCGCTAAACCAGTCAGCATCTACAAATTTAGGCGGAATTTACAATACATAGGTGTTCTAAACAAATAAAGCACACGAACAGCGTTCTATTTGTTTAGAGCACGCATGTCGAATGCGGGGTCAGAAGATAAGTTCTCCACAGATGACGCCTGATCCCCGCGAGTCATCACCAACGCAACGTACGCGCTCTATTAGTTTTGTGGGTTCTACTCCAAATGTCTGGTGGCGATGGGTTCAATCGATCCTGACAATGAATCGGCCAAGAAACTTGACTAAACTATTGGTCGCATACCAAGTATGGACATTTATACTAAGTATGATTGGGGCGTAACATGTGGCATCGAAACCATATTGTATGCTAGGGTCGGTTGAACGACTTGGAATTGTATTTGGCTAATTGAAAGAACCCCAAACAATCGACCCGATTTGGCAAATATTTAAACAAAATTCACAATACCCGAGCTCTTTTATAGTGCAGTGACGAGCCTTCATATTTGTATATTTTGTATCAAAACTAAAGTGATTTGTGTGGGGGCACTAGTTTCAGTATTTAGAAGACACAGGGCATTTTATAGTGCATCGATTTTGATGCAGAACGCGCAAAATGTGTTCGGCCAATCAGATCGCCAGAAATTATGGACTTGAGCAAGTCCTTGTTGCAAAAACAACGTCTGCCTCAGGACAAAACATAACGCCACATGTTGATCCGTCGGCTAATAAATCTTTTTTCATGGACTCCTCCGACACCACTGACACCTCCGCCGCTCTAAGCGAGCAGGAAGTGCTGGCCTCTCTTCCTCCTCCCCCCTCCGCTCTCCCCGACTATCCAGGCCCCTCCGACAATGAACGCAGCGTGTCCGAAGCCACCAGCGACGACACTCCGGACAGCAACAGTCATTCCTCCTCCTCGTCCAAGTTGCCCGCCTCCGCCGTTAAAGCTTCAGCTGCCGCGCGTTCCATGGCCTCCAAGTTGGCCAAAAGTGGGCGTAAAGCTCTGTCGCCTTTATCACACACCGCCAAAAGCTCCACCGTCAAGTCCACGTCGTCTCCAGCCTCTACTGCAGCCCACAATGACGCAGAAACTAGTTCTCCAAGCTCAATCGACGCTGCTATCGCCGATCCATTGGGCTCTGTGGCCTCCGCGGCTGGGTCTTTAACCTCAGGTCTCACGTCCTCATTGGCCAGTGCTTCGTCGTCAATTGGTTCCCTATTGTTCCAAAGCTCCAGTGTCAGCAATGCTGAAGATGTCGAAGAACGTTCAAGTAGTGCTGACCGAGCAGCTGAAGAAGCTGCAACTATTGCAGCCCAAGAGGCGGCGACAGCGGCTGCAGTGTTACGACAGGTGACGGCCCAGCAGAGGATGAGAATCCTGGAAGAATTGGTGCAGCACCGACGCTCGGACTGGAACTACTTGAAGGCCATGCATGAAGGATCCAACTATTGGCTCAATGTGGCTCTGCTAAGGGAGCAACAGGTGATGAACCATCTTGGAGACAAACAGAGTATTCGACGTGGAGCACAGTTCTTTTACTTGGGGATTGGACTCGGGAGGTTAGTTGGAGAGTCGACACACCCGGAGCTGCTGGCCATGGATTGCTGCCAATTACTGGAAGAACTGGAATTCTACTTCTCGTCGTCGACGGTGCAGGGAATGGTGAGATTATGTTGTGGAGTGAATTTGATGAGCACTGAGTGGATACTGACGTCGAACTTGAATATTTATTGTTGATGAAACGGTAGAAAATGATGGTAGCAACGTCGAGTACGCTGCACGAACCTCTGGACAAGGAAAATAGCCCGCAGTACTCTGCCGATGAGCCTTTCAGACCAACGATGCACAAGTGGAACCAGCGACCCGTTTATCGTCGGCTAATGACCCCTCCGATTGTAGGCTAACTCTTTTCATGGGATCCTTCATCAATTATTACTCGGCTGCTAGGATGCTAATATTGCTGTCTTTGTGTATGTTTGTAGCCTTTCCCGCTGGACTACCGAGAGGTGTTGCTGTCTCTATGCGATATCCTAGCGCTCATTTACAGCAAGCTGATCGAGGACAGCAGTGCCTCTGAGAACTTAAACTTGTTTCAGTCTATCATCCGCTTCGATGATCGCATCAAGGTACGCGCCGTGAGTTTTGCGCATTAGAATCCATCGCACACTAACATTGTTTTCGTTTTATGTGTAGAAACTCTTCATCGACCCTGTGAAGAAGGAGTTCTCAGTTGTGGCGTCCCAAGTCATGGATGAGGAAATGCGACTCGTCCGAAAGATGTATGCGTTCGAAGCCCATGAAGGTGAAGGAGCTCGGATCAGCACAACTAGCAGTAGTGCTGCCACCTCAGACAGTCCCTCGGCAACAGTCGACGCGATCAACGCACCACAGTCCATTGAGAGCAGTTAATAGCCGGGCGGCGGCGCCAGAGCTCGACTCAATGCCTTCAAGTCTCATCTACTGTAGAGCTAAAAGCGACGAAAACGAGCAAGGACTGTAATGTTTAGCTACTTTATCCAAGTTGCTGACCTCATGGATTACGGTCGGACTAATCAGACTAAACAAGAGCGTTTGGTTCAAATCGAAGTGATCCGCCAATCATACACGTACATTCAGATATATGTACTACAGCATCGATATACTAGGCCGCCACCGTGAACGTGTTGGACGTGCCTTCGTACGCCGTCAGTGCCCCAAGCAGGTTCTTCGAGTACCCGCGGTGCACGAAGCGATACGTGCCGACGACGCTCGTGCGCCCTCCCTTGCGGATGTTCCACTCGCAAGTGTTCTTGCTCTCGGCGACGAGATAGCGCTCCCAGTGGTAGCGCAGGTCCCAGTGCGCGTCGGTCAAGACGGTGCTGTATGTGCCACCCGAGCCGAGCTTCTGTACGTCGCAGAAGGATGAGACCAGTGTCAGAGCGTTCTTCGGGTGCGCGCCGGCGAACACGGCCGAGGCCACACTGCCGACAGCGTAGGAGCTGGAGGGCTGCGTGCGCACGTAGCTGAAGGAGTACAGCAGCGGTGACGAGTCCAGCACCACACCTGTCTGCAGCGTGATGAGCGAGGTGCGATTGATCTGCAGCGGCTTTGGACCTACATCCAGCGGTATGGACGAGTCGGCCACGGACGCCGCAACTCGAGCGAGCTCCTGCTGCACGGCGGCGAGCTGGTTGGGGCCGAACAGCGTCGACGCGCCTTCGTAGTTCTGTGTGAGGTACTCCTCCTTGGTGGTCATATACTGCGCGTAGGCGTTGCTGATGGCGGCGAGCTCGACTTCGGTCACGCCTGCGCCGGAGAGCGCCGTCTTGACCGTGTCTCGGATCCGTCGTCCAGCCATGGTGGTGGTCTCAAAGTTGGTGACGGCAATGGCGAACTGGCCGATCTTGACGATCTGTACGGGCAAAATGTTTGGCACCCACGGCACGGGCTCCATGAATCCGACGGCCAGCAGCGGCACCTTGTTGATGTTCTGGCAGGTCTGCACCCACTGTGGCGTCTCCTTGATGACGGCGCCCATGGTTGAAGAGCACGTTGGCCTTGAGGTTTCCCTCCGTGAACATGCTGAGGGCTCGGCCATCTTCGGTGCCGGCGGCGAAGTTCTGACCCACGACGGCAGGACACGTTCTGTTGGCGTACGGGTCGGCTGTGGTGGCTGTGACGCCTTTCAACGTGACGTTGGAGAAGTCGACGTACGAGAGGTTGGCGACGACGGAGCCCTGGATGAGCTCCGAGTCTCCGCTAATGAGCGCCGAGAGCGTGTCATACTGGCGCTTGCCCATGATCTCAGCGGATTCGATGGTGGTGTTGCCCTCACCACTGAAGGTTCCGTCTCCGTTGTCGATGAGGTTGGGACTCACGTCGCCGGCGTTGGCGATGCCGATTCCCACGATGACGTCGTCTAGTTCGTCCTCGAGGAGGAACTCGGCGTACCCTTTGTTGTCTCCACTGATGAGGAGGTTGGCTGCGGTGAGACTGGTGGGGTGTACCGGATAGAAGGCCAGTACTCCTCGAAGTTTGCCGGAGCTGCTGAAGAAGTGGAGTGCACGCATGGTGGTGTCGATGTTGCTGGTGTATTGTGCGCGTTCGGTGGCCGAGTTGGCGAGGTAGGCGTCTGGAGATCGGTTCTTGCCGCCTTTGGTGACTTCTCCCTTGTTCCATCGGATGGTGCCGCTTTGGATGGAGTTGTGCGCCGCATCGATTGCACTCATGATGCCGCTAACGATCTTGTCGAAGTTCTCGCTGATGTATCCGAGGATGGAGACGTCATAGAGGAAGTACCCAGCAGTTCCTCCGGGCCCAGCGTGAGTGTGCGTGGCATGAAGGATGACGTTCTGTTCGGTGTAGACTCCGTTGTATTTGGTGGCGAGTTTTGCGAGGACTTCTTGGTGCACGAGTTGCATGACGGACATTAAATCACAATGCACGACAACAATTCTGCTGTTCGTTTCTGGATCCTCAATCAGAAAAGCACGAGCGTACAGACGGTTAAGGATCCCAGCGGTGCTCTCACTTGAGTTTGCAAATCCCATCATAACAACTTCTGCAGCAGGTCCTGTGATATCGCTCTTGCCAATTCCGATGTTGTAAGCTGAGGTTAGCTCACTCAGCAGCAACACGAAGTAGTAGAGGGTGGTAACCCAGCATAGCTTCATCATAGTGATATGCGTTTGAAGAGCGTCCGAGTAAGAGAAGGAAGGTTTGAAAATGATAGCCCTGGAAGTGAGTGTTCTTGGGACGCAGGGTTGAACATGTGTTCATTGGAGTAACTACACCGTTGGCTAGATTAGTATGTTTGGGTCCTGGGCAAACAGGTTTCTACTGCGTGGGAGACTCAAGTTGAAGCTGTCCACGTCCGATTCACGGGTCGATCTTGTCAGGCTTGTGAGGATGTGAAGGTTAGATAAGTATCATTGGTCATACAACGTTTACAAACCAACAAAACGTTTCCATAACTCGGCTTCGAGCAGACTGTCCTGACAGCATGGTTGTTTGCACGCCGTCATGTGTTGAAAGGACCGTAGCTGGTTGCCTCTGAAGCTGTTGCTACAGAGGTCGATGACGCGGCAATAAAAAAAGTTAGCGGATGGAGTGTCTTGCGACCGTCGCGTCTTGACTAGCTTCCAAAACAAGACTAATCCTAAATAGGCGAAATTTAGGATCGAGGAAACCCCACATTCGTTGGCCGAATTCCTGTTGTTCATCATTTTTGAAGAGTGTAAGCGCGCGTAGGCAAACGTTCTCATACACCTTCGACATTGTTTTGCAGTCCGAGACGGCTCACTTCAACTTGATGAGTCTCCGTGGCCGGAGTGCCACTCGCCTGGTTTTACAGGATGAGGCAACGTGGCACTGCATCTCTCCACCGGAATGGATGTTCAAGATGAGCTGACTGCTGCATGTGTGTGCCGGGGCAACCAAACACAACTCGGGCAAGGTTGATCCGTCCTGAGGCAGCACTCCTGCCATTCCCCAACTTGCTTTCAAGCGCTCAAAGCTCTTCAACATCTAACCAAGTCAAGACAGCAGCAATGGTGTCTCACAGACACTTTGTGTCATGCTGGCTGTTCGTAATGCTGCTTAGCACTTTTATCCAGCATGGAGCAGCAACATATAACATCGGAATCGGCAAGAGCGACATCACCGGTCCTGCAGCTGAAGTGATCATGATGGGATTCGCCAACACAGATGAAAGCAACGCTGGTATTCTCAACCGCCTGCATACTAGAGCCTTCCTCATCCAAGATCCAAACACCAGCAAGCGAGTCATGTTCGTTCATTGTGACTTGCACTCCGTCATGCAACTCGTGCACCAAGAAGTCCTCGCAAAACTCGCCACCAAATACAACGGAGTCTACACCGAACAGAACGTCATCCTTCATGCCACGCACACTCACGCTGGGCCCGGAGGAACTGCTGGGTACTTCCTCTATGACGTCTCCATCCTCGGATACATCAGCGAGAACTTCGACAAGATCGTTAGCGGCATCATGAGTGCAATCGATGCGGCGCACAACTCCATCCAAAGCGGCACCATCCGATGGAACAAGGGAGAAGTCACCAAAGGCGGCAAGAACCGATCTCCAGACGCCTACCTCGCCAACTCGGCCACCGAACGCGCACAATACACCAGCAACATCGACACCACCATGCGTGCACTCCACTTCTTCAGCAGCTCCGGCAAACTTCGAGGAGTACTGGCCTTCTATCCGGTACACCCCACCAGTCTCACCGCAGCCAACCTCCTCATCAGTGGAGACAACAAAGGGTACGCCGAGTTCCTCCTCGAGGACGAACTAGACGACGTCATCGTGGGAATCGGCATCGCCAACGCCGGCGACGTGAGTCCCAACCTCATCGACAACGGAGACGGAACCTTCAGTGGTGAGGGCAACACCACCATCGAATCCGCTGAGATCATGGGCAAGCGCCAGTATGACACGCTCTCGGCGCTCATTAGCGGAGACTCGGAGCTCATCCAGGGCTCCGTCGTCGCCAACCTCTCGTACGTCGACTTCTCCAACGTCACGTTGAAAGGCGTCACAGCCACCACAGCCGACCCGTACGCCAACAGAACGTGTCCTGCCGTCGTGGGTCAGAACTTCGCCGCCGGCACCGAAGATGGCCGAGCCCTCAGCATGTTCACGGAGGGAAACCTCAAGGCCAACGTGCTCTTCAAGGCCATGGGCGCCGTCATCAAGGAGACGCCACAGTGGGTGCAGACCTGCCAGAACATCAACAAGGTGCCGCTGCTGGCCGTCGGATTCATGGAGCCCGTGCCGTGGGTGCCAAACATTTTGCCCGTACAGATCGTCAAGATCGGCCAGTTCGCCATTGCCGTCACCAACTTTGAGACCACCACCATGGCTGGACGACGGATCCGAGACACGGTCAAGACGGCGCTCTCCGGCGCAGGCGTGACCGAAGTCGAGCTCGCCGCCATCAGCAACGCCTACGCGCAGTATATGACCACCAAGGAGGAGTACCTCACACAGAACTACGAAGGCGCGTCGACGCTGTTCGGCCCCAACCAGCTCGCCGCCGTGCAGCAGGAGCTCGCTCGAGTTGCGGCGTCCGTGGCCGACTCGTCCATACCGCTGGATGTAGGTCCAAAGCCGCTGCAGATCAATCGCACCTCGCTCATCACGCTGCAGACAGGTGTGGTGCTGGACTCGTCACCGCTGCTGTACTCCTTCAGCTACGTGCGCACGCAGCCCTCCAGCTCCTACGCTGTCGGCAGTGTGGCCTCGGCCGTGTTCGCCGGCGCGCACCCGAAGAACGCTCTGACACTGGTCTCATCCTTCTGCGACGTACAGAAGCTCGGCTCGGGTGGCACATACAGCACCGTCTTGACCGACGCGCACTGGGACCTGCGCTACCACTGGGAGCGCTATCTCGTCGCCGAGAGCAAGAACACTTGCGAGTGGAACATCCGCAAGGGAGGGCGCACGAGCGTCGTCGGCACGTATCGCTTCGTGCACCGCGGGTACTCGAAGAACCTGCTTGGGGCACTGACGGCGTACGAAGGCACGTCCAACACGTTCACGGTGGCGGCCTAGTGTCATCTTTGTGTTCATGCTGCACTACACACGAGGCTTATGGTCGACCCTTCCAGGCTGGAGATGACAATCGCTGTCTGTGCTATCTCGCGACACGTCAGAACGGTCGCAACAAGCGGCAGAGCACCAGTGAGATCGATCGCTTTGCACGAGTTAACTGTTTATCACTTCTCAATTCCCTGTACCAGCGATCCAGTTTTCAAAACTATCAAGGCTTCAGAACACTTATTGTTGTGCTCGGGGGTCTTGCCTGATCGGCGCTGCAAATTGTTTTTCAAACTGGTGTTGTCCTCAGTCTCTTGCAAGGAAAAATATACAACAACTCAAAAATGCAAAAGGCCGTACTCACTGACCCTGCATGCGTAATACCTTCATGCGGCGCTGCAGCATCACTTCCCGAGATACATGAAGTATCTGTAATCCCCCAGACCAGTGTGGTTTAGCGTTTTATGGACGATGATGTGAAGCCAACTCGTAGAAAAACTCGACTCGGCCAATGAGCAGCAGACGTTCTCCTTCGTCGTCATCATTGACTTCAGTAGCACCAATTGCACTTAAGCGCCGATGACGTTGGCGCCGTAGTGCAGTCGTGAGAAACCAAATAAGTTTGCAGTCCCAAAGGAAAATAGTCCAAAGTCGCGATACCAAAGCGGACAGTGTGCTGAGCTCGACATGGCGCCCCATGATAACGCGGTCGATAACTGCGCGGTCTTGAACAATCCAGCGATCCAAAGCGAAAAGTTCCAGAAACAGAATGATCAGTCCGGTTAACTCAAATGCCAACACGAGAAGCATGAGAGTCGACCGTCGGAAGTTTAGCAGGCGCATGGCACTAGGAGGTAACGCGTCGAGCGTAAGAGCCCACAACATCCAAATCCATGCACCCCAGACCCAAACCACCCTTCGATCCCAAGCAAAGAATTCGCACAATGCGAGGGACGCCACTGTGAGTTTTGTAGACAGGAAAACGAAATTGAACGATGAATACAAACGTTTGAGTAGCTGTCGCTGGTAAGCCGCAAAAAAGACCCCACAGAAAGCCAATGAAGCAACAAACGCGAGTTTCTGAGTCCGCGCTAGACCTGGTCGAATGTTGTCGAGGTTCTGGTCCTTGGATACCCACGCAGTCAATGCCCCAAGCATCAGAACACTCATTCCGATATAACCTAGTGCGTGAAATATGTCAAGTAGCACAAGACGTCTCCAGTACGAAGCAGACGACCCTAAGACACGTTCAAGAAAGCGGCCAAATCCTGGAACTAGAGTCTTGAATGCCTTGAAATCCTCACCGACAGCAACGAACTGCAGCTGAATTTTAGTGAGGTTCTGAATGCGAGTACGACGGTTCTGGTGCTGATTGAGCCTCGAAGTTGGTACGTCAATTCTTCCTTTAGCCAGCTCTACCCCGTCCTGCGTACCATTGTGAACTCGCGAGGCCATCCGAGTGTGATAACTGCTGACCAGCGCCTGAACGCTGATTACACTGCCTACTCGTGAGCGAGTAGATCGACCATCGGCCGTGCTCGTGATGACGCTGGATCTGGGAACAGAGCTCGTCCTCCTACCGGTAGCTCGCACGATGGTTTCTCGAAAAGTGGTAGGGCCATTGTTTCTTTTCAGGCGTAACCCAATTGTGCAATAGTAGCTTACGCAGCGACGGCGGCCAGGAATGTAGCTGGTCTGCGAATTGATGCGACGGACTTGTGCAGAGTCCTGTTCACGCACTGTAACCCAGTTCCGATAGACTAGCCGACCAAAGAGTAAAATCATGTTGAGCTGCGTGTTCATCAAAGTTTCACGGACTGAGAAGCCGTACCCGGTTGACGAGTAGGAGAACAAATATGTATCTCCTCCGCCATCATCGTCAACAAGCCTCAAGAATACTGCGATAAACATTGCAAAGTGGGTGCCACAGTTGATAAGACTGGAAATGAAAAGCTGCCGTCGGTCACCCACGAGTGCATCGGACCCGATACTAATTTGCACGATCATGCAGCCGACTAAGACGATAATCACTCGGATGTCATGCAGCATTGCAGTAAAACACACGCCGAAGATGATATTGTTGACAGTGAAGTACCAAAAGTCGTACGTCTTGAAGAGCAAATACAACATTTCGATACGTATCGAGGCCAGGATAAACGTCATGCCCGGTAATTGCAGAATTGGCGCTATGAGTGCCATCACTGATCCAACTCGACGTGGTGCAGTCGTTGTCAAAAGTATAAGCAAGTTTCCGAGCTGTAATGTGACAGCAATCACGTATTTCCATTGACTTCTGAAGGCATTCAGACGCCGAATTTGGTCGTGAGTAAGGAACATTGATTTGAGTGTCTTGGCTGCGTCAAATGCCGGCAAAGTTTCAAGTGGAATCAACTCAAACGTAGGCGATCCTCCTTGTGCAGGCAATAACTCCGAATCCGAGATATTGTTGCCATCATTTCTTCTTGGCCAAGCTTGGCGTACAAGTCCTGTGTTGGGTTGGGGTGCAACCGCATCAAGTCGTATTAGCGATTTTTGGCCTGGCCACGCCCTTGTCTTCATTTGAGTCCTGCAATGTGTGTCCTAAGTGTTGTATTCCTTTCGTGGAACCAGGGACATCGGAGAAATCACCTATCACCAAGTTACACGCCTGCTAGCGTACGTTAGAATCTGATGGTGTTGCAGAACTGTAAGCAGGCTTGAACTTTGATATTTCCTCTCGGACTCTGCTGCGACGAAGACCATAATAACTTCGTCAAACGCATGCTCACCATCGCGCACCTAACGGACGCCACTATTTCTGCTGTCGGGCTGGTGACCAGTACTGTAGCATTCGTTAACGGAGCAATCTTCGTAAGTGAGCTAGCATACAAACACAATTTGTCACCAGGAAAGATCCACCGAGAACATGAATGACCACAGTAGCAGCTCGTCATAAGGATGCCAACCTGTTGAATCCCCTCATCACTCCAACTTGCACAGCATGCTTATCGTGTACGGACATCCGCATGCTTGATTGAAAACACCAACTATTCCCATTTATCGCCTCCAATATCGATACCAAGTCAACCTCGACCACACGAACGTCGCCTTCAGTAACAAGTTGCTGTGCAGTGCACACTGTACACAACTCACCATTCCATTCTCCAGTCATTTTCACATGTAAATGTTGTATGCATTGTGTCATCGGTAGATGCATATTGTTGTGTTCAAATTGTCTTCAGCGGCTGAAGCTCAGCCACACCGATCCAACGAAGCAAAGTAAGTGGGGTTCTACACCCGTTTATCGTCTTCACGCCTCCAATTTCGATACTAAGTATCCTGTCAGCATTCACCACGCTAACGTCGCCTTAAGTAACAAGCTGCACCTCCAATGTTTCCATCTACTATTACTGTTCCTACAATGCCGGCGGGGTTGTCTCCGCCGCGTACTCCTCAGCAGCGTTAGGCAACACTACACCCGTGACAATGTTAAGGTTGCTCTGTTTAAAGAGTGCGTCTACTCTACTCTTAGTAATCTTGATACTGGGCGTGACCCACGTGCCGCACGAGCACTGGGAGCCTGACCACTGCAAAGCTCCTAGACGCGACTGGCACTTGACTGTGGGGCAGTGGATCTTGCCCTCA
Organism: Phytophthora quercina; assembly: GCA_014706105.1. NCBI lineage: Eukaryota > Oomycota > Peronosporomycetes > Peronosporales > Peronosporaceae > Phytophthora > Phytophthora quercina. The sequence continues at coordinate 752,236 of JACBOW010000019.1, read as the reverse complement.
GCCAGCAGTGCCTCATCCATCCAGGGCAGAGTTTCCTCCAGGAAATACGAGGAGCAGGCCACGTGTCCGCCCACATGATGCTTGAGGTCCTTGAGCTTCCTGCGCGTTGCGATCTGGTGCTGCTCCGGCTCGTGTGGCGTCAGCTGCTCGCTCGTGAACAGCACGCAACGACACTTCTTGCACGCGAACTTGGTCAAGGGCGGGTCTGCAGGCTGAGGTGCTGCCTCTTCTTGGAGCTGCAGCGCCACTTGGCGCGGCGACGTTGCATCCGACGTGTCCATTGGTTTCTGTCGTGACTTACAAAAAGGGTCGCCCTGTGTACACAACTTGGTACAAGCCGACACAAGCTCGATCAAGTTGAAGTGGAGGCGATGCTACTACCACAGAAATTGGCCGGACACAAAATTGCCATGTGGATGTATACAGTATTTGTCATTTTGCCGATAAAATGAACAGTAATGAAGGCAGTTTGCTGCATGAACTTCATGCTGGCATGAAGCGAGCAGGTGTTCCCATTGATCAACGGTCTTTTTTCTTCTCAACCTCGAATGTCAATTGTCTCTTCCTGCCATCCATCAGGAAGCCACCTCCATCATGTTATGAACAAGTCGTCACAATTTTTTTGTACAAGGGGACTTGGCAAGACTACATACACATAGCGAGATGGCTCTCTCAGCTCAAAGTGATGGCTCCCAGCAAAAACGATGGGAGCTTTCAGAGTGGCAAGCTACTGGAGAGGGGAGTTCATTTCCAAATTTACTAAACACGAACGTCGGACGCCTCAACCTCGCGACTATCGAAGAAATTATGATGCAGCATCGCCTCGTGGTTTCATTCTTGCTTGGACTGTTTGTTTGTGCCTTAAACCATGCTTCTGCGGCATACAATATCGGCATCGGCAAAAGTGATATCACCGGACCTGCTGCCGACGTCGTTATGATGGGGTTTGCCGATTCAACTGAGAGCACTGCCGGAATCCTCAGTCGACTGTATGCCAGAGCATTCCTCATTGAAGATCCAATCACCAGCAAGCGTATCATGTTTGTTCACTGCGATCTGATGGGTGTCATGCAACTCGTGCACCAAGAAGTCCTCGCACAACTCGCTGCCAGATATAACGGAGTCTACACGGAACAAAACGTCATTCTCCACGCCTCACACACGCATGCTAGCCCCGGAGGGACAGCCGGATACTTCTTGTACGACATTTCTGTGTTCGGCTTCATCAGTGAGAACTTTGCCAAAGTTGTAAGCGGAATCATGGACGCAATTGATGTGGCGCACAACTCGGTGGAGAGCGGAATCATTCGCTGGAACAAAGGTGAAGTCACCAAAGGAGGCAACAATCGTTCACCCAACGCATACTTGGCCAACCCCGGGTCGGAACGCGCCCTTTACAAAAGTAATATCGACACAACAATGCGTGCACTTCATTTCTTCAGCAGCTCCGGCAAGCTTCGAGGCGTATTGGCATTCTACCCCGTTCACCCTACGAGTCTCACCGCGAAAAACCGTCTGGTTAGTGGAGACAACAAAGGATACGCCGAGTTCATGCTGGAGGACGAGATGGAAGATGTGACTGTTGCCATTGGCATCGCGAACGCTGGTGACGTGAGTCCGAATCGGATTGACAACGGTGATGGCACGTTCAGGGGTGAAGGCAACACTACCATCGAGTCTGCCGAAATCATGGGCAAGCGGCAGTATGACACCCTCTCATCGCTCATCAACGGAGCTTCTGAAATGATCCAGGGATCCATTGTCTCCAATCTCTCCTACGTCGACTTTTCGAACGTTAAGCTGAACGGCGTCAAGGCCACAGCCGATGCCCCGTACGCCGATCGCACATGTCCTGCCGTCGTGGGTCAAAACTTCGCCGCCGGTACTGAGGATGGCCGCGGACCTAGCATGTTCACGGAAGGCAATTTGAAGGGAAACGCGTTCTTCAAAGCTGTCGGAGCCGTCATTAAACCAACACCAAAGTGGCTGCAAGACTGCCAACACGTTAACAAAGTGCCGCTATTTGCTGCTGGACTCATGGAGCCCGTACCATGGGTGCCAAACATTTTGCCCGTACAGATCGTCAAGATCGGCCAGTTCGCCATTGCCGTCACCAACTTTGAGACCACCACCATGGCTGGACGACGGATCCGAGACACGGTCAAGACGGCGCTCTCCGGCGCAGGCGTGACCGAAGTCGAGCTCGCCGCCATCAGCAACGCCTACGCGCAGTATATGACCACCAAGGAGGAGTACCTCACACAGAACTACGAAGGCGCGTCGACGCTGTTCGGCCCCAACCAGCTCGCCGCCGTGCAGCAGGAGCTCGCTCGAGTTGCGGCGTCCGTGGCCGACTCGTCCATACCGCTGGATGTAGGTCCAAAGCCGCTGCAGATCAATCGCACCTCGCTCATCACGCTGCAGACAGGTGTGGTGCTGGACTCGTCACCGCTGCTGTACTCCTTCAGCTACGTGCGCACGCAGCCCTCCAGCTCCTACGCTGTCGGCAGTGTGGCCTCGGCCGTGTTCGCCGGCGCGCACCCGAAGAACGCTCTGACACTGGTCTCATCCTTCTGCGACGTACAGAAGCTCGGCTCGGGTGGCACATACAGCACCGTCTTGACCGACGCGCACTGGGACCTGCGCTACCACTGGGAGCGCTATCTCGTCGCCGAGAGCAAGAACACTTGCGAGTGGAACATCCGCAAGGGAGGGCGCACGAGCGTCGTCGGCACGTATCGCTTCGTGCACCGCGGGTACTCGAAGAACCTGCTTGGGGCACTGACGGCGTACGAAGGCACTTCAAATACATTCACTGTAAGTGGATAGTTAGCGCAAGTATAAATCCTTGCAATGTCTAACATGAAATGGTTAATGTAGCCATCTGGTAATGCGGATCGTGCGTTTTGATTGGCAAATTGATCTTTTGGTGTGGCGCACACAGGTGTTAGGAGTGCAACACGTGGGTGCAAGGATTCCGTCGCTGCATCGTCGGTTCACTCGCAGATTTCCCCCTGCAACCCAAGCACCGACATCAACCATGGCGATGCCCACGAACCCCACCGAGAAGGTGCCTCCCCCAGCCCTCAAGGTGCGTTTCCCCCGCCTTCTTATACGTCAATTGTACCAGTGGAAGCTTATATTTTTTATCCTTTTTCTGACATATTTTCATCAATTTAATGCACAGGCGACGGTAGGCCCGAACCCGACGACGAACCGCGGCGCCCCCAGCGTACTGGGCATCCACCCGAAGGAGTCTAAGCTCATTTACTGCAGTGGCAAGCTTGTAGTCGTGCGCAACCTGGACGACCCGACCGATGCGTTCGTGTACAAGGGCCACAACGAGCCCACGACTGTGGCCAAGTTCTCCCCCAACGGCTACTGGGTGGCGTCGGGTGATGTGTCTGGCAAGGTACGCGTGTGGTCGTACGACAATCCAGAGCACACGCTCAAGTTGGAGATCCCAGTGTTTGCTGGTGAGATCAAGGACCTATCGTGGGACCCGGACAGCAAGCGGATCGTCGCTGTTGGTGATGGGCGCGGCCTCATGGCTCGTGTCTTTATGTGGGACACTGGCAACAGTATTGGTGAGATTGTGGGCCACCAGAAGAGAATCCTCAGTGTGGACTACCGCCAGACGCGTCCGTTCCGCATCATGACGGCCAGTGAGGACTTCAACGTGTGCGTGTTCGAGGGCCCGCCCTTCAAGTTCAAACAGAACAACAACAACCTGCACTCGAACTTTGTTAACTGCGTGCGTTTCTCACCGAACGGTGAGTTGGCCGTCAGTGTGGGCTCGGACAAGCTCATGTGCCTGTACGACGGTAAATCGGGTGAACTTGTGGACAAGTTCCCGGCCGCGCACCAGGCTTCGATTTACTCGGTGTGCTGGAGTCCCGATGGTACGCATCTGCTGACCTCGTCGGCTGATAAGACTGTGCTCCTGTGGGATGTTGCTTCGCGCAGCGTTGTTACTAAGTTCACGTTCGGCGGTGCCAAGCCTCAGGTCAAGGACATGCAGGTGGCTGTGGCCTGGTGCCAGAACCACCTCATTTCGCTGAGTCTTTCAGGTGACCTCAACTTCCTGGACGTGGAGAACCCGTCGCAGCCGAAGCAGATCGTGCAGGGCCACCAGGTGAGCATCCTGTCGCTCGCCACAGAGCCGACGCAGAACCGCATCCTGACGGGCAGCTACGACGGCGTTGTGTGCTCATGGACGTCGAAGGCCGCCACGGCGCTGGCGGGCACCATCCACACCGCCAAGATCACCGGCATCGCCGCCAACTCGAACCATATTGCTAGCAGTGGCTGGGACGACCAGCTGCGCTTCGCTAATGGCAGAGAGTACACCGCCGCTACGGCTCTTAATGCGCAGCCAAACGGTGTGGCGCTCACGGAGTCTGGCCTTGCTGTGGTCAGCAGCAACAAGGGTGTGAAGCTCGTGCGCGATCAAAAGTTGGTCTTCGAGACGCCAGAGTTTTCGTGGACGCCCACTTGCGTAGCCATCTCGCCGTCAGAAGACCTTGTGGCGGTCGGCTCGCAGGAGGACATGAAGATCCACCTTTTCGACGTGGTGAACGGCTCTTCCTTGGTGGAGAGCGGTGAGATCGCGGGCCACCTTGGTGCGCTGACGTGTGTGTCCTTCTCGCCGGATGGATCTCTGCTCGCTGTTGGTGACACGTACCGCGAGGTGCGCGTGTGGGATGTGGCTTCGCGCTCGGCCAAGGTACAGGGCATGTGGGTTTACCACTCGACGCGTGTGACGAGCGTTGCCTGGGCTCCCAGCGGCAACTTTGTTGCCAGCGGCTCTCTTGACGAGCGTATCTACATCTGGGACGTGAACAGCCCTATGAAGAAGCGCTCGTTCGATTTCTCGCACAAGGATGGTGTCACCGGCGTGAGCTTCGTCTCGGAGACGGAGCTTGTCTCGGTTGGCAATGATGCCTGCGTCAACTACTGGGACCTGTCCGCCTAAGTTGAGTCACTTGTTATTGCGAGCTGTTTGAACTGAATCAATTCTTCGAGTGCCTCAACTTTAACACTACCAGGAACGATAGCGCGGAAGACACATGAAAAGTAGCGAGAGTAGCGTTCAAATTGCAATCCCACGTAATGTAAATGAGCCAACCGATAGTTTGTTCCTTCATGTGCCGTCACCATCAGTTCCTAGCAACACCTTTTCATTCCATGTCATACATAATGACACCACCATCATCTCCCGCGGCGACAAGGTGGTTCGCTGACGCTGCGATCGCTCTAACTGCTGCCTGGTTTGCCCCAAGTCCATACAAAAGTTTCCCCGTCTTCCAGTTGTGAACGTGAAGCATACCGTTCCCAGCGCCGCTGAAGCACAATTGGCTACGAACGTGCATGGAATAAATGAAGTCCATGTGTTCTGTGAAGCTGTACGTGACTCCGTAGGATTGCCTCTTGTCTAGTACGTTGATGACTCCATCTGCACCGCCTGTGATAAGCACGTTTGGGTCGTCCGTTGGCCCACGAAGAAAGCCTACAGCGCCAGATTTACCGCTGCGTGGGTCTGTATGAAGCTCCAGCGAAAACGCTGCCCCTTTTTGCCTAGAATCCCACACTCTTATAGCTCCATCTTGACCTCCCGAGAAGAAACAGGTTGTTGGCTCTTCGCTGTGGCTTCCTAGCACGCTGGTTGTGTGTCCTCGATGCGCATTCGCGTACTTGCGGAGGGCTTTACTTGCTTGAAGGTCAATTAACTGCACGCCCCCATCGCGATCACCACAGACCGCCTGTTGTCCCCCAGAAAGCAACGACACGTCCAGTATCGGTGCCGTACCAGCTTTCATAACAGTAACTTCGCGCTGGCGGCTTGAGACGCGTCGACTGACATTCCAAAGACGCAGCATCTTGTCATAGCCAGCGCTCACAACCATCTCGTCGTTCAGACTCAGGACACACGACACCGACCCACTATGACCGAGCAAGTCCTCGCACTTGACGCCTGTCGCGTCCCATAAACACAATTTACTGTCCATGCCGCCACTGACAATGCGTCGGCCTGGTAAATGCGTGACACATGTGACCCACTCGGTATGCCCGAAAGTCTTTGTGTACAGCGTCCTTGGGCGACTACTCCCAGCCCCGCGGGATGCTCTACCTGAAGAGGAAGAGCTGTTGCTTTTCACTGGAAGTACGTACAGCGCATGGTCGCTGCTTCCCACAACCACCTCGCTCTCATCGGCGCTCATGCTCATACACATGAGCGGTTGTGCTGAGACGGCATGAACCTTGCCTTCCGGAGCGAGCGGCCCCTGTAGCCATGCGCCATTGAGCTCCGCAGTCGGATCTGCTGTAGATGACGCCTGCTTGGCTGCAATACGCGTCATCTTGCCCGCATTCGACCCGCTTGACGACTTTACCGAGGCTTCTTCGATATCTCGCCTCTCGATGCGTGTTCGCGCTGCCTCCGCCGCTGCAAGTTCCTCGAACGCTGTGTCGAAGGCCTCCATGTAGCGGTCATTCTGGCGGTGGGAGGCGCTGGCACTGTGCGCGACGCGAGCGGCGCCGTGGCTGCCGTGGCCGTGCGGTGGGCGAACCTTAACGCGGGAGAGGGCGTCGCCCAGGTCATCGGACTCCACCTCGAGTCCGGACGACGCGTACTCCTCGAGGCGCACGTGGTGGCGGTCCGACATCGCTCGGGATCGCAATGGCTCCCTAAGATCGTTTTCGTGTGGTCTTACACAAGTTATTACATATAAAGTGCATCTACATCGACATGTCGCATACGGTAACTTCAATGAGAGACTGCCGGACAAAGTTACCTCGACGTCACGTCGGACGTGATCCACTGCGAATACGTCCCTGTTTGGAGCGGAATCCGGCGATACTTTGCCGGGACACTACGGTCAGTGGATACCCGATCCAACCTGGATTATTCCAAGCGCACCAACGAAAACGCTATGCTGCCTAGCATTGCTGCGATTGTTTCAGCCAAGGCTTGTCGACTACGGCACGGACGTGGCAAGGCCCGTTGGCTTTCATTGACAACCGGTACACGAAGTAGCAATGGGCGTGGCACTTGTCAATAGCAGGAACTGCTGCGACGCACGCGTGCGTACTGCAGCTTGGAGCCGTCGCTCATCCAGATTTGCGGCAATTTTTCAAGCGCCGCCTGTGGCTTTGCCCTGGTGACTGTGAGCATGCAGCACCACGTTGAAGCTCCAGCCCGACATTTGGCCAGCGCCGCCCACGTGGCGCCATGATATGTACTGCAAGCATCGGCAAAGACACGCTTTGTAAATCAACGCAAGCGGCGCGACTACACTACGAACGTTTCTTTTGACTTACATTTTGTATGTACATGTAGTTTTAGCCAATCAGCGTCGCGCTCATAGGACGGGTGGCATTTATCATCTTACAACTTAGCCCTGGTAATAGAGCTCGCTACGGCCGAGCTAGCACTCATACAGACCGAGATTGTGTTTGGTATACAGGTCTGTAGCCTTTCACTAGGTAATCTGGCATATGGCTGCTACAACCGCATACTCGCTTCGCTAGGAGCCGAGCAACGAAGCCCTTCCGTTTTCACCCCCTCTTATTCGAATGTTTGCACCATCGACGTTTCAAGAGATGGGTGAGTGACGTCAAACTTGCTATGCGACGGCTGGTATTAGTTTGTGGAGGGTATGGTTCGCCGACATTCACTCTCCTTCACTTCCGCATTGGCAGGAGCAGCAGCAGCTTTCCCGTAGTCCGCCAGCTTGACCGCGCACTCCCAGCGCTTTAGCAGCACAGCACAGAGGACCGTCTTCGCATTACCGGACACCGCGCGGAAGAGCAGAGCGAGCGAGAGGCGGCAGTGGGGCGGGGCGTGCGAGTAAGTGGCGACCGACGATAGACAGACGAGCGAGGGGGCTGGGCTACCGGACCCACCTAGTGTGCGTCCGTGGGTTCTTCCTCTCTCTCGTATAAGTTGGCAGCGTGTCGTAAGTTGACAACACCGGGCCACCAGCCCAAGACGCCCGGAATTCTGCCCATGAGCTCCTTCGCCTTCGGCCTCGCCAAGAATGGGGTCAACGGGCTTCCTGGCGTGCGGCGCGCGGCCACAGCTTCCCAGATCGGCGGGCGTATGCCGTCGCCCAGCTCCCCAGTGAGTGCCGAGAGCGGCACGGCTGGCGGCTGGGGTGGCGACGACGCGTTCGACGAGGCTGTGGTCGGCTCGCCTGCGCCCTCCATGGCTGCCATGCCGCGTGTGGCTTCGTCGCCCATCGCGTTCGCAGACTTGGGCAGTGACCAGGCGGCGCTGGCGGCCAAAGCCGCCGCAGCACGTGCGGGTAGCGTGACCAGGAAGGTTGAGACGGCACAGGGCGGAGATGAACTGCACCCGAGCAAGCGCGGCACCTCAGTGGACAAGACGAACCCTTTCATTGGGTACTTCCAGACAGGGACGAAAGAGAATGATGCGATAGCGGCGGCGGTGACGGGGACCAAGATGGCGACGTCTCCGATGCCGTCGCCGCCCACAGCGCCAATGCGCCGTGTGCCCATCCGTACGCAGAGCAGCGCGACGCTTTCGTCCATGTCATCATTTTACCCGTCGGCGTTCTTCACGCCGCAAAAGAGGGTGACAGAGTGGCTAGGCTCGCAAGGTAGCCGCCTCCCGACGTTCTTTAAGCAGCGAGACGCGAAGGAGTCGACGCAGCAGAAACAGCAACAGGATGAGCAGAAGAAGCGTAAGGCTTTCTTAGAATCGTTGGAATTGGAGACTCCAGCATTGGCTGTGCGGGCTACGACTGATCATAATCAAGAGAAACAGGTGCAGCACCACAGGGCCTCTTTCAAGCGTACGGTCTCGATGCCAGCTGCCATGTCTGCGAAGGCAGCGGCAGCAGCACTACCGCCTATCGTAACTTCGGCGGCGGCGATGGAGACTACTGTTTTTACCACCACGTTAAATCTTGATGATGCCTGCACTCCGAACTCGCGCTTTGAGCAAGATTTCGAGGTTGTGGGCTCTCTTGGTGAAGGTGGACAAGGCTCTGTGTTCAAGGTGCGAAGCAAGGTTGACGGATGCTACTACGCTATCAAGAAGGTGGTTCTTCCTCGCGCTACCGAGTTTGATGCTAAGCGCGCGGAAAGCCAAGCATTGCGCGAGGTTCGCTTGATGGCGTCCATGGCTCCGCATTCCAATGTGGTGCGCTACCATACAGCTTGGACTGAGGTGGATGAGTGTGTTCCTCACAAAAGTTCGTCGACGGAAAGTGTCCGTGGTTCGGATGTGCCGTCACTGGAGAGTGACTGTGGCCCTCAAGCCCTGCAGCGCCAGCAACTCGAACTGCTAGACGAGGAGGCTGAGCTGCGTATGAGCGGCATGGATGCTGCTGATCAGTCGTTCTCGCTTGATTTTTCGTCCAATTCTCTTAGTTTTGACGAATACTCCTCTCCGGGATTCACTTTCGAAGACGAGGGTGAAGATGAAGACTCAGTGGGCTTGTGTGTTGATGATGAGGCATCTTTCGGTCAACCCAGAGAGCTGAAGAGCGAGGTTAACGCCGCCCCCCATGTTGCTCTAGCTGAGCCGGTGGTCATGAAGTCACAGGTTATTCTGTACATCCAAATGGAACTATGTGGGACGGCAATGAACTCTGTGCCTTCAACTCCGACTGCTGCCCGCAGTCATGAGCCAATCCACCAACTTTTGGACCAATTGAAGACGCCGCAACAAGAGCGACAGCAGTTTGGCGAAGAAACACACTCAAACCTGGGAGCATGGCTCCGATCTTCTCTGGAGGAGCGGTCAGCGTGGTCTAACACGTCCAACGTTCACCAGGAGGGTCTGAGGCTGTTTCTTGGTGCAGTTCAGGGTGTTGCCCACATGCATTCCTACGGCGTGATCCACCGAGACTTAAAGCCGGACAACATCTTTATCCACAGTGATCTTGCGAAGATTGGTGATTTCGGTCTATCCAAGTCTGTTTTCTCGGACAGCTCGTCTGACGGAGCTGTGTCCCCACGCGAACGTCTGCAGGAACTGGGGCTCAGCGACGGTGATCATACGACGGCGCTGGGCACGTTCACGTACGCGTCTCCTGAGCAGCTGGGGTACCGCTTCAGTAGTAGCAATGTGCTGAAGAACGCCGCGACTCGTCTTAAAAGCGCCAAGTACTCGATCAAGTCGGACGTCTTTGCGCTGGGTGTGATTTTGCTGGAGCTGTGCTGCCCGTTTAGCACGATGATGGAGCGCTCGCAGGTGCTCACGGGTGTGCGTCACGGCGTTGTGCCTCAGAAAGCGCGACAGCACTTCCCTATGGAGATGGATTTGGTGTTGCGCATGACGTCAATTGACCCTGGTGAGAGACCTACAAGTGAAGAGGTTTGCGAGCAGCTACGCAAAATAAAGGCAGCGTCAAGCACTACGGTTACGCCAGCATCAGCTCTGGAGGAGTTGCGCGAGCTGCAGGCAAAGCTCGCAACCGCTGTCCGCCAGGTGCGTGACCGCTCTCAAGCTACTCTTCAACTCGAGGCTCTGGTGTCCGAGTTGAATGACAAGGTTCAGAACGTGGGCATTGCTCTTGCCTAAGGAAACGAGCATCGGTCCCGTGGCGTGAAGGCCATGCAGGGCTCGCAGTGTGGAAAATCCTGAAAACCAACGAAACAGCGAATAACAACGGCGAAGCAGTGCGAGGCAAGCGACTCTGGCAGATTCCTCGAGGAGGCCTGGCAGGTAGCGACCTCGCTAACTAGTGGCTTTTTGTGTGTGCGAAGTAAAACAATCAGCACCCACGAAATCGTGCGTGCGTGAAATGTACAATGGTCCAAGCAAAAGTTGAAAACGATGCGAGCGCAGACTTATGAGCATCGAGCGCCATTCTAACATGGTGACAACTAGGCCGAACACAATATTCAGAGGCAAACTCCTCTTGTAAATCATATAGCATTATTGTGAGGCATCAAAGTAGTTGATGAGCATTCTGCACTTCATCCACTACGCTCGGAGCAGACACTAGCAATTGCTAGGGAAGGCGTTGAAGAAGTGGTATTGCTGGTCTCGGTCAAAGACGCCAACCATCGTGCCGCAATCTGAGCATGCCACTGGGTAAAACTCGTCTTCTTGCAGCAACCGAGCAATCTGCTGGCCGCTTGTGCTTGACTTATTGCCTACAGCCAGAGTCTGCCGCTTGTGGAATGGTAGAGATGCTGGCACGCGGCTACCTTCACTCGACGTGTACGTCAGAATTTCATCTTTCTTGACGCGGCAGTTGATCGCTGCAGACGCTCGATACTGGTTGGTGTAGGTCGCATGTCTGCAAGCACAATTAACCGGAAACCCTGTTAGCATTTCCATAGTAGCAACACCAACGTAGCAGCAACGTCTACCTTTCACAAACCATGCACACCGTCACGAAGCAGCAAGGACAGCACAGCGTAGCATCCGTCTCGGGCTTCGCAGCACCTGCATAGATTCAACAAACATTGTAAGCATAATTGCCTCTTCTTCTCATTGTCAGCAACGCTGACTCAGCATCAAACTTACGCAAGTTCGTTTGCACCCACTGCTCGTCTGCGTCATCGAGCTGTTCATCATACAACGGATCCGGCTCAACTGTATCATTCTCTTCATCTTCATCATACTCGTCATCCTCTTCCGCTCTCTTTGCAGCAGGATCTCGTCGTTCCAAGTTCTTCTCCGGTGCATGAACTTCCACCCGTCCGACCACCGGAGCCTCCAGTTCCACCTTCATCTCGTCTGCAAACTTTACCACTTTCTTATGTTGCACCACGAACCGGAATGGGGCTTCTCCATAGTTTCTATCACTCACCCCACCGTCTGTAGCAGCATCCAGAGCTTCTTGCATTTGCGTTCTGCGTGCATTATGTTGCTCCAGAGCTCGAGGGGAGACCCTCAGTTCTTCACCTCCTCCGAGGTCGAACACCCCTGGAGCTGGAGGTTTAACCTGTTCTCGAGTCTTTTTAGCCTCTTTGTGCGCCGATTTACTGCCGTTTAAACTGCCGATGGGCGTTAAAATCTTCGATAAGGTGCCGATGGAGCTCGAGGACGCGAACACAGAGGCCAATTCGTCCACCGGGTCGCGCTTTTTAACCTCTACAGACGACGCTGGAGCGTCCTCAACGTCGCTCATGGACTCGTCACTGGGTAGATAAGCGAAATAGTCCTCGGTGTCGGCGCTGTAGGCCGAGAAGGCCACGTCGTCGCCGCCATGACGCCTCGGCTGGTGCATGAGCACTTTGTGTGGAAAACGCGGATTGGCGACATCATTACGATACATCGCCGTAATCGGACGAAGTGTGTGATCTTTTGGCTTTGAGCTGCAATTGGCGAGTCTGTACTGACATCATATTTGTGGCATTGTTGAAGGCGTTTGCGTTGAAGGAGAGACATGACTTGATGTCCTGAAGGAGGCGGTGACTCTGGGCTTCAGTATTTGCATCGTGCCTGTGACATAATTACTCAGCTCGATCTCTTGGACAAATTCCGATGTGGGGCTTGTTGCCAGAGTGCGGGTGATTTGGAGACGGTAGCAGCTCACGGATATGTCCATGTTGTTTCGCAGTACAATGATACACTCCGTCTTGTAGGTACTAAGTACCCGGGTTCTGCAATTTTGAGCTAACCAGCAAGTTGAAGTGCTTGTACTGTAACGGTTGGATGTGCCATGAAGAGTCGTAGAGTTGATGGCTAAGAACGTGAGCTTAGCTAGTGAGACGTACGAGGCGTTCAAGGCGCGCAAGCGGAAGGAGTTCTACACTCGACATGCCGGTCGAACGCATACTACACAGCAGAAGCTGCTACGAGTGCATATCCAACATTTTTTGGTGACTGTAGGAGCGGAGATTGACCGGGAACGGGGAGCTGACAGCGGTGTTGCGCAGCAAAAAGAGAATGGTGACACCAAAACTGATGGAGTTGACGTGGTCCGAAGTTTTGCCAATGAACAGAAGCGTTTGGCTATAGCTCGAGAGGCAACCAAGGCAAAACGACATCGATCTGCACGAACGATCCAAAACTTCGTTCGCCGTCGTAGACAAGTGCGGGGATATGAAATTAGAGAGAATGAGGAAGAGCTGTCCTCGACCTCCAGTCTGATCCCTTTGATAGTTGAGATTGAGAAACTCGCTGTGCCTCAAAAAGCTATAGCCGAGATTATTCCAGCCATTCCGGTAGATCCGCTACCTAAAGCCACACTTCCTCCGTATGAAGTCGTGATCGAGCTAGTTGCTGCTCGCGGCCTAGAATTGGTTTTCGCGCCTATAGGGGCATTGGACGGGAAATATATCGAAACAGAGCTGCTACTGAAGCGGCAGTCTACTGCCATCGCGCGGGTTGTACCGACAAAACAATTTGTTTCAAGCTTCCAAGATACCAAAGCGGAAATTCAACTCCACGACTGCTCGCTGAAATTTTCGTTAGATCTGAACAACGGTATGAGGCATGGGCTCGCTTCACCTCAAAGTGTTATTGATGAATTGAGCGCTACTGTGGTAGTAAAGACCACTGAGAATAGTGGCGGAAGCAACTCAAACATTTTGGGCGTTGTTGGAATCCCATTGTCGCTGCTCGAGACGCCATTCGCGACTGAGTATGCTTTATGTCGATGGTTTCCCCTGGAGAAAGCTTATCCAGGCCACATTGTTCGTGGTGACCTTCGCGTTAGTGTTTGCTATTTAATGCGACAAACAAGTTCCGACAGCATCACTATGCTTCCCTACGTAAATACGGCAATCCCAAAGACGACAAGCAATGAGGCTGAGGTCCAGCAAAACCGGAAGAAACCAATTGCCCGGCGAGTTAAAAAGACACCAGGTACTGCAGTCACTCATCAAAACTTGCCGGGCAAGTCTTTTCAGCGGAAAAGAGCCAAACAACCACCAGCAAAATCTGACAAGCGGAATTTTCCTGTGCTTTCGCTCAAAGATGCAATGTCGAGTCCAATTGGTCGGATATCTCGCGCCGAAGCGCTATCCCCTCCACCCTCTCCATCTTCAGTAGCATCATCATCAACTGGTGAAAGTATTGAGTCGCCTATACCTGAGCGTCAAACTAAACCAAGTCGACGCTTTTTCCCTCCAAAGAGGAAGCAGAAATTCAGCAAACCGGTCGAGAGCGCACCGACGAAAGATGAACAAGTGGTAGAAACCAAATCAAACTCGCCGCAAACGCCCCCAAAAAACTTTCTCAAGCGCAATCCGTACAAAGTAGTCTTTCACAAACTGGATTGGTCTCGTGTGGCGTCGAAAACCGACAGCAATTTGCCGACAAGCGGTAATAGTCGTTCGAACCCCGGTGTTGCATCTCAGTCGTCCAAGACGTCACGATCCTCAAGTCAACTGTCGAATTCTTCTATCACAACCAACAGCAGTGGATATGCAGGAACGGAAGCAGAATCAACCATCACTTCAAAGTCTGACGCCTCCATTGACGAAGCTACCGCACAAAGGTTGGCAGCACTTGAAACTGCGATGTACGAGCGGTGTGGTGTCACGCGAGAAACAGCGTCACTGGCACGATTCAAGTACCAAACGGAACGGAAGAAATTTGTGGCTACTCTGCAGAGCCAAGTGCAAACTCGACGAGATATGGAGACTAGCACGGAATCAGATCAGCCTCCAAGCCTAGATAGCGGCGAGGTCAAGACTTGCACCGCAACCTCGGAGGCTACAGTGACGGAGCTCTGGAAAAAGCTGTCGGGCGATTCGTCAGGGCAAATCTATGCGTCGATGCTGAGGAACCTCATCGAGAAGGCTACAAAACCTATAGAACCCACGGAACCCGGTATTGCCAGTTGATAAAAACTGCAACTTCAACTTGCCGTGCTTATCACATCAAAAGCTACCTGTTGTTTGCCACGACCGAGAGATCCAGTGTAAAAGCGGGCTAGCACAAATGTCATGCCGGTGCAGGAGTACATCAGCTCCCCGCCAGTCATTCGTTCGGCGATGTGACCTTCCTCCCTCGCACGTCACATTTTGTCCTGATTCTCGTTTTCACTTGGCTTTTGTATGCCTCCCGCAGTCCCACTATGCGGGTTTCGACCAATCCGTATCGGATACCGTCTTTAATCGCACGCTGATTGGTTGAGAGACAAGGGATATCTTTCAGCTTTCTTTTTTTCTTGCCTGCAAGGAGCCCACAATCGATCCAACCGCGAAGGACGCAAGTCGAGGACATCAGTCAGGCTTTAGACACTCTTCCAACAGCAGCCATGTCGTGTGGAACGCGGGAGGCGCTGGTCTTCGGCATGGGCCTAATTACCGGCACAGGCACCACTTTGCACGTTACTGCAATGTCTTTGTTTTTGCGTTTAGCACCAACTAACCAAAATGTTGTTGCCAATCTGCCATTTGTCATTTTTGCAAATTTGTCGTTGCAATTGATTACCTAAACCCAGAACTGGCAAGGTGCGTTTCAAATGAAAATGAAGCATGGTCGGTTTAACACTAGTCTAAACTGACACAATCCTGTTGCGTTTTGCCAGATCTTGTACGGCGTGGACTCCGTGGGTCTTGACGGAGAGGTGAAGAAGTTCGAGAAGCCAATCTTCCAGACGTGGCTCATGTTTTTGGCCATGGTCTTCGCGCTGCCTATTCACTGGGCCTACCACTACCACGTCGAGCGACAATGGCGTCGCAATCGCAACGGGAGTAAGTGGCAAATATCTTCCTTACCTTCAACATCTAATCCTAACCCTCTCGTTACCTTGCCAATTGCCAATAGTGAAATACCGGTATCGGATTCCTCGCAAAATGTATTTCTTGCTGGCACTCCCCGCAGCTTTTGACCTTTTGGCAACATTTGTTGCCAATTTGGGGCTTCTCTACGTCACCGTCAGTGTTTTCCAGTTGATGAAGTGCACAGTCATCGTTTTCGTGGCGTTACTCAAGGTTTTCGTACTAAAAGACCGACTTCGCAGCTACATGTGGATCGGTATCGGTCTCAACATGCTGGCAGCATTGATGGTAGGTGCCACAAGTCTCGCAGACGCTGATAGTCAAGACAACAATTCCGCCAACCAACATCCAGCATTCGGTGTCTTTATGGTTGTGCTAAGTTGTGCAATCCAAGCGGTGCAATATGTCTTCGAAGAGAAACTTATGGACGAAGGTGACAGTGCACCTCCTCTTGTGGTCGTGGGTATGGAAGGTGTCTGGGGTCTGGTGCTAACCACGTTCATCGTTTACCCAGTTGCCTATTTTGTTCCGGGCAATGATTTGGGTTCGAACGAAAGATTCGACGATGCGTATCAGATGCTCATGAACAGTGGCTTGGCTCAAGTGGTTGTCCTCATTTATCTGTTGGTGATTCTTGGATACAACGTGTTCGCCGTGTCGGTCACATATCTATTGAACTCCATTTGGCACGCGATTCTGGACAATTTCCGCCCCATCACAGTGTGGGGAACCGATTTATTGCTATTTTACTTTTTCACTCAAGGAGAATTTGGTGAACGTTGGACGATTTGGAGTTGGCTGCAGCTTATCGGTATGCTCACGTTGTTGGTTGGCACGGCAGTGTACAACGGTACTCTGCGTCTACCGGGCTTCGTGTACTTGGAGCCATTGGAGGAAGCGATGACGCCGATTCGTACTCCGGAAGCTCTCACTGCGTCTGCGTTCTCTCGCTCGCCGTTGATCACGCGTAACGCCATGAAGGCTGCGGAGATTGCACGTCGAACGCCCAATGCCAATGATCGTGACCGTGTGCGGCGTGAGTTCATGACCGAGTATCAGCCTCTGGGTGATGCGGAAAGTCGGCGACGTATTGACCCTGCTGGACACACGTACGGATCACTCGAGACTTAATGAAGCTGATTTTGTCAAGGTGCGCAGTAGTGAATAGCAATGCTGTGTCAATAGAGCAGATGTGAGCGTTTAAACTTGTGATGTGGAAAACGTTTGCTTACTTGTGATTAGAGGGATGGGAAGCTCATGGTTTTCTTTTTCGCAGTGGTCAAAAAGCGCTTTTGCAGAGCCTTGAGTTCTTCGACTTGTGCACGCAACTGGAAGTTTTCACGTTTGAGCTCGACGTGGATCGCAAAGACACCTGCGTCGGCGGTGTCGGCCTTGCGTTGTGCAATTTCGTTGGCGAGTTGCTGTTGTAACCTAGATGTCTGGGACTGCTGTGTTCGCTGATCCGATTCGAGTTTGGCACAGCGCTCCTCGGAATCCTGAAGCTGTGCAAGCAGCGTCTTTTGTTGGAGCAGTAACTTTGTTGATGCTGTAGACGACGGTCGCTCTTTCGGTGACTTAGCTTCCAGACTGCGATTCCGCTCACGTACAGTCTTGAGTTCTTCGGACAGCGATTTCTGTAGTGCTTGAGTGGCAGTAAGTTGGGATTGCAAAGCTACTATCTGTTCTCGCTGGGAAGTTGCTTCACTTGTTACCCGCGCAAAATCCATTTTCACTTCGATCAGTAGAGTCTCTGCTGACCGACGCGCAGTATCAGCATTTGTACAAGCTTGACGACTCAGTTCAAGCTCCGCCTCAAGTCGTTGATTTGATTTCTCTTCCTCGATCAATTCTTCAGTTTGAGGTTGTTTCTGTTTGGTACGAGTCGGACTTGCAGGTGGCAGAGTCTTTGTCGCCTCAGCGATAGTCGCTTCAAACTGTGCTCGCTCCCCATTCCACGCTTGTCGCTCATGTCTGAGTCGATCGCGAGCATCGCGTAAGGCGACGTCCATTGTAATGATGTCATTTTTTAATTTGCTGTTCGTAGCTGCGAGTGCATCCGCAGCACGAGTTTGCTCCTCAAGCTCCGCACTGGTCGCTTCCTCCACTTCCTTGAGTTTACGGGCGTGTTCTTCTTTGAGCTGCTCGATTTCGTCCTCCAGTTCCGAAGAGAGGCTTGATCGTGGTAAACCTTGACCAAGGTGAAGTGTGCCCTGCGCAATTGGTGAACCAAAGTTAGCAGGTTGAAGTTGTTTGGAATGTACCGTAGCGCACCTTCTGCAGCTTTGATACCCGTTCACGTAGCTCGACATTCTCGTCGAGTGTCTTCTGTAGTATTTCCAGCGTTCGCACATGCTTCGAGCGAAGCTTCTCGGACACGCTGTCCAAAATCATCATTTTGACCTCGTCGTCAAGTGCCAAACAGCTTCTGTGCTTGTGAATCCAGTCGATTCCAACAAAAATAGTGAGCAATACTAGCGTAGAGCTATTTGCAGAGGATGACAACCAACATTCTACGAAAGTTTACAACGTTGTAGTTTTCTTGCATTATATGTTGAAGCCGGCAGATGGCTCAATATGGTTATCCTATTGTACACGACAGAAAACCTCACTCCTCTTCATGCTTTCTCGCTCTTGTTCAGCGACACGTGATCGACGCAGAAGTAGCCGTACTTCTGGTACGAGCGACGAGTGCATCCCTCCAGTTTACATCGGTTGCCACCTCCGTGGGCCCAGCACAGTCCTCCCTGGGTCGATACTTTGTCGCAGTTGGGGATCACGCAGATACGGCCGCCTCCGTGCGACCAGCAGTGGCCGTAGCGCTTGGATTTACGCGTGCATCCCTCGGTCGCACACGTCTTGAAGCCACCGTGCTGGAAACAAAGCCTGTACAATTTGGCTCGGTTCGGGCAGCCCTCAATCTTGCAACGAGAACCACCGCCATGGCGCACACAGCAGCCTCGAGACACTGCGATGTTATTGCATCCTTCAACTTGGCACGGCGGGTTGCGGTTCTTCCGGACGCGTTTGCGAATCGCCTTCGGTTTGTCGGCAGATAGCTTCACCACCTTCGGTTTGGCTTCCACTTCTTCGTCGTCACTGCCATTGCACGAGTCACCACTGCTGCAGCTACTGGCGCTGCTCGCCTCGCACAACGCAGCCAATGACAGCTGCGGTACATCCGTTTTGTTGTTCGCATTCATCTTCTCCAACGGCGCAATGCACGAGCTCAGAAGTAGCAAAGAGGACGAGGTGGAGGTTGCTTCAGGACTTTGCGCCAGTGCCATGAGACGCTGGAAAGAAGGCGGCGGTGGAGACGTGGGCGGCGTCACCTTAAGGTGCACCCCCCCCGCGGACTGCGGGTTCAGCAGGAACGAGATGTCGGCCTTAACGCTCATAGTTGCAGGTAGATTACACTTGTGCTTGAGAGCGCCAATTGAGTTGTGGTCGATGTGGCTTGACGCCAAAGCGTGACGGCTCGCCGGAAGGTGTCAAGCCGCGCGTCATTTGCTACCTGCTGGCACGCGCCTCTCCTGGATCGCGAGTGATCCCGATGGTGCAGCCACGCGCACCGGTCAACAAATCCGGGCGAGTCTTTCCATCTCGAAGTCAACGGCCAGTCACATCGCGCTCTGGGGGCGTCGGTTGTGGTGGTGACCGTCAGGCACCACGCACGCCGCCAATCACAGGCTTTTGGTGGTGCACGGCACGCGCTGGCACGAGACCCGATCTGCGTGGGACTCACCACGATGGAAACGCCGAAGTGGCTCCGGAGGCGCCATACTCAGACCCAGATTGCGTCACATCGCCAACGACTGAGAGTCAATCTATCAATCTAACGCTACATGGATACGGTGGTATTCGCAAAGACTTCAACTTCATAATGTACACAAAACTTACACAATCGGCCCTCTTCACGTACTGCACATGTATACTGTATTCGTTTCAAAGTGTACTGTTTTACATTAATTAGGAACAGTACAAAATAGCATCATCAAACACAATTTTGTCAACTCCTGCAAATTCCGAGCCATTCATGGGGTTAATTTAGTCTCGACCGCCTGGTACTATCCCATTTGAGTGGTCATTGCGCAAAGGACAAGCATGAGCAAGAAGAGTCGAACAGGTGGCGGCGCTAAGGGCAAACCTGTCACTGCTGGAGGTAGCAAGAAGGTTCACCAGAAGCACACGACGCAGCAGACCTCAATTGTGTCAAAATCGCAGCAGAAGCAGCAGCAGAGCAATGGCAAAGGCAAAAATAAGGCCAAGTCCAAGACTCCGACGCCCGCTGAGCGACTGGCCGAGATGCGTCGCAAAATCGACGGCGGCAAGTTCCGCATGCTCAACGAGCAGCTGTACACGACCACTGGGGACAACGCATTCTCCACTTTCCAGGGCGACCCGGAGCTCTTCGACGTGTACCATCAGGGATTCCGGGAGATGGCGGACAAGTGGCCCACTAACCCGCTTGACACTTTCATCGACTACGTCAAGTGCGTTGTTGTGTATTATAGAAGGTGATTTATCCTGAATTTGGGGCTTATTGACGTTTGTTTGTGTGTTTTGTGATGATTTAGACGTCACCCCAAGGCTGTCGTTGCAGATTTCGGATGTGGAGATGCTAGACTGGCTGAGAGCGTGCTGAATAAGGTGCACTCGTTCGACTTGGTGTCCCGTAAACCCATTGTGACGGCGTGCAATATTGCTGGCGTAAGTTGGCTTTTATATTGGTTAAATTAAAGGCGTGGCTGATGAATTGTGTTTCTGGATGCAGGTTCCGTTAAAGGACAGCAGTGTTGATATTGGTGTGTACTGCTTGGCACTTATGGGGACGAGTGTTCGCGAGTATGTACGTGAAGTGCACCGTGTACTGAAGCCTGGAGGCGTGCTGAAGGTTGCTGAGGTGAAAAGCCGCTTTGAGAACGAAACGCTGGGCGGCATTGAAGGGTTCGTGCAGACATTGCGTAAAATGGGCTTTGACTGCAAACACAAGGATGAACGAAATAAGATGTTTGTGCTCTTTGAGTTTGTCAAGTCGTCGCGCAAGCCGCAGAACGTGGGGCCGATTGAGTTCAAGGCATGTGAGTACAAGCGGCGGTAGGAGATTTCAGTCGAGAGAAAATAGGGAATATATTTGAAACGCAGCAGCGCCACTTTGGCTTCTAAAGAAAATACTAAGTTTCCTGTTGGCATTCCTCATTCAAGCAGCAAACGAAGCATGTTCGTTCATTGTGACTTGCACTCTATCATGCAACTGGTGCACCAAGAAGTCCTCGCAGAGCTCACCATCAAATACAACAGAGTTTACACCGAACAGAACGTCATCCTTCATACGGCATGCCGCCGGCGAGTTTAGCACTACACCCGTCTGCAACGTGATGAGCGAGGCGCGGTTGATCTGCAGCGGTGTGGGTCCCACGTCCAGCGGCACGGATGAGTCGGCCACAGACGCCGCGACTCGAGCGAGCTCTTGCTGCACGGCGGCGAGCTGGTTGGGGATGAAGAGCGTCGACGCGCCATCGTAGTTCTGTGTGAGGTACTCCTCCCTTGGTGGTCATATACTGCGCGTAGGCGTTGCTGATGGCAGCGAGCTCGACTTCGGTCACGCATGCGCCGGAAAGCGCCGTCTTGACCGTGTCTCGGATGCGTCGTCCGGCCATGGTGGTGGTCTCAAAGTTGGTGACGGCAATGGCGAACTGGCCGATCTTGACGATCTGTACGGGCAAAATGTTTGGCACCCACGGCACGGGCTCCATGACTCCTACGGCCAGCAGTGGCACCTTGTTGGCGTTCTGACAGTCCAGTACCACTGCGGCGTATGGCGCCCATGGTGTTGATGAGCACGTTGGCCTAGAGGTTGCCCTCCGTGAACATGCTGAGCGCTCGGCCATCTTCGGTACCGGCGGCGAAGTTCTGACCCACGACGGCAGGACACGTTCTGTTAGCGTACGGGACCTTGCAGCAGCGCCATTTCGTGATAAATATGTACTCTACTGTTTCCCCAGTTCAGGCAGCAGTGTCTGCGGCTCCTCTGAATCGGATTTATCGGCTCCATAGTCCGTATCCGAGGCATTAGCGAAGTCTTCGAGTCCCAGATCCGGTTGCTGCGGGAATGGCCAGACACAAGTCCATTTCTTGGGTTTAATAAAGGCGATATTGTCGATGTCAACGCCGTGGTGTGCTAACATGGAACACAAAGCGAGGAGGTTCTCCAGTCGCGGCTTGAAGTGGCCACTATGCGGCTCGATGGCGATGATGACACCATTCTTAGTGATGATCTTACCTGCAGCAAAGATCGGCGCTCCCGAGACAAAGCTCGAGTGGTGGAAGCGACCTTTACGCTTACGGCCGAGATACATGTGACCTGAGAGGTCCATGACGAAAATCCACTTGCTGCGTTCGTCCGTGTGCACGACGCGTCCCGATGCCGCGTATTGCACCTTGACCTCATCTCCTTCCGGTACGAATTTAAGTTCATATTTCTTACGCTGCTCGGCGTTGCAGTATTCCACTTGGGTCATGCGTAGTTCCTCCTGAGTGCATTCCGGCAGGTCCAGATTCTGGCCGTTACCGTGGTCGAGCCAGTGGAAAAACGCCGCATCTTCGCTGCTGCTTCTGCCTTCTGCCATTTCGTTCTTCCAGGCTTTGTGGAAGGCGCGTAGGTGGAAACCATAGCGGTGTTGCTTATCCAGTGCCTCTAACCAGAAGTCTTTATGCAGCATCGAGGCGCTGCACGTGAGCTCCTCGCTCTGTCCGTCGACGCTGCGGCGTCTGACGCGCTTCATGCCGCGTGTCAGCTGGCCCATACTGGAGCGAAGTTGTCGCCAGCGGACTGTTGCATTGGCGCTTGAGCTTTGAAGGGATTTCGGACGCTGCACGAGCTCGACGGCGTCTGGTGTGGCGTCCGACAGCTGCAGCAAGTGTAGCTCCCGGTTCACGTCGATGATCATATTTTAGTCGTGCGGGCTTCGAGTAAAGTGGGGGATTGACTATGATAGCTGCACGGTTCGATGTCAACGAGGCCGAAATGGAAGTGCTGAGGTGGCGACAGATTGATTGACCTACCGCAGCTGGGTGCATTCCTTGCAAGGGAACAGGCGACACCACGACACTATCGAGGAGAGATGACCCGACCGTAGTCAACCATAGAGAGCAAACTCACTAGTAATGTAGATGTCGCCCCGCTCCAACCTTGAAGGGTTCTTATTGTGTATTGTTCGTGTGGCATAGAACTTCAATTGTGACAGGCAGACAGAATATCCAGTTTGATTGTGGACGCTCGCAAATTGCACTGTTCGACTCGAACTTCGAGAGCGCCGACAAAATGGCTACACTGAAAGCAAAAGCGTCAAAGGCCAGCAGAGCGCTGCGTCCTGCTCAACGTGCCAGACGAGGCGTCGAAACCCGGACGAAAAGGGATCATTTCGCAGCCCCACCTCGTCGACTCGCGCATGCGTCGACTTGTCATGGGCATTAAGTGGGCCGTCCACATCGCGTGCTACGGTGGATTTTATCAAACGCCGCGGAAAGCACATGTACATGTACCGGTAGGTGCAAAGTGCAACCTGCTCGACAACGGTTTTTCGCTGGTCGCCTCCGAGGAGGAGCAATCTACTTCAAAGAAACGATTCGTGAATTGAGTGGTGTGGTACGGCTACTTGCTTGTCTATGAGTCTCAAATATGAACACCGCCCAGCAAGATCAGCCACAAGGTGTGGACCATGGGCTTGATTGCAATCGAAGCGCGTCGCCAGGTACTGCGGATAACAAGACCTGTCAGGCCCCTTTCAGACACGCGGTGATTGTCTTCTTCGTTTACACCCATTCTGTCCGAAGCCAGCAGTCTTGCTCCAAACAGGCAAGCCGTCGTCCGAGCCCTCTCCTCGCGTGTATAAACCAATTGGAACTCACCGTTCGCACTTGTCTTTCACTTGTTTTGCCATTTTCTGTTTGTTTATCGCACTTCCTGCCGAGTCTATTGGTCGTCGAATTCAAAGATACCCGGGTCACCGGTATCCGACACATTTCCGTACGATCCGCGCCGCTCGGACCACCGTCTCTGATCTGCAGGCATCTGTGAATCGTACCCCGGCATCCGATAGCGCTCGTCCCCGTTCTCTGCCTCCTCTCCTTCCTCTGACGTAATACTCAGTCTCTCCAGCAACTCTGCACTCACTGCATAACTTGACGACTCGTCTGAGGCATAGTAATGCCTTGAGGGCTGTGTTCCTGTCGCGCCGCGCGTGCTAAAAGACCTGCTGTTGCCCGTTTGCTGTGTAGTTCCCTCATTGCCATTAAATCCACCAGGAGGCATCCTCTCTCTCAAAGCCGACATGGCAGCCAGCGCCGGAGATTTAGACAGATCGAAATCGTCATGTTCAGCCAGATACGGGTCCAGCATCGGAGTCCACGAGCCTCTTGCTGGGTTGTTCCTCATAAACCCAATATCTCCAGGACAAGAGCTAGCAAACTGCAAATAAAACCCAATAAAGCACCATTAAAACCTCATTAGAACACCAATAAAACCCAATAGACCATGACTTGTTATACCTGAATGACGGCAGGCGTACGAGCCGGTGGTGTGTCTTCTTCAATGGTTTCTGCAGGCGGGCCTAGCGCCAGATCGGGCATGCTCTCAAGCTGTAGGAAATTTGGCTCGGGCATGGATCCAACCAGTGGTGCTCTGGGCGGCTGCAGACCACTGGATCTTGCGCCATTGGCACTCGTCATGAAGCGCGACAGGTGGACGTGGTGCATGTCGGCGGGTAGCGAGTGCGACATCGCGGCGCCGTTGGGGCTGTGCGTAACAGGGGAACCACGTTGACTGCCACTGCTTCCGATGGGGATCGGGCGCGTCGAGGACATGGCGACGTACGTA
This sequence comes from Phytophthora quercina, assembly GCA_014706105.1. NCBI lineage: Eukaryota > Oomycota > Peronosporomycetes > Peronosporales > Peronosporaceae > Phytophthora > Phytophthora quercina. The sequence goes on along the minus strand of JACBOW010000019.1, from coordinate 727,701 downwards.
GAGCTGGAGCTTTGGTGTCGAAGTGCGGCGTACCCCCTCGATCAATGCTTTTGACGCAAATGGATTGATTGGACAAAATTATCTTGGCTTTTGTATGTAGAGATTTGGGAGAGGGTATGTATATTTTAGTCCCTTTTGGTCATTTGAGCATCACCTAATGAGACTATAAATTAGTCATTCACCATTTGAAACGATGCACGCCGAGCGGAGGTTGGACGTGTTAGAGGGCTCGGACGTGGACCAGGACGACGCCGGCAACGTGTACAGTCGAATAGCTACCCCCGACGGACATGTAGATGCTCGTAATACTCACCCTCTCCTTCGTTCATCGTCTTCTTCATCAGAATCCTCTTTTCAGAGCTCCTCAGCGTCTTCGAGAGATGAAGAGACTGCTCAACAGTCTTCTAGAACTCCCAGTGGAGTGCAATTACTCTCAGCTCAAGGATCAGCTACATGGCAAACACACATGGACCCTCGTGTGGATCTGAAGCTATTGAGTAATCACTTCCGAGATGAAAGGATGGAGGAATCGTATCAACTTTATTCCTCCACGGTGGACTTCCCTGTAGCTCGGAGACTCATGTTGGCTCTTGTGGCCTTTGAAGGAGCTGCCTATTTCCTATTCCATAGGTTTAAAGACACGTGTATTGCACCTTCAGGTAACGACTACGCGTGGGTGCATCTCCTCGCTTCACTACTAGACGAAGAACCTTCGTTGGCATCTAATGCTACAGAGACCACCTGCGTCTCGTTCATTGAACCTTTGTCTAAAGATGAAGGACTCATGTGGCTATTGTGGAGCTTCGCACCATTTGCAGTGATTTATGGCATGTTGCCATTGAAATATTTTGAAGGCAGCATGAGACTGCGGATCGGAGTATACTACATCCGACGCCATTGGAAGGTGATCGCGTCGCTGATAATTTTGTGCTGGTCGGTGGGACTGGCGGTGTTTGTGCACCACGAACTGGTGGGCATGAGGATGAATTTGCAACAGAGTTTGGCGAATGGAATGGTCTGCGCGTTCGATACGGTGATGCCTACATCATGGTACGATACGTCGGAGTGGGGCAAAATTTCCGGAGTGGATGAACAAATGACTATGTTGTCGTGGTTGCAGTTATATGACAGCAAGCTGGCGTATTCGTTGCTTATGGGTGTGTTGGCGGTGCTGGCTGCCTTTGCTGGTATCGTTGCGGTGGCTATGAAGCTGGACTTCACCCACGTCTTGCTGCTGGCTGTGGCGGAGTGGATTACGACGCTGATGCTGTGCTTCTTGGGCGCGACGCCGCTGATTTCATCAAGCAGACGTGTCATGAGCAACGAGGCGTTCCTGTTTTTTCTCTGTGTGTTCCTGCCTACTTGCTTTACGTTGACAGCAATTTACTCAGAGGATCGTGCGGCCCGTATGGCGTACGCTTCCAAAGTGCGTGCCGAACGTATTAACACGACGCTCAAATTGGATTTGTCGGTTAAGCAGATTGGGTTGGAGAACCGCAATGCCATGACTCGTGATGAAAAGGAGGCTCTGGAGAGAGCTCTGGGCGCATCCGGTGACATGGAACTGTTCATGACAGTCTCCATCCCATTTGCAGACTTAAAGTTGAAGGAGATTTTGGCCAAGACGCCAAACGGCGAGGTGTTGGTGGGCGAGTATCACCAAACGGATGTCGTGGTAAAGCGGTTGGCGCAGACGTGCCTAACAGCCGAGGGACTTGCTGCTTTCAAGAGCAAGGTGGAGCTGCTGGCGTGCCTCCGGCATCCGAACATTGTGTTGTTCATCGGCGCTACGTTCGACAACTTGTCAAACGTTGGCCTCGTGATGGAGTATCTCGAACGTGGTGACGTGCTGTCATTATTGCGTAGCCCCATCGCGCTGGCCTGGAGTGACCCGCTGCTGAAGATCGCTACAGATGTGGCTCAAGGCGTGTCATATCTCCACAACTGCGACCCACCGCTCGTACATCGCGACCTCAAGTCTTCCAACTTGCTGTGTACCCGCACGTACTCGTGCAAAGTGTCGGACTTTGGCGAGTCAAAGCGGCAGTTGTTACCAGGCAAGTTATTCAGCACGATTGTCGGCACGCCGTACTGGTTGGCGCCCGAAATTCTACGCGAGGAGCGCTACGACACACAAGTGGACTGCTACAGCTTTGGCGTAATCCTCGTGGAGCTCGAGACGCGGAGAGAGCCCTACCATGACCTGGCCAAGGACTACACGACCATCGACATTATGATGGGCGTGTCACGTGGTGACTTGCGGCCAACCATCCCTCCCTCCTGTTCGCCCTGTCGGCGTAAACTCATTGCGCGTTGCTTGGACACAGACCCAAAGCGCCGACCTAAGATGACAGAGATCCTCTACGCGCTTCAGCATGAGGTTCGTCAGGAGCTGCTGGACCAGAACTCCACGGATGTTATCACCGATAAGCGCCGGATGGTGCTCATGCAGCAGCATCAGCGCCTCAATCGGCGCGGACTTCAGGACCTTATGCGGACTCACGATGATGACTAATTGCGTCTTATGAGCGGCATCTGATGTCTAAGTGCGGCCAAACTACGCATGACTTGTAGCGCTGAACCTGGATGCGTGCGTGCTCAGGTATGTGGTAAGAATTCATGCATCTAATTAACTACATGTACATGTATGCTGGACGTTTCCGAGTAACTCCAAGGGTGAGGTTGTTGAACAGCAACGTGTTGAAGTACGATATCAAAGTATCGTCCGTGCAACAGTACGTGGCAGCGGAGGTCGATTGTGGATACAGCCCAGGCAGGCCCAGGACTGGACTCTTCCTTTTCCTCCTGGGCGTTGGTCCGACTCCATGCCGTCGTGAGCGTCGAGGTGTTGAAACGTGTTGTTGTTGGCGCATGCGTTACTCCATGGGGTTCATGTTCGAGTGCACGAAATATGAGTGCGGCGGATGCCGTTGCTCGATTGCAACAAACTAAGGTTACCAACGCGCTCTAGCCGTATCCTTCGACTAACTCGTCTCGATACGTTCGGAATGGCTGTACCGGAAACTGTGGATGTCTACGGAATGGCATTGCAATGCTACGCTCTTCGTTCCAATGCGAATCTTGCCGTTCATCCAACTCTTTAACGCCACCAATTCAGCTGCAACTCCTTCGAATTGAATGAACTCGACGCTACCGTATCCGGCAAACCATTGCCTTTGAACCTTGACAAATGAAGATCGCGTGTTTGTTTGCTTAATTGCATGCAACTACCAATCGGCTGCACGCCTATTACGTGGTCTCGACAAAACGCTTACTACTAACTTGCCGGCCTCGGTCGGGTCGGTGAATAACTTAAATACGCCGCACACGCTCGCCACCCCTCGCGACAATTTGAACAGAAGCGCTGATATGGGGGTGGCAACGATCATAGGATGCTTGAAGTCGCCGTTTGGACTGGAAAAAAAACTTGGCGTTGGGCGTGGCTGTCACATCTACTACGCTGGGGTACCGCGAGTCACTTTGATCGCGGTTGGTGAATGAAAAGAGCGTTGAAATCGTTCGGAAAGTCGCAAAGCTTACTCGAATGCATTGCTCAGCGCCTCAATCCACAGGTGCATTTCGTCCTGCGACCGTGCCTTGCACATCAGCGTCTTGGTGGTCTTTCCTGCACAAGTGGACACTGAAAACTCGCAAGTCGCTTCACTGATCTTCTCAGCATGGGTTACGTATGCACGGCTAAGAGGCACGGCCCAAGCGTCCTCCGTGTCGTAAACCGTGAACATGTTGCCCTGCATGACGCAAAAGCGTGCTCGCTTAGATTTGCGGTCGCCCACTTCCAGCCACCCGCTCTTGTCCACAATGTTGCACTGCAAGTCGAGCTCTGAATCCGAGTAAGCCGCTGAAAGTGTCGAAGACGCGGTGCTGGTGGTGCTAGTGTTCAGGGACTCCTGACGCTTTGCCAATGCCGCCGCTTCATTCAATCGATCCACCCACTGTCTGCACAGCGTCTCGTTCTTAGCCCGCACATCGATGATCTTGCCACTCACAGCATATACTTTGAACGCAATCTTGGACTTCACGGACGTCTCCACGTGCGCAACACGCACTGCACCTGCAGGGGTCGACTCGCTCTTGGTCGTAAAGAGGTTGTCACCTTGAATAGGCATAAGCGAAGATTCCGACACGAACTGGTCTGTAGGGAATGTGTCGTAGTAGGTCAACAGTGCACCGTCAAGCACGAAATGCTGGTTGCGCCACTTCGAGAAGCGTCCGGATTTCTTCCAAAGCCAACCGTGAAATTTCTCACCTGCCGTCTTACGGCCGAAGTGCATGGCCGAACCCTGCGTACTCTGTACGAGCATCTCAATGTCCACGTTAAGTCCAGGGATACTTAATCCATTGCGACTGCGGCCGCCGGCGCGACGCGACGGCCCCGACGAGTTACTGCGGTGGTTCATGCCTAAAAGACGCTTTCCTGGAGCTGCTGGAGGAGGAGGTGCGTTGTCAAGTCTCTTGAGGCTGTGGGTGTACCTGTTGCTGATGCTGCTACAAGCACTCGAAGCGGTTTCTCACGAGCGTTCCTCGCCTTCTTGTGCGCAGTTCGCGGTCTCTGCCAAAATGTGCGATCGTCGGATGCCGCTCCAGTGGAGCGTAGAAGTCAGTTCGCCAACTGGCTCTGCTCGGACCTAATCGCTCCTGCTCTATTGCGACCAGCTTTTGCAATTTGCACACCGCGATAGTCAAGAAAAACACGCGTCGTTTGAACAGCCAATCGGAGACCGAGTCAATTGTATCTCGGGACCAAAGTCTCTGCTTGGAGGTTTTGAGCCAAAACAAACAGCAACAGCAAGTCCAGTACACAAGCGTACCATACACTTGCTCGTCTGTCGAGTCGCCCGTCGCAACAATGCTTGCTGCTTCTGGTCCTGGTCCTGCGACACCGAGTGGCAATTGAAAAAACTTTTGTTTTACGGCGGCTGGTTCGCGGCCATCGTCTGCAGCGCCCAAGTTGCCATTCGCGTTGGGTGGGTGGCGTCGTCGTTACAGCAGTCAAGTGCAGCACTCGCTGCCAAAATGCTGCCTTTGGCGCGCCCAGCTGGGACAGCCGATGTCACTCGGGAAGAGCGGCCCTATACAATTTGTATTGTATTACAAAGGCACGTGGGCGCGAGTAACGAGCCGACGCGCTCGGCATTTTCCCTGCCCGTCGCGATGGCAATTTTCTCCCGGGTCAACCATGACACATGTACCAAAGTGCAGTCAAATGTGGCGCCCCGACGACGCGTCTTGCGTGTGTAAAAGAGAGTCGGAAGCGTGGGGACGGGCGCCGCGCACAGAGACTGACAGCGTAGACCCAACCCTGCGCCGATCGTCTCCTACAGACCGGGATCTGTCACGCCGAGTTGTCCGCGATCAAGATCAAGATGCGCCCACCAGGTGCAATCACCTTCAAGCATATCCGAGATCACGGTAACGTTTCCTCCCACATGGATGGCAAAACGCTCGGCACCGCCGACTTACATGGCACTGGAGCCATCTTCCAACTTGAAACGGTCAACTACAGCTTGTCAGAACAGTCTCCACTAAATTAGTACTAGTACATACATGTAACTCATCCTCGCTTCTTGGTTGGTCCATCCCCGATGTAGCCATCTCGGATAAGTTCCGATGAACTTCAGGAAGAAACTTCAACATGTGTCAACGGTTGACTCACCCCAGCAGTCTTGGTCTAATTCCAGTCGCTACACCACATGCTTGCTAAGTGCTAAACCTCGCCCCCAGTCGCGTCAGACGTCGGAAGTCGCAACTTGCAGCAGTTTAGCGTGGTGGACCATGGGGAAGCAGCGACGCGGGGTAGTGGGCTGCACCAACCTGCCGTCGATCACCCACAATTGTGAGGCCGACGTACACCATCTGCCTCGACAGCCGACGAACTCTAGAGACACTAAATGCACTGCAACTCAAGACGCGAAAACGGTGAAACCAGTTGAGGCATTGGAGTGTGACAATGATGCGATGGACAGACGTCTCCAACTCAAGTCCACGCGACGCGAAAAGTTCAAGCTGCCTCAGATATCCTCAATGTGCTCGACCAGTGGAACAGCCACACGAGGGGGACAGTGCAGGACCAATTGCAAACTCACGCCACAAGAAGCTCATCTAGCCGAACACGAGAAGGCAAAGGTACGCTGCACGATTTGCTCCTTAGTGGTGTGTACTCGACGACAACTGACTTTCTTACTGTCTTCCGTTGTGCTTTGTTGTGTCTCCTGCAGCAAGCGCTCGCGACGTCGATCGACGCACACGAAACCGCATCCAAATCTTACAAAAATGAGCACTGGTACTCGAGTCCGATCGGATTCGGCTCGAAGCAATCCGTGTTGCTAGCGGCACTCAAATCGCGCGACCCAGGAGGGTCCGGATTCATAACTTGCAAGCAACTTGTCGACGGACTGCAGGCACCCAACTTCGGGCTGGACGAACGCCAAGCTCGTGAACTTTTGATCGAGTTCGACGATCAACTTCAAAAAGACGATGCTAAGGTGCCCTATCGCAGTTTCGTAAAGCACCTTCGACTCCGTGAAGAACGGTCGAGTCAGCCAGGTCAAGACCCAACCGTATTGTACCAGGAAAGCTACATCAACCGAGTTCGATCGCATGCTACACAGCTGATCGAAAAAGTCGCAGCGACGGGAACAGCGAGTGGCAGCCCTAGTGAGAATGTCCCTATAGTATTGTCACCTCTCGCCAACGAGGGACTGAGCCGAGATGCAGCACTCACTCAATGCCCTGGTACGCCCCTAGTTCAGAGTGCTGTCTTTTGGGCAGTATTTGATTTTCCACCTTATCTTACTGTATTGTCATCTTTGTAGACGTCGATCGGTTGTCCTTCGAGTTCGACAAGGCGCGCAAGCAGCAACGAGCAGAAGCCAAGTCGCGGGTCTTGCTAGCACATATCAATCGAGTCGAAGCATTTTCGCAGCATCAACAGCAACTCATTGAGCAGCACGAGACCATGCGGTTAGCTGCCAAGGCCTTGCATCGGCACGCCCACTTCGAACAAGCTTTTGAAGAGGTGAGCTTAATTCGATGTGCTTGAAGCTGTTATTTGTTGCTAATTTTTTTTTAAATACTACAGGAAAACCGGCGACAACACATCGCTCAACGCCAGCCTAAGGGAATGCTCGGTTCCCCAATTGCCAAGATTCAGCACAATGTCAGCAAAGACTCCATGTTTTACGTCGATCCTGTTTAAGACTCATGCGTCACTACAAAAGTGCAGCATTAATACCGAAATACTCCACGTAACGTACTGCAGTTCACTATTCATCGATGTGAGGCTATGAGAGTTCTAGGCTAGAACTTCTACTGTAGAACTTCTAGCAGTACGTAAGCACTGCTGGACATTATTTGACGATTCGTGCTAGTCGGGGTGACTCTGTATAATTCGTCCATGACGTCGAGGTTTCTCGCACTACCAAGGTGAAAATGAAGTAAAAAGCTTTGTCCCGAATGCTTAGGTGTTGTGATTCCATGCACAGAAGGTTACTCATCGACTCGGAAATAGTAAAAAAAAATTACTACCGCCGTTTTCGGAATATTTGGAACCGCTAACATCTGAATAATTTCCGATACCGAAGTATTTTTATAAAACTAAGTTAGCATCGTCGATGTATCGATGGTTTAGACGTTGTATTGTCTACCGCCCCAACTATTATTACTTCGAAGTATTAGTTTCGATTTTACGGAGTGAATCACTCACCGCATTTTCAGGCTCATTATTGTTGAAACTCCTTTTTTTAAAAAAAAAGGAATGCAATTTTGGAACAACGGGATTTAGTTTCAAAATGCCGAGCAACTAAAAGTGTTGATGTTGTTCTAGGAAGCGTTAGGTTCGATAATGGTGCAGACAGACGAGCTAATAGGTGCGTAAGCTCTCGTACTTCGCGATCGGATGGCCAGTTCCGTGATTAAAGCGCTGATTCCCTTTTTAAAATTTAAAAATGTATACCCCAAATAAGATGATTTATTTTTGGATATCAGAAGTAGGAGCGGTTTCTGTATTTTTTAAAATTTTAAAAAGTTGCATTGGTCGAGCCCTTGGACAGTCTCGTCAATGTATCTTTGTCAGTTTTAGACGCACAAACAAGGTTATGCTAAAAAGACTTCAATTTTAACCATAGAAGAACTCGGGATAAATACGCAGTCCCTGGGTTGCCGCGGTTGTACACATTGAATCTCTCACCGCGTCGTTCAGCTTCAAGACTATCGGCAGCGACATTAGACAAGCACAACGCGGTGGCGATGACAGCGGAGACACAAACTTTCAGAATGTTCATCTCGGGCGCTTGGTTCACTCTGCCTTCTTGCAGACTTAATCTCTGGCGTTCGATTGGAAAGTGATCAACGACTCGCGAAAAGACCACATAAAATTACTCAGGCCAACAGATTCTGGATGACACTCACGTCATCAACGATGTACAGCTTCGCATCAATGTTGGCGTGAAAAACGTATTCAGAAAGATGGATCGAGCGCCCTGTTGTCAAAGTGCGTTGCTGTACAGTGCAACTTGCACTGCAAGAGATATTAACGTTACCCAACTTTTTAATTTTACAAAATTTGCAGAATACATCCGTAATTTACGTTATACCACAAATTTATTCTTTTCCACAAAATTTGATTCATGTAGTGCAACTTGTGGATGATATTAAGTTGCAAATGTTTAGGTTGCAGCAACCATGAGTTGCTGTATTCTCCTTCAATTCAGAAGCGGATACACTTCGCCACTCTCGGTCTCAGCTACACCTGCGCTTCATGACGGACGCCAGCGCGCGGGGCTTGCCGTTAGACGACGGCACACATGGTACGTCCCCCTGCATATCATCTTGAAGATCTACGTCTCCTCTATCTGTCCATACCTCTCTCGCCTCCATGCTCACGCTTGTTGCTGTGTTATCTTCCATTCTGCTGGACCATCTCCCATGTCACATGTGTATCAACCGTCTCCAGCGCCGCTGATTCACCTCGAGTTCCGCTACCGCCAAGTGGACACAGTGCTGGCGTTGGCCTATGGTGGCGCCTGCTTCTTCTCCTTTTGGGCCTTCGCCATGCACGCGCAGTCGCCCACGCGCCAGGCCGCCACGCTCGGCTTCTACCTACTCATGGGACTGGCCTCACTCACTCGCGTGATGTGGCTCGCTACGCCCTACGGTGTGCAGTCGGTGCTGGTGGAGCCGCCACAGATCATGATGGGTGACGACGGCTGGGCCCAGTTCCTGCTGGCTGAAGCAGTGGAGCTGCTGGGATCCTTTCTGCTCTATAGTGTCTTCGTGCTCATCGTCATCTTCTGGGCAGATATGCTGCGCCGCCTCTTTACGCACGAGAGTGTGCGGTCGCATCCACTGAGACTCTTCTTCTTCGTGCTGGGCGCCATTGTGGCGATCCAGGCCATGGGATTCGCAGTGTTTGCAGCCAAGAAAGAGGATTCGTACTGGCTCATGATCTACGACGACGTCGTTATGTGTCTACTGTCGGTCGGCTCACTTGCAGCGGTTCTTGTGTACTCGTTCAGGATGAAAACCGTGTTGCAGGCTTTTCTCGAGGTTAGCCAGATTGACACGACCGACAGGATCAAGGCAGTCAACTGGGCCACATCCATCTGCGCATTCTTTCTCATTTCGAACACTGTGTTCCTGACGTACTCGATCGTGAGTCTCACGCATTTCCATCAAGCTGGAGTGTACCTTGAGTCCAAGTGGTGGTGGCTTTTCGTAGCGTCCAAGCACCTTGTGGAGATCTTCGTGCTATACTTCCTTCTCTACACGCTGTGGGGGAAGAGCTCAGACGACGCGGAGAACTCCAAAGACGGATATGAGCCCATTCCGGACGGAAGCTATCTCGACGACGACGATCCCAACGGCATCAACACGTCAGGCTCGTTGCCCAGCACACCAAGTCGTCACCGCTAGATTGTCAAGGCAGCTAGCGACGTTGTGGAGCAGCAGCAAGAATCAGGCCCACCCATATGAATATAGCAGGACTGATCAGGCTGGTCTGGAACAAACAATTTTAACATGGTAAACAGACAACGAGCGATCTTATTATGCTCTTCCTAATGCACTTGCGACTCATTTGTTGTGAGGTTTCTTTAGTTGTCGGTGAGGTCGTCGTTCAGGTTGACGCCGAGCTCCTTAGCAACCTGCAGCATGTCCTTATCGCCGCGGCCACTGACGTTGATGACAACAACCTGGTCAGACGACAGCGTTGAGGCGAGCTTCACGCCGTAGTATACTGCGTGGGCACTCTCGAGCGCTGGAATGATACCTTCATGCAAAGAGATGAGCTGGAAAGCCTCCAGCGCCTCCTTGTCGGTCACGCTGACGTACTTGGCACGGCCAGAGTCCTTCAGAAACGCGTGCTCAGGGCCGACACCAGCATAATCCAGACCAGCAGACACCGAGTGGGTCTCCATGACCTGGCCGGCAGCATCCTGCATGATGTATGTCTTCGTGCCGTGCAACACACCCGGTCGTCCGCCCAGCAGTGTAGACGAGTGACGCAGAGTGTCGACACCATCTCCACCAGCCTCCACACCGTAAATGGCCACTTTGTCGTCCTTTACGAACGGGTGGAACATGCCAATAGCATTGCTACCGCCACCCACACAGGCTACAATGGCATCAGGCAGACGCCCAATCTCCTCCTGCAGCTGTGCCTTGATCTCGCGACCAATGATGGCCTGGAAATCGCGCACAATGGTCGGGAACGGGTGAGGACCAATTGCCGAGCCGATGATGTAGTGCGTGTTGTTCACATTAGTCACCCAGTCACGAATGGCTTCATTCACAGCATCCTTAAGTGTTTGCGAGCCGCTCTTGACGGCAATCACCTTGGCGCCGAGCATTTTCATGCGGAACACGTTGAGCGACTGGCGCTGGGTGTCAACGTAGCCCATGTACACCACACACTCCAGTCCCAGCAGAGCACAGGCCGTGGCTGTAGCCACACCGTGTTGGCCGGCGCCAGTCTCAGCGATGATGCGGGTCTTGCCCAGACGCTTGGCCAGCACAGCCTGACCCAGAGCATTGTTGATCTTGTGTGCGCCTGTGTGCGCCAGGTCCTCACGCTTGAGCCAGATCTGGGCGCCCTTGGCGTGCGCTGTGAGGCGCTTGGCGTGGTACAGCGGCGTAGGGCGGCCAATGTAGTCGCGACCCAAGTGCTCGAGCTCCTCGCGGAAGGAAGGGTCTTGTGTGGCCTTGACGTACTCGTCGATGAGGTTGTGGTGCGCCTGGATGAGCGTCTCGGCCACGAAACAGCCGCCGAACTGGCCGAAGTAAGCATTCAGCTCCTCAGCCGACGCGTACACAGGCGGAGCGTTGGACACGTCCAGGTATTTCTTGTGGGTAGGAGAGCTGTTGGTGGTGGTCATTGTTGCTGCGGAGACTGCCAATTCAGGAATGAGGATGAAGAGGTGCAGTCGCTGACGTACGTGTGGCGGATGTGTTTTGACTTGGTGTTTGTATGTAGAGGATGGAGCCACCGGAAAGTGGCGTCAACATACGTCACCGAACGGACTGATGTTGATTCGCATAGGTACATAAAGTTACACAGAACGGTTGGTTCGTTTAATTTCGAGAAATTGAACGGTGGAATTCCAATTCCACCTCAGAATGGCAGTGCAAGTTCAAGCTTACAACGTAACAAGGCGAGTTTGTTGTGCTGTTATCAGTGGTGGAAGTGTGCAGCCACAAATTGGGTTTGGTTTTCTCACATTGACGGCATATTACCGAAAGGCAAAAATACTCGAGATGTATGAAAACCACCGCTGAAGAAAATCTAATGATGAAGCGACGGTCGTTACAGCATCTTGAGCAGTCGCATCACACCAGTCCTAGAAGCGCAGCGTACAGCAGATAAGCTCTTGATCCTTGTCCTCGACAGCAAACCCTTCACCCTCCATGATCAGCGCGTTGTTCCTCATCAGCCAGAAGGGTGAGGTCGTGCTCAACCGCTTCTACCGCGATGACGTGAGTCGCCGTGCGGCCGACAACTTTCGGCTGCAAGTGATCGCGGCCAAGGAGACCGGCACGTTGCCGCCCGTTAAGGTCATCGATGGGTGCTCGTTCCTGTACACCCGTCACGAGAACTTGTACCTGGTGGCCGTCTCACGTGCCAACATCAACGCCGCACTGGTGTTCCAGTTCCTATACCAGCTCAACATCATCTTCAAGGAGTATTTCGGCAAGAAGTACAATGAGGAAACCATCCGAGACAACTTCACGCTCGTGTACGAGCTGCTGGATGAGACGATGGATCATGGTTACCCCCAAAATTGCTCCAGCGACGTGCTCAAGCTCTTCATCAACCTTGGATCTTCGCTCGCTGTGCGTCAGGTCAACTATTTTTTTTCTTTTTTGGACAAGAAATCTAACTTCATAGTTCGTTTTGTAGACCCCAGAGAACCCCGGTGGAGCCCCTCCGTCGCAGTTGACCTCGCAAATTACGGGTGCGATCGATTGGCGTCGTGAAGGCATCAGATACAAGAGGAACGAGGTGTATCTGGACGTCTTCGAGAGCGTAAACCTGCTCATGTCTTCCACCGGTACAGTGCTGCGCAACGAAGTGGCGGGTCAGGTGGTCATGAAGACGCTACTTACTGGCATGCCTGAGTGCAAGCTCGGACTAAACGACAAACTCACGATGCAGAAGGGAGACGCCCCCTCCGCTAAGGTGGCCGGTCAAAAGCGCGGCTCGCGTGAAGTCGAGATCGACGATTGCACGTTCCACCGGTGCGTGCGTCTGGGCAAGTTTGATGCTGATCGTACCATCACGTTCATTCCTCCGGATGGAGAGTTTGAACTTATGAAGTATCGTGTGACGGAGAATATCAACCTGCCCTTCAAGATCATGCCAGCCTACCAAGAGCAAGGCACCACTCGTCTCTCTGTGACACTGAAGTTGGCCTCGCTCTTCAGTCCGCGGTTGTTTGCAACCAATGTCGTCATCAAAATCCCGGTAAGTGTCTGGTTCTATTTCAACGGGCACTTCCGAAGCCAATCATGCTAACATGTCCCCATTATCCCTTCTTGTGTAGACGCCACCGAATACCGCCCGAGCTCGAATCAACGTCCCTATCGGCAGGGCGAAGCACGAGCCTGAAAACCACGCGATCGTGTGGCGTATTCGCAAATTCCAAGGCAAACTGGAGCGAATGCTGGATGCTGAAGTCGAGATGATGAAGGGAACGAAGGAGAAACTATGGTCGCGCCCACCGCTTCAAATTGAATTCCAAGTGCCCATGTTCACGTCGTCGGGATTGCACGTGCGGTTCCTCAAAGTATTTGAGAAGAGCTCTTACCCGACAACCAAGTGGGTTCGCTATGTCACGCGTGCGGGTCAGTATCAGCTTCGCATCTAATCAGGCTCCACAGTCTAGCTCGCGCGAGAATTGATGCAGATATCGATACCGGTAGCAACATTGCTAAACGAAAGGACGGATCGATTTGAAAAAATGCATTTCATTTAAGCTTAGTGTATACACAATGTGGCATGCCATGCTGACCATGCGTTGCTTAGCTGTCGTTGACCGGTTACTGGCGAAGAAAGCGGGTCGACTGGGCTGCCGGCGTGGCTGCCTTGTTCGACTTGCCAGTCAACTCTTGGTTCGGGCAGGGTGTGCTTGAGGTCGTGTACTTGACGGCGGATCCGGACTTCCAATAATTGGCGAACCATTTGCCACTTCCAGAAGTCGCATCAGAAGTCTTTCTGGCACCAGTGCTAGTCTTCACGTCAGATCCCGCAGACACGTTACCCTTGGCAGGGCCGGCCGCAGTGCCAGCGGCCCCACCCGTGCCAGCAGCACCACCAGAAATATCACGTTCACTTCCACCAGACACGCCACCACTGAAACCGCCGCCAATTCCGCCGTTAGCACCACCTGACACGCCGCCGGAAACACCGCCGGAATCGCCACCGTTCACTCCGCCGTGAGCGCCTCCAGAAACGCCGCCAATGCCACCACTGACACCGCCATGAGCTCCGCCAGACACGCCGCCGGAAACACCGCCGGAATCGCCACCGTTCACTCCGCCGTGAGCGCCTCCAGAAACGCCGCCAATGCCACCACTGACACCGCCATGAGCTCCGCCAGACACGCCGCCGGAAACACCGCCGGAATCGCCACCGTGAGCGCCTCCAGAAACGCCGCGAGGATTTTTCGGCTTCCTGTCATCCTCTCATTTTGGCTTTTCCACCATGAGTGGCAAGCGCAAGAAGAAAATCGACCCACCTGACAAAGAGAACTACAGGTAAATGGACACCTCCCCAAAAATTCTGTCGTTGTGCCATCGCGTGGTCAGTGCAGTGCCTGTAAAGTAGAACACAAGCCCTGCATTCAAAGATTGATCTGCCGATCTGTCGATATTACTGCCAAGCTTGGGTGCGAAGTAGGAGATAAAAGCTGGTGGTCATCATCGCCCCACATAAGTCAGCGAGACAGAGAGTGGTTGGCATCTGGTTGAAGAGCTCGAGCCACTTTTGGATTCCGTTCACACTAATTATAGCCGAAGCGACAGTCGATCCGAGTATCGTTCGCCACTCTTGTGGCGTCGGGACTACCGGTAGGTTGCTTTAGCATAGCAATGAACCAACGCTAGTAAAAAGGCAGCAGCATTAGTCGAACATCATTGCCGCTTTTGGCAATAGGGAGCCGTATGGAGCCTCGGCTAGGACGTCGGACTTATTCATAAACTGTGAATCACACTACGCATCGTAACTTTTGAGGCATTTCAATACAGCATCCAGATAAACATCGTATTTACTATTACTTAGTATAATAACTTCTGCTAGTACTGTAGAACGAACAAAAGGGAACCACCACATGTAAGCACACGACCGGATCATCCTGACGGAGTCGAGCCCCAGATTGGACTTCCTGAGCTAGGGAGGACGTGGATTCGCCACCGAACTAAGTGCCCTGGGCACTAGCGCCCGAGGGAGACGACAGAGGGCTCTGGTGGGAAAACGCACCCAGGGGCTACCTTCCCTGAGTGACCGAGCCCGAAGACGACGACAAAGAGCTTTGCTGTTGTGTACTCAAAGAATAACGCGTTCCCGACGACGTTGGATGGCGGGCCTGGGGAGCAGAATTGAATTGCCGACCCGAAGACGGTGACGGAGCTCTGTTGGACGTGGATCTCGCCAGGAGGCTTTCCGACGAATACATTTCTCCTGCAATCAAGCACGGCTGAGCTTGGGTGGTAGAGCTCGATGCCGACGACGGAGCTCTGCAGTTGCGTGTAGTCACCGTTCGAGTTACCGCCCTGAATAAACGCTGTTGCCCTTCCGCGATAGTCGCGTGGAGACATGCACTGCGAGGGATATCGGCTATCGATTCGGTAGTCCAAGAAAGTTGCAAGTATCCTTCGATTGCTCCTCAAACTATAAACTCGCCCGTGACTCTAAAGCAGGTGGACGATTTCAACGCATATCCTGTGTGTCCCACGTGCCTAGTTAGGTGCGTCGGAGAATACCCAGGGTCTCCAGCAAGTGCAGGTCGCAGCAACTCGACCTCGCCTTCACCACTAATGTCCTCATGTACACCCCAAAATGCAGCAGGCGGATGTAGTAGCAGATTAAGCGGTGTACAATCTCCACTTGACGTCCACACCGGTGCTTACTACGGTCCCAGTAGCACGAGCTATGCTATTAAAAAGGCGGTCACTATTGATGGTACATGTACGCGAAATCATTGTAAAGCTGGGAAATCGTACTGGGAAGAAGAGAGTCGAGAATGAAGAGGAGTTTGAGTTGCGATAGCACTTGATCATTATGTTGCGGCACCTCACTGATGTCTAGTTCTCCTTTACAGTCTGTGTAGGGGTTGGTTAAGGATAGCCACCGTTGTTCGGCTTGCCGCAGTAAATAGGCACGTTCGCGGGCGCCGGCGTCGCCGTTGCGTTTTCGCTCGAGTGGCTGCCTTCCGTAGCTTGCGGTGTGGCAGTGGGGTATGGATAGCCGCCGTTGTTGGGTCTTCCGTAGTAGATCGGCACGCTCGCAGGAGCAGGAGTTGCATCGGAGGCTACTGCGGCGGCAAAGGTCAGCGCGATGGTCACCAGGGGAGCGACGAACTTGCCAGGGTTCATCTTGAGGGGGCAAATAGAGAAGTGAGGGCAAACTTGCCTTCCTTAGTCACGAACAACACAACAGAGCCAGATCGCGCTCTTGTGATGTGCCCATGATTACACGCGAGCAATATCCACCGGTTTACTAAATGGACGGATAGCTGTAGTGTGCACACCAACACAGTGTTTCGCCACTTCAGGCTCAACCGCCGTGTCATGCCAGAGTCGAGCGTCACTACCGTCACTGCCTCATTGTTTACGTCGGACTGGCCACCAGCCACAAGTTCCAGCGCCTAACTGCTGACGCGGACGTCGAGGTCTGATACTCGGCGACTCGCAGCGAACTGCATGTATCTCGTCGTTGATGATCCTGCTTGATATCGGGCTGTACCATGAGATCGCTAGTGCTCACTTCGATGACAGTGACCCAGATCATCGAAGTGAGCACTAGCGATCTCATGGATATACTTCAACGCCGCCGGGGGTTGGCTTGGGCATCATATGGCCGCCATGACGTCCACAGCACCCTGCAGCAGGGGTCCACCAATACAGTATTATATTGTATTGGGCATCGACTTTAACAGTAATAAATATTACAATTTTGTTGCAAACAATAATAAATATTACCGCAATTTGTATTGATACCGTATTGTAGTCATTTCTAGGATAGGGTGAAACGAAATTTAGACGCTCTCTTGATTTTTTACAAGCAGTTTGCTTGTCCAAAACTTTTTAACAAGGCTTTATGCATGATATATTACAACGTTATTGAATCCAGACTCCCTCAACACACGAAAATGAGCATACTTTGGTATTTCAATGAACAACCGTCTGGGCTCATTATCTTATTGAAAAGCAAATATCTTGCGCATGGAAATAGTGTTTTTCGTCCCCAGGAATGCGATTGTCGGGATAAACCTGGGGATTCTCGCGGTCCAATAATTGGCCAATATCATATTGTATTGGAATCGAAGAAGCCCAATAATAAATATTTTCATTGTAATCTCAATTATTATTGATATTGCAATATTGTTTTCCGACCCCTACCCTACAGCAGTGCTGTAACAGCCCCAACGCAGGAGCTCACAATCATGACCAATGCCGACGACACGGCCAGTTCGAGGAGTCGGCCGAGGACTGCAACGCGTTCTGTACTGTTGGGCGTGCTGGTGTTGATCTTGGTGGTGTGGAATTGACTCAGACGGCGACCATCACGGCGGCGTTGTCTCGACGAATAAAACGACAAAGATGGTTATTGCAGTCTATAGACCAGTGTGGGCCGAAGCTCTGCGTTGCTGTTGCGTCAGCGCGGTTGACATAACGGTGGTATCCGCAGTTGAAGCACACTGCAGTCTGCCACACCACCCCTAGAATGTCACCAATAAAATGGGTGGCGAACGGCGTGCGCGGCAAGTAGACGAACAATTGAACAGCTAAACAATGTTAATTTAAGAGCATTAGCGCTACACGGCTTCACAAATAGTGGTCTCCTTGTCGAAGACAAGATTGACCATAAGTACCCGATTTCACGATCGAGGGTCGCCTAGTGACGAAGGCGAGACTGAGTAGCGGACTGCTGCGTCGTCGACTCATCCGACTGAGTGGTGGACTGTTGCGTGGTAGACTCGTCCGACTGGGTGGCAGGGGTAGTGATGCCAGTCTTGGTCGCCGGAGTGGTGGTGGTAGCAAGAGCATCGGTAGTAGGGGCCTCCGTAGTCGGAGGTGCAGTAGTGGAAGCTTCGGTCGGCGGTGCCGTCGTAGGAGCCTTAGTCGGGGGTGCTGTGGTAGCAGGGGCAGCCGGGGGAGAGCCAGCAGAGCCCTGGGTAGCAGGAGTCTGGCCACCACCGGTTGAGCCTTGATCGGGGGTAGTCACGGTGCCAGTCCACTGGTTAGAATTGTTGTCACCGCCTGGGCAAGGAGTCGCTGCGGAGTCTCCACCGTTGTTCTGCGCAGTATCCCCACCGTTGTTCTCCGTGGTGTCCGTCGAAGTTTGTCCGGTCTGGGTAGTCGTATCGGTCGAGGTATGGCTGCCCTGGTTCCAGGACTGCCCTCCTTGGCCGCCCTGGTTCCCGGTATGGCCACCCCATTGGCCCCATTGACCACCCTGGTTGGAGCTGTCGCCGGAGCAAGGCGTAGCAGCCGAGTCACCGCCCTGTTGACCAGTCCAGGTCTGGCCGCCCTGGTTCCACGACTGGCCGCTGCCTTGGTTCCAAGTCTGGCCGCCCTGGCCACCTTGTCCCCAAGTCTGACCTTGGTTAGTGTCGTCGCTTGGGCATGGCGTAGCAGCCGAGTCTCCGCCCTGTTGGCCAGTCCAGGTCTGTCCGCCCTGGTTCCACGACTGGCCGCCCTGGCCACCTTGTCCCCAAGTCTGACCTTGGTTAGTGTCGTCGCTTGGGCATGGCGTAGCAGCCGAGTCTCCGCCCTGTTGGCCAGTCCAGGTCTGTCCGCCCTGGTTCCACGACTGGCCGCCCTGGCCACCTTGTCCCCAAGTCTGACCTTGGTTAGTGTCGTCGCTTGGGCATGGCGTAGCAGCCGAGTCTCCGCCCTGTTGGCCAGTCCAGGTCTGTCCGCCCTGGTTCCACGACTGGCCGCCCTGGCCACCTTGTCCCCAAGTCTGACCTTGGTTAGTGTCGTCGCTTGGGCATGGCGTAGCAGCCGAGTCTCCGCCCTGTTGGCCAGTCCAGGTCTGTCCGCCCTGGTTCCACGACTGGCCGCCCTGGCCACCTTGTCCCCAAGTCTGACCTTGGTTAGTGTCGTCGCTTGGGCATGGCGTAGCAGCCGAGTCTCCGCCCTGTTGGCCAGTCCAGGTCTGTCCGCCCTGGTTCCACGACTGGCCGCCCTGGCCACCTTGTCCCCAAGTCTGACCTTGGTTAGTGTCGTCGCTTGGGCATGGCGTAGCAGCCGAGTCTCCGCCCTGTTGGCCAGTCCAGGTCTGTCCGCCCTGGTTCCACGACTGGCCGCCCTGGCCACCTTGTCCCCAAGTCTGACCTTGGTTAGTGTCGTCGCTTGGGCATGGCGTAGCAGCCGAGTCTCCGCCCTGTTGGCCAGTCCAGGTCTGTCCGCCCTGGTTCCACGACTGGCCGCCCTGGCCACCTTGTCCCCAAGTCTGACCTTGGTTAGTGTCGTCGCTTGGGCATGGCGTAGCAGCCGAGTCTCCGCCCTGTTGGCCAGTCCAGGTCTGTCCGCCCTGGTTCCACGACTGGCCGCCCTGGCCACCTTGTCCCCAAGTCTGACCTTGGTTAGTGTCGTCGCTTGGGCATGGCGTAGCAGCCGAGTCTCCGCCCTGTTGGCCAGTCCAAGTCTGTCCGCCCTGGTTCCACGATTGGCCCCCCTGGCCACCCTGGCCCCACGACTGTCCTCCTTGGCCCCATGACTGTCCACCCTGGTTAGAGCTATCACCGGAGCATGGCGTGGCGGCACCTTGGTTTCCACCCTGACCCCACGACTGGCCGCCCTGGTTAGAGTCACCGCCACCTTGGTTCCAAGTCTGGCCTCCCTGGTTAGTGTCACCGCCTTGGTTCCAAGTTTGTCCGCCCTGGTTAGAGTCACCGCCTTGGTTCCAGGTCTGGCCACCCTGGTTTCCGCTGTCCGTCGACGTCTGTCCTCCGTGGTTCCAGGACTGGCCGCCCTGGTTGGCCGTATCCGTTGTGGTCTGACCGCTCTGGCCAGCGGTATCCGTCGAGGTTTGAGTCGCGGTGTCTGTGGTCGTTTGTCCAGTCTGGGTCGTCGAGGACTGCTGCGCCGCATCCGTCGTCGTCGAAGTGGTCGGAGTCGAGACACCGCCGCCAGCGCCCAGCCGACGGACAGCGTGACCGGTCATCGGGACGGAGGCCTCGGCGAGAGAGCCCACATTGAGAGACACGACGGCCAGGTATGCAGCCAACTTGGTGAGGTTCATCTTTGAAGAATGTGGAAGAAGTAGCAGCGTCGAGTGCTGGGATATGGAGAACGATGCTTCTCGGAGCAAAGTAAATTGAAAAGTGAGAGATTACGGGAGGCTGCAAGCTCTCGAACAGCACGACAAAAGGGTGGCATTTTCGCGATGTGCTGTGCACGGACACTCCTGGTGCCTTATTCGAGCAGCAAGATGCAGAGTATCGACAGCGCCACACGGAGATGAACATTCACCAGACAGATCCACTGTCAGGGCTCCCATCCGGGGATCACCGAGTGATTCACTCGGTGTGTCCACTGCGCTTCAGAAACGAGGCAAATCTCATACATATATGTAGTCGAGCATAGCGTAATGGTCCACATGGCGCGATAGCTTCTGCATCGAGAGAGCTAAACGATGATGGCTTTGCTTCGCGAGCCTGTGTGAGTCATGCTATTAATATTTTGCGGTTACCGGTATGGAGCCTTTTTGGACGCGTAGCGCCTTTTCCAAGATGCAATGGATGATAGTCACGTGGATACACGCTCTGGGTGGCAGCATCCAGCATCGGTCGGAGCCGGAGACGTGTGTCCATCAGCTGTCGAGTTCGCCAGGCGCCGGCTATGGGTGATTGTAGCACGCGCTTCGTGCCGTCAGTCTGCAGCTGCGAGCTCGTGCTTACGCTTTTGTTGATTTTAGGCGTGCGCAACACTACACCTCTTAGATTACTGTAAAGCACTTCGGTGTGCGGCATTCCCAGCGCTGTACTGGTGCATCAAAACTTCAAGGTCTTGTCGCTCGCGCTTGTCCAACGCAACGAAGCTGGAGGATGGTAATCATCAACGTGCGCCAGGGCGTTGTGTCTCGTGAGCAGCCTGCACCCTGAGCGAGTAATGTCGTGATGCACGCGAACGAATGAGATTTAGGAGAAACACACGGACGCATGTGCCGTTGCGTTGGTCATGCTGCCTCTCAGAGCTATTGCTTCGCTAGACGCACGAACTTGTACATGTAAAGATACTTTCGGTGGGTAGAGGCAAAGTCTTCACTTACCGGTGCCGCTCGTGTCGTTGTCATCTCGAGAAGATAGCTGGCGCATCGTGCAATTTCCACTTGCTACCCATGCGAACAGAACTGAATGTCCTTGTCCCACTGATTTCACTATGCGGCAACTTAACGCCTTTACAGTTTTGCTTGAAAAATTTATATATAAAAAGGGAGCTGCGTAATTACATGTACGGAAAAATAATTATAACAAAATAATTACAGTATTATATTGAAGGAATAGCTGATTATTGGATGTCCCGTATAATATCAAATGTACCAATAATATATTTATTTAATTTATACCCGTTTTAACGAAAACACTATTATTGTTAGTACTAAAACATAGTAAACGATATCTTTACGAAAGTTAATACTTAGCAGCCTACAATATCGTCAAAATTATACCAATAATATACAATATATTTGCAATTACCTTTTCCGGGACCTCCAAAATGGAATAACTGGTTATTCTTCTGAGAATCTAGTACAATTTTATATTTGAATCCTAGTACTGATCCAGACCGGAGTTTGTAGCCTACAATTTTTAGGCCACCCAGTGGTCTAAATAGTGTAGTGCACGAATCCAGCATCATACGAGTTGGAATGTTGATGATCTGCGTTGGAAAGATCCGCAACAAAGCACAGGAAACATGTCAGTATACACGTCTTTATTGTTAGAACGAGATCCCGAAGCTTTTAGAAGTTTTGAAGAAGTGGCAACAATCTCGAAGCAAAAACAACTCGAGCCGGCAAGGTCGAGCCCCACATATCATTCAATTCAATTGGATGAATGTATTTACACTTATCGCGGCACCGAGTCATGGTGGTGTAATCTCCTACGTATCCAGCTATAATACAATTGTGTGTGTGTGTGTCCTTAATTTTTGCTATTTTTCTGTTTTCTGGTTGCCTATTGCTGGTTTTCCGTCAGGTCACAATACTGCGTTGCACCCGCCAACCAACAACAATTATTGCACTGCCCCACCTAATCTGCAGACCGACATCGGCATTTGTATCTTAACTAAATGAATGCACTTCCGAAAGCATTGCTGCGCTCCTAGTAATAACGGCAAACACTGTTAATAAATGTAAAACAACACTCAACTGATAGTTACACGCAACGAGGACATGAAGCTAAGAGATACGTGCACCGCAGCGAGCAATGCGCACCGCAACGGCTCTCCTTCCCAACGAGAAGAACATTTAGTGGCGAAGTGCACGGCGGAACTGGGTGGCCGACTGCTGCGTGGTCGAGTCCGAGGTGTACGTATCCGACGAAGAAGTGCCCGAAGAAGACGTCGTGGTGGTTGACACGCCGGTCTTGCCGGATTTGGTAGCGCTGGTTGTCGCCACTGGGGCCGTGTTGGCCGGGGCATTGGTGGCCGGAGCACTAGTTGCCGAAGATGTGGGGACAGGGGCCGTAGTTTCTGGAGCTGTCGTCTCCGGAGCAGTGGTGCTCGAAGTCTGAGTCGCTGCGGTCGAAGACGTCGCCGACGCGGTTGTATCGGTCGTTGGAGCACTCGTGGCTGTCGTCGCCGTCGACACGCCAGTCTTGCCTGAGGTCGTTCCCGTGGTCGTACCGGTGGTGGTCGTGTCAGTGCTGGTGGTGGTTCCGGTCGACGTGCTCGGGCTGTTGGTAATCTCGATCCACGTGCCCGTTGACGTTGCCGACGTGGTGTCGGACGAGCCCGAGCATGGCGCCTCAGCATTGTCTGTCGTAGCGCCCCAGGTGCCCGCCGTAGTTGTATCCGTCGAAGTACCCCTGGTGTCCGAAGATCCTGAGCATGGCGTCTCAGCCGTATCAGTCGTGGCACCCCACGTGCCGGTGGATCCCCAGGTGTCTGAGGTCTCACCGGCGGCCGTCACCGTTCCAGTTTGCCCGGCGGTGTCCGTAGTGCCAAAAGTGCCAGTAGTATCGGTGCTGGTCGTGCCAGTGCCGGTGCCGCTAGTCTGCTGTGTCGTGTCCGCGACACTGCCCGTGATGGCCTGAGTAGCGACATCAGTTGAGGTCGTGTCGGTACCCGTCGACGTCCCCCAGGTCGACGCTCCGGCGATGGTCGCACCTCCCGACGTCTGCTGTGAAGTAGTGTCCGTCGAGGTGGTATCTGTGCCAGAGTTTCCCCAGGTACCCGTCGTGCTCGTCGTGGTTCCCCACGTACCCGTCGAGCTCTGGTCGCCAGAGCAAGGCGTTTCAGCGGAAGTCGTGTCGGTGCTAGTTCCCCAACCAGAAGTACCCGTCGTCTGCTGCGATGTAGTATCCGTCGAGGTGGTGTCCGTACCTGAGGTTCCCCAGGTGCCCGTCGTACCAGTCGAGGTGGTGCGCGTGCCAGAGGTTCCCCAGGTACCCGTCGTGTCCGAGTCTCCGCTAGCACACGGCGTTTCGGCAGAGTCAGTGGCTGTAGTCGTGTCGGTTCCAGTCCCCCAAGTGCCGCTTGTGGTATCCATGGTGGCGCCCTGGGTCGTCACGTCCTTGCCTGTCGTGGTGCTGTCAGTGCCGGAGGCTCCCCGTGTGTTAGTGCCGCCAGTAGCAGCAGTGTCGGTTCCGGTACTAGTCCCCCAAGTGCCAGTGCTGGTACCCTGCGTCGTGGTGTCCGTCGACGTTGTCGATCCCGTCGAGGTTGAAATGGACGGCGACGATGCCGTGGTCGTACCCGTCGAGGTGGTGGACGAGGTCGTGTCGGTTGACGGAGAGCTCTGCTGGGTAGCCGAGTCGCTCGTGGTGCTCGTATACGAATCACCCGACGACGTGCTCACGGTGGCACCAGTTCCCGTGCCGGCCATCTTCAGGTTGCGCACAGCAGTGTTCTGACGAACCACCGAGCTCGTGTTGGGAACCACGACGTTGGCGGAGGCGTCCGCGAGAGGCCCCAGGGCCAGCGACAGCAAAGCGAGGTGCGCGAAGATCTTGCTGAGGTTCATCCTGAAAGTGTGGCGTAGTGCTGAGTGTGGCTAGTGGAAGAGACAACAAGCTCAAGCGCTCGGGTGTTGTGGATGTTTGCTTGCGGAGTGCAAAGCAAGTTGAGGAATGAACGAAGGTGACACGCTCGAACGATGTTCGGGCTCATGGGACCAGTCTGCCTGCGTCTTCGTCACCACACAGCCTGTACTTGACCAGGCTTCTCCATCCCAGCAGCGACTTGAGCGCAGCCTGTAGATCTACAAAGATACCGAGAGGCGGATCGAGTCCAATGTGAACATCCTTTGCAATGATATGCTGTGAGGCTGCCATCTGACGGGTGAGCCTGCACTTTGGCCAATCCTCAGTAGCTAGAGCCAACATGATCGTTTGAGAAATCTCTCAAGCACAACGCGGCACGCGGACGGATGTGAACGGTGCAGCTGACGTTCGAGCTAACTAACGGCACTGCAGCGCGGATTTACCGCCGACCGGGTGGGTGCCCCTGGCTCCGTCACAGCTGTGTCACACTGTGGGCGGGTAGCAGATGTGTGCTCACGCGCTCGCAGTTGTCGGCGCTCGGCGTGCTCACATCTTGGCAAGCGTGAGTCGGGGCTCCTTTGAATCGATCCAGATTGACGCACCTGGAGCTGCCAGACAGAAATATCCACCTGGCTGATTTGACATTCGCGTCGCGCTGTACATGTACAATAGTGTACAAATGTAAAGGGCCATCGACTGGTAAATTTTCATCGAGAGTCTGGAAGAGCACCACTCGTTTCCTCGCATATTCTGATGGGATCCCATGCGGCGGTGGTGGCGCCAAGTCTCCGCGTGAACTCTACACTGACCGCTCCAATGTCCTCGTAGAGGAATGCCATGAAGACTCGGTCCGAACGACACAAAAGAATCCGCGGCGTGGATCTGCCTGGCATATCAACGGCACGTCGTCGACTAGCGTAGCGTAGTTACAACGTAGCGACCATTTCGGTGTACGACAGATCCTTCAACATGGTCGAAACTGTGGTTACTGTTGCCGTCAATCAATGCAGCGAGACTGCCAAACGACGAGCCATTCTGTTCGAGCAGCCATCTGAGGCTCTTGTATGCGGCAACCATTGGGTGGCCGCCAAAATTCACGACCACCCGTCGCGGTCGTGTGTCTGGGTCCGTCCATCGTCCTGGAAAATGAGCTCGTGATAGCGAAGGATAACTCGACGCTTTGGCTAGATGAGCATTGTACCGCATTCACATCAAACAAGACTACAGAATTAGCTTTCTGCACTCGCACTGCTATTGGAATTAGTGATGGTTTGATGCGTGCATCTTATTATTTGATGCATGCATCCAATTGCGTGCCATAAAAGAGGTAGAGCGCAAGAATGAAAATTGAAGTTTCCGTTCAAACTTTCCCGCCATTTTGCGGTCTTCTAGTTGCCGAGGTTGCCGCAGTAAAGGGGTGTGCTGCAAGATGTTGCTGCTAGCAACACTGGTGTTTGTGGCCGCCTTGTGCATGATGGCACAAGGAAAGAAGCCAGGACGGCTATTTCAGCCTATTTGGTCCGAGTTTACCATCATCAAGCGCGGAAAGTATAAGGACGTGACTTGCAACCATTACGGTGACGTTTTGACGCGTTGTTGACGAGATTGAACGTGAAATTGGCAAGGGCAAAGTCGTTTCCATCACGACAGAAAATGCATCTAACATGAAGAGTGCGTGGTCGATTCTGAAGTCTGCACGGCCTGGGTTTTTGACTACTGGGTGTGCTGCACACGCCATGAGCCTTCTCACGAAAGACATTTTGGAGTTTTCGATGTTGAAAAATACCCTGAGGGAAGCCAAGGAAATGGCAAACTTCACCCGAAGTCACACAGCGACCAATTCCCGGCTCAAGACTGTCCAGGAAGCGGATCGAGGCGGCAGCCAGCGCGGTTTGCAACTTCCGGTCGCCACATGATGGTTTTCAGCATTCCAGTGCATTAAATTGGTCATGGAAAATGAAGACGTTATCCGACAGTTGTTTGACGACGAGAGCGCATCGGCGAGGCGGTGGCGGCGCCCGCCTTTTTGAAGAGATCAACGAGCAGCAAACTGAATACACTTTCTAATGGACTGCATCGAATGCGAGCCACGAGCGCGGACTACCCGTAACTGCATGGAGATCATCTCGTAGCTCTTCATCTAGCTTTTCAGTAGCAACAGGACTTTTCGACGTAACTTATTAACAATTTTGCATTACAGATCAACTTGGTTGAATAAGATGCATGCATCTTATTATTGGATGCATCAAACCATCGCTAATTGGAATCGATTTCGGTGATATTACGATGTACCTGTCATGCATTGGAAGCCCGAGTTTGATCGGTGCTGTTCTTGGAAGTACATTGCCCGCACGCTGCAGTCTGCTATGGCGGATGCTGACGCAAGCACTCCTTAGATGTCGGTATCTGAGCGGCAAAGGCTTGGCGCCGTCTTGGTGAGCTCCCACTTCCATCACGCGCGGTGTCTGTAATGGCAGATTGCCGACCCGAGAGGAAAATCCAGTGAGCAAGCGAGCAGCTTCATGGGCATCTTGGTACCGGTACCCGTGCATGTAAATGTAGTGTACGTCCCAGGAAAAGAAGATGTCCGAGGTGACGACCGAGGCGGCAAAGCTTGACTCGGCGACTGGGACAATGGCCCAGGGTCATGCGTGTCTACAGGTGACGGTCCCGCGGCAGGCACCTACAGCGTGTCATACATGATGGACATCTTGACAAAGTGAACAGCGACGGTTGCTATTAGCAATGCTACGTGTACGGCGGCTACGTACTGTACATGCAATACATCACGGGCGGAAGTTACTTGCATTCGAGATCATTGAAGTCTGAGTGCGCCGTCCGTCGCCGCGCACAGCGTAGAGGGGCGAGAAAATTGCTCAGCAATGCTCACGGCCGGCACGGGCATGCCGTGTCGGTCGGACTGTTGAGACGGTCGATGATCCATGAGTCAGGGGAAACAGGATCCCCATTAACTGGGTAACGCATTTCCCAGCCACACTTGCGCGCATGCGCACTAGCAGCCGGCGGTCATTCGGCGACAGGCTTGCACTGGAGCGTCGTGCGACTCCGATGGCGCCGCCATTAGCGGTGCGGAAGTCTCGACGGTGATCTCAGGTCTCTGCTGCCTCGTCTTCGGCGTTCGGGTGCACGAGCGTGACCAACGGTCGGTTACTGACTAGAGTACAGTCGTGCAATTCGTTTTCAGCTCCTCTATAACCAAATAACCTAGTATAATATATCCCATTGTGAGCACATAGATGGTCTTATCTACTTCTGAAAAACGATCAAATCGAATATTTGTAATAGCCCACCCTCCCGAAAACGAGATGCACCACTGTAGTTGCGCCAGTCATTCACAGTGGGAGGATATCAACCACCGCTGTACAGTGCAGTGCATTCGGTTGCTGCTCGCGATGGAGCTCCCGACGCATCTTGTGACCCGACAACGAAGGTGCCTGTGCAGGGCGCATCGCCACAGTGTCGATGCTTCTGGTCCTTCGTGGAGGCACTCGACGTCGGCCTCCTACATCACGGTAATTCCACAATTTACCTTGCTTCGCCCACAAGCATCGTTCCTCCCTCCAGCACGTAAGCGTGCTACCTCCTCTCCTCACTCGTCCAGTGCAATTGACCTCCTTCTCGTCGAAGGATGAAGATCGGCAAAATCGTCGCGTTCTTGGCGCTCGCGTCGCTGGCCGTGACGTCCGTTGCGGACGCCTTCGTCGCACCTAACGGTCCGGTGGTGCGGAAGCTTGGCGGTGGTGGCGGTGCTTCATTCACTACCACCACTTCCTCCCTAACGAGCGATGACTCGTACACGACTCAACAAAGTACGTCCACGACTTCGTCCCCGTCAACGGACTCCACCACGAGTGACTCGACGACCCAGCAGAGCTCGACCATCACGAGCTCCCCGTCGACCGACTCAACGACGCCAACATCGGTTACCACCTCCTCGACTACCGGTTCCACTACCCAGGCTGGTCAGACAAGCACCGATACGACAAGCTGGGGCTCCACCACCAACCAGGGTGGAGACTCTGCCGAGACTCCTTGCGCCAGCAGCGATTCGGATACAGACACCAACAGCTGGACTGGAACTGTGACTGCAGCTGAACAACAGTCCGATTCGTGGGGCCAAACCACTACCAACCAAGGTGGAGACTCTGCAGAAACGCCATGCTCGGGCGACCAGAGCTCTACGGGCACGTGGGGTCAGTCCACGGAGACCACCTCCAGCATGGCTGGCGAGCAGCAGCAGCAGCAACAGCAGCAGGGTCAGTCGACGAATACCACCATCAGCAATTCTACGGGTGACCAAGAGCAGCAGCAACAACAACAACAACAGCAGAGCCAGTCGACCGAGGCGAGTGTGAACATTTCTGGCCAGGCGGAGACGCCGTGCTCGGGAGACCAGAGTTCTACCGGTGAATGGAGCCAACCGACGGAGTCTACCACGGGCTACCAGGGACAAACATCCTCGGGAACTTGGGGTAAGTCGTCAGTAACCAGTACGGACACTAGTGGCCGGCAGCAGGGACAGTCAACGCAGACTAAGTCCGACAACCAACAGCAGGGTCAGAGTTCGACGGGTACTTGGGGTACGTCAACGCAGACTGCTGTGTCGGGGTCGATCGGCGTCAGCATTTCGGGCCATGGAGGTGAGTCTGCCCAGACGCCATGCTCGGGTGACCAAAGCTCCACGGGCACGACCTCGGCTTGGCCTAAGCCGGACTATAAGCACGGTGTGACGGCCGGTTCGATCTCGTCCGTGATTTCTGTGGCCACTGAGGCGCCCTCGACGGACTCGGGTACTTGGATTGAGGTGACTAACGCACCAAGTACGGTGGCCACCTCGGCCCCTGTCCCCACATCTTCGGCAACTAGTGCTCCGGCCACCAATGCCCCGGCCAACACGGCCCCAGTGGCGACAACCAGCGCTACCAAATCCGGCAAGACCGGCGTGTCAACCACCACGACGTCTTCTTCGGGCACTTCTTCGTCGGATACGTACACCTCGGACTCGACCACGCAGCAGTCGGCCACCCAGTTCCGCCGTGCACTTCGCCACTAAATGTTCTTCTCGTTGGGAAGGAGAGCCGTTGCGGTGCGCATTGCTCGCTGCGGTGCACGTATCTCTTAGCTTCATGTCCTCGTTGCGTGTAACTATCAGTTGAGTGTTGTTTTACATTTATTAACAGTGTTTGCCGTTATTACTAGGAGCGCAGCAATGCTTTCGGAAGTGCATTCATTTAGTTAAGATACAAATGCCGATGTCGGTCTGCAGATTAGGTGGGGCAGTGCAATAATTGTTGTTGGTTGGCGGGTGCAACGCAGTATTGTGACCTGACGGAAAACCAGCAATAGGCAACCAGAAAACAGAAAAATAGCAAAAATTAAGGACACACACACACACAATTGTATTATAGCTGGATACGTAGGAGATTACACCACCATGACTCGGTGCCGCGATAAGTGTAAATACATTCATCCAATTGAATTGAATGATATGTGGGGCTCGACCTTGCCGGCTCGAGTTGTTTTTGCTTCGAGATTGTTGCCACTTCTTCAAAACTTCTAAAAGCTTCGGGATCTCGTTCTAACAATAAAGACGTGTATACTGACATGTTTCCTGTGCTTTGTTGCGGATCTTTCCAACGCAGATCATCAACATTCCAACTCGTATGATGCTGGATTCGTGCACTACACTATTTAGACCACTGGGTGGCCTAAAAATTGTAGGCTACAAACTCCGGTCTGGATCAGTACTAGGATTCAAATATAAAATTGTACTAGATTCTCAGAAGAATAACCAGTTATTCCATTTTGGAGGTCCCGGAAAAGGTAATTGCAAATATATTGTATATTATTGGTATAATTTTGACGATATTGTAGGCTGCTAAGTATTAACTTTCGTAAAGATATCGTTTACTATGTTTTAGTACTAACAATAATAGTGTTTTCGTTAAAACGGGTATAAATTAAATAAATATATTATTGGTACATTTGATATTATACGGGACATCCAATAATCAGCTATTCCTTCAATATAATACTGTAATTATTTTGTTATAATTATTTTTCCGTACATGTAATTACGCAGCTCCCTTTTTATATATAAATTTTTCAAGCAAAACTGTAAAGGCGTTAAGTTGCCGCATAGTGAAATCAGTGGGACAAGGACATTCAGTTCTGTTCGCATGGGTAGCAAGTGGAAATTGCACGATGCGCCAGCTATCTTCTCCGAGATGACAACGACACGAGCGGCACCGGTAAGTGAAGACTTTGCCTCTACCCACCGAAAGTATCTTTACATGTACAAGTTCGTGCGTCTAGCGAAGCAATAGCTCTGAGAGGCAGCATGACCAACGCAACGGCACATGCGTCCGTGTGTTTCTCCTAAATCTCATTCGTTCGCGTGCATCACGACATTACTCGCTCAGGGTGCAGGCTGCTCACGAGACACAACGCCCCTGGCGCACGTTGATGATTACCATCCTCCAGCTTCGTTGCGTTGGACAAGCGCGAGCGACAAGACCTTGAAGTTTTGATGCACCAGTACAGCGCTGGGAATGCCGCACACCGAAGTGCTTTACAGTAATCTAAGAGGTGTAGTGTTGCGCACGCCTAAAATCAACAAAAGCGTAAGCACGAGCTCGCAGCTGCAGACTGACGGCACGAAGCGCGTGCTACAATCACCCATAGCCGGCGCCTGGCGAACTCGACAGCTGATGGACACACGTCTCCGGCTCCGACCGATGCTGGATGCTGCCACCCAGAGCGTGTATCCACGTGACTATCATCCATTGCATCTTGGAAAAGGCGCTACGCGTCCAAAAAGGCTCCATACCGGTAACCGCAAAATATTAATAGCATGACTCACACAGGCTCGCGAAGCAAAGCCATCATCGTTTAGCTCTCTCGATGCAGAAGCTATCGCGCCATGTGGACCATTACGCTATGCTCGACTACATATATGTATGAGATTTGCCTCGTTTCTGAAGCGCAGTGGACACACCGAGTGAATCACTCGGTGATCCCCGGATGGGAGCCCTGACAGTGGATCTGTCTGGTGAATGTTCATCTCCGTGTGGCGCTGTCGATACTCTGCATCTTGCTGCTCGAATAAGGCACCAGGAGTGTCCGTGCACAGCACATCGCGAAAATGCCACCCTTTTGTCGTGCTGTTCGAGAGCTTGCAGCCTCCCGTAATCTCTCACTTTTCAATTTACTTTGCTCCGAGAAGCATCGTTCTCCATATCCCAGCACTCGACGCTGCTACTTCTTCCACATTCTTCAAAGATGAACCTCACCAAGTTGGCTGCATACCTGGCCGTCGTGTCTCTCAATGTGGGCTCTCTCGCCGAGGCCTCCGTCCCGATGACCGGTCACGCTGTCCGTCGGCTGGGCGCTGGCGGCGGTGTCTCGACTCCGACCACTTCGACGACGACGGATGCGGCGCAGCAGTCCTCGACGACCCAGACTGGACAAACGACCACAGACACCGCGACTCAAACCTCGACGGATACCGCTGGCCAGAGCGGTCAGACCACAACGGATACGGCCAACCAGGGCGGCCAGTCCTGGAACCACGGAGGACAGACGTCGACGGACAGCGGAAACCAGGGTGGCCAGACCTGGAACCAAGGCGGTGACTCTAACCAGGGCGGACAAACTTGGAACCAAGGCGGTGACACTAACCAGGGAGGCCAGACTTGGAACCAAGGTGGCGGTGACTCTAACCAGGGCGGCCAGTCGTGGGGTCAGGGTGGAAACCAAGGTGCCGCCACGCCATGCTCCGGTGATAGCTCTAACCAGGGTGGACAGTCATGGGGCCAAGGAGGACAGTCGTGGGGCCAGGGTGGCCAGGGGGGCCAATCGTGGAACCAGGGCGGACAGACCTGGACTGGCCAACAGGGCGGAGACTCGGCTGCTACGCCATGCCCAAGCGACGACACTAACCAAGGTCAGACTTGGGGACAAGGTGGCCAGGGCGGCCAGTCGTGGAACCAGGGCGGCCAGACCTGGACTGGCCAACAGGGCGGAGACTCGGCTGCTACGCCATGCCCAAGCGACGACACTAACCAAGGTCAGACTTGGGGACAAGGTGGCCAGGGCGGCCAGTCGTGGAACCAGGGCGGACAGACCTGGACTGGCCAACAGGGCGGAGACTCGGCTGCTACGCCATGCCCAAGCGACGACACTAACCAAGGTCAGACTTGGGGACAAGGTGGCCAGGGCGGCCAGTCGTGGAACCAGGGCGGACAGACCTGGACTGGCCAACAGGGCGGAGACTCGGCTGCTACGCCATGCCCAAGCGACGACACTAACCAAGGTCAGACTTGGGGACAAGGTGGCCAGGGCGGCCAGACTTGGAACCAAGGCAGCGGCCAGTCGTGGAACCAGGGCGGCCAGACCTGGACTGGTCAACAGGGCGGTGACTCGGCTGCTACGCCTTGCTCCGGCGACAGCTCCAACCAGGGTGGTCAATGGGGCCAATGGGGTGGCCATACCGGGAACCAGGGCGGCCAAGGAGGGCAGTCTTGGAACCAGGGCAGCCATACCTCGACCGATACGACTACCCAGACCGGACAAACTTCGACGGACACCACGGAGAACAACGGTGGGGATACTGCGCAGAACAACGGTGGAGACTCCGCAGCGACTCCTTGCCCAGGCGGTGACAACAATTCTAACCAGTGGACTGGCACCGTGACTACCCCCGATCAAGGCTCAACCGGTGGTGGCCAGACTCCTGCTACCCAGGGCTCTGCTGGCTCTCCCCCGGCTGCCCCTGCTACCACAGCACCCCCGACTAAGGCTCCTACGACGGCACCGCCGACCGAAGCTTCCACTACTGCACCTCCGACTACGGAGGCCCCTACTACCGATGCTCCTGCTACCACCACTACTCCGGCGACCAAGACTGGCATCACTACCCCTGCCACCCAGTCGGACGAGTCTACCACGCAGCAGTCCGCTACTCAGTCTCGCCTCCGCCACTAGGCGACCCGCGACGATGAAGTCGTATACGTTGGCCATCCTTACCATCGACAAGGACACTATATGTAAAGCCACGTAGCGTTAAAATACACTTGGACCAACTCAATCGGATATTGTTTACAGTTAGCTTCGATGCTGTTGGAAGCGAACGGCGTAAGAAAACCATGAATGAAAAATCGACACCCATCAACAGACAACAGACTCAACGTAGATCACAACAAACTACAGCGCTACTGTCGGCGCCACACTGTAGCCAATATTGCCACGAGCACACGGCAGATATTGTCGTTGATTCTAGAAGGACGACAGCAAGGCAGGGTGCAGTGAATGAGTGTCCATTCGAATGTTTGGCTGTCATCCATGGTCAATGGGTGTTAGAGACCTGCATGTTTTCGCCTCGCCCTTTGCAGTAAAAGCAACCGCACAGCTTGGTCCGTTCGTAGAGATCGATCGACCATGTAACATGGTCCATGTTGAAGTGGATCTGTCGTACACCGAAATGATTTGTCTCGGTCGCTACGTTGTAGCTGCGCTACGCTAGTCGTCCGGGACCGAGTTCAGGCATTCCTCTACGAGAAGAGTGGAGCGGGCAGTGTAGATTTCACGCGAAGGCTTGGCGCCACTGGATCCCATCAGAACAATTGAGGAACCGGACAATGCCTCGATGAAAATTTAAACAGTCGATGGGCCTTTACACCATGCACCAAGGCGTGCACGACGCGAAAGTCAAGGCGGCCAGGTGGATCTTTCTGTCGGGCGGCTCCATATGGACGGTGTACGTGGTGCGTCAATCTGGATCGATTCAAAGGAGCCCCGACTCACGCTTGCCAAGATGTGAGCACGCCGAGCGCCGACAACTGCGAGCGCGTGAGCACACATCTGCTACCCGCCCACAGTGTGACACAGCTGTGACGGAGCCAGGGGCACCCACCCGGTCGGCGGTAAATCCGCGCTGCAGTGCCGTTAGTTAGCTCGAACGTCAGCTGCACCGTTCACATCCGTCCGCGTGCCGCGTTGTGCTTGAGAGATTTCTCAAACGATCATGTTGGCTCTAGCTACTGAGGATTGGCCAAAGTGCAGGCTCACCCGTCAGATGGCAGCCTCACAGCATATCATTGCAAAGGATGTTCACATTGGACTCGATCCGCCTCTCGGTATCTTTGTAGATCTACAGGCTGCGCTCAAGTCGCTGCTGGGATGGAGAAGCCTGGTCAAGTACAGGCTGTGTGGTGACGAAGACGCAGGCAGACTGGTCCCATGAGCCCGAACATCGTTCGAGCGTGTCACCTTCGTTCATTCCTCAACTTGCTTTGCACTCCGCAAGCAAACATCCACAACACCCGAGCGCTTGAGCTTGTTGTCTCTTCCACTAGCCACACTCAGCACTACGCCACACTTTCAGGATGAACCTCAGCAAGATCTTCGCACACCTCGCTTTGCTGTCGCTGGCCCTGGGGCCTCTCGCGGACGCCTCCGCCAACGTCGTGGTTCCCAACACGAGCTCGGTGGTTCGTCAGAACACTGCTGTGCGCAACCTGAAGATGGCCGGCACGGGAACTGGTGCCACCGTGAGCACGTCGTCGGGTGATTCGTATACGAGCACCACGAGCGACTCGGCTACCCAGCAGAGCTCTCCGTCAACCGACACGACCTCGTCCACCACCTCGACGGGTACGACCACGGCATCGTCGCCGTCCATTTCAACCTCGACGGGATCGACAACGTCGACGGACACCACGACGCAGGGTACCAGCACTGGCACTTGGGGGACTAGTACCGGAACCGACACTGCTGCTACTGGCGGCACTAACACACGGGGAGCCTCCGGCACTGACAGCACCACGACAGGCAAGGACGTGACGACCCAGGGCGCCACCATGGATACCACAAGCGGCACTTGGGGGACTGGAACCGACACGACTACAGCCACTGACTCTGCCGAAACGCCGTGTGCTAGCGGAGACTCGGACACGACGGGTACCTGGGGAACCTCTGGCACGCGCACCACCTCGACTGGTACGACGGGCACCTGGGGAACCTCAGGTACGGACACCACCTCGACGGATACTACATCGCAGCAGACGACGGGTACTTCTGGTTGGGGAACTAGCACCGACACGACTTCCGCTGAAACGCCTTGCTCTGGCGACCAGAGCTCGACGGGTACGTGGGGAACCACGACGAGCACGACGGGTACCTGGGGAAACTCTGGCACAGATACCACCTCGACGGACACTACTTCACAGCAGACGTCGGGAGGTGCGACCATCGCCGGAGCGTCGACCTGGGGGACGTCGACGGGTACCGACACGACCTCAACTGATGTCGCTACTCAGGCCATCACGGGCAGTGTCGCGGACACGACACAGCAGACTAGCGGCACCGGCACTGGCACGACCAGCACCGATACTACTGGCACTTTGGCACTACGGACACCGCCGGGCAAACTGGAACGGTGACGGCCGCCGGTGAGACCTCAGACACCTGGGGATCCACCGGCACGTGGGGTGCCACGACTGATACGGCTGAGACGCCATGCTCAGGATCTTCGGACACCAGGGGTACTTCGACGGATACAACTACGGCGGGCACCTGGGGCGCTACGACAGACAATGCTGAGGCGCCATGCTCGGGCTCGTCCGACACCACGTCGGCAACGTCAACGGGCACGTGGATCGAGATTACCAACAGCCCGAGCACGTCGACCGGAACCACCACCAGCACTGACACGACCACCACCGGTACGACCACGGGAACGACCTCAGGCAAGACTGGCGTGTCGACGGCGACGACAGCCACGAGTGCTCCAACGACTGATGCGACCGCGCCGGCGACATCTTCGACCGCAGCGACTCAGACTTCGAGCACCACTGCTCCGGAGACGACAGCTCCAGAAACTACGGCCCCTGTCCCCACATCTTCGGCAACTAGTGCTCCGGCCACCAATGCCCCGGCCAACACGGCCCCAGTGGCGACAACCAGCGCTACCAAATCCGGCAAGACCGGCGTGTCAACCACCACGACGTCTTCTTCGGGCACTTCTTCGTCGGATACGTACACCTCGGACTCGACGACGCAGCAGTCGGCTACCCAGTCGCGCCGCCGATCACTTCGACAGTAAGCGGTTTTCTGAAGTGGCTTTCTCATCCGGTAGAAAGTCAACGGCGGTGTCGCTGCTAACCACTCAAGTTACCCTTTGATGTAATGCGTACAGGATAGCACGAGGTTGTCTCGAAAGAAGACTTTTGATTATGCTTCTCTTGTCGTAACAATCGTAAATACATGTTCTTCTTTGACCACCACCCCGCTATCACTTTCGAAGCCATGGTACTCAATGGAACAACTTCTGGAGCGCCTTCTGCCAGACTCCAACTCCAACAAGCAGAAATTGTTAAGAAGCATTTATTGAGTTGAAGAATTTATTGGTCATGAGCGACTAGAAACTATTCAATGATTTCGCCAACCAAACGAATTTTACCGAGTTTTACCTTAGGTAAATTTCGTTTGTTTAGCGAAATCTCGAGGTATTAATATATATTTTTTACCAAGGATAAAACCCACAAAGAGACTTTAGAGTGATGTACACAAGTTACCAAAATAGACTTTGGAGTAGTGTACACAAATTACTCAACCATGAAGCGGCGGACGCCTCGAAGCCGGAATGAGAGCACGCTACCGACGGCTTCCCGTCCCCGTAGCGCGCGCCGTAAGCCTGAATGGAACGCGTATCTAACCGACGACGCGCAGTACAAATTGAATCAGCAGCAACAGCTCCAACGCGCGCTGCAGCAGCTTAGCACGGCGCACTTTTCAGCGCGCAGTCCGGCCGTGTCGGTCTCACGACGGCGGCTCAAGGCCGCAAACACCCACAGCTCAGCGTGGAGCACGCCGCAAGATCCCGAGAAGAATAAAGCAAAATCTACGCGACTGGCGGACGTGGTGGACACAGGGGAACTCAACACACAGCGACG
Organism: Phytophthora quercina; assembly: GCA_014706105.1. NCBI lineage: Eukaryota > Oomycota > Peronosporomycetes > Peronosporales > Peronosporaceae > Phytophthora > Phytophthora quercina. The sequence continues at coordinate 690,785 of JACBOW010000019.1, read as the reverse complement.
TTTGCAGTTCGCGGACGTGTCGATGGATCTAGAGGAACCCACGCCCCGACGTCGAGCAGCAGGGGCTAATGCAGTGTGCTTTCAAGTGGATGAGACGAGGATGGACCCAGATCACAAGGCCAATTTACAGGGGGAGCTGGAGGTGCTGGAGAAGATGCTGTGGGAGCTTGAGACGGAGACGGAGAGACTCAACTGGCAGCAGACTCCACAGAAGATGAATATGCAACACAAGAAGTCGCCCAGAATGACGCCGACCAGATCAGAGATGAAGCAGAGATTTCAGGTGAAAGTGGAGGAGGAGAGGGAGTTTGAACGGCAGGAGGAGATTTTGTCAGAGGGAGAAGACGGCAGGTTGGCTGTGGATGGAGATGAGGGTGAAAATGAGGATACAGGTGCGGAGACACGACTTGGAGATGTATGTTATAAGTCTCTAGAGATCGGTTTGGACCTGGCTCACAGAATGGAAACGGTACGGAATGTGTCTGGATGTTTTTGTGGCTCATGCCATCGTGACCTGATTGTTGGATTGATTGGTAATAGTTAAAAAACGATTTTGACAACGAACGGAGGCTCCGTGCGGATCGAGAGCTGAAAATTGAAATGCTGGAACAAGAAGTACGCTCTACACAAGCCAAGTGCAACTACCTCGAGGCAAAGTACCAGAACATGGAGGCACAAGTCGATGGAATGGTACGTTGCTGATGAGAACCACGGTTATTTCTTGCTGAGAAGGGTTTCTTACGTTTGTCATTCTTTTGACATGCGCAGAGAGAAGCTGTAATTGCCACCGAAGAGGCCATTCACCGAATGACACTTGCATTCGAGTATTCACAGCACCGGCGCGGCAAGACCTCGAACCCGTCGACACCAAGAAAGCCAGGTTCGTGTGCATGCATGTTGACTGCATCTGCTTTGTAAAACCTCACTCTAAATTTGATACGAACAGACATTTTCCGGTCCGTCCAGCGCAGTGACGTTCTTAAAGTTTCAAAGAAGGTTGCAACACCGAAGAAGCCGAGTAAGGTGGTTGAGCAACAGGAAAATTGGACACCCAACGGCCAGCAAGATCACTAAGTATTAACGCGCCAAGCAAACGGGATGCTGGTCGCGCATGCTGTGATCTTGCGATGCGTTTAACCTAACTTTGGATTGCCACCAGTCTAGAATTTGGGAGGGTTATTTTAGACGGAGCAACGTGGGTGGCCCCCTTGCTTGCATCGAATCGTGTCCAACACGAACACCAGGCAATGTCCAAAGCGAAGTAAGCTAGGGTGTCTCGGTCTCGAATGTGTACAGAGCTGCTGACGACGGCGTTCTTACCGAAGGGTGCGGTGTTCCTGTTCCGGATCATGCCAATGCATGCTCTCTGTTAAAATGCGTGACGATCGGTATTGATCCTTACTATCCGAAAGTATTCAAACGCGGCTGATGGCCTCCGGCACGCTATAGGGAAACATCAAAGCCATTACAGTCTCCGCCGCTATCCCAACTGTTCGACGTCGACTTTTAATTAAAATTAAATTGTCATTTCGCTATGTGTCGGGACGGCAATTAGTGATCATTAGTTGCACTACAACACATCTTGCTGTCTCGACACCCTTCGGCACCTCTTCAATATATCACCTGTCGACGCTAAGGCTTTCCACTGTTATCACAGCAAATTTTGGTGGGGAAGCTGATGAAGTAGACGAGCTTGTCAATCGCGGAGTCAATGAGGCCAGTTAGTGCTAGGCCGTTCTTAGTAATTTTGCCAAGCTGCGCCGTGACTTCAAAATGGCTGGGTGCTCAACACTCACGTTGCCAGTCCAGCGGGTGCTCTCCTGACCACCCGGTGTCTGTGCTGCAGAGCATTCAAGCGTAACGTTGTCCGTTCTAATAGGCCACCGGACAGCGACGCAACAATCACATTTCGAGCGCTCCACTCCTCGGTTATCTCCATGTGGTAGCCAAACGCCTGCAACATTAGAGAGTCGTGTCCGATCTGTCGCAATTCTGGAGTGAGCCGTGATGCTAAACTCGACATCTTTTAAGGGCATGGAGGTGCCCACCGAAAGCGATAGCGGCAACTTTGCTTATTTTCAAATTCGCTCCGCACTCAGCAGCAGTCCAGCTACACTAGCTGCTTACCTACTTGAAGTCCTTCTTCAGTCCAAGTCCAAGTCTTCAACGTCTACTACCCACTTTTTTCCAAGATGAACCTCACCAAGATTATCGCGCACCTCGCTATCATTGCGACTGCCATGGGCTCGCTCACAGAAGCTGGCAACCCTGAGTTGCAGATCCAGCAAAGCACTTCTAGCGACTCGTCCACGACGATATCAGAGACCACCACCCCAACAGTGGTACCACCTACCGGCACGCTTTGGACGGACTCTGGCGCAGATGTCTCTAGCTCGGCCAATGTCGGCGCAGGAGCCGCGGCTAACGCCGGAGTGAACGCAGGCGTGCGCGCTGGTGTCGGTGCTGGTGTCGCGGGCTCTGCGAACGGCGGTGTGGCGGCCGGTATTGATGCAGATGTGGCTGGTTCGGCCAACGTCGGCGTAGGTGCCGCGGCTAATGTCGGAGTGAACGCAGGCGTGCGCGCAGGTGTCGGTGCTGGTGTCGGTGCTGGTGTCGCGGGCTCTGCGAACGGCGGTGTGGCGGCCGGTATTGATGCAGATGTGGCTGGTTCGGCCAACGTCGGCGTAGGTGCCGCGGCTAATGTCGGAGTGAACGCAGGCGTTCGCACTGGTGTCGGTGCTGGTGTCGCGGGCTCTGCGAACGGCGGTGTGGCGGCCGGTATTGATGCAGATGTGGCTGGTTCGGCCAACGTCGGCGTAGGTGCCGCGGCTAATGTCGGAGTGAACGCCGGCGTGCGCGCTGGTGTCGGTGCTGGTGTCGCGGGCTCTGCGAACGGCGGTGTGGCGGCCGGTATTGGTGCAGATGTGGCTGGTTCGGCCAACGTCGGCGTAGGTGCCGCGGCTAATGTCGGAGTGAACGCAGGCGTGCGCACTGGTGTCGGTGCTGGTGTCGCGGGCTCTGCGAACGGCGGTGTGGCGGCCGGTATTGGTGCAGATGTGGCTGGTTCGGCCAACGTCGGCGTAGGTGCCGCGGCTAATGTCGGAGTGAACGCAGGCGTTCGCACTGGTGTCGGTGCTGGTGTCGCGGGCTCTGCGAACGGCGGTGTGGCGGCCGGTATTGGTGCAGATGTGGCTGGTTCGGCCAACGTCGGCGTAGGTGCCGCGGCTAATGTCGGAGTGAACGCAGGCGTGCGCGCTGGTGTCGGTGCTGGTGTCGCGGGCTCTGCGAACGGCGGTGTGGCGGCCGGTATTGGTGCAGATGTGGCTGGTTCGGCCAACGTCGGCGTAGGTGCCGCGGCTAATGTCGGAGTGAACGCAGGCGTTCGCACTGGTGTCGGTGCTGGTGTCGCGGGCTCTGCGAACGGCGGTGTGGCGGCCGGTATTGGTGCAGATGTGGCTGGTTCGGCCAACGTCGGCGTAGGTGCCGCGGCTAATGTCGGAGTGAACGCAGGCGTGCGCGCAGGTGTCGGTGCTGGTGTCGGTGCTGGTGTCGCGGGCTCTGCGAACGGCGGTGTGGCGGCCGGTATTGGTGCAGATGTGGCTGGTTCGGCCAACGTCGGCGTAGGTGCCGCGGCTAATGTCGGAGTGAACGCAGGCGTGCGCGCAGGTGTCGGTGCTGGTGTCGGTGCTGGTGTCGCGGGCTCTGCGAACGGCGGTGTGGCGGCCGGTATTGATGCAGATGTGGCTGGTTCGGCCAACGTCGGCGTAGGTGCCGCGGCTAATGTCGGAGTGAACGCCGGCGTGCGCGCTGGTGTCGGTGCTGGTGTCGCGGGCTCTGCGAACGGCGGTGTGGCGGCCGGTATTGGTGCAGATGTGGCTGGTTCAGCCAACGTCGGCGTAGGTGCCGCGGCTAATGTCGGAGTGAACGCAGGCGTGCGCACTGGTGTCGGTGCTGGTGTCGCGGGCTCTGCGAACGGCGGTGTGGCGGCCGGTATTGGTGCAGATGTGGCTGGTTCGGCCAACGTCGGCGTAGGTGCCGCGGCTAATGTCGGAGTGAACGCAGGCGTGCGCGCAGGTGTCGGTGCTGGTGTCGGTGCTGGTGTCGCGGGCTCTGCGAACGGCGGTGTGGCGGCCGGTATTGGTGCAGATGTGGCTGGTTCGGCCAACGTCGGCGTAGGTGCCGCGGCTAATGTCGGAGTGAACGCCGGCGTGCGCGCTGGTGTCGGTGCTGGTGTCGCGGGCTCTGCGAACGGCGGTGTGGCGGCCGGTATTGGTGCAGATGTGGCTGGTTCGGCCAACGTCGGCGTAGGTGCCGCGGCTAATGTCGGAGTGAACGCAGGCGTGCGCACTGGTGTCGGTGCTGGTGTCGCGGGCTCTGCGAACGGCGGTGTGGCGGCCGGTATTGGTGCAGATGTGGCTGGTTCGGCCAACGTCGGCGTAGGTGCCGCGGCTAATGTCGGAGTGAACGCAGGCGTTCGCACTGGTGTCGGTGCTGGTGTCGCGGGCTCTGCGAACGGCGGTGTGGCGGCCGGTATTGGTGCAGATGTGGCTGGTTCGGCCAACGTCGGCGTAGGTGCCGCGGCTAATGTCGGAGTGAACGCAGGCGTGCGCGCTGGTGTCGGTGCTGGTGTCGCGGGCTCTGCGAACGGCGGTGTGGCGGCCGGTATTGGTGCAGATGTGGCTGGTTCGGCCAACGTCGGCGTAGGTGCCGCGGCTAATGTCGGAGTGAACGCAGGCGTGCGCACTGGTGTCGGTGCTGGTGTCGCGGGCTCTGCGAACGGCGGTGTGGCGGCCGGTATTGGTGCAGATGTGGCTGGTTCGGCCAACGTCGGCGTAGGTGCCGCGGCTAATGTCGGAGTGAACGCAGGCGTGCGCGCAGGTGTCGGTGCTGGTGTCGGTGCTGGTGTCGCGGGCTCTGCGAACGGCGGTGTGGCGGCCGGTATTGGTGCAGATGTGGCTGGTTCGGCCAACGTCGGCGTAGGTGCCGCGGCTAATGTCGGAGTGAACGCAGGCGTGCGCGCAGGTGTCGGTGCTGGTGTCGGTGCTGGTGTCGCGGGCTCTGCGAACGGCGGTGTGGCGGCCGGTATTGATGCAGATGTGGCTGGTTCGGCCAACGTCGGCGTAGGTGCCGCGGCTAATGTCGGAGTGAACGCCGGCGTGCGCGCTGGTGTCGGTGCTGGTGTCGCGGGCTCTGCGAACGGCGGTGTGGCGGCCGGTATTGGTGCAGATGTGGCTGGTTCGGCCAACGTCGGCGTAGGTGCCGCGGCTAATGTCGGAGTGAACGCAGGCGTTCGCACTGGTGTCGGTGCTGGTATCGCGGGCTCTGCGAACGGCGGTGTGGCGGCCGGTATTGATGCAGATGTGGCTGGTTCGGCCAACGTCGGCGTAGGTGCCGCGGCTAATGTCGGAGTGAACGCAGGCGTTCGCACTGGTGTCGGTGCTGGTGTCGCGGGCTCTGCGAACGGCGGTGTGGCGGCCGGTATTGGTGCAGATGTGGCTGGTTCGGCCAACGTCGGCGTAGGTGCCGCGGCTAATGTCGGAGTGAACGCAGGCGTGCGCGCAGGTGTCGGTGCTGGTGTCGGTGCTGGTGTCGCGGGCTCTGCGAACGGCGGTGTGGCGGCCGGTATTGATGCAGATGTGGCTGGTTCGGCCAACGTCGGCGTAGGTGCCGCGGCTAATGTCGGAGTGAACGCAGGCGTTCGCACTGGTGTCGGTGCTGGTGTCGCGGGCTCTGCGAACGGCGGTGTGGCGGCCGGTATTGGTGCAGATGTGGCTGGTTCGGCCAACGTCGGCGTAGGTGCCGCGGCTAATGTCGGAGTGAACGCAGGCGTTCGCACTGGTGTCGGTGCTGGTGTCGCGGGCTCTGCGAACGGCGGTGTGGCGGCCGGTATTGGTGCAGATGTGGCTGGTTCGGCCAACGTCGGCGTAGGTGCCGCGGCTAATGTCGGAGTGAACGCAGGCGTGCGCGCAGGTGTCGGTGCTGGTGTCGGTGCTGGTGTCGCGGGCTCTGCGAACGGCGGTGTGGCGGCCGGTATTGATGCAGATGTGGCTGGTTCGGCCAACGTCGGCGTAGGTGCCGCGGCTAATGTCGGAGTGAACGCAGGCGTTCGCACTGGTGTCGGTGCTGGTGTCGCGGGCTCTGCGAACGGCGGTGTGGCGGCCGGTATTGGTGCAGATGTGGCTGGTTCGGCCAACGTCGGCGTAGGTGCCGCGGCTAATGTCGGAGTGAACGCAGGCGTTCGCACTGGTGTCGGTGCTGGTGTCGCGGGCTCTGCGAACGGCGGTGTGGCGGCCGGTATTGGTGCAGATGTGGCTGGTTCGGCCAACGTCGGCGTAGGTGCCGCGGCTAATGTCGGAGTGAACGCAGGCGTGCGCGCAGGTGTCGGTGCTGGTGTCGGTGCTGGTGTCGCGGGCTCTGCGAACGGCGGTGTGGCGGCCGGTATTGATGCAGATGTGGCTGGTTCGGCCAACGTCGGCGTAGGTGCCGCGGCTAATGTCGGAGTGAACGCCGGCGTGCGCGCTGGTGTCGGTGCTGGTGTCGCGGGCTCTGCGAACGGCGGTGTGGCGGCCGGTATTGGTGCAGATGTGGCTGGTTCGGCCAACGTCGGCGTAGGTGCCGCGGCTAATGTCGGAGTGAACGCAGGCGTGCGCACTGGTGTCGGTGCTGGTGTCGCGGGCTCTGCGAACGGCGGTGTGGCGGCCGGTATTGGTGCAGATGTGGCTGGTTCGGCCAACGTCGGCGTAGGTGCCGCGGCTAATGTCGGAGTGAACGCAGGCGTTCGCACTGGTGTCGGTGCTGGTGTCGCGGGCTCTGCGAACGGCGGTGTGGCGGCCGGTATTGGTGCAGATGTGGCTGGTTCGGCCAACGTCGGCGTAGGTGCCGCGGCTAATGTCGGAGTGAACGCCGGCGTGCGCGCTGGTGTCGGTGCTGGTGTCGCGGGCTCTGCGAACGGCGGTGTGGCGGCCGGTATTGGTGCAGATGTGGCTGGTTCGGCCAACGTCGGCGTAGGTGCCGCGGCTAATGTCGGAGTGAACGCAGGCGTTCGCACTGGTGTCGGTGCTGGTGTCGCGGGCTCTGCGAACGGCGGTGTGGCGGCCGGTATTGATGCAGATGTGGCTGGTTCGGCCAACGTCGGCGTAGGTGCCGCGGCTAATGTCGGAGTGAACGCAGGCGTGCGCACTGGTGTCGGTGCTGGTGTCGCGGGCTCTGCGAACGGCGGTGTGGCGGCCGGTATTGATGCAGATGTGGCTGGTTCGGCCAACGTCGGCGTAGGTGCCGCGGCTAATGTCGGAGTGAACGCCGGCGTGCGCGCTGGTGTCGGTGCTGGTGTCGCGGGCTCTGCGAACGGCGGTGTGGCGGCCGGTATTGGTGCAGATGTGGCTGGTTCGGCCAACGTCGGCGTAGGTGCCGCGGCTAATGTCGGAGTGAACGCAGGCGTTCGCACTGGTGTCGGTGCTGGTGTCGCGGGCTCTGCGAACGGCGGTGTGGCGGCCGGTATTGGTGCAGATGTGGCTGGTTCGGCCAACGTCGGCGTAGGTGCCGCGGCTAATGTCGGAGTGAACGCAGGCGTGCGCGCAGGTGTCGGTGCTGGTGTCGGTGCTGGTGTCGCGGGCTCTGCGAACGGCGGTGTGGCGGCCGGTATTGATGCAGATGTGGCTGGTTCGGCCAACGTCGGCGTAGGTGCCGCGGCTAATGTCGGAGTGAACGCCGGCGTGCGCGCTGGTGTCGGTGCTGGTGTTGCGGGCTCTGCGAACGGCGGTGTGGCGGCCGGTATTGGTGCAGATGTGGCTGGTTCGGCCAACGTCGGCGTAGGTGCCGCGGCTAATGTCGGAGTGAACGCAGGCGTGCGCACTGGTGTCGGTGCTGGTGTCGCGGGCTCTGCGAACGGCGGTGTGGCGGCCGGTATTGGTGCAGATGTGGCTGGTTCGGCCAACGTCGGCGTAGGTGCCGCGGCTAATGTCGGAGTGAACGCAGGCGTTCGCACTGGTGTCGGTGCTGGTGTCGCGGGCTCTGCGAACGGCGGTGTGGCGGCCGGTATTGGTGCAGATGTGGCTGGTTCGGCCAACGTCGGCGTAGGTGCCGCGGCTAATGTCGGAGTGAACGCAGGCGTGCGCGCAGGTGTCGGTGCTGGTGTCGGTGCTGGTGTCGGTGCTGGTGTCGCGGGCTCTGCGAACGGCGGTGTGGCGGCCGGTATTGGTGCAGATGTGGCTGGTTCGGCCAACGTCGGCGTAGGTGCCGCGGCTAATGTCGGAGTGAATGCAGGCGTGCGCGGTGGCGTCGATGCTGATGTTTCGACCACCTCTGAGCAGTCAATCGAGTCAACCACGCTGACCGACCAGCCCTCGACGGTGACTCGCTCTCTTCGCCATTAAGTGACAAAACCTTCAGGAACTCTGCGAAGCCACGCGAAGCTGCATTCATGTGCTGTTTAACCTTTTTCTTAGTTATGCACGATAATAGATTGATTCATATTCTCTTCAAATCGTAAAGTTTACGCGTTTCTCAAAATTCGAGATCAAGTAACGGGTAATATACAGAAATGGCTCCCACTTCTGATACCTCTAAATTTTTGTATCCTCTTCAAACCGATCTTATCGCTTTTTACGTGTTTGGAGTGTTTGTCACAGAGTTGAAGCCTGGCTCCACTGACCTTCACTCATACCTTACTCTGAAACCTTTGTATTTTAATACCCGTGTAAGTAGATTCAAGTATGGATATCCGAAGTGGGAGCCGTTTCTGTACCCGGTCCGAATAAAACACCCTAGAGCATTTTTAGGGTCTACAATTCTGCATAATACCATTCCAAATAGTATACCCATTTCATCAATTCGATCGTACTCCGTCGAATTCTCTACATCTTCGATCCCGTTTGGCTACATGTAGATCTTTATTTTTAACTATCCGCAAAAGCTGCAAGTGACATCTCCCAATTGCAAAACTCGTTGCAAAATCATGGGAACAAGTCAATTCAAGGTCCTGGAGCCTAGGTACTACCTACGCATACTGTGAAGCACTTTGAAGGTGGGTTAGGGTTGGTTGGTCAGATCCACTATTGCTGGAAAAACCGAAATGCCATCTTGGGTCGTCATCCTGCAATACCGGATTCCTGGTGGCGGACGTCACCCTCGTCTAGGCGAGTTAGAGGATGTTCTGTTCGATCATGCACTCGTCTGAAGGAATCTCATCGCGGCAGGAGACTTTCCTCGGTATAATACCCTGCTGAATAGTGTACTCCTTCGGTTTTAGATGATACAATAATATTATGGGGAAATCCTGTTTCGGGGCAGCGAATTAGAAATAATCAAATCGGGGCCGTCGAAGTCCCCATTTGGCAACTCGGCCCCTTGCTTTAAAAACACACCGTGTTTTGTAATGTAGCCAAAGTGTATCCTGTTGCCCAAGTGTACCCTGTTTCCAAAATGTATTGTATGTCTTATGTCGGATACGTACCGTGTAGCCGAACTGTAGCCTTGAGCTGAACCGTATCCTGTGCTTTACTCGTTGTCACCCTGGTTAAAGTCTCGTTGGCGCTCATGTGCCTTCATCCGTTTCAAACGTTCTTTTTGGCGTCGTTCACATGTTCTCGCATTGTGACCAGACTTCGAGCACTTACCACAATGGATTGGAGAATCGTTGTTGAACGATTTCGGATTCTCACCTTTTTTGGACGGCCGCGCACAGCCGTAATGACTGGAGGTTTCGTGGAACCAGGTTCTAGTAACGACGAGTCAACTGGAATAGCACTCTGCTTAACAGAGCCGAAGTCTCTCCAAGGAGTAATACTCAGAAATCACGGCCAGTGGATCAACTCCTACGGATTGTAACGCCGCACAAGCGTGAAGGCAGGGATAGCGAAACTTGGACCACAACAAGACTACGACGACGTCCAAGTTTAAGCAGCACTTTGCGCGACACATGACAGAGGGCAAGGAGTACGACATCACGCATCGAGAACGCTATGAGCGCGCCCTTGACGACTCAGCTCTTCTTGTTGGTGAAGACGATGCAGCTTCCTACCTGGTCGCGCAGTGCGGTCGATTTCCGCTCAGCTCACAGGCTTGCAAGCGCATCTCGAGAGGGTTGAAGACCGGTTGGTGTCGGTGGAGGAGCTGTTACAGCCGAGGGTGGCTAATTCGCAAGTGTCGACGCGCCAAGAGCAGCCTACACCAGCTAGCGATGAGTCGTCATCAAGTGATGACGAAGACGTTGACATGGGCGGCGATGACGCCGATGAGTCGACTCAGCCTAACGTGGAGGAAGCAGAAGACGCTGCCGAGGAGCCCGCTCGAGCCAACGAGGAAGGCGAAGCTGAAAGCGATGGCGCGATAAGCCCCACAACGCGCCGGACTCAACAGCGAATGATGCGTGCACTCAGAAACCTTAAGTAGCCACGTTGCGACAAGGTTACACTTTGGCTACAGGGTACTCTTTGGCTACACGGTACTCTTTGGTGACACGGTACGTTTAGGCGACACGGTACGATTTGGCTACAGCATACGGATAAGGTACAGATGACAGTGAGAATCCAGGATACGAATGAAATGCAGCTGTCATTTGGGCAACAGGATACACTTTGGATTACAAAACACGGTGTGTTTTAAAGCAAGGGGATGAGTTGCCAAATGGGGACTTCGACGGCCCCGATTTGAAATTATTTCTAATTCGCGGCCCCGAAACAGGATTTCCGCATAATACTATGTTGTATGGAATAGTATACTGTATACTAGTGGGTAGAACCCGTTAATTTGCCCATTTTACCCTCAGTGTGATTGTCTAAAATGGCGCAGTACTCGCCGCCGGACTGGAGCGCCAGAGGCCGCAACGAGTTCGGTATCTACCTGGAGGTGATCAAGGGCGGCGTAGTCGTAGAAACCTTGTCGTTACCCCGTACTGATGGCTGCAGTTACATCGTGGCCGGGCGTATGGAGACCGTGTGCGACTTGGCGCTGGCCCATCCATCCATCTCGCGGGTGCACGCGGCGCTGCAATTCGACGAACAGGGCGCGCTGTTCCTCTACGACTTGCGCAGTACGCACGGCTGCTTCGTGAACAAGAAGCGTGTGTTGGCCGAGGAGTTTGTGCGGCTTCACATTGGAGACGTGCTGGTGTTTGGTGAGAGTACGCGGCTGTACGCGGTGTGTGGTCCGCCGGAACTACTGCCGGCCGAATATGAGTCACTTAATTTGGCCAAATTTAGGGAGAGACTGGAGCAGAAACGGGAAATTTTGGCCAATAAAAAACAGGAAGAGGAACGAGGGGCCACGTGGGGATTCGGACAAGATGCTGAGGAAGAAGAGCAAAGTGACGAAGAGGAGACGATCAAGAGTAAAGACGACTTGCCGGAATATCTTCGTAATGTAAGGAGAAAATTAGGAGATGAGGAGGGTAGGGGTGCTGATTTTTTTATATTTTTTTTAGTTGAAAAAGGAAGATCAGCCATACAAGTCAAGTGTGAGTCAGTTGCAAGTGAACGAGAAGGATCAGAGATTGTATCAGCAGTTGCAGACACGGATTCGGAAGATGGAGAATCTTAAATTGGAGAGATCGAGGATTCTGGCCAAGCAAAATCAGTTGGATGGTTTGTCTGAGGGACAACAACGTACCCTGGAGAGGAATGAACAACGTATTGATGCTTTGATGAAGGAGATCGATGACTTGGAAGCAAAAATTCATGCCAAGAATGATCAGCGGACGAAGACAAGGGGAACGGTTGTTGCGAAGAAGAAGCGGAATGTTAATGAGGAGCTGTATGGATACAGCAGCGATGAAGACGACTTCTACGATCGAACTAAGGCTAACCAGCAGAAGATTGCAGCGCGGAAGCAGAAGGTTACAGGATCTTCAAGTACGCCAGGAGTGGCTACAGCGACGGTATCTACGCGTGCATCTACGATTGAGGTGCTTACTGCCGAATCCATTCAAGATAATGTCAAGAAGTTAGAGGACGAATTTGCAAAACTCCAGGAAGAGATGACAGCTGCATCAGCTAAAGCTGCTCCGACAAGTCAAGGGAGCAAGCAAGAAGAAGAAGCAGACTCTTTGGACTCTTTCATGGCAGCGACAACGACACAGCTACATGTGAATGAGGTGGACACGCTGACAAAACGGAAACTAGAGGTTGAGACGGAGTTGACGCTCCAGCGGCAATTGCTCGCAGTCGCAACACCAGCGTTAGCCGCTCTACCGATCCAAAAGTCGACCAAGCCGGTGGAGAAGCCCGTGAAGAACAGTTCACCGACATCTTCTTTGGAGAAGAAATCATTAGTCCAAGTTCAAGCACCTTCTGCTTCTGGATCTACACCTGAGAAATCAAAGTCAATTGAGCTTACCCATGTTGACGCAGCCAAGAAACAGGACTCGGAGCCACAGAGAATCTCAGCTTCGTCCGAGAAGAAGACCACTTCTACGAATAAGCCAAAGACACAACCGGAGACTTTGTCCCAGAAGACATCAGAGCCTGCCGACTCGAAGCCACAGGCATCGAAGCGACGACGAGTTTCAGGTCCAGCAATGGGACCACCCAAGCAAGTCAAGTCGAACACGAGTGCTGGGCAACACGGTGACGACGCAAGTGTTTTAGAGGGAGGCGATCAGGTGTGGGTGCCGCCAACAAACCAGACTGGTGACGGTCGTACCAAGCTGAATGACAAGTACGGATACTAATCTAGTGCACTTGGACCTCAACTGAGATAGCAAACCATTCACTTATTCATGCATTATGGTACTCAACTTGGTAACTCGAGGCTTACCAGTCTCCACGGTATCTAGCGCTGCCTTGCAGCTGCTCCTCGCCTTGCTGGGCGGCCATCGTGTTGAAAATGTGCTCCAGTGACGTCTCGCTCACGCCGTACTCACTCACATGTAGGTGTTCCTTGTTCTCCTCGACCAGTCCAAAGATTGCATGCGGCCGCAGTGAATGCTTTGGTACCTGGAAGCGGTAGTGGCCGCCTTGATGCTCGATCAGCTGACAGCCTTGGAACTTGGACTGGAAGAACTCCTGCAACGCAGAGCCCATGTTCTCAGTGTGCCACCACGCACAGAAGACGTCAATGGGGATGATGCCCGACGTCTCGAGATAACTATTGAGGACACTGCCGTTGCCTTCGCCGTTCATGATGTTGTGCGCACGGTTTGGCACTCCAAGAGATGAGCACAAGTTGATGACTTGGTCCTGTGAAATGCCAGAGCAGTTGCCTCCCAGAATGCGATACGCCTCCAGTTGTAGCCGCCCCACAGAGGACGTGCTTGGCTCCCGAAGCTTCACTTCTACGATGTAGCCTCGGCCGAACTTTTGCTTCAGGTGTTCGACACTTCCCAAGCATTTTAGCTTTCCGCTCACCAAAATTCCCACGCGCGTACACAGTGCTTCACACTCTTCCATGCTGTGAGTTGTCAGGACCACGGACGACTCCTTTGCGGCACATACACTGGCGATCACATCCCACATTTTCCTTCGCGAACTTGGATCCACTCCCGTCGAAGGCTCATCCAAGAAGATGATGCTAGGAGAGCCGATCAAGGCAATGGCCGTCGACAGTTTACGCTTGTTGCCACCACTGAGACCCCGAGTCAGCTTCTTACGGTACTCCGTGAGCCCCACTTCTTCGATCTTCTGGTCAACAGCCTTCTGCACACGGTCGCTTGGAATTCCCTTAAGTCGTGCGTAAAGCTCAAGCTGCTCTTCCACAGTCAGCAAGTCATGCAACGAATCGAATTGAGGGCAGTAGCCAACCACCCTACGCGCTTTATCGCGGTCGCGAGACAAATCGTATCCGCCGAGTGTCACGAAACCGTTGGTTGGGGCGATCTCACCTGTGAGGACCTTCATCGTCGTCGACTTTCCAGCTCCGTTAATGCCGAGGTAGCCAAAACATTCACCCTTGGAAATCGAAAGACACAAGTTGTCCAGCGCAACTTTACCTCCATCACTGTACTGCTGACGCAAGTTGCGGATGAACACGCTGTCGTTTTGAGTAGGGTACGAGCGCTCCACTTTTTGACGTTCCCTGGCCACATCGTCATCCTCGTTAGGAGCCAACTGCGGCCGTTGCTCCGGGCACCACGACAAGCTGCGATTGTCGACGACAAATACCAAAACCATGAAAATCACGATCTCTACCACCGCATACGCGACTGGAGCTCCAGCCACATCGAGATCAAAGACATTGCGCACACAGCAAGTCTGGTCAGTCGTTGCATCCCAGCACGAAGTGCACGTATAATCCGTGCCGAGGCCCTCCCAAAGTCCAAAAAAGGAAGGTGCCGCTATCGTCTCGGTACTGCTGCCGTAAAGCGCGCTTCGACTCAGCTTGCGCGTGGCAATTTCATAAATACCGTTGTTGAGGCTGTAACCCGGGAACAGTAGGAAAATCCATCGAAGGTAGTTTCTGTCGAGCGAAGACAGCGTTAAGTTGTCAGACGAGTTGTCCGGGGTCAAGTCGAAGTCGATGAGCCGACACAAGAACGAGAAGATACTCAGCAAACCGCCCGTGCAGAGCGCAAACACCAGAAGCGATGTTTGAGCCACAGCATGCTTCTTAAACTTGAAGGAGAACAAATACGCCATTGGGATCACAGCGAGAGCATGGGAGCCAACCAGGCAGACAACTCCCCACACCTCCATAGAGCTCGTCAAAGTCCGGTCCGAGAACGGTACCATGATCATGGCAGCAATAACAGTTACCATCATGATAACGATGTCGTGTGTCCATGTAGACAACCAGTAAGCTGTCACATTGGCGCCGCAAATCAACTGCAAGCTCTTCGCGTTTTGGTTTGGATTCTTCTCACGGACAACAAATGCCACGATCGCAGCCGGAACAAACGCGAACGCCAGCATAACCACGACAGAAGTTAAGAAGGCGTTGAGAGTAGCCTGAAGTTTCGCACCATCTTGATCAAGGCAGTATATGTTGTAACACGGAGTCACCGGGTTGGACGACGAGGTGCCAGCACACATGTTGCACGCGTAGTAAGGCGACTCGACGTTAGTTTTATCGCAGCATGTTGAGGCACTGCAATCAATCACGCCAAGATCACAGAAATTGTAGGTGAAAGTGTCGCAAGTACTTGGAACAGAGACCAACGAGAAGTTTGCGCTTGAACACCTGCCTTGCCGTGACGACGACGCGAGCTCTGTGGCGTAGTCGCTAGTAGTCATGAAGCTTGCCACGTCGATCTCAGGAAGCGACACCAAAATGATGAGGAAGAGCAGTGGGATGCACACAGCATTCAGCAGGTTTTTCTTGTCCCTCTTCGCGATACGCACACGCTTCGTCAACAGCGCAGTGTATTGGTTCCACAACGTTGCACGGTTAGTCGTCTCAGACGAAATTGGACCCGTCAGTGTACCACGAGAATTGGCTGAGGTTGCCGACGTCTTACGGATTTGGTCCACTGCCTCCACACCGCAAACAGCTACACCCAAAGCAGCTTCCTCTTCGCGATCCTGCGAGATACGCAAAAACACTTCTTCCAACGTTGTGACGGACACACCATACTGAACAATACGCAGGCCATGTTTTTCATCATCGAGAACTTGCAGCATCGTCGAAAACACTCCAGACGATTTCGATGGAAGCTGGAACACAACCTCCGAGCCAAAGTTGCTCAAGCATTTCGCTTCAGGGACGAAACTGCGCAAGAATGTGCCAACTGCCTCCACATCGCATCCAACCGCTTTGATCATGGTCAAGTTATACCCAGCACCATACCGATTCTTTAAGAACAATGAACTTCCAGCGCAACAGAGCTGGCCGTCAGCCATGATAGCAATCCTGTCACCCAAAATGTCAGCTTCGTCCATGAAATGAGTTGTGAGAACAATGACGCGGTCGTCACGATTCCGCTGCAGCAAATTCCACGTAAACCGACGCGAGTATGGATCCATTCCAGAGGTGGGCTCATCCAAGAAAACCAGTTTGCTATCTCCCATGAATGCCAAAGCAACACTCAGCTTGCGCTTCTGTCCTCCAGATAGGTTCCTAGCAGCGACCTTCCTCTTCTCCACCAACCCAACTTCTCGGATCATTCGCTCGACTTCTTCTTTCAAACTACCGAATGGAATGTGCTTCATCGTTCCAAACAGCAGTAGATGCTCCTCGACAGTCAACTCGTTGAAAAGCACGTCATGCTGTGGACAGATACCCATGATCTGGCGAAGCTCGTTGAAGTCAGCCTGAACAGAGCGTCCGTAAAGCGTAGCATCACCTGACGTTGGCGGAATCAGTCCCGTCAGCATCGATATCGTCGTCGTCTTTCCTGCACCATTGTGCCCAAGTAACGCAGAGATCTGTCCGGTGTATAAAGTGAGGTTCAATCCTTGCACTGCTACCTTCACCTCTCCATCGTCTGACGGATACTCTTTGCGAAGGCCTCGAATCTGAAGACATGTTCCCTTGCGTTCCTGTTCTGAAAGCACAGCATTGACAGGTTCCACAGAAGCCACAAGTCCAGGTCGGTCCTTCATCATCACGATAGATCCATCCGACGAAGTCTGATGCAGCAGCCGTACTCCACGCGGTGACGCAAACGCGTAATCTGTCTGGGGCGACGAGGCTGTGCTGGGTGACTCCAGCACTAAAACTTCCTTGTCGTTGCGATTCGCTTTCGATGGAAGCCAATAATCCTTTACAAACAGGAAGTTCCACGGCTTACGGACGCCAAATTCTTGTGGCAGCACATTGTCGAAGTACCATCCAAGAACAACGAGAATAAACGAGTCCAGAATCAAAAACCAGCTCATAGCAAACGCCGAAGGTACTGTAATAGGAGATTCCACCAACCCCATCGCGTATGCCAGTCCTCTACCAAGTTGAGCACGACGCACCAGGTCATCAACACCCAATGCAAAGGCAGTTGGAGGTGCAAGAGCACCCAAATATTTCGACGAGTTGGACTTTGACATGACCGAGAAAAACGGGAAGAACAATACCAGCCACAAAAGCACCGAAGCGATAGAGGCAGCTCTGGACTTGTTGAAGAACGGAGTGATGAAGTAACTGAAGCTCACAATGGACAAACTCAAAGCCCAGAACAAGAACACCAGCGTCGCGTACTCCGTCATCGGGAACACTTGGCCGTACTTAAGCTCCGCAGCAATGACAAACGCCAGTGGCGTGGCTAAAATTGCCGTCGTCAGACACCACGAACTTAACAGCGTAAAGTTCGAGAGCCCCATAATCTTCATGACTTCTCGAATCCTCGTCTCTTTTTCAATCACCATCGTTGTCGTTGTAGTCGATACAAATTTGATGTAACTAATTAGTAGAAAGAGTCCAATGACACTTTGTCCGCTGCTGTAGAACGTCGACATGTTGGTACTCAAAGTTCCATAATCCGTAAATGTGAGGGAGTTTAAACCTGTACACAAAATCTTCTCCGATGTCGACGCTGCTTCCGACGAACTGGAATAATCATCTCCCGTGCCGAAAATTGCGTCCAAATTGGCAATAAACACCAGTGCGAGTGTCAAAACTGGTGGAAGTAGCAACTCAAACACAAAAGACACTGGTTTGCGTCTTCTGATAATTAAATTCTTCCAGATCAGGTTCGTAACTTGTCTCCAAGCAGTTAAAACTGCTTCCCATGTGGCTCTACTGGCCATAGAGAATCTGGACTCGAGCGTATCTCCTTCTAGAGCTAGAGCTCCTTGTTTCTTGGCGTATATCCTGGCTGCAATCATCACAGCCACGAAGAAAGCTGCAATGATGGCTACCCACACAATCAGTGCTGTATTTTCAGCTGAGAGGCCACATTGTTGACTCTCAGCTACTGTGTCTTCAATAACAGATTTACAGTACGAGATCTCAGATGACGACTGTTGACAGCTTCTAACAGTGCTGGCTGCTGAGCAGCAGGAGCTGGAAGCTGCCATAGTTGGCTTAGTGCACATAAGTGTGCAGGACCCTTCAGAGTCGACTGTAGTAGAGCCACTGGAGCTTGAGAGTAAAGCTGAGATGGCAGTAGATGTGAAGGAATACGAGTCGATCTCGAAGAAGCCAGAGTTCATGACGCATAGTGCGTAGTCGTAGTCGTAGGTTACGATGGTGGAGAGACACGTGGTGAGGAGTTCCGTACCATCGGAAGAGGAGGAACCGGAGCTGGAAGCGGAAGACGTCAAGAGGGAGGCAGCGGAAGAGGAAGAGGAGGCTGCAGTTGTGGAGGTTGAAGGAGACGTTGTTGTGGTTGTTGTTGCTGTCGTTGGGGACGACGGTCCGCCGGCGGGCATCATGGTGACTGGCCTGATGTGCGTCTATTGTAGCGGATTGAAGAGTGATGCTGGTGCTGGAGTCATTGGAAGTGTGGACAGCCAGTATGGCATCTGTCACACACTCCGCAATGAGATTTCAGTAAGGTACTGTACAGTGGTGTAAGTTAGGAGATGTGGTGTGAATTTAATTATACAGGTATTTGGATCTACGGATCGCTTGGTTGTGATTTTGTTGTGTGAGTGGGATGAGCTGTTTATTATTCCTTGAAGGTTATTGTTTATCATTCATGGCGAAAATGAACCCAAACTCAGACGCAAATTCAGCAACGGTTAGTCATTTTTAGTTGCCACTTTACCGTAACTTCTACTTGAATTCGTCGCCGGCCGATCCAAAGCGGCGCAGAAAAAACCATCCGTCAAAATGGATCCAGCCAGCGTCAGGTAAGTGACAGAAGGTTGCGATGGTTGTGTTGTTACACTTACGTCTTTGCTCGCAAAGTGGATCCCTGTCCTAGGCTAACCGATTACGAGACGCTTGCGATCAAATGGAGAGGTCGAACAGCACCGTGCTATTAGCACAGACATGTATAATACATATACAATGTAGAAAAACTTCACGTAAGCTTAGCAAGATGAAGACCAGCGTGTCCACCAATGCATTGCAGCCCGTGCTCAGCGGCGTCCCTGCTCACTGTCAGTGACAGTTTGTCACTGAAGCCAATGCACCTGATCCCCATCCTGATGTTGCTGTTCACATGAAAAAAATCCTGGCCTGGACCAGGACTGGCGAAACTGACCCGTCCTTGCGCAGAATAGTCAAAGTCTCAACTCAATGGCGCCTCCTGCTCCGGCCGTCGCCGATGGCCCCGAGCGCATGTTCCGCCGGTAAGACCCGCCTTCTAACACTCTCATCATGATCTCCTCCATCTCCTCTTTCTACTCATATCTTTTTCACCTCTTAATTCCCTACTGACGACGATAAAATCGACTGTATCTGCAGCCACCAGGAGCTCATGCGGCTGTACTCAGCCTCCACGCGCCGTAGCAACAGCATCGCCAGCGATACCAGCTCCATAACGCCCCGCAACAATCACCAAGTGTCTGAGAATGATCTGGCGGTGCTGCAGCAGAAATTCCAGTTTATCCGCGATTACGAAGCCGACGCCAAGCAGGGCGAGACGGACTGGCAGGTCCGCATGAGTGTGCGCTACTACCGGCAACTGTTCCGCGAGTATGCGCTGGCCGACTTGTCCCGCTATAGGGAAGGAAAGATTGGACTCCGCTGGCGGACGGAGATGGAGGTCGTTGCAGGTAAAGGGCAGTTCTCATGCGGGAACAAGCGTTGCGACGAACGTACGGGTCTTCACAGCTACGAGCTGCTGTTCGCGTACGTGGAGCATGGAGAACGGAAGCGGTGTTTGGTCAAGGTGCGAACTTGTAGCTCTTGCGCTGAAAAGCTGTTTTACAAAAAGTTGATGGAGGTGGAGAGGAGGAAGGCGCACAAACAGGAGAAGAGAGAACGGAAGCAACGACGACTGGAGAATGGCTCTGATGCAAAACAGAAGCGACGTAGACGATCATTGTCACGCTCTGATGAAGATAGCAGTACTGAGAGCGATGAAAATACTCATGAACACGCGATGGTGGAGAGCAGTGATGACCAAAATGCTGGAACTGGTGAGGGTATACACAAGTTGTGTGCGAAGATCAATGCCGAGCAGAAAGCGGCGTACCCTGCTACTACTTCTCGGGTGAACGCTAGAGATGTCTCGGATAAGCGTGGTGACGGGTTCGAGGAGCTACTGCAATGAAGTAGCACACACGTCGAGATATTTAACCTTGATGCCGCGTTACTAGCTGTCACCGCTGTGTCGATCTTTTACTCGTAGTCCTTGAGCCAGCCCTTCTCCTTAGCCTCCTTGAACATCTCGGTGATCGCTTCGCGTTCGCCCTGAACAAGATCCGGATGCCAGACGTCGAACAACAGCAGCACGCGGTCTCCCTTCTTGCCGTTGTGCCACACCTCGTGGTCAAACGCGTCTATCCAAGAGCATGTATCAGCATCAACAAAACGAGAAAATAATTTGCAACTTTCACGTGTCTTACCATCCAGTACGAGCGCCTTGCCTTCTTCCCACTGGCGCGTTTCGTCGCCTACGCGAATTCCACAGCCTTTCGGCACGAACAGCGGAAAGTGACAGCGTAGACGGATATTGCACGGAGCTGAATGAGCCTTAATACTTGACTGTCAAACACTGCATCAGTCTCAACTCACTTCTCACTCACTTTAATCTCTTGCAACTCACCTCGGGCTTCAAGATGGAGAAGAATGAGTAGGCAAAGGGAAGTCCGGCCATAAACCCAGGGATATTTTCCAGGATCTCCACCGTCTTGGGGCATTTCACGGCAAAGTCCGCTTGGCGTCGGCCCTGCGTCACGTACGAGAGCCAATCCCACTGGCCCTGGTGCAACTGGTGCTCCTTGTCGTAGACATGGTAGTCGCTCGCCTCGCTGTTCACAGACTCGGAGTTCTTGGCCAAAGCATCACGTTGCTCCTTGAGTGCCAGAAACTCGTTGGTGATGGTCTCGCGGTTGGCCTCGAGGTGTTTGACCCACTCGAACTTGCTTGTGTCGTGCCATGGCGCCGACTCGAGTCCGGGGAAGCAGAAGAGCGTAGGCGACGGCCGTGGCTTGGCTGGGTGATGGCCGTGAGTTGGCAATGAGGTTGATAAGAGGCGAAAGGAGGTCACGTACCCGTAGTGAGACACAGCGCCGAGCGGAGTAGCGCGGCTCGATGTGTCATTTTGGCGTTGACACAAAAGGCATAAAAGCTACATGGACGCGAGGGACCAACATCTCTATTTACGGGGTAGCTAATGCGACAGCGGATTGGCTGGTTACCGAAGCAACTTCAACAAGATCTACTTCGTCAGCTGTGCGCTCCATGAAGCACGCCAATGTGTGGCTGCAAGGAGGGCTGTTGTCATCGTGGCATCCAGTAGTTGTTTGCTGGTCAATGACCAAAGCCAATGACCAGTGGTCATTGGTGCGAGCATAGGATGTTAGGGTAGGCTGCTGCCATCTAAGCTCTTCTTCTCCAAAGGCTTTTGCCACCCCGATATTACAGTATACATCAGAACAAAGAGCCGCTGGCGCCCTCCGCAGCGATGGATAGGATTTTGTATCTTCTGGCGGATTGGAAACAGTATGGTGCAAAGGAACAATAGTACCGACTTAGGTCTGAACTGGGGCCAGTCAACAGTTCCGACCCCGCTCCGCGGGTAACATTGCATTAGCTCCTACACTCACGCATTAGGAATCAAGGGGAGATCAGGTGGCTCGGCTGTTCAGTTTCACAACTCATAGCGAAAAATGTGGTGCTCTATGCACCAACACGTTTTGAAAAACTGGCCGGGCTTCACAGACGAAATGTTGGTGTTCGTCACGGAATTCCGGGCATCGAAACTTGAGTTAGCGTTCCCACAGCGTCAGAAGTAAGACAACACGTATCCAAGATACATGTAGTCCAGACAGGCATCATGGCCGACAGCAGCATCGAATAGTACACAAGAAGCCACACCGAAGTGGCAAATAAGACGCACCATCACCACGACGAACAAGACACCCACAGCTGCCCCATATCCGTTTTAAAACAGCTTTCCTCGGTTTTCGATACTCGCTACCAATACATGTAGCAGGAGACATGGTGCGGTTTGACAGCAGCGCTGCTGGCCAAGCATCAAGAAGCCCACTGCTGAGCCCACGTTCTTCGAAACCGACTGGGTGGCAATGCCACTGGCATCCCCTGCTGTCTAAAGAGTTGTATGAGGTAGACCAGATAGCACGATGATGTTCATCTGTGCGCGGCGAAAGAAATGGCCACCGAGGTGACGGATGCAAATACATATAAATCCGTATAAGTCGACGACGTGATGGCAATGGCCAAGTTACTACAGTCAGCACGAATCTCCACGCTTGGCGCCATAGTTTAAAAACGTTGCTGCACTATCACGCTACGACGGACAAGTTCGTCGGTTGAAGCTGGCTTCAACGTGCAAACCACCAATCAGATGGGCCATTGCCACTTAACGACCTTTCGCGCATTGATACGCGTTGAAAGCGAAGAATAACGCTCAGCATTCCTGTGCTTTATTCTATTCATTCCTATTCATTCCTCATCACGGAGGCAGAGAGAACAACCACTGAGAGAAATCAACATGGCCAGAGACGGCGACGAAAATGAAGACGCCAATGTGGTGACCGACGACGACCTTCTGGACGAAATGTTCACCGAGCGCAGCTCTGGCAGTGAGAAAGACGACGACCTGACAATCTCCATCGATTGGAGCCACAACCCCGTCGATACGAGGCGGACATTGCCCGAACTCGCCTCTACAAGGTCAAAAAATGCGTCTACCGAGAGTACAGACTTCGATATCCCTAGTACCAGCACCTCCGGAAGGTCTAGCATCAGTAGTGCAGCGGATCACCTTCCAGTGCTGTCAAGAGCCAGTAGTCAAGGTGCCTACTTCAATGAGCAATTCCGCAGTTTAGACCCAGATCACACAGTGGGGAGGACAAGAGTGCCATGGCATTCGAAGAGTGTCTCGGATTTGAGAGACCCCGACACGAAACCGACTCGAATCATCGCTTTTGATGTTGGTGGGAAACTATTCCGTTGCAAAGAGAGTTTGATCGCCAAGTATCCACTCAAAAGACTCAACCAGATCATCACCTGTGGGTGTGGTAAGATTAGTTGTTTGGATGATGCGTTCTTCATTGACCGCAATCCGCAACACTTTGAGATGATTTTGGATTGGTATCGAACTGGAAAACTCGTGCGTCAACGGAATGTTGATGAGGAAGCGTTCAAGGACGACGCCATTTACTTTGATTTGTATGAAGAGTTATTCCCTCCAACTCCGTCTGGAGACCCACCGCAGTCGTGGCCGACTACTAAAGCGCCACCGGGACTTCCTACTCGACGACGATCAGTCAATGATGTCGACCTGGGGAGGAGTAACACGAAACGCGTCAGTATGTTCGCCAACATGCCTTCTCCACCTGTGCAACATGTTAGTCTCCAAGCAAAGAAGGAAAAGGAAGAATCTCCGACCAAGACAGAAGACGAGAAGACACAAGATGTAGGCCTTCCTACAACTTCAGATGATAAAGTATTGCGATTCTTCCGACGCGAGCGACGCGTATTGACCCCAACCAGCATCCCTTCAGTGTTCATGATCCGTAACTTCGAGCAATTATTGGTGGAGAGTGTGAAGGGCCACGGGAAGCTCATGGTTCGAGTGTGCGATGCCACAGGGATGCAGACAGTGGATGTTCCGGAAGCTGTACTATACGATAGTCATTCTCGCTTCTATTTGAAAGGTGAACGAGCACAGCTACAACACAACGCACTGTTACCAGGAAACCACGTCTACACGTTTTGGATGAAGGAAAATCTCAAGGGTGCAAGCGCTCAAACGTCTGCACCCTCAGCACTGGACGTCGCGTTCAAGCTACTGTTCACGTTTGACCCCAGCGATCGACTCACTCCTGCAATTGAGGCCGGACTCACACGCGCAACATCGGAATGCAACGATGCCATTCACGCGCTAACCCCTGAAGGAACCTCACACCCAAACGTGAGGCCTGATAGTTACTCGCCTTGTTTGTTCATGCCGCCATCACAAGTGAAGCGCGATCCAGAGCTCACTTCACTTCCAGACGACACTAGTAAGAGAACTAGTCCAGAAAAACAACCGAGACAATTGTCGCCGTTGTCGAAGACGAAGAAAAATGGGCTGAAACGTGGAAACCAGCAGCTTGAAGCGTCTTCTTCTCCGATCCGACGTGCTGGAGCTTCAACTGTGCGTGGTGGCCAGCTACCACATCCACGACCTGCAGAAGGCAAGATTACCGTTTATCGACCGGAGAAACTGGAGCTGGACCCAGCCAGCGTGTATCACCCTGAGCGTTCCGAGAGTAGGATCGTCAACCAAGCAGTGGAGAATGCGTATCACGAAATGCAGCCGCGTCTATTTAGATGAAGTAACTTGTACAAAGGCTACTGAAGGTGTCTAACGTAAAGAAAATCGACTTGTCTACGATCACACTCCTTGAGGCAGGAGTGACGTGAGTAGCCGCTCCATTTGGCCGAGACTGTCGGCCGACAAACTCATTTCTTCTCCCTCGGAACTACTGCACACGTCCTGTAGCAGCTCCAGCATGCCCAAATACTCCTGGAATTCTCGAATTGTCCATGAGGGTTCATTAGCATTGTCGCTTTTCGAAACTTCATCTCGAGCGAGCGCAGACACACAGGTTGGACTCTGTGCGGAGCTCCGCGCCCCCGACAGCTTGCAAATAATAGGCGACCGGACATTCACAACGTCTTCATCTTCGTCGTCAGCCAACACAAATCGGGGGAGACCTGACATGCCAAAAGGTTTACCCACAGACTCGAAACCTTCGTAGTTGACTATCGGCTCGCAGGTGTCATCCAAGAAGAACCCAAGCTGGTTGCCACTGTAGTCACCACGCTTAGTGTCTTGCTCTTGTTGCTCATCGTCTTCATGGTCAACTTCAGGTCGGTTGTGACGCTTCACCATTTTCGACGGTGCAGGAGGAGGCACAACAACGTTGTTGGCCGACTCTGCAGCCGAAAGGAGCTCTTGAGCAGGAGTTTCCAGTTGGTTCATCGCAGTGCTTGATGTTGGTCACCTTCCAGTTAGATAGCAGATTGCAGAGTGCCTTCGGTGGGTGCTGCATCGTCCGCAAAGTCGCGCGTAGCGGGCCCTTCCTCTCTATTTCCGGCCTTGTCTGAGCCGGCGCCATGAGTCGAAAAATACATCAGGCAAGAATGGCCTGCCCGCCACCCTCACTTGCACTTCCAGCATGTCGCGACGTACCACGCGATCTAGATGAGCCAAAGATCGCACGATATTGAGAGCGAGTTCCCCACTGCTTCGTTCGGGAAGCGGCAATGACAGCAATTCAATATCAATGAGCTTCATGAGCTCAGCCACGGACTAAGGTTATGGCCGTTGCGTTCATGGATCGGTCGTTAATTTTGTCGGTGGTTGGTCGGAGATTGCACCATCGCAGCTTTTACTTGGAATTGTGCAGATTCTCGCTTGGGACGAGGCGGTTCTTTCGTTTAGCACACGCGAGGCTACGACGCACGTGAAACAGCAGCTAAGCTTACCAAACACCAGTCTACAGTAGCGTGGCACGCCAAGCTACCAAACCGTTACGCTCGTCTTGCGTCACGAGCGACATGCCAACGCGACTTGCCAGCGTGTCCATTTTGACGTTGGTACGCAGTTCAGTCTTCAAACACGAAAGCACACTGGTCAACTGCACCAAGTATTCATCAACCCAGCATCTTCATGTAATATCACCAGCATCAATCTTGCTAATATAGTAGCAAGTTGCTGTGTCTGCATGCGTTGCGATGCGGTGAACTCGATCAATGTGCTCTCCACTCGAGCCCCGTAGACGCGCTTTGGCTGCATCAGATTCTGTTGAATTGGCGCTCAAGTGTCGCCACCGTCGTAGCTTTGGCTGAACCCGCTCGGAACGCGTCCGAGAAGGAAGCGCGCTCGCCAAACCTTCGCCGACGGTTCGCAGTCCATACATGTCCACTATCTTAGTCACCAAGTCGGAGCCGATACATGTAAATCGGAGTCCATCTTGCACGATACGTCGATAGCCTTCCCGGCAGTGAACGGGTCCGGGAACCGAATGCGCTTCGCGCGAAGATACAGCCGATCGGCTGGCCGCCCACCGTACTTAGCGTCCCCGACAATTGGCGCACCCAGAACTTGAGTGCAATGCACCCGGAGCTGGTGCTTGCGTCCGGTACGAGGTCGGAGCTGCAGCCACGTGCCTGATGACTGTGTACGCTCATTCTGCCGCCACACTCGCTCCACCAAAGTGCACGCCGACTTGCCATCCACAGGAAACTTGATCTCTTGTCCGGTAAACTTCTTCAACCTCGAGTAGCTTTCACTAGGTGTGGAGACTGACGCCACCAGCGCTGTATATGTCTTTTGCACAGTGCCACTTCGTAGTAACTCGGAGAACTTTGCAGCTGCGAGACGGGAACGCGCCAGTACCAGCACACCTGATGTCTCCTTATCCAGTCGATGCACCAGTCTCAACTCCTGCTGTTCACCTTCCTGCTCTTGACTGTCGTCTTCTCTCAACAATTCTGCCATCAACGGCAAGTACTGAGTCAACGATTCACTCAACGCCGAGCCATCCTGCACCGCCAGTCCGTGCGGCTTGTCTAGCGCCACAAACTGTGCGTCCTGGTATACGACACGCTGCATCAACTGCTGCAGTCTCTTGTTGTATCCATTTGTCTGCTGCTTCTGTCTCGTCACTTCCTGATGCATAATCAGAGGCTTTAACTTGGACTGGAAGAGATGCGCATCGATGGCCACCACGGAACCTTCGAGCAGCAGCGATTGGCCCCGCCGCCTTCAGACTCGACGCTGGGTCGGGCTGCAGGCGGATCTTGCGCTTACGTAGCTGCGTCTGAAGGAAACTCTGCGGAAGCGACGGGAACTGACGACGTAGCCAGCGGTCTAGACGCAGCTCCTGGTCCGCTGCACGCACCACGTGCCGCATCCAGCGCAGCTCCTGCTGCCACATGATGGTCTCAATTGACGTGAAAAACAAATGGCTACACTTTTCACACATGGCTACACTTGTCATACATTTTGTCGCTGTGTGGCAGCTACAGCTACACAGCAATTTTGAGAGTTGCCCTTTCTCTATCACATGCCCACTTCTGTGGCGCAAGAGCACTTCTGTCCATTCTCGCTCTCGACCACACCAGACAACAGCATAGCGGCAGGTTTGTGTAGCCATGTCAGCTTCGTCTCGCAGTCGCCATCACTTGACCATCGCCGACAAGAACCGACTGCGGCGTCACCACCGACAACATCCGGAGCTGACGCAGGAGCAACTACGTGAGTGGGCGTATGCGACGTTCGGTCAGTGGGTGGCACGCTCCACTGTGGGCCACATCGTTCGCGCTCCCGAGGAGGTGAGCGCTAATCCGGAAGCTACACGCTTCCAGAGCGGTCGCTATCCGGACATGGAGCAGGAGTTATACGCACTGATGATGACTCGTGCTGCTCATCTGGGCGTGGACCTCAAGCGACTGGACGGTGGCAGTGGAAGTGTGATGAGCGACTCGGAGCTCTGGACCAAAGCCAACGAGATCCTCAAACGCACACGAGGCAGTGACGAGAGCGTGTCGGTGGCTTGGGTGCATCGCTTCAAGAAGAGACATGGATTGCATCGGTCGCAGTTGAAGTGGATGGCTACAGAAGCTGCTAGTGTCAATGATACTGCTGGAACTGTGGAGATGGAGATGCAGATGCAACTCGAGACAGAGCAGACAATTGAAGAAGCTGTACAAGTGTCAGTGGGGGACAAAAGAAGTGCTGTTGATACAGGGACGATGGAGGATGGAAAGTCAGTTAGAAAGAGATCAACTACTGTGGCTACTGCTGCTACTGGCAACCGCTCCCACTTTGTGTCTTCGGACGACATTCTGTTGCTGACTCATGTGTTGGCCATCAAACCGTGGGGGTTCCCATATGTGATGGACGGGTGGCAGCAGGTGATGGAGAAGCTTCGAGGAGAGGAGTCTTTCCGGTTGGACAAGACGGCGGGGGCGTGTCAGGCGAGGCTGAATCTGCTGCTGGGTCATTTGAAAGCGGGCAACACGACGGCGCTGCGGAAGTCTGGCACGGAAGACGAGTTCGACAGGAAGTGCGCGTTGATTGCAGAGGTGGCGGCGAAAATTGAGGCGTATGAACGTACACCGAATGAGAACAACAACTCGTCGGCAGTAGCAGTGGAGACTGTGCCTCTTGTCCGACAGGATACTGTTGTCAGTATTGGAACCCCCGATTTTGCTCAGGAACGAGAGCGGATGGCTAAACGTCGTTTGGAGCTGATGGAACGCAAGATGGAACGCGAGTTGGCCGCGCAGAAACGTCACTCGGAGGAGCAGGTAGCGCGGCTTGAGAAGCTGCATCACGAACAGCAAAAGATCCAGCAAGAGCAGCATGCTCAACTACTGACGACAATTCAGCAGCAGCAGGCGATGATGCTTGAGTTGATCAAGTCATTGACTCCTTCCCCCAATCAAACCTAGGTATCCAGCTAAGTTGGTGTGCTGTTAATCTTGAAATGTGACGATCTTCTACGTGGCTTCGGATGGCGAAATATGAGCAATGGAAATGTTGAGACGCTTACGTGTTTTCAAAACTCGTGGTGCAGAGGACACTTGCTGTCTGAACTCGGAATCTTCGCCTCGTATTCATCATTTTCTTCGTCTCCGGAGTTTGTTTACCTCGTTGTCCTCGTGAAGCTTACACGACCAGTGCTTGGGCCACGCTCTTCGCCTTCTCCTCGCTACAAAGCAGCTCCACGAGCTTCAAACCCATTTCGATCGCTGTCCCAGGGCCCTGGCTGGTCACACACTTGCCATTCACCACCACGCGCTCATGAGGCTTGTAGTCCACCCCCGTCATCTTGGACCCGTAGCTGGGATACGTCGTGGCCGGACCGGCGTCAAGAAGTCCGTGGGGGATAAGCACGACCGCGGGTGCAGCGCAGATGCCGCCGTAGTATCGGCCCTGGCGTCTCTGCTTTTGCAGCATCGTTATCAGCTCGGTCGAATCGTGCAGGTGCTGAGCGCCAAGTCCCTATGCCACATTTTCAAGCAATATGAAGCAGAAAGCTCAGCACCGATATTGGACGTCAAGACGGATTTTGTACTCACCCCGGGGCACATGATGAGATCGAAGCTAAGATCTTCACACGCCTCGATGGCGATGTTGCCTTGCACCTTTGTGCCTTGGGACATGGTCACAATATTTTGCATCTTGCGACCGACGCTAGCCAGCGTCACCTTCATTCCACCACGTGTCAGGACGTCTGCCACGGCGATAGCCTCAATCTCCTCCGTCCCATCGGCCTGTGTTGGAAAATAAAGGAATCATCACGAATAGAGTCTGACGTCGACATAAGTAGAAGCATCGTGCGTACGATAGGGATCATCACTGCGCGGGGTTCGTCTTCATCCGTAGACATCGTCGCAAGTGCTTTCAAACCTGGAAATTTGCGACTGAGCTTGGGAAAACAGCGGAGAATGGTACTGTGAGGTGGAAGATTCTTCAACTGCAGCATTGTCAAATGGGCTGGCAAAAAAAAATATATCGATGCCACCGTTGGAGCGACATGTTCATCTCGGTCCCATACTGAATGGATTGACGAATGTTTTGATCGGATCGTTGATTCATCAATACTGTACCAATGGAGGTGGCGTGCTGATAGCGTTAATGCTGTCTTCAATGGCCAGAGGGTAAAACAACATCTCGACAGAGGGATCACAATCGACAGCATTCCAGATAACGGGGCGATTTTTCTCGGAGGAGTCCATTAGCATCGTTGAGTATTCGGGTGCAAGTGGGACTTGGAATGTCGTGGCAGTGCCTTCCTCGATTTTTTCGAGGTCATTGCAATATGCCGATGCACCAGCTTCCCATGGAGGTGCTTCGTCCTCCATGCGCTTCACGAGCTCGTCCACCCACGACCAGAAAAATGAAATGTTGGTCTCACCCATGTAGATATACGACAATGTCGAAGACAACTGTGTCACGTTTTGAGGCAAAACGTGAATATTCATCTCGCCGATCCCCATATAGGTCATGCCTTCGACCTCAAAAATCTCGGGAGGAAGCTCTGTGATGGGGTTACCAGTCACAGCCAAGTACTTTGGCTTGAGCCGCGTTAGCACCAGAGGGACGTTTACGAGTTGACTGTATTCCACTTGGATAAGTGCGTGTGAAGACCATTTGGTGTCCAGGTCATCGGGTATTTCGCGTAGGTTTGTGACGCAGATCTCGATGTCGTATAGGGCCGGTGGGAAATCACTCGACTGAAATCCGACAGGGAGCAAACCGTCCGACATATTCACGCGAACTAGAAACAGATATGACACTCCCGGGTGATTCGTGTTGGTGATTGCTGCCGATTCCCCCCAGTCATTGATAGTGGTGTTGTACACTTTGATTCCGCGGAGACCGTGAAAACTGGAGAAAATGTTGGGTACTTGCAACATTGGACAGTGGCGGATGAGTAGCTGGACAACGGTGGAGCTATCAAACTCGCTCCACTCTTCATGAATCTCATCCAGTTTACCGGAAATACCGAGAGTGTAGCAATCCAGTCCAACCAAATAGCATGATGGTCGTGAGACTGCCCATGGCCTTACCTGCATCAAGCACTGCGGAAGGGTTGGCTGTATCGACGCATGAATGTGAAACCCGAGCACCAAGGCACCCCAAACTGCGAAAAGTACATGAGCTATTCGAAACAATAGCCGACCACCACCAGTGCGAAGATTGGACTTACGATAACCATCACTGCGTTCTTCGAGAACACTGGTGTTCGAGTTTTGCGGCCTTGATAGAATACATGTATCTGCTGGGACAATGGGACGTACAACGCTCAGTTTTTCAGCCTTGTCAGACTTAGACTTACGAGGAAGCTGGATGACACGATTTTCATTCCGTGGGAGCCGCTGAAGCAACTCCTTCATGCTCGTGGTGGTGAGAACCAGCCCAAGAGAGAAAATGGTGCGGGTCATCAGGTCTGACCAAGAGACTACAACGAGTATGCGAAACTCGTTAATTGCTCGGGCCACCCATTCGTCGTCATACCACAGATATTGGTCGAATCCCCTAATACTGGGGTCGTATTTATCCGCGTAGCTTAACAGGACGATAAGCTCGACGCCCATACACGCCATGAGGTCTAGCATGCAGTCGAGAACGATACACGCGAGGCGTTTGCGAGCTTCATCACGCCGGAAAATTGCAGAGTAAACGACAACAGATGACCAGCAATTGATCGCAATCAGGATTACGTAGAAGCGGTTGAGCAGTGTTCGTGGCAGTAGCATACTCATGCGATAGGCTTGAACAGTCTGCAATGCCGTCTCAATAATTTCGCGACAAATGAGGACTGTATGGAAATACTTCCCATTCACACCACAGAGTCCATGTCGATCTACTATCTTATCGTACACTTTTGAAACACTCTGAATCAATATCGAACTCGTACGAGCCGTCTTCACTGCAGCAACATTTGTATCAGCGTTGCAATTAGTCCACGGTGTGAAAACCAGAGAGCGTTGCCACAGCGAACCTCCCAGCATCAGTAGAATGCAAAAGACATGCACCGAAGACATGGTGGCGTACACGACAGCGATAGTGTGATGGTACGGCGGAGGCATCCCAATATCGAACGGTTGGAGGTAGGCATTCAGATAGGTATGCTGCAACTCCCAGTAACAGTAGGCGTACAAAGCGTTGTAAACGCATGTGACAACATGGATACCGAGGATGGTTGACCACCAGACTCCGAAGACCCAGTACGACAGCTTGACGACCTCTGTCGTCGTCACAGGTTGGAGCAGCATCAGACACTTACTTACTTGAACAATGACATCAACATTGAAGCAAAAATACTTGCAGAGCAGCGATTGGCTGTTCAAGATCATAACCAACGAAATGATACCATATTTTTTATTGGCTGAAATCCAATGTCACACTGGAGCCATCACTTTGACTGGCACCAAGAAGGCAACAAGACCATGGCAGTGAACGCAACGCAGAAGCTCGCGAAGGAGAAGGAGGAAGGCGCGTCCGAGTACCAGAAGCAGAAGAAGGTCGTGGGCGAACTGCTCTCCAGTGCTGAAAGTGCGTGCAACGTCCTCATTGTAATTATTACAGTCAACAGCTTCGTTTTATGTCAATATTCACCTTATTATTGTGTTATTGTTTTTGTTGTTGCTGTAGATGGCGATTTGGAGCAGCTACAGAAGACACTCGAGTCTCTGCAGGTGATGGGCGTGACCGACGTCAAGGAGGCGCTTATGGACTTCAAGGACGCACACAAGCGCACGGCGTTGCACTTTGCAGCGGCTAAAGGACGTCGCAAAGTCATCAGCTTCATCCTGGAGCGCGCCCCGGAGTGCGTCGAGTGCGTGGACGAGGAAGGTGCAACGCCACTGCTGTATGCAGCCAAGGAGAACGAGTTTGCGGCTGTGAAGCTGCTGTTGGCCTATTTCTCGGACCCCAACACGGCGATGAAGAACGGCACGACGGCGTTGCACGAGGCTGCGGCTAACGGTTCAATCCGTACTGTGAAGTTGCTGGTGGAGCAGAAGGCGCAGCTGGAGGCCACCACGAAGAATGGCACGGCCATGCACTTTGCTGTGAGTGAGAACCGTGAGAAGACGGTGGCTGAGCTGCTACGACTTGGCGCCAAGGCCGACGTGACGAACGCTGGTGGTGTGACCCCATTGATGCTGGCTTGTCTCATGAACAAGCCTGTTGTGGTGAAGGAGCTGCTGGAGGGAGGTGCTTCGCTCTCGCTGACGATGGAGGGCAACCTCACGGCGCTGCACATGGCTGCTGAGACTGGATTTGCGGAGGTGGTGCAGGAGTTCCTGAACTGCCGCGCGGAGGACACGAAGGAAGTGGCGAACCTGGCCTCGGATGCAGGCGCCACGCCACTGCAGCTAGCTGCTGGTATGGGACACCACGAGATCGTGACGCTGCTGAAGCCTATCACGAAGGGATTCGAAAACGCTGACTTGGACAAGCTGATGGCGGAGGAGAAGGTAAAGCTGGACGCGTACTATGAGCAAGCTGCGAAGAACAAGACCCCCGCTGCCCCTGCTGGAGCCAACGAGCCTCAGACTGTGGAAGAGAAGCTGGAGGCTGAAAACCAGAAGAAGCTTGCTGAGATCGAGAAGGAGGAGGACATTGCCGTCCCCGAAGCTGTGGAGGCGACCGAGGAGCAGAAGGCTGAAGCTACCAAGCTTAAGAACGAGGGCAACAAGGCGTACCTGGCGAAGGACTACACGCGGTCTGTTGACCTGTACTCGAAGGCTATTGACATTACGCCGGCTGATGCCGTGCTCTACAGCAACCGTTGCGCGGCCCACTTGGGTGCGGGCGACGCCAAGCAGGCGCTGCACGACGTGCGTGTGTCCAAGAAGCTGCGTCCCGAGTGGCCCAAGGCGCTTTTCCGCGAGGGTCAGTGTCTGGAGGCGCTTGGTCTCTACGAAGAGGCCGCCTGTGCCATGTGGGCTGCCATGCAGCTTGCCCCTGATGACAAGCTGCTCAAGCGCCGATTCCAGGAATGTGTGAAGCGTGGCCGCACCGACCACCAGGCCAAGGTGCAGTCCGCCGACGCGACTAAGGATTAAGATGGTAGACGTGTCATGGACTAATATATGCACAGCATGATTCGTTGTACCTTGTTTGAGTGTCCATAGCTTATTACGTTAAAGCGCGCATTATAGATTTTCATTCGTGATGAAGTACTTCACTACGCCGTTTGCTACAGCTGTTAACCTTGGTTGGTATTACCCGTAGTACTGGGAGTTGGGGCCAGCGACTTGATCAACTCAAGCATCATCGCCTGCTGCTGCTGAATTGTCGTCAGTAGTTGAGCATGCTGCTCTTGCTGGATCTTTTGCTGTTCGTGATGCAGCTTCTCAAGCCGCGCTACCTGCTCCTCCGAGTGACGTTTCTGCGCGGCCAACTCGCGTTCCATCTTGCGTTCCATCAGCTCCAAACGACGTTTAGCCATCCGCTCTCGTTCCTGAGCAAAATCGGGGGTTCCAATACTGACAACAGTATCCTGTCGGACAAGAGGCACAGTCTCCACTGCTACTGCCGACGAGTTGTTGTTCTCATTCGGTGTACGTTCATACGCCTCAATTTTCGCCGCCACCTCTGCAATCAACGCGCACTTCCTGTCGAACTCGTCTTCCGTGCCAGACTTCCGCAGCGCCGTCGTGTTGCCCGCTTTCAAATGACCCAGCAGCAGATTCAGCCTCGCCTGACACGCCCCCGCCGTCTTGTCCAACCGGAAAGACTCCTCTCCTCGAAGCTTCTCCATCACCTGCTGCCACCCGTCCATCACATATGGGAACCCCCACGGTTTGATGGCCAACACATGAGTCAGCAACAGAATGTCGTCCGAAGACACAAAGTGGGAGCGGTTGCCAGTAGCAGCAGTAGCCACAGTAGTTGATCTCTTTCTAACTGACTTTCCATCCTCCATCGTCCCTGTATCAACAGCACTTCTTTTGTCCCCCACTGACACTTGTACAGCTTCTTCAATTGTCTGCTCTGTCTCGAGTTGCATCTGCATCTCCATCTCCACAGTTCCAGCAGTATCATTGACACTAGCAGCTTCTGTAGCCATCCACTTCAACTGCGACCGATGCAATCCATGTCTCTTCTTGAAGCGATGCACCCAAGCCACCGACACGCTCTCGTCACTGCCTCGTGTGCGTTTGAGGATCTCGTTGGCTTTGGTCCAGAGCTCCGAGTCGCTCATCACACTTCCACTGCCACCGTCCAGTCGCTTGAGGTCCACGCCCAGATGAGCAGCACGAGTCATCATCAGTGCGTATAACTCCTGCTCCATGTCCGGATAGCGACCGCTCTGGAAGCGTGTAGCTTCCGGATTAGCGCTCACCTCCTCGGGAGCGCGAACGATGTGGCCCACAGTGGAGCGTGCCACCCACTGACCGAACGTCGCATACGCCCACTCACGTAGTTGCTCCTGCGTCAGCTCCGGATGTTGTCGGTGGTGACGCCGCAGTCGGTTCTTGTCGGCGATGGTCAAGTGATGGCGACTGCGAGACGAAGCTGACATGGCTACACAAACCTGCCGCTATGCTGTTGTCTGGTGTGGTCGAGAGCGAGAATGGACAGAAGTGCTCTTGCGCCACAGAAGTGGGCATGTGATAGAGAAAGGGAGCAACTCTCAAAATTGCTGTGTAGCTGTAGCTGCCACACAGCGACAAAAATGTATGACAAGTGTAGCCATGTGTGAAAAGTGTAGCCATTTGTTTTTTTTCACGTCAATTGAGACCATCATGTGGCAGCAGGAGCTGCGCTGGATGCGGCACGTGGTGCGTGCAGCGGACCAGGAGCTGCGTCTAGACCGCTGGCTACGTCGTCAGTTCCCGTCGCTTCCGCAGAGTTTCCTTCAGACGCAGCTACGTAAGCGCAAGATCCGCCTGCAGCCCGACCCAGCGTCGAGTCTGAAGGCGGCGGGGGCCAATTCGCTGCTGCTCGAAGGTTCCGTGGTGGCCATCGATGCGCATCTCTTCCAGTCCAAGTTAAAGCCTCTGATTATGCATCAGGAAGTGACGAGACAGAAGCAGCAGACAAATGGATACAACAAGAGACTGCAGCAGTTGATGCAGCGTGTCGTATACCAGGACGCACAGTTTGTGGCGCTAGACAAGCCGCACGGACTGGCGGTGCAGGATGGCTCGGCGTTGAGTGAATCGTTGACTCAGTACTTGCCGTTGATGGCAGAATTGTTGAGAGAAGACGACAGTCAAGAGCAGGAAGGTGAACAGCAGGAGTTGAGACTGGTGCATCGACTGGATAAGGAGACATCAGGTGTGCTGGTACTGGCGCGTTCCCGTCTCGCAGCTGCAAAGTTCTCCGAGTTACTACGAAGTGGCACTGTGCAAAAGACATATACAGCGCTGGTGGCGTCAGTCTCCACACCTAGTGAAAGCTACTCGAGGTTGAAGAAGTTTACCGGACAAGAGATCAAGTTTCCTGTGGATGGCAAGTCGGCGTGCACTTTGGTGGAGCGAGTGTGGCGGCAGAATGAGCGTACACAGTCATCAGGCACGTGGCTGCAGCTCCGACCTCGTACCGGACGCAAGCACCAGCTCCGGGTGCATTGCACTCAAGTTTTGGGTGCGCCAATTGTTGGAGACGCCAAGTACGGCGGCGTCCAGCCGATCGACTGTATCTGCACGCGAAGCGCATTCGGTTCTCGGACCCGTTTACTGCCGGGAAGGCCATCGACGTGTCTTGCGAGTTTGTTTAACAGAAGCTGCGGCGGTTGCGATCGTTGAGTGACCACTTCAACCCGTTCAACCAATGAGCGAGGCCGGCATCGGGGAGGACAACCGTTCCACGCAACGCAGTGCATAGCGATGTCACCCTTGGGGCTACTTGATAGTGGCTTGATGGAGAGAATGTAGATCGGCGAGGGCTGAAAACGACAGCAAGACCTCCAAGTCTGCAAAGCGGTGTCGGGCGCTAGCATTTCAGCTTGTGAACAATTTGGTTGCGAGGCTGCCGCACTTTAGGCTGCAATCCTTGCAAAGAGAAACTCTGGTTTGGAGAGCTGGCACGGTAGCTGATCTTTCGCGTTACACTGCAAGCTGTGATGGGAGTGGTGATACGTACCGTGACAGCCATCACTGCCGTTGTATCTGCTGGTGTCGCGGTGGCGGCGGCTACTCCTGCCACTGGGAGTGCAGCGGCTGCTTTGGCGCCTCTCGTGGCCGAATCGACGGCGACGATTGCAATTCCTGCGTTGACTGGGGCTGTCGTTACTGCTGCCCCCTTCTCGAATTTTGCCCACAATGCGTTCGTGGCAGACGCAACACGAGCGCTCAACAAGGTTGAGCGAGTGGGTCACTACGCAAACGGAGACTGGATTCATGTTCGAGGCGGCATTAAAGCAATGAGCCGCACTCAGCTTGGAAACCCATGTATTTTGAAATGGACGTCTAATCGTTCACTCGTCCAAAGGAAGAGATTGGAATTGTAGTGGCGTCTGTCTTCCCCAGCGAGATTGAAGTCTAAGAGTATCGCGGTGGTTGGTATCATGGCTCCGAATATTAGTAGGTGCATCGCTGCACAGTAAATTATCCGATGAAGCCCGCATTGGCACAGTGATAAATTATGGCATTGTTCCGCCATCCAAAGTAAATTAGAGCATAATGGAAAGCATGACTGATGTGTATTAATCAATACACCGCAGAGCACCAACCTACTGCAAACTGTCAACCGTGCTAGCATCCCAGTACGAACGGTTCTCACGGAGGAAAAGAATGGTCTCTAGGGTAAGAGGTAGAAGTCCATGGCGCTGCTGTCCGAACGTGACACGGGCCACACCGAAGAAGCGTTCCACGACATTGGATGTCGGTGGAATGCTCTTTAGTTGCTCGTACTTGACGGCAGCCTCCGCAAGGCGCCGGCGCTTCCTTAGGCGCTCCACAAACGACGCCGATTCTTCCTCGTCTGCGTCGTCCGTGGTGCTGGGAGTGCTGGTGACCACAAAAGGCTGCAGCGCGGCCTTCTCGGCCCGCGTCAGGCGGTCCGTCTTGCCCCGAAGAACACGTACACACACACCCAGACTCAAAGTCTGTGTACGATATTGGCTCGGGGACCTAAACATGTAGCACAAAAGCACACAGTCAGTAAATTTATACAATAGACATATAAAAATTAAACTTACCGATGTAGTGTGCATAATGTGGCTTGACAGCAAGCTCGTCGAACCACTCGCGCACGTCAAGCAAATCGACGTCGCGACCTTGGAGCGCCTTGGTCACCGACTCGATGTCACTTAGCTCTTGCCGAAGAACGCGCAGCCGCTTGTTCGCCGCTGGAGACGGCAGAATGTCCAGTACCTCGTCGTCGTCGACGTCGATGAACTCTAGGAGTCGGAAGAGGTGCTGGGCCATCGCGAAGGTAAAGCTCCATCGCGTGTCCTGTCGAATGACAGGCCGGAGCTGGGTCTTCGTTCTAAAACCAAAACATTACAAATATAGGTTAGCCAAAATTTTGCGAAAGAGTACCACACCACAAATACACAATTTTGCTTACCGAAGCTTGGCCGAGTTCGAAGCTTAATTATCAATGCTTGGACGGTGGCCAAATCCTCTTCATGGGACGCCATGTCTGCTTGAACAGCAAGGTTCAGCCGGTGGCTGGCGCACCCCACCAGCGACACACCTATTAAAGTCGCAAGGCGACGATTAACACCGCAGTTATCGCCGACGATGAAGCGGCACTGCTCCAGCTGCACCCCGTGATCACGGGGCAGCATGTTAGCCAGGAACTCGCGGAGGCCCTGCGCTGACAGATCGTCATCGTGCGATTCAAGCAGCGGGGCCATGCTCAGTAGAGTAGTCTTAGCGCAGCCGTTCACTTCGTATCAGGCGAACACAGCGATGTAGTGCTCGGACGCATGCGTCCAGCCATCGAGCATGATGCCAAAGAATGCATGAAGTTCCGATGCGATTGAACGCTCGACGGCGAGCACTACCCCGTCATACACAACCGCAACGTATGAATCAAGGTTCGAATAACTGAATAGCATCCGTACACAAATCACACATCAGTTTACACATAGTTGTATCATAGTAAAACCAAGTTTAAACGTACCGCCGGGCCTCGCGACTCTCACAAAATGCGAGTGGCAGGTTGCACATGATGATCCAGACCATCCAGCCGTACCGATTTTGCGCAGAATGGTGAACGAAGTTGATCAGGGAGCCTGTCTCCGCTGTCGTTGCTTCGAGCATGACGGCCTCGTAGTCGGGGTGCTCTCGCAGCACGTGCTGCATAAGATTAGAGTACCCATTTCGATGCGATTGCTTCCGCACCGTGCCGCAACGGCAGCGAAAATACTCGAGAATCACTTCGTCGTTTTCGTCGCGGCACGGGCGGAAGTATAAGCCCGAGACTTGAGCATTGTTGTAGGTTGGGCGGACAGGGCGGGTGACTCAAACCATGAGCGGAGTGGAGGCTTGGGAAGGTGGTTGTCTTGATCGGCAAAATTGTAAAGTGAGCGACGCAGTTTGTATGTAGGATAGAAGCGCAAAACAACAGCTAAACTCGGTCTCGAGAACGAGTAGGTCATGGAAAATAACTTTAACGGTTCACCTCTCATAAAATATTGAATATCGCATTTTCAGAAAATCAATTATCAATACAACTGTCAGGTTAACCGAAATGCGTAATTTATTGTTATTTTTGAGAATAATGTTATTGACAATGCTATTTTCGGAGGCCCTGGTTGGTATTGCCTCTTTCACCAAAATTCTTGCCGATCTGCCGGCGCTAACGCTTCTATCGATCAGCCGTTCGTGCATGCGTTGTTGCTCGTTTGTATTGGCTTCAAGGCCTAATATATGTAGCACTGCGTCTACTGTATTCACGCTCTTTCATGTACTATTTAAGGGTTTCATGGTCCCAGACTGGCATCCTGGATGCACATTGATGTACAGTAGGGTATCATAGACTGCATCTCCCCGGTCAAATACGCTTACGATGCTATGATGAAGATCTTCTGGAAGCATGTTGACGCGATTAACTGCGACTGCACTTTGAAAGGCAACGTTGCTCAGAGCAACTTGCTCTCATTGGGAGGGTAAGTCGTGTTTGAAATGCTGTTTGATAGAATTCATAGTATTTGTTGATTGGTAGTAGCACTTCTTTCTTAGTTCACCATACTCGGTTTTGCAGGCTAAAATAACCTCTCGCGCAAGATACATGTACTTCTTGCTAAGTCGACTTTGCAGACTGAGAGAATGTCGAAGCGACTCGAATGACCTCAAAAAAGCACTGTTTTTAAAAGTTAAAAAAAAAAGTACGACCTATACATGTAATCTTTTATCCCCTTTTATTACTCCCTGGAGCTCCAGGATTTTAGCTTATGAACGATACATGTATTATAAATAATACCCCGACACTTCAGTCGACATTTTTAGAACGAATTTTAATAACTTTTAAAGTTTAAAGACTTAAAAAGTCTGTAATGCCCTACAGCCGCTTCAAATAAAAGATTGAGTCCATTTCTCAATTGAACGTGCGCAACGTCAATTTACAAAGGGCTTAAAGACAGCCTATCGGATTTGATAGACAGTTGGAGGCGATCCGAAGAAGTGGAATACACGTCGCGTGCACGTCCACTGTCGGTCAAAACAGTATGCCCCTGGGTACGCACGGCACGGCGAGAAACCTGGTGCTCAATTGAGACCGCTGTATTACACGGGAGTCCGTCGCAATGGTTCATATGGAAACACAACGGCAATTTCAGGGCAACGACGAGTGAAGAGTCAGTTCAGGCCAGCCGAACTGGACGAAGCGTTAGAAGATATCGAGCAATATTATATTAGATACTACACCAAGGCCCCGACAATCCTCCCGTGAGCGGACCAGGTAACCTTGCTCCGCAGATGCAAAGCCCACAGCTTGAGCCTAAGCTGCTACATGTATGACGACGTTGCTTTAGGTACCGTCAGTTCCGTCAACACAAACACACGACCTGATCGTGTTTTGGTCGTGATTGCCCGACTATGGTGGTCTGGTGCATTGCAAGTCGAGAGTACGTGGCAAGCTGCTTCGGCGCCTTCTCTCTATTGTACTCCACTCTTTCACATTATTTGTGTATTAAAAAAAAAGTAATACCGGTACCCAAAAGACGATTTCGTAGTTATTCCATTTCTGGAGCTCCCATAATAAGCCGTTGCAAATATATTGCGTATTATTGTAATAATATTGGCGAAATTGTAGGATTTTAGGGCCAAATAGCTATTATGGCTCCGAAAATAAGCAAGCGGCTATTTGCCGAACACAAAAAGTCCAAATCGAATACAAGCCCTTCACAAAACAGTAACCCCGTCATGATCAAGAATGTGGAATAAAAAATAGAGACCCTGCACATATTACAAACCCGCCCCAACGATCGGTCTACGTCTTATAACACAATTTTAAATTCGCGCTTACCAATCCAGTGCAATTGTAGCACCAGCGTTTATTGTGAAGTGGATCTATTCAGTAAGTAGAAGAAGTTAACTTGTGTGAACTACTCGTCTTGCAGACCTTTACGAAGCAAGTCTAACTACGCGATATCCATATTCAATGGTGTGTCGACAAACTAGGTTCTTGTACTACACTTGACTCTGTCGCGATTGTAGACTTCGCAGTCTGGTTGTTGCAATTGACATTGGTGTGGCGTGCCGCTGTGATGTCGTTGAATCTGGGAGGAATACGGCGATCCGATTGGTTGATAACAAAGATTCGGCGGTTCGGATTGGCTGAGAGAAGGGTCTTTGTAGCATGGGATCTGCAACTGGATATCGTTGTATACTCGCTGCAGCCGTGTCTCGATTTGTAAGAGATAGGAGATAAGACTTTGTAGGTTGTTAGAAGGATACTTAGGAACATTTTGGCCAGAGTCCGCAAACCCAATTCAATCTCAATCACTTTCAAATCTACTTCCTTCTACTCACATCAGTACAAGCTCCGTTCACCTACACTCCGAATTGGTTATGAGCCCAAGCTACGCTGACACCATCAAGCTCGTGGAAGATAACTACTTACACTGGGAGTTCAACATGCGTATTAAGCTCTATCGCAAGGGACTGCTGCCCCGCCCGAGTACGACCAACTGAGTGATCGATCCACGGCGGAATGGAAGACCAACGATCTGAAAGCCCTTGGTGCTATCGCTGGAGACGTGAGTCTCACATAACAAGTTTACATCGGTGGAGCAACATCGGCGACAGATGCATGGTGCCTGCTGGAAGAGCAGTTCAACCGCAACACGCTCAAGAATCGCCTCCTCGTCACCAAGAAGTTACACAACTTCAAGATGGAACCCGGGACTCGGTCCGCCGTCCACGTGGACCGGTTCAAGGAACTCGTGCTGCAGTTGGAGACGATTGGAGAGTCGCTGGACGTGACTCGACAGCTCGTGTTGCTGCTCGGGAGCCTGACGGACGAGTACCGGATGCTAAGTACTGTCTTCGAGAATACGCCGAACGTGACGCTCGCTTACGCGATCCAAGCGCTGACTGGTGTTGAGACCTCGGATGCAGTGTCACCGGCTCAACAGAAGGCGTTCGTCTCGAAGAGAGACAACTGTAAGCATCGATTCAACGGCAATTGCTTCTACTGCAAGAAGACTGGTCACACGGAATCGGAGTGCCGCAAGAAGAAGGCCGACAACGGACGTGGGCAAGTCGCGCAACAACAAGCGTCGGACTTCGCGTTTACGGCGACGGGTGCTGTGGCCAAATCGGAATGGCCAGTCGACTCTGGTGCAGGTTCGCACATGGCCAGCGCCCGGGACAAGTTCGTGTCCATGGAGGAGCTGAAGACGCCAGTCCGCATTACGATCGCGGATGGTACGACGATCGAAGCAGTTGCGAAGTGCACCATCTGTATGAAGCTGATGGATAGTACGTCTATTACGCTTTCGGATGTTCTGTACATCCTTGAAGTCGAAGAAAGCCTCATCTCGGTGGCGAAGCTGGCCGAGAAGGACGTCGTCGCGCCGTTCAGCAAGGACAATTGTGTCTTTCGCTATCGCAATGCTACCGTCATGGAGGTCAAGCGCGTTGGAAATGTCTACAAGCTGAAGACAGTGGGGGACGAGGTGTGTCATGTCGCGACGACACCTCGTAAGGAGCCATTGGCCGTTGTGCACGCCCGTCTCGGCCTCATCCCGTTCAAGCGCTACGAACAGCTGTTGTCCATGGCAGATGGGGGTACCTCGTATCACAGACTGTGCATCGACCGATCACGTGTGCGCAGGTTGCTGCATGGGCGAGATGAGAACTGACGACTTCCCGCGTCACCCGGAGAAGCTTGTCAAGAGTACTGGTGTACTTGACCTAGTGCACTCGGACGTAATGGGTCCGATGAAGACAAAGACACCTGGTGGCTGCACGTACGTTGTCACATTCATCGACAATCAGTCACGCCACGTGACCGTCTACTTTATGAAGGCAAAGTCGGAGGTGCTGTAGAAGTTCAAGATTTTCAAGGAAGCAATGGAGAACGCGACGGGCAAGAAGATCAAGCGCCTTCGTTCTGCCAATGGCGGTGTGTACACTGGTCGACAGTTCAAGGACTACCTCAACCGCATCGGCATCGAACACGAGAAGGCTGTGCCGTACACGCCTCAGCAGAACGGAGTCGCTGAGCGCATGAACCGGAGCCTCGTGGAGATGGCTCGCTGCATGCTCGATCATGATAGCATCGAGAAGAAGTGGTGGGCTGAAGCTGATAACACGGCTGCCTGGATTATCAGCCGGATTCCCAGTTCCGAGACGGTCAAGACGCCCTATGAGATTGTGCATCGGACCAAGCCGCAGCTGAGGACATGAAGGTGTTTGGTTACTCGGCCACGCTCACATCCCCGACAAGAAACGCCGGAAGCTCGACGCGAAGGCGTTCAAGTGTCGCTTATGGGCTACGAGGATGGCGTGAAAGGTTATCGAGTCCTCGATGTGGCGACCGGGAAGGTGCAAATCGTGCGCATCGTGAAGTTCATGGAGACAACTGCCCCCGAGAACATAATGGCAAACTCCGAGGACGGCAACGACGAAGATACTGTTTCGGAACCACGCCGAGATGTTCGTCAAGAAATGCAGATCGATCCGACCTTTACCGAAGGAAGTGACGTGATCCCCCTGCGACGTGGAGATGGATCTGACGGCGCAATCATTCCCCATCCGTTGATTACTCGGTCGCGTGCTCGTAACATCGACGAGACGACTGATCCGGAGGAAGGTGGTGCAAGGAATAAGCAAATCGTTGCCCCTTCCGCAATTTGGACCAAGCGTCAAAATGTGAGCCAAGATCGAAGTGACCAGCTTGCTATCGAAGGAGGGCAGCTGATGGCTGCAACGGAGGAGATCCCGAGGACGTACGCAGAGGCGACCACCGGAAAGGATCAAGATAAGTGGAAAGAAGCTATCGCTAGCGAGCTCAAGTCACTCATCGCGAACAAGACCTGGAAGCTGGTTCCCAAGCCAACACACCAGCGCGCAATTGGCTGTCGCTGGGTAATCGCGTTCGACACAAGGCTCGACTGGTGACAAAGGGATACTCGCAGCGACATGGTATCGACTACGAAGAAACGTACTCGCCAGTGGTGTACCTGAACTCGATCCGCCCCCTTCCACTCCTGGCTCAGTCATGTGCTAAAGGAATGGAGGTTGACCAGTGCGACGTCGACACGGCATTCCTGTTTGGCAAGCTCGACGAAGAGGTTTACATGTGGCTTCCAGAGGGACTTCGTTAGCTTTTGGAGTTGTCCAAGGCCAAAGGTGAAGATGACGTCGTCTGCCTACTACAGCAAAGTCTGTATGGCCTCAAGCAAGCGTCTCGCGTATGGGGCGAGACCATCGACGCGCACCTCAAGAGCATGGGATTCAAGACTGCTGATGCGGACCCATGTGTCTACGCGAGAGGTGATGGTGATGACAAGTTTGTCGTCTACCTCTACGTCGTTGACGTGCTGATAGCTTCACGCCAAAGGACTGTCATTGAGTCGGTGAAGGCTGGTATTGCGGAGAAGTTTCGGATCAAGAACCTCGGACGTGCAAGATTCATTCTTGTTATTGAAATCGACTATGACATGGAACGCAAGACGTTGGGCATCTGCCAATGTGCGTACACGGAACTGATTATCAAGAAGTTCGGTCAAGAAAATGCAAAGCCGAGTCTGACCCCACTTGACCCGAGTGTCCAGCTCACCAAGGCGGACGAACCGAAGACCGACGAGGATAAGGCTCTGATGAAATCCAAGCCGTATCGCTCCTTAGTCGGAAGCCTGATGTACCTGGCGTGTGGAACCAGGAATGACATCGCGGCTGCGGTGGCAAAGCTGAGCCGTTTCCTGGAGAACCCTGGTGAGAAGCACTGGGATTCTGGTATCCGTGTGGTAAGATGCCTGATCAAGATCAAGA
Source organism: Phytophthora quercina (assembly GCA_014706105.1). Lineage (NCBI taxonomy): Eukaryota > Oomycota > Peronosporomycetes > Peronosporales > Peronosporaceae > Phytophthora > Phytophthora quercina. The sequence continues at coordinate 645,929 of JACBOW010000019.1, read as the reverse complement.
ACCTCGGCATCGTGTACGACGGATTGCTCGGAACGGAGCTCGTCGCGTATTCGGATGCAGATTGGGCTGGCAACCGCGACGACAGACGCTCTGTGAGCGGAATGATGCTGATGATGTGCGGTGCTTCGGTGGTTTGGCGCTCGACTTTCCAGAAGACGGTTGCGCTGAGTTCGACTGAGGCGAAGTACATGGCTCTCAGCGAATGCGTCAAAAAAGTGGTGTGGATGCGACTGCTACTCAAGGACTGGGTGCAGAACAGACTGGACCGACGGTGATCTACGAGGATAACCAAGGTGTAATGGCATTGGCAAAGAACGTCGGGTACCAGGCGCGCACAAAGCACATCGACATACGCTACCATTTCATCCGCGAGAAGATCAGGAGTTGTGTTGTGGAGCTCGACTACATTGAGTCCGAGAACCAGCTCGCTGACTACCTGACCAAGACGTCGTCAACCAAACCTCTTCGCTATCTGCTCGAACGTTGCAACGTTACCGGCATGCTCGAGTAGACGGCGAATTGAGTGGGGGTGTTGCGATTGTACACATCACAGTTTGGTTGTTGCAATTGACATTGGTGTGGCGTGCTGCTGTGGTGTCGTTGAATATGGGAGGAATACGGCGATCCGATTGGTTGATAACAAAGATTCGGCGGTTCGGATTGGCTGAGAGAAGGGTCTTTGTAGCATGGGATCTGCAACTGGATATCGTTGTATACTCGCTGCAGCCGTGTCTCGGTTTGTAAGAGATAGGAGATAAGACTTTGTAGGATTGTTAGAAGGATACATAGGAACATTTTAGCCAGAGTCCGCAAATCCAATTCAATCTCAATCACTTTCAAATCTACTTCCTTCTACTCACATCAATAAAAACTTCGTTCACCTACACTCCGAATTGACTCGAAACCCAAACGAGTTAATACTCTGTTTAGAGCTTCGCCATTAATATTCCATTCTGACGAGTGTCTGGCCATGAAATGACAGTGGATCTATTCCGTAAGTTAAAGTAAATTCTCTACGATTCGCCATATTAGTAACCCTACACGGTTTAGAAGCCCCCCTTCCAAATACGATTGTTTTTTCTGGGCAATATTGAATAGTGACCCCGGCATTATTCGGTGATATTTGTTAGCTGCTTTAGGTCGAAATGACGGTAAAAGGACTGGATCCGAAATTTAAGGGTAGACCTGTTTTTCACAAGCCGTTGCTTCAAATCCTCTTCAATTGGGAATTTTTCGAAGCCGTTGGTAATCGAACCAACTTGGTTCGACCCAAACAAGGCGAACACAGCCTTAGTTTCGTTAAAATACCAATTACTTAGTTAACAATTTTTTAGGAATAGAAGACCTTAGAAGACCGCCCTGTGGGTTTGGAGAAGATTCTTGAAATAGAAGACCGCTTCAAATAAAATACCGCTTCGAAAAAATACAACGACGTTTTAACTTCCATTGGCGGTGTCTAGCACCTCCGGAGCGCCAATATTGATGAGTGCCAATATTTATGGGTGGAATGAGGACGATGATGATGAAAATGACAGCGATTCGGATGATTCGAACGGTAGCAGTGACAGTGAGAGTCCTGACACAGGAACAGGTAGGAGAAAAGGACGTCGACGCGCTGACAACGGAGACGAGGGAGATGATAAAGGCCCACCACCGTTCCACCGCCTAATTGCTAAAACAGATTTGCCGTTGGGTTTCCAGGCTCGAACACGAGCACGGAAGTATCGTCGTCGACGTCGTGATGGTTTACGGCTGTCTCACACTCCTCAGTTGTGAGGGCTCCACCACAAACACTTTCACTACCAATGCGATGACTGAAGGATAAACTTTCCTCGAACGACAAGAACGCGCTGGTAAAGTTTCGTGCTTGGAGAGACCCATTCACAAAACGTTTACGTACTTTTGGGAGGAAGACTTAGCATTCGTAGACGTGTTGGAACGACTGACTTCGGTTCGACAGTGACAACTCACCACTTGGGAGCTGGGTCAGTTTTTGGGTGTTCAGGCTTCACGATTTCGACACAGGCGTCACTCATCGCAGACGAGTGTGCTGAAATCGGCATCCTTTGGCCCGGTGACTACGCCGCAACAATCCGGGCCGTGACGTCCCAAACAAACCAAGATGTCTTTGCCTTCCTGCAGCAATTGCGTGGGTTTCGTCTTCTCACAACCAGCGAATTGGGTCACGTTGTGGGAATTTCGGAACGGAAGCGCTTCCGCAAAGGTGACGTCCTGCTTGAACAGAACGAACAACCGCGACATCTCATTGTCCTCTGGAAGGGAAGCTGCTCAGTCTATCAGGACTTTGATATCGCTCCACTTAGTCGTCGAAAACGTTTGTGGCTCACATTGTTTGGTTTCGTTCGCAAAATCGATTGAGCCTATCCCGAGCCTTTAATTCGGGCTCTAACTGTTATAAATAAGGGTGTTCGTGAGCGAGATTGAAGTTTGGTGGGGTACATTTTGATTTTAATTTGGTACCACTTCCCTATTTTAATTTTTTGGGGTATTGGACGAAAGCATAATTCGGAATTACTTCCAACTTTTTGGGTCCTGTCGAACTAGTTGTCTTTTTTAGCACGCTTCGGACGCGGCTTTCTTGCCTTCGGCTGAGCCACGCTATTTTCCGCGACGGTTGTACTGGCATTGTTCTCACTTTCCGCGGGTTTCTCCTTGGCTCCGGTTGCTTCTGCAGCATCTCTCTTCTTCTTGGAGCTCGCTTTACGACGTGCTTTCTTGGCTTCGTTCGCGAGTCGCTCTTCTTCATTGATAGGAGCAGCATAGATTGGATCCGACCTGTACTCCTGGGGGACGTACGGTCTGACTTTGCTGTGTATTTGCTACTTCTTTTCGAAGTTTGGCGCCGGAGGCTGTACATCTTCGAGGTGGTGCTCGAATACGTCGTGTAGTTTAGATTCGTCCGTGCAGATGCTGTCAAATGTGCGCCGTAGATCTTGATCAACAGCAGTGTCAGCAGGCCCTACGCGGCAACTGACTACTCCTGGGTTGCTCCTGCACATTGTGAAAATCGGGTAGCTCTGTATCTTGGCAATATCCTTGTAGGTCTCCTTCACAATGATCCGGAACAATTTCGTGATCTTGTTGCCTGTAGGAATATGCACGAGAGCGCAGCTCGACGACGACGCGTTGATCACTTCTAGCATTTGATCGGTCGTCCACACATACTCCTTGGCAAATTTCTTCATCATGTGTCCGAAGCCCCGGGCTTCCTTAGTATAACCCTTGATGAAAAACTTTAGCTCGACAGTCTCCAGTTCCCCATTTGAGCCAAGGCCAACATCATCTTGACGACGAAGTTGTTCTTATTCTGCCCCCCGCAGTTGTCCGCGTAGATAGTGAGCGTTCGGTGGCCGTTGGCAAGTACAATTCGCTGTATGAAGTGGTAGAGCATGCTGTTCACCTCGTCTGTACCTTTCTCAGCGACCGACACCTCGTAAACGTAGTTGTACTGAATGGACTTGTTGGCATAGTAAATGCCGACGACGTGGACATTTACCAAGGACAGGAATACTATTGAGACGGCGTGGAACTCACACTCGGGAGCGTCAGGTTCTGGCTAAAGTCCATCCCTATCACAGCCTTGTCGTCTGAAGCGGCCTGCACGTCACTCTGATACAATAGTCTAATGAAGAAGTTCACAGTCAATCCAAATGATGTTAGTGTCCACTGTCAAAATGAAATGATCCTTCTGTCCGTACCTCATCCCTTTGGCGGCTGCAGTGTGGACTCCAAGCTCTTCTGTGAGTTCTGTGATCATCTCAGAGCAGGACGCGTCGTCCTTGTACGCGTCGTCGATGAGGTCGCGGAGAGGTGTGGACGCGACAGTCTCGACGGCAGCGAGTTCCTCCGCGACGCATACGGCGCAATCATCGTAATCTTCGTGGTCCCAAGTAAAGTAGGCCGGCAGTAGCGTGTAGTTCTCGTCGGTGTATTCTTGTGAACAACACCATAGGTCGTTTTCTGTGTCCGCACACGTACAGGAACAACGTCACCTAGCGCAGACGCGAATGTACGGAACCAGCTCACAACCCAACGGATGTTGATCTTAGCTGCGTTGATATTAATCAGGCCGCGGTGCGTCTTCACGGAGAAAGCTTCACCTTGTATCTGACGTCGGTAGCGAGTGATCGAGCCGTAAAAACACCGTAGAGAGAGCACCATGCCACTCGACACACACGTCCTATAAGAGGAAGGAAGTACGCAAGAACTTGTCTCACACCAGCTCCACGACGACGAACGGCTGTACGGTCTTCATCAGCATTGCCAGCGAGGTCAATACGCTCTGCTTCTTTTCTTGGGCGGTCATGTGTGAAAGGAAACACAAGAAGTTTTCAATCTTGGCCGTCTTCCTCTCCAAACAGTGATCTTCACACGTGTCCTCGCGTATCGTGCGAGTGGCTTGGTCACGAAGCTCCTCGTTATTCCAAAAGATCCTTCTGCCCTCAGCAAATTCTCCAGCAGACTCCGCATCCGACTGCTCATCTTGAACTTCTACAACTTTTTCAGCACCAGGAATTTCACTGGATCCGTCCGACACTGGCTCCCAAGCGCTATCATCTGAGGCCTCATCGACGGAATCGTTTGGGTCTGGGCGCAGTGAGCTGAACAGATTCCTACCGGTGGATAGAGAACCGCCTTGCACGAGAGAGGCGCTGGCGTCAGCACTGGCGCTGCTGTCTGGTGGCGGAGAGGTAGTGGAGGCCCCGGGCGTCGTGCTGGTGTCCAAGCTCTGCAAATGGGAAGATCTTTGTCGATACACCTGGCAGAAATGGGTCTGTATTGCAAACGACGCTGTGTGAGAAATTTCATTTGCGTCCGAATTTGAGTGGCCAATCTTTGAAGCCGTTTTTCTCGAAAACTCCAAATGGTTTGTAAGGATCAAGCCGTTTGCCGCCGTCTCATTTATGGGTGGCAATTTCAACAGCATGGGACTATGACGAGTGAACCAGCCAAGACAACTGGACGATGCAGTCAAGAAATAAAAGCCGTCTACGATTAGTAGACCGCATGTTTAAACCGATCAATTCTAGGAGGCTACTAATAAATACAAGTCTACCCACTATTCGTAAAAATCCGTGGGTAAGAAGTGTAATGGTGTTTTCGTTAAGAATGATAAGTCCAATATACTTATTATCGGTACAATTTGATATTATAAGGGAATTCGGGTAATCCAATAATCAGTTATTCCGTCAATCTATGGCAATAAATTCGAGCTCTGTCTGTGAGGGAGAAACTAAGGAGCGCCCAAGAAGGGAGCGCCCAAACATAAAAATACAATGTACATGCAAACTTCAAGATATTGATTGAGTACACTGGCGGTGAAAACTATCACCCAACTAAGCCCCTGAAAACCCTTTTTTGTGTGTGCTAACCCTATAGGGCCGAGCGGGATTCTGACCATGCTTGGTCCTGGGTTTAACCCCGTGTGCTCCGCACACGGATCTTAAACGCCAGGCATTGATTCGGCTTGCCGAGCGAGTTGGCATTCACCCCACCACTGGTAACTTTTTGAGTCATTAAAGATCTTTAAGTTTGTATGTAGATCGTATTTTTTATGTTTGGGCGCTCCTTAGTTTCTCCCTGTCACACTTTTGAGGAGCGATAATTGGCTAAAATTAATAACCGATTTCAGTACTATTCGAGTATAACTTTACAAAAGTACATGTATAATAGTTGCGAGTACAGTGGCGCCGGTGCGCTGGAGGCGCACTCAGGCGCTTGTATAACATATAATTATTTTATTATAATTATTTTTTTAAGCACGAGCGAATCGCTGAGGCAAAAAAAGGGGAGAAGCAGTGGTAGAACTAGTGGCCCATACGCAAGGTTGCAGCTGAGTATGTTTTTGGGAGTAGTTGCCCACAAAAATCGCGCATTTAAAATCAAATTTAAGTGAAGAGGCATGCCACAAACACTATGTATTCAAACGTTATGAAGAGAAACCAGGGTCGCAGATCCAAGTTGTGAAAGAAACCTGAGATTGTGGTGTAGACTTCAGGAACAGCAACAAGCAGGTGGCCTTGGCGACTGCATCGTTCATGGCGCGGCTCACATGACCTTAAATCTCTAGTCACTTGCCTTCTTGAGTCGTGGGTAGTTCTTCCAAAACTCTTCGAACGCTGTCGACAACGCGTCCGCTTGCTTTTCGTCCAACTTGAGCACCGCGCGTGACGTCGCGAGTTTCTCGGCCAGCGAAGTTGGGTCGTATCCTTGGCGTTCCAGCTTTCGGAACAATTTCACATTTTGTTTCGTTACATCGAGCGAAGTGTCCACGAGCTGTTCCAAGTTTTTGCCCTTCATCACTTGTGCATCGATTTCATCGAGCTTAACAAAGTTGGCGGCGATCTTTGCAAATGTCTCGGACACCCAAGTTGTTAAGCCTCTCTCTTCGTCGTCTGAATCCTCATCACCCAGATATTTATCATCGTCGATAGTATCATGGCTTCTCAAAAAGCGTTGGTTGTTGAGCATGGCGTGGATAGCATTCATCGGTTGCACAAGGTCGGGGGAGGTGAACTTGGAGGGCGCGGTGCGGTCAACGGTGGTGGTAGCCCAGGCAGCATCGGAGCTTGCAAGAACAGTGATTGAAGCTACGAGTAGGATTGTGTTCACACGCATGTTCGTCATAAGAGGCGGCGCTCGAATAGCAGATTGATGGCGTTTGCGCGCTTCGAAGAAATTTGCACAGTGAATTGGCTTTGGCTGGACTCCAATTTGCCCCACGAGGGCCGTGCCTCAGAGCCCTCCAGGCCCAACCATCGGATCGGGTTGAGATTATATAAGTATGCTGGTCACGTAGTTTATCGTGTAGTTGCAGGAAGGTGGTTGGTGGCATCAGCTGGGCAGTGTCGTCAATGGCACGGTACTGTGATTTGGCGTATGTAAAAAATGAAATTACGTGTGACCTCGATCACTCCATGCATCGCATCTCGACGGATACTTGGAAGATCACGAGTTGCAGGCGCATACTGTGATGCTGCCAGTGAAAGGATACGAATTTATGACCAATAAGAAGACTCAGCCGGTTGGTTGCTGAATTCTGAATTCTGTAGACCCCCTGGTTAAACCGATCGTTTCTAGTAAGCTTCTAACAACTATAGGACCGGCCACCATTCGTAAGAAGAAAAAAGAACGTTAAAAGAGTTGAAACATTGAAGGTACCTTCCCGCCAAGCAGAAACGCCGTTAGTGAAAGTTTTATATAAGTGTTAAGATATACTATTTTCTTTCTAACATGGTTGTACACATTATCGTAAAAGAGAATCCGACTTGTGGCCGAGAAGTCCCTGCACGCACGAAGTGATGCTTTTCATCCATCTTCGACAATTATTATTGTGAATTTCGCCTAAATTGTAGATGCCGATCAGTTTAGCGAACCGAACAACACCTTAGCATACAAACATCGTAGTACCTATATCATGTACGTATCAATCACTCCCCGTTATCATATGACAGCGTGAGTTGTCCCAGATGGTTCGACCTAGCGATCCGGCGACGAGTATACGTGGAACCGCATATTACGCTGTACAGTACTTGTGCATTACCGGCAATTTGCAACCGGGGTTGTATTTCTGAAAACCCAGGCCCTTGATTGGCTATTTGGAATAATCGTGGCCAATACGCTGCCTAAATATGGGGTACCGTCTGCAACTTGGATTGCAAGGACGGTAGCACATTTGCGTCAGATTTGCAACCCAACCCAATACAAAAACCAAGTCAGGTTGCATACGGACGGCGTGTGTATGTGCAGTGAAAGTTTGCTGGGTGCTAGGCCACTACAACGAGGCCGAGTGTGCTGTATTCATACACAGAGGTTTATACAACCTTTACTAGCGAGCTGCATTTGTTAACCTAACGCTGTGAACGGCGTGGATCCGACACGATGCCCTTCCATTTGCAGCAATCTCGACGCTGCTCCCCTCCCCTTCATTACAGTATCAGTACCTATTGTTACTGCTAGCTGAACAGCAGCACAGCACTGGTAGTAATGGTTATTGCACTCCGCTCAAGAATATGCTGCTATCACTGATACTCACCAGCAGTGGTGGCGACGTACTGTTGACAACAATACGCCGCCGCCGCACGATTTGTTGTAGGCAGAATGTTGCTGCTGACCGTCATTTGGATGCGGTCTAGCCAGCCCTGACGTCATGTGCGCTAGTCCCTCATAGTGCGTTGTGATTAAGAAGGCGAACATGTCTGTGCCTTGGCCTCCGTTATTCTCATAGCTGCGGGGCAGAATTGTGCTACTTTAATGAGAGGAAACTATCTACACTATCCATCGACGTCAAGACATTGTGTCGAGTATGCACCAATCATCTCTTTATTCGTTGCTGCTCGGATACATGAAGTATGTGCAGTCAAATCTCACTGCAAAATGCTAATTGTAGCCGACGCAGACCCAAAACCTAAGCTAATCTATGATCAATTAATAGCCAATCATATGACAGTTGCAAACAGTGTTGCACAAATGAAACGGATGGCGGGATCCCGGGGTCCTCCTGGACCCCAGTACTCAAATAATATACCGGTATCTGTGAACGTACTACCTAAATCGTGAGTAACTGAGAGTCCGAGCACCAGGATTGGCTCGATCGATCTCGTACTCATAGCGGGCGTGAATGACCTTCCAGGTCAATTTTGGTTCCGTAAAATATTGCCTGGGACGCCGGTGCGGACATGGGAAGCCATCTTCAAGTTCCCACGTAGGGCAATGCTCTTTAAACTTATCAGTGTCTGCATCCCTGTAAGCATGCTACGGTTTCAATTGAGATCGGCGCGTGTGAAGAGTATTGATTCCGTCCTTCAGCACCTCTCTGAGTCGATCAATCCGATATCCACCAGCGGGCAAGATCGCTCGAATGAGGATAATCCTATGACGCGATGAAAGGCACACTGCACCATGAAGTGCATGTGGATATACATGTACACGTACCACGTCCTGAATGCATAATACTAATCAATCCAAGTACGAATCGCGATTTGCATATTTCCCGTACACTCTTGACCATGTACAAAGTCTGAATCGCGCCGAAGGTATTAGTGCTTTAAAGTATTGGCATATTTTCAAAATATAAAGCCTCGCGCACAACTTTAGCGTTTTACCTCCGTGCTATCAGAGTGAGAGCTACAGCTTTTCCGAATGCAGCATGCACAGTGCTGCATTGTCAATACGCCATGTGGAGCGCATACCATCATTTAGGGGGTACCCCAGGCAGTTTTGCGGATACTAATCCGCACGATGTCCCCCGTGGTATTATCAGTTACCGGTATACATGTAATTTATAATACCGGTACCGTCGATCCTCCCAGTACGCGCACCTCCCCCTTCAAATACCCCGTCGGATCCGATCGTCTGGACCTGTCTTTATTGCAACAAATCAATTACCATATGGCACAATCTCTTATTCCCTCTCAAATCGCTTTGTCTAGCCCCTGCGCTTACTGGGAGGATCGACTGTATTATGTTGATGCCCACCCCTCTCGCATGCGCAGCACAGTGACCTCTCCAAGTATCTCGATCGCTCGTTTGTATGCTGTTGCTTTCAGATCGGGCCCTTTAATCCGCTTGCGTGCAGGTACAAGAGCCTGGGAACCTCCTGTCGGACGAGAGCGTGAAGCGATCGTGTGTACTGAGGCGCTAGTGAGTGCTTGGTTGCTGTAGCTGGTTAAGAAGAGGATGAGTGGAGGATCACACCTCACCTCAGCATAAGATCACATATCACCTCATAAGAACGCACCGAAGTCGGTATACCGAACTGTTTTTTGCGGGAACCCGGGGTCCCGCCATTCGTTTCAAATGGCCTGTATTTATGCAGTACCGACTGTGACAGTACATGTACTGCAACGATCAATGTTTTTATGGACAAGTACATGTACATGATATGTCGCGAGGATTACACGTATTGGGCACCCAATACAAGGTCTGCTATTAGGCAGAGAGTCCTACACCAGGGTTGGCGTTCAGCTCGCTCGATGATCCGATGCACGAGAGAACCGCATACACTTTTGTGCCGTGTCGTTTGACGGCAACCGTCTCGGACACGGTTATGGTCCGTCTTCGGCGGTTGGACCAGTCTTCGACGGGCTTGTTGAAGATCAGCTGGCTGACGACGGGCTAGTTACCCCTTTGCAGGCTGCCTAATCGGGGATTAGGCGTCCCATTGGCTGTTATTAAGGCCTTCTTGACAGTCCTCTGCTGAAGAGTCGTGTGCAGGCTGACTTCGAAGCTGGCGAACCTACTCTGAGTCTGACAGCCGCCTGGTCAGGCACCAAGATCTAGGATGGATGGCATGACTACGGGATACAGTAAAGCTGTGCGGGGTGTTGTCTGGTAGCAAAAAGGGCTGTTGTGTCGATAGTTGGGGCACGGCGTGTTCTCAGAAGGCGGCGTGCGAGCCTTTGTGGCTACATCGACGAGGAGACCAAAGTCCGAGAAGCTAGCGAAGCGTTCGAGTGGTAGGTCAGTTGCGAAATTGCCATTTTGCTAACAGGTTAAGTTTTATTTTCTTTAGCTTGGCTTGAGCGTCTGAGAGAACACTCATACCTGACCGTCCTTCAAGACCGTGAAGACCGTCCTTAAAACGGCGGTCGTGACAGCTTGGTGGAGAAGCGGGGTGACGAATCTCAGAATAACCGGATCAACAAGGAAGATGGTATCTCGAAAATCGAGTGTTGGGGCATTGTGTGGGCCACCAGGAAGTTTCGGTGCTACTCGGACGAGCGGGAATTCGACCTGTTCACGGATCATCAAACTCTGACCTGGGTCTTCAGTCCCGGGAACCGTACGGAAAATGCCAAGTTGGCTAGGTGGGCTATCGAACTCGCTAATCTTCAGTTCAAGGCGCACCATAAGCCTGGAACCTCGATGGGGCACGTGGACGGTCTATCGCGAATACCGATAGATCGGGTAAACGCTCTGACAATGGCTGACTTGCTGAACCCTGAAGTAGACGACGAACTAACCAACCCGGAGAGAAACCAGCCTGAGTTCGGGGGCGGCGACCATACCGGTGCCTAGGAAGACGGTTTGGATGGTACCCCTGAGATGGAAGAGGCGGAGGAGGACCCCGTGCCAGATGCTCCAGTGGCGCCTATTGATGAGTTTAAGCTGAACTCGGAACAGTTCAAGGAAGAGCAACAGAAGATTTCGTGGATTAAAGCTTTGAGTGCTTTCCTGCTAGACGGTGACCTACCGTTGGATCCGGTCTTGAGAGCCCGAGTGGTAAAGATGGCTCCTCGATACCGGATGGAAGACGGTGTCCTGAAGAGGCGCATTAATTTGCTTGCTCGGGCTGGGCATGCTCGGACTCGATATGTGCCGGTGGTGCCTCCGTCTTATGTGGATACGGTTCTTCACTTCTGTCACGGTCAGCACACTTGGGAGTCACAAAGACTATGGAGCGGGTTCGACAGCAAGCGTTCTGGCCTGGTTGGAGGGAAAACGTGCCTGAATTCATCAAGGCGAGTGCTTGGTGTGGGGCCGGGAAAGGAACCCGCCCGTGGAGGGTCGGACTGATGCAACGGATGCCAGTGGTTGACCTAAAGGAACCTTTTTAACTGCTAGTGGTGGATGCAATCGGTCCTTTGATACGGACGGATAGAGGCAACCGTCACATCTTGGTGTTTGTTGATTATTTCACCCGGTGGGACGAAGCTTTTGCAGCGAAACGGATGGACACTATGACGTTTGTGGAGGCTATGGTGGACGGTGTAGTATCGAGACACGGCATTCCGTCGCGGCTGCTGAGCGTCCAAGGACCGAACTTCACGTCGGACCTGGCCAAGGCATTTTACGAGACCCTGGGGATCAAGCAACTGTTCGGGTCTGCTTACTATCCGCAAACCCAAGGACTGGTCGAATGGTTTAACGGGACGCTCACTGGAATGCTCAAGATGTACGTAAGTGAGGCTCACACGGATTGGGACGTGTATTTGCCGAGGGTTCTGTTTGCCTACCGAACGGCCTACCACGAGGTGCTAGGGGACTCACCATTATTCTCCTTATACGGTCGGGATACCGTACTTCCGTTAGATGTGACGTTCCTGAACCTGGGTGAGACGTGGAAGAGCAATGAGGTCGCCCGTTCCGACTAGAACCGCACCGTTCCTTGAGGGAATCAAGGCACCTGGTCGAGCGACAGCTGATTAAGGCGCAAGACAAGCACGAAAGACGGTTGCATCTACAGGTGGCCGTACATTACGAGATCGGAGACCCAGTCTGGGTGTATCAATTCTTCAGAGCAAGGAGAGGTGAGAAGAGGACGAAGAAGCTCGCATTCTCCTGGCACGGTCCGTACCGTGTTATCGGCAAAGTCGGGGAGAATGCGTACAAGATCGACATCCCTTCTCACCCTAATCGTGAAGTGACGGTGAATGTGAACCGTTTGAAGCGGTTCCGAGGACGGTGGACTCGACCGTACCTGGACGAAGTACCTCCTGAACTGGACGAAGAGGAAGATCAGACGGAAGGGCCTCTCGAGGAGCCTGATCTTCCGTCTTCCAGATTCACTGAACGGTTGCCAGTCGCCCAGGAAGACACTGTGTTGGCCAAAACTAGCGCGCCGTTGCTGGAGATTGCGGCAAAGAGAGTGATGGACCGTTCAGTGGAGTACTTGGTTTTGACCGCAGATTACGAGACTTTTTGGCTACCCAGGGGGATCTGATGCCGGTCTACGGAGCTTTGGTGACCGCTTTTGATCAGTCAGAACGGAAGAAAAAGGGTTTACCGGAACTACGAAGGAGTGCTCGTTTGGCTGACGCTAATGCGGTAGTCGATGAGGAATAACTCCTTATGATTTAAGTCGTAAAGGTGTTGGAACAGTTCTTGGGTCAATGTGGAACGATTGCGAACGGTGGAATCTCATGAAGACTCAAGAACAGAACGGTGATCGATTCCTGATTTTTTTTGTGTATTTCGAGGGACGCTAGGATAAACGAACGGTCAAAAGAGTTGAAAGTAGAGCGTCCCTAGCGCGAAAGGATTGAATTACTTGGATTTGGGAGAGGTCGGCGATTTCTTGTCTTTGGGACTCGCCGAGGCACTAGAAGTAGCCTTGTTGGGGGATTTGCGGCCTGAAGCATGTAGACTCTTGCCACCGGGCTTGTTGGACTCGTCAGGCGATGACACTTCGTCGTCAACAGGAACCTTGTCTTCGTCTTGGGCCTCCTCTTCGTCCTCCTGCTTGAGCACGAGTGGCTCTTCCGGGGCCAGGACCGTGTAGTACCCTTCGGCGTCTTCGAAGTCGGAGCCGTGATCACCTTGCTCTGAAGCGTCGAATGGAGGGAGGTCGTCGAAGACGGTTGATGAACCATCGTTGAGCTCCCGCATCGCTTCCAGCTGAACCGTGCGGAGTGGCGAGAAGTCGATTCCAGACGCCCGTCGACTTATTGCCGACCCAAGACGGATTCGAGGGGTGGCCGCTTGACACGTCAACGACAATGCGTGCCAGGGCTCTATCCGAAAGTTGGAGGTATTCCTGCTTGGATGGGTCCAGAGTCTGGGTCAGCTCCGAAAGCTCGGGAATTGACGAATAACCGTCCTCGTCAACGCGGAGCGGGTCCGGGGCACGAGCGAGGGTCCGAGTGTAGCGGGCCTTGTCGCCACGATACAACGTCGCTAGGTCCTCTTTAGCGTTGGAGTCCTGGTTGGCCTTAACGCTGACGGAGTGCTTGGCTGCCTTGCCCCCCAACCACATGAGGGTGTCGTGAGTACCGTCCTCGAAGAGCTGCAAGAAACCGTAGTAGCCTAAGACCTCGATACCGGTACTGAGGAACTTCAGGCGGGCCTGGGTAACGGCGACCTTCAGCTTGCGTCGCGCGGCCCGCGTCCGCAGCCGGTGCGTACAACGCGAGGATCCAGAAGATTTCCCGGGTTTTCATCCAGAAGCGCCAATGGAACAAGTGGAAGCCGGGATACTCCGCGGGGTCGTACCAAGCACGCTGCACCGCCCACGGATACGACAGACGGTAGGGGGACTTGCCAAGGGCAGCAGCGGCATCGAGGACCTTCAGAATATCCTTGCGAAAGCCGGTCGAAAGACTAGTTGGGAGGGGAAGGGGATACAACTTCTTCGACTTGGAGAGGCTTCTTGGACGGTGGCGCCTTCAACGGAGCCTTACCAGAACGCTTGGACGACGATCGAGAGGACGGTTTAGGCGGGGCCGGAGACGGATTGAAGATGGCATGATGAGACGCTTCGACGGTATCCATGTTATCGGGTGCATGTAGCAGGTAAACGGTCTCCGTCAGGGTTGGGGGTCGTCGTCCAACAACATACCAGTGACGAGCTCACCCAGGGCCGCCAAGCCAGAGGATTCGCTGTTCACAAAACTCGCTTGGCGGAGGCGGGTCCAGAAGTCAACCTGGGCCGACACCTTGGAGGTGGTGTCCTCGTCGTCGTCCCTTTCCTCGGCGAGGACCGTCTCGAGGTCTTCAATGGCCTGGAGGTAAGCGGGCGTCTTGCGCGGCATGGTGCTGGCTTGGAGCTGACGGAGGACATGTGTTCTTGAGTGTGGATCGACAAATGAGAGGCTAATCGAAGATTCTCGTTGCCAATGAAGGCTCGCGACTCGACGGTTAGGTTGAAGTTGCCGGAAAAAGGGAATCGGACTGGGACGGATGGGTAGCGACAAGTCCAACGACTGGGTCGGAAGCCTTCAAAAGAGGCAGGTGTGTGGCCTCTTTCGCTTAACCGGAATGATGGGAACGGTCTGAGTCGGAGGGTGAGTGGTGCTGTTTCAAACTCATTCAAGGATTTATCTCGAAGATGGCCTTAGCTACCTTGATGGATGCTGTACGGTGTAGGTGGTCGGCAGTGCTTGAAGTCGGACCGTGGAGTATGTGGTTCCTCGCTACCTATTGGAAAGAGATATTTTGCGCCGCTGCGGGAGCTCTGGTGTGGACGATTACACAGCCGATACGGTCGGTTGCGAGCCGTTTAGCGTCAGCCGGGGGACAGTTCGTCTACATATGGGTGGAGTTGACTAAGCTATGTGTGCACCGTTACCGACGCTTCGTCCGCCGACGCCTAACGAAGGACTCGTCTTGGAGTGATCGTACCTGGTCAATGTTCGAAGCTTTATGGGCTACGCCCATGGTTGTTCTCGAGGCTCGAGGTGAACACGAACAAAGCCTCGATCAACTGTTACATAAGTGGATAGCGGCGTATCACACACTTTGGTGTGCGTTCTTACCAGAGGCGGTCGAATTCGAGTGGCTCTCTACGAGGAAGTACGGCGGGGGCATTCGGTTGGAGTGTCTAAGAACGGTTGACCGTGTGTGGTGGTTGTGTCGGTATGGGCGTGCTCCTCCCTGCTATTCTTCGGAAGTTTCTACTTTGTGATCTGCTCCTAAGAGCTCGTGGAATGGATCTTTCAAGGATGGTCATGCGTAGTTGCCTTACTGGTAACTATCAACACGCACTGCGCTGTGAACTGAAGTCTTTCGATTGGAGGGACGATGGTTGCTGAGGATGAGATTCTGATCTATAGTGGGACAATCTTCCTGATCAGTCTGGCGAGTCGCCTGTGGCGTTGGTACGAGAGGTATGTTGGGGAGCGTTGGTTCGCACAAATGGCTCAAGGCGGTTACGCTAACTGGCTCAAAGACAAGGTAGAACTAGAGCAAGCAAGGCGTCTGAGTAAGGTCTTCTGCGCATGGACGGTCAACCGAATCAAGGCAGGCCTCCGTCCGTAAAGACCCTGAGTCGAGTGCAAGCGGAACGTCGTGCGATGAGAGCCAGGAACAATGTCGCTCTCGACGGAGGTGCTTTACGGAGACGTCAAGCTTCCGTCGGGGAGGAAGTCCCGTGTCGTTTTGACGGCAACCGTCTCGGACACGGTTCGGGTCCGTCTTCGGCGGCTGGACCAGCCTTCGACGGGCTTGTCGAAGATCAGCTGGCTGACGACGGGCTAGTTACCCCTTTGCAGGTTGCCTAATCGGGGATTAGGCGTCCCATTGGCTGTTATTAAGGCCTTCTTGACAGTCCTCTGCTGAAGAGTCGTGTGCAGGCTGACTTCGAAGCTGGCGAACCTACTCTGAGTCTGACAGCCGCCTGGTCAGGCACCAAGATCTAGGATGGATGGCATGACTACGGGATACAGTAAAGCTGTGCGGGGTGTTGTCTGGTAGCAAAAAGGGCTGTTGTGTCGATAGTGGGGGCACGGCGTGTTCTCAGAAGGCGGCGTGCGAGTCATTGTGGCTACATCGACGAGGAGACCAAAGTCCGAGAAGCTAGCTGGCGTTCGAGTGGTAGGTCAGTTGCGAAATTGCCATTTTGCTAACAAGTTAAGTTTTATTTTCTTTAGCTTGGCTTGAGCGTCTGAGAGAACACTCATACCTGACCGTCTTTCAAGACCGTGAAGACCGTCCCAAAAAGGCGGTCGCGACACTTTCTCCTCGCTGTGCAGACGACTAAGCATTACAATACAAACAAAACGACTCAAACTATTTACCGTATATTACTATAGTAATCGTACGTTTGCTGTTTGTGATCACGGCAATTCAAGCAAGGCGATATCCGGATAGATGGCTTCCCGGGATAACTTGCTGTTGCGTTGGAAAGCGAAAACATACTTTGTGCACTATACAGTAATACTTAAGTACAATACTGCATCAGCGATTAGTAGCATCGAGAAACGCTGCTGTACGTGCCGCCACCAATCCAGTCGTTTTTCATTTCGCCCTCCAATCACAAAGTTCTCAAGTCTCCAAGTGTACGAACCATGCGTCTGCCTTTCGTGCTGCCTGCGACTATAGCCGTCGTCTACTTCGTGACCTGTAACGCGACCGTGGACTATGATCAAACGAATATCTCGATGATGGGGTCGCCAGACCTCATCCGCTCGCTTGATGCAGGACAGACTGACGATGTTGCCCAGAAGATTTCTTCGAGAGCACAAAAAGAAGAATGGAGCCTCCAGCGCGGAGGAACGAGTGTTTGGCATCGGAACAAGTCCCAAGAAGCAAGTCCAAAAGTTGGCCAAAGAAATGTTGAATGATCCTTCAAATCAGACCGAAGGGTTTAAGAAGTGGAAGAGCGCAGGTCATACCTTGGACGACATCAAGAAATGGCTGAAACTTGAGGAAGACGAAACGTATCTTCGGATCTACAACGGTTACTCGAGCCGCAGATACCAATTCTAAAAAGGTTTCAGAGTCGCGTGTAATTTTACGCGCTGCGTTCGTACTGAAACCCTTGTAGTTTCTCTTTCAGCACAAACGTGTTTCAGAACTTAAGGTCGGTGGAAATGCAGTTGAAATTTTACTGTCAATACTCTGATGTGAATGTCTGAATTGAAGAGCTCTACTCCTATACTTTCGAGTGTGTTTGTCGGGTACCTGTTGTGTTGCTACTACTAGATGTGGTAGTACATATCAGCTGACGCGCGCTCACTGAGAAAGATGCGTCGTATTGTTATTCCTTACCTTTTAAGGCTTTAAAAAGCCGCAGTATGACGTAGGCTATGGGCCTTTATCGCATGTGGAAACTAGATAATCTTTGACTTAGCTGGCAATAAATTGATTTTTTTTAGGAAGCCGATAAATACGAATGAAAGTGTTTCCATCCGTGAATCAGAGAAGTGCATCGTGAAGTGGAGAACAGTTTTTGCATTTTCTTACGAGATCTTCAATTTTGGGAGTAAATCCAACCAATGCACTGATCAATCCTTCGAGTTGCGTGCCACCGGCACAACGTTCTTCTCACGAGCCTCACACTGTCCCTCACTATTTGCTGCCTTAGACACTCTGCTGAGACTGAGCGCTCGAGGATTACAACCTCGATAGTTAGTTGATCTTGTAAAGAGAGAAAAAGAAAATGTTCGACGGATGATCAAACTACATGAGGATACAAGAAAGACAACAGCATTGATGTGCGCTTCTACTACAAATCGAGGATAAATGGATATTACATCACCGTTTCCTGCCTAGTCCTTCTTGGACAGAGCTGCAACCGATTTAATCAGGTCCAGCATCATAGCTTGTTGCTGCTGGATGGTAGCCAAAAGGTGTGCGTGCTGATTCTGCTGAGCTTCAAGCTGCGCGCGTTGCAGACGCTCCAATTGCCTTACTTGCTCATCAGCATGTCGTCGTTGCTCAGCAAGTTCGCGCTCCATCTTGATCTCCAGTAGCTCCAATCGACGTTGACCGTCACGGTCAGCCTCTCCTGTCGCCTCTGCGACAGCGATAGCTGCGGCGACTTTACCGACCTTAACGACAGCAGCTTCATGCTGTGTGACAGTCGATGATGGGGACGGTTCACCTCTCCGCTTGCGTAGATCTTCCTGAAACTCTTCAAAAGCAGTTTGCTTGGCTTGCACCTCGATCAACAACTCACGTTTGCGTTCATACTCGTCCGACGTGCCCGATTTTCGCAACGCAGCAATATTTCCTGCACGCAAATGATCCAGTAACAGCACCACACGAGCTTGACAAGCTCCTGCTGTCTTCTCCAGATTAAAGTCACTATGTTCACGCAATTGCTCACACACTTCCTGCCATCCGTCCATCAAATGAGGATACGCCCACGGTTTCGTGACTAACACTTGAGAAAGTAGCAGAATATCATCTGCTGACACAAACTGCTTCCTACCTCCAGTAGGTCTTTTAGGCGATGGAATCAATGATAAATCATCGTCCGTTTCGTCTCCTTCATTCACTTCTTGTCTTGGACGTTTAGCACCTGAAATATTTTCTGTCGAAATGACTGTCTCCAGTCCAAGATCGGCACTTTCAGCCCCTTTCACAGTCCTTTGAGAACGATGCAACCCATGACGTTTCTTAAATCTCTGTACCCATCCCATTGACACTGACTGATTGGGTCCTCGAGTGCGTGTAAGGATCTCATTGGCCTTGGTCCATAGTAAACCTTCACTTAATATTGGCATATCATCTCGCAATGGTTCGTCACCGTGCTCTTCCCTCCGTTTAGTCATAATGAATCCGAATAATTCAGCTTCCATTTCCGGATAGCGACCAGTTTGAATACGTTTGGCTGTGGGGTTGGCACAAATTTCTTCGGGTTGGCTGGATATTTTACCGATAGTGGAGCGCCCAATCCATTTGCCGAAATTGGAATGTACCCATTCTCGTAGTTGCTCTTGTGTCAGATCCGGACGCTCGTGATGATAAACGCGCAGCTGGTTCTTCTCCTGAATGGTCAAATGATGGCGAGCAACTGTCATGATGACGATGGCTACACTTTCTTACCCTCTTGGGGAGGAAAACTGCTCTGAAAGTTGCGGGGAACGTGTGACTTGGGA
This sequence comes from Phytophthora quercina, assembly GCA_014706105.1. Classification (NCBI taxonomy): domain Eukaryota; phylum Oomycota; class Peronosporomycetes; order Peronosporales; family Peronosporaceae; genus Phytophthora; species Phytophthora quercina. The sequence goes on along the minus strand of JACBOW010000019.1, from coordinate 626,646 downwards.
AAGAAGTTCTTGTGCTCCAACTGTCTCTATTACGAAATAAGAGCATGCGTCACTTAACTGTAAATCGGTTATAGTGGAAGTGAAAGGTCACTTGAAGTGACGTACTCCGCATTATTCGGATGATGTCCTCGCATCCTGGTGCTCTGTAGCCACCTCTTGCGCCTCAAACTCCTCACATCTTACTGCTATCAATAGTTCTGTGTGTCGTGATCATGATACCCGCTTCTCCGGCTTCGAACGCCGCCCCAGAAGCTTCAAATCGCGTCCAACTCGACGACACTTTCCTGCTTGAAGATAATCGCTACGAAAGACTCTACCAGCGCCGAAAGACCCGAATCCAGTCATTACAGCTACAAAAAGACGTTTCTAAAGATCCACTATTTCTACTGAGCGATGAAAAACCTTGGGAAGTGTTTAGAAATGGCTACACTATTGGAAGTAGACTAGAACGTCGTAAATTCGTATTCGAACGCAGCAGAAACTTCCCTACATTGCATCAAGCATGTATCAATGGTGACAGAGATGAAGTTCGATCGGTGCTTAGTGCTCCTGAAGTGTGTGTACTGGAACGAGATACTTGTGGGAGAATTGCATTGCATCATGCAGTAATTAACGAGAATTTTAAAATTGTCAGGAAATTATTACGACGACGAGATGCCAAATTGCAAGTCCATGTTCGTGATAATTCCAGTCGAACTGCACTTCATTATATATTGGAGAAAATGGAGTTATTGGTGTTGCATCGACGTGATGGACTGAGAGTTCCGGCTTTGGTAACTGCAGAAATGAGAATAGAGAGCAAACGATATCGACGGATGTGGGAGTTGGTAGATCGAATGTTGGAGATATATAGTCGGAGAGTGCTGGAAGGAGGATGGACTATTGAAAGGGACTCTGGTGAAAGGATTGAAGTGCTGGATATGCGTTGTCGTGGAAATGTCTGGGATGTTTGTCGCTCTGGGGACTTGAAGCGGCTAGAAGTGATTGTTAGAATTTATGGCTGTCCGAAGGAAGAATGGGAGTTAAGCGAGCTGAAACGAACGTTGCTGCATGAAGCGTGTGAGAACCAGCAATTGCAGGTTGTGAATTATTTTATAACGACGATGGGATTGTCAGTACTAGCGCAGGATACTTCTGGCTGCACGGCGCTGCATTGTGCTGCTCGACGAGGATATCTTGACGTTTGTCGGATGTTGCTTGGAAAAACACCAAACAATTGTTGTGCAGAAAATCTTCAGCAAAGCGAAGAGTTGATACTTCTTCAGGACGTTCGTGGACGAACCGCTTTGCATTGGTGTTTGCTTGGATTTGGCGACACAACTGCAAGATTTCAGATTGCAATGCTTTTAGTCCAGTCATGTCCAGCCGTATTACACATCTGCGACCAAGACGGCGTATCTCCAGCTCATCTTGCTATTTGGAGAGGAGATTTAGAACTGGTCCAAGAGTTTGTATGGCTAGGCGCCAATGTTTGTGCATCAACTGCCCTAATAACGCAACCCAACCATGGTGAATATGTGGAGAAATCGTCCTGGGCGCCTTGTGGTATTGTGTTTCAGCGTCGCCGTCTTGAAAAGTTAGAGAAATTCGTGCCTGTTGCTGCCCCTGTGGATAAAGCACCCGGTACTGCCAGTAGCCCCGTGTGCAGCAAAAAGCATACTCCTAACTGGGAGAATCTGCAGCACCCAGTTGAGGCATTATGGTATTGGACATGGAAATCAAGGCGCCGTAACTTTACACCCAGCGATACGAAGATCGAAAACAAGGAAGATGAACACCGCGACAACGAGCCAGTAATTACCGAAGATGAGTTGGGGTGTAGAAAGTATGGCGGAATTTGTAGTTACTGCAAATTACCCACTACCAATGACTCAACTAAAGCCACACCCTCCACGTCAAATAACAATTGGTCACAGTTGCTGCCACCTTTGCTGCTTGCACTACGCATGTGTGCGCGGAAATTGGATCATGCCCCAACGCTGAACTATCGGGTAGCAATCGTCGAGCTACTTCTCACGAACGGTGCACCACCTGACGAAGTACCTGACGATGGAAATGATTTTGATAAAGTCAAGCAACCACACAATCCATCGGCACTAAGTGAAGGCCTTCGAATTTCTCTCCAATGTCCTCAAATAATTCCAATGCTGCGTCAACACGGAGCTGAGAAAGCCAGTATCGATAGCATTACACAGTGGTGCTTTTCGATATCTGCAACTAATGCTAAACAAGCTGAAACAGTGCTGCTCCAATTGCTGGATTTGGAGAGTATTGTGAGTAGCTCCGAGGTTTTGACGATGATGTTTTGCCAGAAGCATTTTGTCGCATTGTGCGAGCTCTGGTCACAAAACGCAGAGAATGCCACCCCAAAAGAAGACGTATCTGTAACAATCGGTCGAGAACGTGCTTGGTCTCAAGGTGGACCACCATGGAAATCCATTCGCGAAACGCTGGTATCTTGGGATAAGACAAGAAAAAGACCTATCGGAGTGGGAAATGTCGATATCAAACATCTGAAGTTTTTATGTGGGCTGGTCCATCCAGCCTCGGAAATTCCTACAGATAAGGACGACATTCTGTGTGATCGTTGTGTATGGGAGCTTTTTGAGTACTGCGTGGACATGTTTCTTCGACAACGGCGTAATTCCTGTCATTCTAACTCTGATTTCAATTCGAACCAAAATGGAATAGCAATCGAAGAGTGCGGACAAATCTTGTTACTTTGTATTCAGACTCTATTCAAACATTGGAAGCACAATAATGATGATGATCAACGTCTCAAGGCCAAGGCTGCAAGTTGGCTTGAGCCTACTATCATGCGAGGTTACTTTGACTGTGCCTTAGTGATTGTTGAAACGTTGCATCGGCTGGGTGGCACCGGTAACTTGCTGGATATGGTTTTTGAGTTGTATTCCTTCGCAATTGGCGCTCGAATGCGACTTGAAGACGGCCAGTTTTGCCATCACCAAGAATTTTTGATTGTGTGTGTCGAGAATTTGCTAAGAATTAATTCGACAAGAAAAGATGAAGATCAGACGCAATCGAAATTGACACCAGTCGCCTCCGCTAAATCCATAGTGCACACGTGCGCTAACAATTTGCCGTTTGCGATTGTTGAAAGCTGTTTTGATACTGTATTTCAAGACCACCTCAAGTTAAATGTATTGGCAGTGATGAAAGCAATACGTGTGGAAGGGAAGACAATGGCACAGTGGATATTTGTGCATAATAGATCCGATATCATCCTGTGGATGTTGAAGCGTCTTCCACCTGGGGTGGAGCGTGGTTTGTGGTGGAGTGAATTTGTTGCTGCATCTACAGTTGTCATTCCCTACAATAATGCTGGAAGCAACCCAACCTTTATCAGTTTTGTCGATAATTTGTTCTCAGTATACCTAGAGCAGGTTCAATATCATTTGGGCGCAGATGAACGCAAGGACTTGCTCATCAATTTGATGGTAAAATACGTTATCCCGACAGATTCTGCTGTGCTACTAGAGCAATTGATGAAGTGCTGGGAACCATCTGGGTCGGATGCTGCTGATGACAGTGAAACGGAACACCTACCAATATTTTTGAAATCTGCAGGTTTACTTCACTCAATTGTGCGATGGAATGCAATTCAAGTTGCTGAGTTCTGTCTATCTGGGAACTGCTCTAGTAGTGAACTGAAGATCAACATTGCAGACTGGCAGCAGATTTTCAATGAAGAGAATCAACAACGTCACGAACTTGATAAATTTACTCCGCTGGAGCTGTGCCGAATGCTTGGACATAACCATCTATACAGTTTGATATCTGCTAAAGTGTCACAACCTGGCCTAACGCAAGTTAGCGCAGTGGAAACAGATATCTCCGAGTCAGCGGGAAACAGTGACAGTGATGGAGAAGCTGAGAAGGAGCCTGCCATGCGTGCACACGTAGGTCTACCTCGAAATATAATTGAGATCAACGAAAGTTTGGCGAAGAACACGGACCAAAGGAGCGTGGAAGAACGCTTCACAGGGTACCAGCGGTATCCTAATATTCACGATCCGTGGGTGTCTGCAGTGGCACAAAACCAAGTATCACAGTTGCAGGCAATGTCGCTAGCATGTTTGAATCCAGACGTATCTGTGCGGGTATTGGTCCTTACTGCAATTAAGAACGCTTCGTTGAACGCTTTGAAGTGGTTATTAGCGAATGGCCCCATCACGACGCATTTATCCGACGAAGAAGGTATCGTGTGCCTGTGTGCTGCAGCCAAACATCCGGGTATCGTATATGCTGAAATGACTTTACTTTTGCTGGAGAATCATCTCAATCCTGGGCGCTTAACCGGCGACGGAATGGGTATTCCTTTACTTCATCGTGCTGCTTGTTTCTCGAATTCACCTCTAGCTTGTCAAATTATGACGATACTGCTTGGAAGACCAGATTGTGACGTGAATGTGCTGGATGCTTTTGGAAATACTGCCGTGTCGTACGCAATTGCAGCAGGGTGCTTACCCAACGCGTGCTTTCTCATTCAGAATTCAAAGTGTCGATTGGAGGCCGAGTACGAAGGACAGTCATGCTTCTACTACGCACTTCACATTGTCCCGTCCTTCGCATGGCGCACAATAGTGCGTGAATTGTTGTCAGCAAAACGAGATCGTGCTTTCCTCCACTGTGACGCTGATAACAAAACTTGCGGTTGCAAAGGCTACGAACACTCCGGGGAAGGAGATTTGTCCCGTCCCTGTGGTTTCTGTAGTCATGAATCAACCAGCCACTGCATTGTGCCGCTGCCTTCGTGGTTCCGAGACCAGTACGACACGTACATTGCTGCTGCGAATTCTCCACGGAAACGCTCTAATTCCAGTTTGGATGAAAGTGACGACAGTGATGGCGAATCGTCCCGAAAGTATCTAACGGACAACGACTATGGCACCGTTGGTGACGAAGATGAGGAAATAGTACTTGAAAACAGTCGAGGGCGCTTGGATGTCGACCTGTTGAGGCGAATAACGGTACTCCGCTATGACGACATTCTTCACGCTAACGGACTCAGCGTTACCGTTGATTCCGAGGAGACAGTCTCCGATGGTGATAATTGCAGACCAAGTTGGCAAGTCTCCACTGAAAATGACGTGTCTTTGCTGGAAGTGTCGTCGGACAGAGTGGCGATGGAAGAGATGTTGCCTAGTCCTGGTGATTTGCAATGCGTTGACTTCAACGGCGAAAGTATCAGTGCACATCGCAGGAATGCCTCAAATCGTAAGAAGTTTACGGGTCCGTTATGGTTACGACAGGAACTTGCGATGGTTCACTCTCCGCGTTGTCTTTGTCAAGGGTCTGCATTCGTGATCAATGCTACCCAGCTTGCTCACATTGCAGTTTGCAGGTGGTTACGACGCACAGCTATCGTCTACACGACCGTGGATGAATATACCAGCTCTTGTATTGTAACGGAGAGTGCGATCGTCGCATTGGCTGCTGTTCAACCGGCCTTCGAGCACTGGCGTGACGTTGCGCGGCTAGATAAGCAATCGGCCATGATTGAAGCCGTTTCTACGCCGCTTACGCCGTTGCCAAGAATTCTTAGCAGCGTGCTGTTCCACTGGAGATATGGTAAGGAATTTATGGCTTTTCAACGCTGGAAGAACCACAGGACGAGCGCTGAAGTCGCACATCATCGACTTGCAACTCGTTTGGAGCATGTTGAGGCGGATATGCGTCGCAATCGATTCATGACATTGAAATTCCGACAGCACCAGCTTCAGGAATCGACTCGAAGTCTTCTAGCATCGTCACCATAACAAAATAAAGTGCTTTACGACTGTACAATAGTGGTCATTCAATATTAGTTTCAAGTCACTCCTTCACCTCTCACACTTAACTACTAAGATACTATCACTGGAAATGTCCAAGAGAATGCAACATGAACTCCATCCTTCCAGTTTGCTGTGAGTCTCCATGGGTTCCACAATCCGTGCTTACAACTATAGATCGTCCATTTCGAACACGTCTTCAACGTGCTCGTCTTCCTCTGGACCCACCGATCCATCAAGATCTTCATCTTCAATCACTGTGTCAGTCACAGACGACTCGGATCTGTACTTGAGCAGATTCATCTGATCTCTGCTTGTGTCTTCCTTGACACAAATATGGGACGCTTCAAACGACTCTCGTGACTCAAATGACAGTTTGTAGTTCCAGAATTCATCCCAAAGTCTCGCTTCGCACTGCGACTCGCTCATGTGTTGGAATTGCTCAGCATCCACGCCATGTGCCATGCGTTCTCCAAGTCCCCCCGCTGCGCTGTCGCGGCGTTGAGCTCCGTGATGCTGTGGGATTGGCACAGGCGGGGAGCAAGGCATCGGTGGGCAGCCACTACGTTGACCGCTAGTGAACGACGCAGCTCTGCGTACAAGCCGCTGCTGTCGATACAACCAATAGGGACAGTTCTGCTCCTCTTCGTCTTCAGGGGCCACAATCTTCGGCAGTGGCGTGTCCACCTTAATAGACGGAGGCACTAAGCCCATCTTCTTGAGCTCCTGCTTCTCGAGCTGTACAGCCTGCTTCAGGTCCATTTGGAGCCCGTGACTGAGGCCAGACGTACACCGACGTAGGCTGCGTGTCATGGGTTTGTGACTGTCAATACTGAGACTGCGTGTCATGGGTGGGCGCTTACAGGCGGAGCTGGTGACCATGACGATCTTTAACGGAGCTGCTCAATGTTTTCTGAAGTTTTAACACTTCAATATGACGCTCGGTTTAGGTTTTGGGGCGAAAAGCGATTATTGCCTGTGCTAGATGTCGATTTTCACTTGTGGTCTAGCGTGCCGATTGCTATCTGAGAGCTCAGGACCGAACGTCAGCGTCAGCGTCGCTTCTTTTTTATTGCGGCTGTTCGCGTGTCTCTTTCTCCTATAGAGAAAGCATGTCAAATTTACGGAAATGGAGACATCTTAGTAAAACCAAGTGGCGGAAGACTTCCAGAAGCCTACAGTGGCCGAAAGCACTACTGCTGGCCGTTTGTGATACAGTATTCAGGATGAACGTACTATATGTACGTGTAGATACATGTAGCACTGCATTGGGATGCATGCAAATATGATATCGCTCTCACTGACGAGCTTTCCAGACTTCCAAAAAGGCCAAAATACCGAAAGAACGATAATAGCACTGTTGAAGTGTGCGAAGCTTCATATTTCTATTAACGTTATCGTAGTATTATACATGTAATATCCGAACGAATAAAGTGCTACTTTTAAAATCGTTGAGGCCCAGAATCCTTTACCTTGTGGTTTGTATGCAAGACTCACTGGATTCGCAGCGGTACAGTTCAGGCTTGAGAAGGATGTGGTTCTACTAGTGCCACGGCACCGGAGTCCGGTGCGATCAATAGGTGGGCGATCCTAAATATTTGAGATTACGCTGCTTTGTGGGGGCGATGATTGGTCGATTTTTTCGACTTTCTGTGAGCAACACGCAAAAATTACCAGATACTCCAAGACATACAAAACAAACAAACTTCACACGCTGGCAGAGCCGCCTGCTTCATTTCTACGTTCTTTTCCGTCAATTTCGCATGGACACGGCAGGCTGTTTGCAAAGCCCTGTGATCCGAGCATGTCGAGCCTGGGTTGGTGAATCCTGGCGGCGCGCTGCCAGCAACATTACCTTCTCGCGATTCGAATCACTTTGGTTGGAATCATGTCTGCTTCTCCAAGGGCAACCACTGGTTGAACCGGGGTAACAAATGTCACCACGTGGGTGCTTCGACGAGGCCATTACTGCCGGTCAGACGGCATGGTGTAAAATACGAATGTTTGTAAATCTTGACAATGGGGCCGATTGACAGTACCGACGACGACCAGACAGGACCATCAGCGCTAACTGCGGGAAGTTGGAATTTCCAACCCTTGTCATCCTTCCGGTATCCATCGCCGATGGACTATCGGGTGGGTGTGAACTCCGGCTCCATGGACGAGTTGGACCTTGGGGCTCAGTTACTAGACTCTACGCTTCGATTATCCAGAGCAACTAACAGGGTGACGCATGCCAGCGCTGTCACCGCGCACAACGCTAGCATACCTCTCTGCGAGCTTACCTTTCGCAGCTCAGCCCCCTACAGACGCGCACCGCCGCGCTAGCCGCTGCCGCACACAGCATCTGAGCTCCCTATTTAAAATCCCATACAAAACATTAGCAGCCACTACACAAGTTAGCACAGACGGACCCGCCAGCGCTGTCATCACGCACAACCCCAGCTTACCCCTCTGGGAGCTTACCTTTCGCAGCTCAGCTTCAGGCAAAAGTGTGCTGTCGCGCTAGCTGACGGCGCGAGTATATAAATGGTTGGGTAGGGATAATCGGAATATTGGTGTTGCTGACAAATATTTGAATTGAGTTTCTTGCTGTTGTAATGTAACAATAGCTGTTGTGCGATTGGCAAATAATATGAACGGAGGCAGAATGCCTCTTTTCACTTCCGATTTTATTGTAGTATTCTTGAAATTGTATCAAAGGGGGCATTTTGCCCCCCGTGGTCGCGAAAGGGTTAAGCTCGCCGAAGAAATTGCACTTGGTGTCATTTACTTTTTTCCATAAACGATGAACGCCACAGAGTTCTGCGCCTTGAGTGTTTTCGGATGCCAGAATTGCAGCGATACTCGAAGTAACATGTTCAAACGAACGATGAAAAGGTACAGCCAGGGTTTGCCGGTCCGTTCAAACACAGTTATGCACAAACATGTGCGAACATGTTTGAACAGACCAATAAAAACACGGAGGTGTAGAAAAACCAGTTTAATGTTTTTATGGCTCGTTTTATGGACTTGCCTGGGGCAACGGCACCAGATTGAAAGACACTGAAAATACCACAAATGTGCTGGACAGCCAAGTCTTGAGCGGTCTGCGCAGCGGCCACGCTTGAAGCAGTGCTTGAACCCTCGGCAAGGTATCGATGAAGGATAGCTTCATTTGTGTTGATTACTGGGCGTGGTGCGTTTCTCCGTTTGCTTGCATTGCTCAGTACATGTAGCTGTAGCACGGATGGGTGGTGGTGGTAAAGCTGGATTTGAGTGCAGCGGTACCCAAATTGGGTAATTCGCTGTGCAACACGACCGGAAAAGTGTTTAGATGTCTCGACTCTCTGATACGTGACGCCAGATAGCAACGTCGAAAGTGTAGCAAGCAGCAGGTCGAAATCGTTGCGTGGGGTGTTCGCAAGCACCCAAGGCCTTCCGCGTTTCTGTCTCCAGAGCCCATGCAAATACTCAATATGACAGCAACGTTGACAACCATTTCTTTTCTCTGATTGCTGAAGAGTTGGGGGTAATGCTACAGCTTCCTTCACAGCGTCTGCTGCGCGATTCTCCATCATGGCACACATTTGAAAACAGACCACACTGTGGTCCGAAATCGTTGCCGAATTTTGTCCCGCCGTTTGCCACATCTAAGGGCGCATCTATGTGTTCGTGCCAGATTCAAATCTTCGTAAAAACACGTAAAAAGTGATTTGACCATGTGTGTGGTCTAGTAAAAAGAATAAACCAGTCAAATGTTTTTACGAAAATGTTTGAACATGTATTTTTCCAACCCTGGTACAGCATCTCAGTGTGGTTTTGAGCGCGATCGTTTCGGACTCGTTCTAGTTTACGAAAGGCGTATTGTACATTTAGTTTTTGCGAAGTATGCTGAAATCTCAACTTCAGCTAGACGAGTGTGGAAATGTCAAATTCGCCAACCAGAGGAACAAAACTGAAGAATGGCAAAATGGCCCCGGAGTGTCTGTCAGCGTGCTACATTCCATGGGTAGCGCCGTTGCACCAGGAAATGTAAAGCTATTACTCATAAAAAGGTTGATACACGGCAAACACCTGCACAGGGTTGATATCTACGGTGTACTAATCACGCACAGTAGTAAACATGTGCATTATTCCGCTCTTCTTTCTAAAGCTTCCTTGTGAGCTACATGTAAAACACCAAGTTTGTACTGACAATGGTACCGTGGGCATCAACCCCATCTGCAGATTTTGTGGGCAAGTTGCCTGACCTTCACTCAGTCGTCGTCCTGTCTCAACCAAACGATGTTGGCCATCCAATCACACCGTCCATCTAATCGATCCGTTTCGTCAGAATGAAACAACGAAAGCTTGCTTAACCCCGTCTAGTTTTTACGACTTCCAGTGATAGATCATGACAGACAACAAACCCGAGATGCGAGAGTTTGGCTAAGATCTGCGTCGAGCTCGTACGATTCTAATCAAGATCGGAACGGAGATTGTGCATTCCCCTGAAGGACTTTTGGCTATGGGGCAGATCGGCAACATCGTCGAGCAGATCGCGATACTTCACATGCGTGGCCATAATATCATCCTCGTATCCAGTGGTTCTATCACCATTGGTAAAATGGTGTTGCAACGACAGTATTTGCTGTCAGGGTCCATGCAGTCACATCTTGGAGGTCAAGTGGACGACAACGTGCAGTTCTATGAGAAAGCGTGTGCTGCGGCGGGTCAAAGTGGACTGCAGAGTCTGTACGAGATGTTGTTCGCTCAGTACCATTTAAACTGCTCTCAAATACTGGCATCCGACGCGGATTTCCGTGAACCACAAGTTCGTGATAATCTGAAGCGAACGTTGAGGACGCTACTGAATGTTGGAATCATCCCCGTGATCAACGAGAACGACATCATCACCCGTCGAACAGCTCCACTTTTAAGTGGTGATAAGATGGCATGGGATAATGACTCGCTGGCTTCGTTGTTCGCTCAAGAGATGCAAGTTGATTTGATGGTGTTGATAACGGATGTGGACGGTGTGTATACGGCCTCGTCTTCAGGTGAAGACCGTAACCTTATTTCGCGATTCCAACGTGGTGATAAACCGTTTGTTGTACCAGAGTCGAGAGTATCCTTCATAGGCCAGAACGATAAGGTTCATTCATGCATCCGAGCTGTGGATAGTGGTGCTGTTCGAGCTGCTGTAGTAGCAAAAGCCGAGCCAGGAGTACTTCTGCGCATTGTCAACGGCGAACGTGTTGGAACGCTCTTCATATCGCCGGTCGGGGAGCCTATTGGAGACGCCGCAACGGAGGAACAACATATCGATCCATTGTACTCTGGTATTGCCAAGCGAGCAAGAGAACCTTTTAGCAAATTGTAGACAGTGTCGGAAACGAAGTAGACATCTTCTAGAAATGATTCTAGCTCCATTATCGGCTTAAGTTAGTGATGAAGCTGGTTGTCGATCCTATCTACTGCGGGTCTCTCGCTCTCACAATCAAGACTTAGGTATTTCGAAGCAACTTTTGTCTAGCAGCACTTGTTGACAGACTTCGAGTTTTTGGGGGTCATTGGCTGCGACGCTGATACTCGCTCGAGCTGGATGGCTGGGGCTACGTCAATACGCTGTGTTTTGCTTTTCTCAGCGTTGTAAATGGCGATCACGAGGTCTTCGAACGCTCGACGCACATTGTGGCAGGTTTTGGCCGACGCGCGTTGATACATAAGACCATGTGCTTTAGCTGTCGACTCATGTAGCTCTGGGTCCACGAAGTTTGCGTCCTGGATCACGTGGGGCGACTCCAAGTCCACCTTATTCCCCACAAGCATCATGCAGGTTGTAAGTGTGCTGCTTAGACCTGTCGCAGCCTTCAGTTCTTTAAGCCAATGTTCCTGAGCGTTGTTAAAACTCTCTTTGTTGGTCACATCAAACACCAATAGCGCCCCTGCTGCTCGTCGATAATGGCTACGAAAAAGTCACAACCTAAGCATCGAATGCCCAACAATTTCACAGAAAACGCTTCTTACGAGCTGGTAATTGCACGGTAGCGTTCTTGGCCGGCTAGACAGACAGAGTGTTAGATCAGTACTAGTAGGATGTAAGATGGACCAGACGGGTTACCAGTGTCCCAGATTTGCGCCTTGATGCGCTTGCCGTTGGGATGACGCACGATGGCGGTGGCGAACTCAACACCGATGGTAGGTTTACGCACGGCGGAGAACGACCGAGAGATTCCGTGCTCGTTGACGGTGTCGGCTGCTAGAAAAGTTGCAAGTAGGTTGGTCTTGCCCACTCCAGGGTCACCCACCAGTACAACTATTTTGCAAGCAAAGAGAAGACATGGTAAATAAGTTGTGGTAGTGTAGATTGTGCTTCAGGTGCGGCTTGCAAACCTTTGTACAACTCATCGTAGTGCTGCTCCATTGTGGCGCCCAGAAATGCAAGTGAGGATTGTTGCCTTTTTCAACTTGAGCCGTTACATCAGAATGGTACCATGTTATTGGTACTGTGTTTCCTAAGGCAATTTTAATTATGTGATATTGTACCATACGATAATGTATTTCCTGGAGCCGTACCATAATTTATTTTGCACACATGGAAGCATTATCTTTTACACTAATCCAGGCTATCCAAATCACAATTTCAACTAATCAGAATCACGAGAATATGTATGCATAATGTATTTCAGAGAGTAGAAGTATGCAATAATGTCTTTCCGGAATTTTTGATTTTGATGCCATTATTTATTTCATAGATGTGCTTCCATAATATGGCAATAGTATTTTAGGAAACGCTGACTAGCGGTAGGTGAAGCATTCTACAGTCTGCTAGACAAATTTCGCTTTTGTTTCGCAATGCCAGAGTACAATGGATCGATATGTTGTTCCTCCGTTGCGGCGTCTCCAATAGGCTCCCCGACCGGCGATATGAAGAGCGTTCCAACACGTTCGCCGTTGACAATGCGCAGAAGTACTCCTGGCTCGGCTTTTGCTACTACAGCAGCTCGAACAGCACCACTATCCACAGCTCGGATGCATGAATGAACCTTATCGTTCTGGCCTATGAAGGATACTCTCGACTCTGGTACAACAAACGGTTTATCACCACGTTGGAATCGCGAAATAAGGTTACGGTCTTCACCTGAAGACGAGGCCGTATACACACCGTCCACATCCGTTATCAACACCATCAAATCAACTTGCATCTCTTGAGCGAACAACGAAGCCAGCGAGTCATTATCCCATGCCATCTTATCACCACTTAAAAGTGGAGCTGTTCGACGGGTGATGATGTCGTTCTCGTTGATCACGGGGATGATTCCAACATTCAGTAGCGTCCTCAACGTTCGCTTCAGATTATCACGAACTTGTGGTTCACGGAAATCCGCGTCGGATGCCAGTATTTGAGAGCAGTTTAAATGGTACTGAGCGAACAACATCTCGTACAGACTCTGCAGTCCACTTTGACCCGCCGCAGCACACGCTTTCTCATAGAACTGCACGTTGTCGTCCACTTGACCTCCAAGATGTGACTGCATGGACCCTGACAGCAAATACTGTCGTTGCAACACCATTTTACCAATGGTGATAGAACCACTGGATACGAGGATGATATTATGGCCACGCATGTGAAGTATCGCGATCTGCTCGACGATGTTGCCGATCTGCCCCATAGCCAAAAGTCCTTCAGGGGGAATGCACAATCTCCGTTCCGATCTTGATTAGAATCGTACGAGCTCGACGCAGATCTTTTCCAAACTCGCGCAACTCGGTATTATTGTCGGTCATGTTTGATCACTGGAACTCGTGGTAAAAACTGGAATGAAAGCTGAATTACTGGAGCACAAAGTGATGCATATACGTTTCGAGGATTAGATGTACTGGGTGATGGGAAGGCCTGTATTCTAGTCGCTGATTGGACAAGATCCATGACACCCTGAACGTTGGCCTGTGAATATGCAAGTGAGACTGTGAGGAGTATCCCGCGCTTCTTGCTAGTAAAGGTGAAATAGCAACAATTAGCGCTACAATAAACCGATATAACTCACTAGCTATCGAAAGGTGCTTAAAATGCAGATGGAGCTCAGTGTACTTGCGAATCTTCTCATTACTACAAGTAAGCTTAGTACTATTTTGTAGTGCGTACCATGGTGTTACGATTTAGTTGGTACGAAAATAGAGCTTGGGCGCAAACTGTACTAATTCCTTGCTACTCATCGACTTGCAACGTGTTGAGCAAGATGGCCAGCGTTGGCCCGCCACGCGAGCTATCGCAACGAATATCCAAGGACTCCACAACCGTCATCGTGCTTTCGCATTGGGCCTTCACGATTTGGTGGACGTCATCCTCACTGTGCACATGGTCACCTGCATTTCCAACGCGCTTTATGCGTATTGCTACTGGAAACTACACGACACCAACCTCAACTTGTATCTAGAATAAGTATAAAATATTTTTTATAAAATTAATTTATTATAATTTTTACCACATCGGCATGTCAGAGCTGTACCATTACACAAGCGCGATTACTTATGTGGCCATGTCTGCCATTCATGGAGTTTGCATCTTGTTGATGGTGGGCGGTTCAATTTGGGGGTGTTCACTGGCATTTACTCCGTGGTCATCTTGCAAAGCTGGGATCTCCAGCGATAAAGTAAAGCCTGGTCCAAGCCTCAATTTTCTTGTGAAGATGTACGACAAATTCACGTATCCGTGTGGGCTCTTCGGCGTGAGAGGGAAATATTTTGAATTGGCTCTTGTGTGCCGAGAAATTGTGGAAACTACGCTCCAGACTGTACAAGCCTATCGCATGAGTGCACTGCTACCACGAACAATTTTGAACCACTTCTATTCAATTTTTACTAGGAATTAATTGCTGGTCGTCTGTCACTGTCGATATTTTTTTCTTCAAGCAAGACGAAGCTCGAAGGCGATTTGCGTGCATTTTCTTCGACTGCTTGTTGGACGTCATGGCTTCTATGGGAGTGGAGTTCATCGTTATACTGAGCTACTTGGATGACTACGATCCGGGAATTATGGGCTTCAACGCCTTAATGGTACAACGACGAATGGGTGGCTCGGGCGCTAAACGAATTTCAAATAGTTTTCGTTGTTACGTGGTCAGATCTGGTAATCCGCTCAATGTTTTCGTTGGGTTTGGTCATTACAACGACAAGTATGAAGAATTTATTGACATATTTACCGCAAAATGCTAACAGAATTGCTCAGTCAACTGCCACGAACGTGGTTGCAGTCCGCTGTGCACAAAATAGCAAATTTCTTGGGACAATAGCACCGACGACACCTGCTGCAATACAAGTTCAGCCTAGAATGAAGGCAGTCAGCCACGTGTGCCACGAAAACAATATGTGCACTCGCAGTAATAGCATTCTGATGCAAGCGACACGTTTATTATTCGTCGTATGGGGTGCTGTGGTGTTTGGCTTCCACATCCATGCATCCCTACAGCCAACACCTCCACAGTGTCTGACTCAAGTCAGGCCATGGGCGGCCTCGGAACCGTCTTGCTATTTCGCTGGACTTGATTGCCACGCACTTCAAATATCTGGCGAAAAACACGAAGTCGAGTCGATGTGGGGAGAATTGATTGCTCCACAGTCGTTCAACTACTAATTCGTCATTGTTTTGCCCTTGACGTACCTGATGCTATCGTAGCGTTTCATGCACTCCGCGGAATCAAAGTGTACAATACAACCATTGTTAACTGGGGTGAATCTGCTGCGATCACGAGTACAAACCACCCAGAACTGTCTTCCTTGTACATCGTCCGTGTAAATTTTACGGACGGCCTATTGCCTGCAGGTTTTCGATCCCTCGATTTTCCGAAAACTATCGACGATATTGAAATGTGTATCACGAATTTGCGAGAAATCTCGGATGACTTGGATACGAAATGGCCTATTGCTGCAATTATTCAGATCGAGTACAGTCAGCTTACCACTGTATCTTCGACACTGACACGCCTAATGCCGCGTTATCTCTACTTGACTGGTAATCCACTCATGGAACTTCCACCCGAAGTGTTTGAAGTTGATGGTATGGCGTACCTGGGGGTTAGCGATATGAATATTCATGAATTACCTCGAAACGTGACCAATGTATCTCCATCGTTGAGTTTGGTAGAAATCGACAATACCAATATCTCGTATTTCTGGTTGTGGGTTGACGAGCTCGTTGGACGTGACGATAACCCAGCTCATTTTGTCGTCGGACACTCGACCTACTGTGATGAACTACAACAAATTCAAAATGACACTGTCAGCTCATTTTACCAAGTGGTTCCACCTGAATACTCGACGATTCTAATGAACACATCGACACCAAATAGAGAGGTGATAGCACGAGTCGTCGACTGCAACATCTTCGACGACGCACCATTTTATCCTCTAGCTTATGAAGACGAGATTAACGCAATCATCTCTCCTCCAGTATTGAGACCACAGTGAAGTAGGTCAAGTGATAGGCCTGGACAGCATAGCACTTCAACCAGTTGGTGTAGTAAGTTCAAAGCTGGCTGTTGTCAACGTCGCCATAACATTCGGTGGTTAATCATCTCCGCTACGTCGCCACTTTTCCCAACTTCCCTCGAGTTTATCAAAGTGTTTTGGTATTTTTTCCAGTTTTGCTGCCTCCACCCAAGTCTCTTTTTAACCAACACGTTCTCTTTCGTGTTAAACTTTGCAGCTTGCTGTCCAATCAATGCCGCCAGCACTACTTGTGTTGTTTAACCCAGAAGGATCTTGTTCTCCTCGATGAACTTGTAAGGCGGGATCTCAAGGTTGAGCGGAGCGGGACCCTTACGGATACGTCCCGACAGATCGTAGTGGGATCCGTGGCAAGGGCAGAACCAGCCACCGTACTCACCAGCATCCGCCGTAGGTACACAACCCAAATGGGTGCACACACCAAGCACCACAAGCCACTCAGGCTTCTGAACACGGACAGAGTCCGTCTCTGGGTCACGGAGGTTACCCACATTCACCTGGTTGGAGATGTCGATCTCCTTAGCCGTCCGGTGCTTGATGAAGATTGGCTTGCCACGCCACTTGACGGTAACCGTCGAACCTTCGTTGATGTTACTGAGGTCGAATTCAGCAGTGGCCAGAGCCAGAACATCAGCGGATGCACTCATGCTGCCCACAAACTTGATGACGGCAAGACGAGCGGCAGTGGCGTAGGCCACACGGGCACCACCCAACATGAAGTAGGTGAAGGCACGCTTGCTTGGGTCTCCAGAGTCGATACGGTCCTTCTCGAAGTAGTGGTCAGGGGACTCATAAGTGTCCACGACAGTCTTGGTACTCATGGCGACGCGACCTGATTGGATGATGACAGGGTTACACTATGTTAGAATAATGGGGTTACACTTCCAAGATGGAGGATGACGTATTGCGTTGGTGCGGATGAAGTGCTATACGTTTGTGTATGCGGCATTAGGCATTAGGTGTATACGTAGTACGTACCCTGGAGGGTCTGCATGCAGCGAGGGGCCACAGAGGAGCTCAACTTCTTCAGCATCGTGATGAGGAGCAGGACAAAAGTGTCTTGTCAGCGCGTCGGTCGGTCTCTGTGTGGCCTGAACGAAGCGTGCGGTCTGCGTGCGCCCCCCAACGGGATGGAGGTACAGCGAACAGAGGGGGTGTGATTCTGAGGGTCCAGCCACCCACGATTGGCAGAAAACATGCAGAGCCAGGCGCGCAGAAATACGCGCGGATTCACTTGATTTCATTATGCAGCAAAGTAGATACAAATCTATTGATTTGAGTTAGGCAAATTTAAGCTTAACGGCCAATCATAGACATCACTTAGGGCTATTTCAGACGTACTGATTTTCAGATGACTTAAAACACATGATTGGTCAATAAAGGAGGTACGAAATTTGATTGGCCATTTATCGGACCAATCACGCTAAAGTTAAATCTCATCCATCACCACAGAGCCATTCCAGAAGCTCCGCTGTCCGACTCAAGTACCACCGCAACCTGAAGCAATGTCTTTCTTCCAGCGTCTAGTGTCGTACGTGATCAACGACGTGGCTGTGAAGGCTCTGTCCAAACTCTCGCGCCTTCCAGCGTTTCGCTCTCAAGACGCACTACCACGTGGAGGACGCCAAGACGATGGCATCCACTGGCGCTGATGTACTCAAGAACTCGTTCGAGAACTACGCACCTAAAGTCAAGGAGTTTGGTGACGCCTTCCGGGAGGAAGTGGCTCGCGACATGAAGAAAATGAAGTAGAAACGAGTAGTGCTCTACCGCGTCCTTTTCCTCTTGAGAGTAAGACGACATGTAGAAGCTGAAGCTGTTAATGGTTTATCATATTCTCTTTCTATAGACAAAGCAAGTGTGTACGCAAAGTGTTCGGAGCTGACACTGAGTATTGTCTTGGCGACAAGAGTAGATGTCCATTGCACTAAAAGGTACTACACGTAGTAGAACAGGGAGGTATCGGATAGTGTCGAAACAATTGTCCCCGACTCGTGGTTGAAACAGGTCCGCGAGAGACAAACACGGCATCTGGGCCCATGTTGCGGTGTTCTCCCGATAAAATACCAGGTAGTCTGCGCATGGAGTAGCCTTCCTGTTAGCAACAGGCGCATGAAGTAGAATTGCGATACATGTACTCCTCTCGTTGCGTCAAGCTGGACGTACCTTAGTGGCTTTTGTTGTCGGTCTCCACTGCATCAGGACGATGCACAGTATGACAAGTCGCCCATGACTTGTACTGTACTCTAGTGCATGTATTAGTGTTGCAACAAAAACAAATCGGATCCCCTTATTTTACAATTCTGTATATACTTTTTTTTGACAAAGCGGGTGCTTACCTACGTGTTCTGGGAGTACTGTCTTGTCGACAAGAATAGAAGTTCATGCATTGGTAGGACTACCATTGAACTAAAAGTTAGAACGGGGCAATGATGCTCCGACAGATCTCGCAGCTTGTGTTGCAGACACCCAAGAAAGTGATTCACGTTTCGTACTGGCGCTTTGCTGTGGTG
Source organism: Phytophthora quercina (assembly GCA_014706105.1). Taxonomy (NCBI): domain Eukaryota; phylum Oomycota; class Peronosporomycetes; order Peronosporales; family Peronosporaceae; genus Phytophthora; species Phytophthora quercina. The sequence continues at coordinate 607,871 of JACBOW010000019.1, read as the reverse complement.
GTGGCTTATTCTATCAGTGCACGCTATAACGTGTCGTTTAATGCGTTCCACGCCTACAGCTACTGGAAGTTGAAAGACACATATCTCGGTTTATGTTTCGCATTTTACCAGATCGGCATGCCCGAACAGGATAATCACGCAATTGCAATTGTTCACGGTATCATGGCAGCGATTCATGGATTTTGTCTCTTGTTGATGTTGGGAGGTTCACCACGACAACAATCACATGCTTTCACACCGTGGTCCAGTACTAAAATAGGAGACGTACTGAGAAGCGAGCGTACTGGTAGTTTGGCGTTGCTCCGTAGCTTCTCAAAGGCTTACGGGAGGATCGCGTGTCCATTTGGATTTTGTGGTGTGAATGGGAAATATTTCGACGTTGCTCTCATTTGTCGTGAAATTGTCGAGACGGCCTTGCAGACTGTACAAGCTTATCGTATGAGTGTTTTACTACCAAGGACACTACTGAATCGGTTCTACGTTATCTTACTAGCAGCTAATTGCTGGTCGTCGATTGTTGCCGACTCTGTATTTTTCGGACGAGATGAAGTACGTAGGACGTTTGCTTGTATCGTTGTGGATTGTATGCTTGATCTCATGGCGAGTACGGGCGTGCAGCTTTTAGTGATGGCCAATTAAGTGGACGACTACAATCCTACCATCAAAGGCTTCAACGAAGATATATGGTATAACGATGAATGGGTCGCTCGAGCTCTAAACGAATTTCGGATGGTTGTTGTCGTTTCATGGTCAGATCTTGTAAGTCGCTCAATCTTCTCACTCGGGTTGGTTATCACGACTACAAGCATGAAGCGTTTGCTGTGGCGTTTACCACGTAATGTAAATCGTGTGGCGCAGTCTACAACGTCCATTGTTCTCGCTATCGGAGCCACTAAAATGTTTTTGCAAAACCAAAAAACGAAAATTCAAGGACCAACTCCAGTCGAAGTGTTGATGCAATATCGACGAGAAGAACGCACTTTTAGTACAGGTCTAGCTGCTCGCGTTGGACATGGAGATCGAGCTGCACTACGTTTAGTTCATCTTGTGTTGGGCGCCTGGGGGATTGTAATGTTAGGACTTCATATTCACGCGTCGGTGCAGCCAACGTTGCCCCAGTGCTTCATGCAAGTGAGACCGTGAACAGTCTCACGTGCATCGTGCTACTTGGTTGGTCTCGTTTGCCATTTACTTGGAATTTCCGGGAAAAAACACGAAGTAGAAGAAAAATGGAGCGAATTCGACGCCTCCACTGTCGTTCAGTTATTGATTCGGCATTGTTCCGGGCTGGAAGTACCGGATATCTTCACGAAATTCAGCGGACTCCATGGTATCAATGTATATAATACAACAATTGTGGACTGGGGTGAGACTGCGGCGATAACTAACGCAAACCACACCAACCTGGCAGCGTTGTATCTTGTACGTGTCAATATGACCGACGGGTTATTGCCCATTGGGCTTCAATCGACTGATTTCCCCAAATCTATGAATGATATTGAGATCTGTAACTCAAATTTACAAGCGTTTCCTGGTGACCTGGCGACCAAATGGCCCCGTGGGGGTCTCATTTACGTCGAGTACAGCCGATTAACTAGTATCCCTCACGTTCTACTGGAACTTCAGCCCAGTTACTTCTCTGTGGCAGGAAATCCGATCACAGAAATTCCTCCCGAGATTTTCGAGGCTCCCGGTTTGATTTACTTAGGCATCAGCGAGATGGATTTACACGAACTACCTCGCAATGTGACGCATTTGTCTAAAACTTTATCGCGGATCTACATCACCAATACCGATATTTCGTTCTTCTGGTCGTGGATGGATGAGTTTGTTGAGAACACGTAAGAGAAGGAGGCCCCGTCGAGAGCTGCAGGTTCTACGTACTGCAACGATTTGGAGAAACTTGAAACCGGTACCGTAGACAGCTTCCTCGTTCCACTCTCTCCAGAATATTCAGCGATTCTCATGAACCCAACCGCCGAAAATTGGCCGAAGATTCTGAAGTCTGTGAACTGCAGTACCTTTTACACAGGTTTGTTCTACCCTCTCACGTTCGAGGATAAAATCAATGCTATCAGCACCCCTCCTGCACTAGTTCGACAACGATAAATGTCAATATCCCCGTAATATAAGCATGATGAAACCAAAATACACATTGTAAAAAAACATATTATTTTGGCAACAGGGACACCAGCGATGTAAACTTCGGTAACTGTAGAGCTATTTACCAGAACGACCACCAACAATCTAATAAGAAAGTGAAGCAATATACCCGTGATGTAATTGGAGAATAGGATGTGTGGTCGTTGTGGTGTCCTTGCACTCATGATAGTCGAAGACCACTGTGCTACTTGTCCTAAACCAAACTGAAAGCTTCGTGGAATGTCGAGATTGTTGCCAAAGGCCTCTACGGAGGTTGTCAACTTGTCTTACTGGGTCTTCGCGGTATGGTGGGTTTTGATTCTCAGTGTGCATGTGGTTACCTGCGTGTACAATGCTCTGTACGCGTACTGCCACTGGAAACTACAGGACACTTTCCTCAACGTATACCTCGATTCATTCCAGATCGGCATGCCACCGCCTTACCACCACAGGATCTCGATTGTTCACGGGTTAATGTCAGCAGTACATGGGATTTGCATCTTGTTGATGGTTGGAGGTTCTGTTTGGCAACGCTCGTTAGCTTTTACACCTTGGGTAGATAGCGCTGCCGGCTCCAAAACCAAAGAAGTGAACACAACTCGCACAAGTTCCGTTGTGCTCCGGAGTTTGTCCAAAGTCTACAACAAATTATCCGACCGACGAGGTCTTTGCGGCGTGAATGGAGTTCACTTTCATGCAGTTCTCATATGTCGAGAGATTGTTGAGACTGTGCTGCAATCGATTCAAGCGTATCGTATGAGCATACTGTTACCAAGAACCCTGCTTAATCGATTCTACGTTATCCTGTTAGTTGTTAATTGCTGGTCATCGGTGGTCGTGTACTCGGTTCTTTTCAAAGGCGACGAAGCGCGTAGAAGATTCGCATGTATTGTCTTGAATTGCATGTTAGATCTCTTAGCATGCATGGGCGTCGAGTTGATGGTTTTACTGAGTTACGCAAAGGACTACGATCCTAAAATTCTCGGCTTCCCTGAAATTATCTGGTACGACGATGAATGGGTAGCTCGTGCACTTAAATGAGTTTCGGATTGTAGTTGTAGTTTCATGGTCGGATTTGGCGAGCAGATCGATATTCTCGTTTGGATTAGTCATGACAACAATGAGCATGAAAGAACTGCTTCAAAGACTACCACGGAATGCAAATCGTGTGGTTCAATCTAACGCCCCGAATGTTTCCGATATCGCTACAGCGAGTGCTCAAATTTGGGGTGATAAATTTCAATAGTGTCGGCCCAAAACTCACACAATTGAGCCTGAATTTGTCTAAACGTCAATTAAAACATGGTGACAGCTATCGTGAAACAAATCTACGAACTCGTGCTGGACAACTCTTACTTCGTACAGCACATTTGTTGTTCGGAGCTTGGGGAGTTTTAGTGCTTGGATTTCATATTCACGCTGCAGTACAACCAACACTTCCTCAGTGTTTAATGCAAGTGAGACCATGGGCTGTTTCCCGTCCGTCGTGTTATCTGGCAGGGTTGGATTGCTATACTTTGGGTATTTCAGGAAGACTTGATGAAGTGCAGGATAAGTGGAGTGAGTTCGATGCCTCCACTGTCGTTCAACTTCTCATTCGACACTGTCCTGCATTGGAAATACCGATTTTAGTGATTTAAGTGGGGTACAAGGAATCAAAGTGTACAATACGACTATTGTAGACAGGAGTGAGTCTGCTGTAATTACAACAGCAAACCATCCTGGAATGTCGTCATTGTTTCTCGTTCGTGTCAATATGACGAATGGTTTGCTGCCTGCAGGTCTTCAGTCGTCCGATTTCCACCGACACTGTACGATATTGAGATTAGTGTCACAAATCTGCGTACGTTACCTGATGATTTAGACACGAAATGGCCCCCGGCCGCAATTATTCATGTGGAATACAGCCAACTAACAAGTGTTCCTCCTGTACTTCCGAGACGTCAACCGTACTATCTGGCTGTGACAGGAAATCCTATCACGGAACTCCCTCCCGAAGTTTTTGAGGTTGACGGGATGCTGTATTTGGGTATTAGCGAGATGAATATCCGCGAACTTCCACGTAACGTGACGCATTTATCCACAGACTTATCGTGGATTTTCATCGGCGAGACGAACATTTATATCTTCTGGGACTGGGTGGATGAACTGGTGATCCGTATGAAGGGCAGAGCCAACCCATGGCTTGCTGGGCCTACACCATATTGTGATGATCTGGAAAAGATTCTAACGGAACTGCAACGGAGTTTCGAGTGCCGCTATCATCGGGACTCTTACAGACTATGATGGATTCGTCCAAGGAGAATCGACCAGTACTGGTGAAATCTGTGCGATGTGATCCTACGATCGAAGGTTTGTTCTACCCTCTTGAGATCGAAGATAATATCAACGCTATTAGTACTCCACCTCCGCTGGTTCGACAAACCGAACATTTAGCAGTAAGTTAGATGCTTTAAAAAAAGACAAATCTATAAGGAAGTAGAGAAAGCACGTTATGAGAATGTTTTTCTGGGAACTCAAATGCGCTACAAGAATAGGCATCAAACACTGTAGCGTGCATTCAATAACTGGCCAGACATTGTCGAAGACGCCAAGTTCCAGCAAGTTGCTAGTTCCTGAAGACCCTTAACAGTATTTAGGATGAAGAAGAATAGATCGATCGATTCTCCGTCAGATGTCGCGACTTCTACCGCGGTCATCTACTGAGGTGGTGAAGCTTTCGTACTGGGTGTTCGCAGTCTGGTGGGTCGTTATCCTCAGTGTGCACATAGTTACCTGTGTTTACACTGCACTGTACGCCTACTGCTACTGGAAACTTCAACACTTGTTCCTCAACTTGTACCTTGAGTCGTTTGAGATCGGTATGCCCAGTCCGTATCATCACACAATTGCAGTCATTCACATGATATTGTCTCTCCTCCATGCTGTATGCATCCTGTTAATGGTAGGCGGTTCGATCTACCACCGTTCACTAGCTTTCGCACCGTGGGCGTCATGTAATTCTGATACTAAACACGAGGAAGTGAAGTCAGACCGAACCAGTTCCCTGATTATACAAAGTTTCACGAAGGTTTACGAGAAAATATCGGATCGTCATGGTCTTTGTGGCGTCAACAGCGTCCATTTCCGTGCTGTTCACGTACTTCGTGAAATCGTCGAGACGACATTGCAAACAATACAAGCATACCGGATGAGTGTGTTGCTACCCCGAACTCTGCTCAATCGATTCTACGTAATCCTGCTTGCAGTTAATTGCTGGACCTCTGTCATCGTCTACTCCTATTTTTTCAAACGTGACGAAGCCAGAAGACGCCTGGCGTGCATTGTTTTGGACTGTGTTCTTGATTTCATGGCATGTATGGGCGTCGAGCTGATGGTTTTGATGAGTTACGCTGGCGAGTATAATCCGACAATTGGCGGGTTTCCTGAGATCATTTGGTACGATGACGAGTGGGTCGCTCGAGCACTTAACGAACTCAAGATTGTGGTCGTAGTTTCGTGGTCGGATTTGGCTAGCCGATCCATCTTTTCGCTTGGTCTTTTCGTCACTACGATGAGTATGAAGGAATTGTTGCAGCGATTGCCTCCGAGTGAAAATCAAGTAACTCTATTTGTCGATACCAACACAAAAACTAACGCTCGAACCGCGAGTGATAAGTTTTGGGCCACCAAAGTCAACGCTGTTAATCCAAAAAGCTCAGTTTTATCGGCTACTATTCCAGAGAGTTCGAAACGTAGTCTTTTGACAAAGTCCGGTGATAGCTATCGTTGTACAAATCTGCGGAGTCGAAGTGCAAGACTTGGGCTGCGTGCAGCTCACTTGTTGTTTGGATTGTGGGGAATTGTGGTACTTGGACTACACATTCAGGCGTCAACACAACCGATACTACCGCAATGTTTGATGCAAGTTAGACCATGGATGGTTTCAACAACTTCTTGTCATCTAGCTGGACTTGATTGCCACACTCTTGATATAAGCGGTAAGAAGGATGAAGTGGAAGAAAATTGGCGTGAGTTTGATGCCTCCACCGTCGTTCAATTACTCATTCGCCACTGCCACGAGCTCGAAATGCCAGATATTTTCAGTGAATTTCAAGGACTTCGCAACATTAGAGTGTACAATACGACCATTGTCGAGTGGGGCGAAACAGCAGCGATTACCAGTACGAATCATCCAGGAATGTCGTCATTGTTGATCGTACGAGTGAATATGACGGATGGTCTACTGCCTCAAGGATTTCTATCAACAGACTTCCCACAAACGTTGTACGACATCGAGATCTGCGTCACAAATTTACGTACATTACCAGATAATCTCGACACGAAATGGCCCCCGAACGCCATTATCCAAATGGAATACAGTCAGTTTACCACAGTTCCCCCAGTATTGCCTCGACTGGAACCATACTATATAGCATTGACTGGCAACCCTTTAACGGAGATTCCTCCGGAGGTTTTCGAGGTTCAAGGCATGCTCTTCCTCAGTATCAGCAACATGAATCTCCATCAACTTCCCCGCAATGTGACACAGTTATCGGCCGAGTTGTCGTGGATTTTCATAGGGGATACTAACATTTCGTTCTTCTGGGACTGGACGGATGAACTTGTGGAGCGTATGAAAGGCCGAGCGACTCCCTGGCTTGCGGGGCCCTCGCCCTATTGTGATGATCTTGCGAAGATTGAGATTGACACCGCTACTGTGTTTAGTGTCCCGCTGGCGCCTGAGTACTCGCAAACATTGGATCCATCCAAAGCGAATCGAGACGTGATCTTGAATGCTGTTCGATGTGATCCTACCATTGAAGGGTTATTTTATCCGCTTGCGATTGAAGATAGCATTAATGCTATCAGTACTCCACCGCCACTCGTAGAGCTCAGCTAGAGAGTGATTAATGTGCGATAATCACCACTAACTTTAACCGATGTGCCTCGATGACGACTTGCTTGTATCAATTTGAAATGTGTCTTGGACCTGATGGTGAACCTTCTGATCTAGCATGAGGACAAGTTCTGTTTCCTAGTTAAGCAACGCATTTCCTTTTCTGCACCGTCAGTACGTCACCTCCGAGGCCCCAGAAATCTGCTGTCTACGGTACCTCTCCCGCAACGTGGTGTCTTCAAAATTATGTTGTCGATCCGCACATACCACTGCTCCATCAGCCCTCTTTCGCGCAAAGTCTTCAACATGAGTCGTGGGCGAGGCATCGTGCTCTGGCCCGCTGTTTGCCTTTTCCACTACTTTTCGTGTACGTGTAGAAGTCACCGCTATACCTCTCATTCAGCTATCATTCCACTTCATCAGCAGTACAGAATCCAAAGAGCTTGCCATTTTTCATCCACTCTTGTCATTGATCACTCGAACCGAGCTCTTTTGGTGCTCAGCAATGCCACTGCTTCTTCTTCACCTGCACCTCTCAATGCTGTGATCATTCTCGTGGTGCTTGCCGGCTCAGTAACAAATCAACCACGTTCGCCTGCCCCGCCCTCGCAGCTGCTTCAAGACCATAATATATATATATATCCCACAACCCGCTCTTACCAAGGAGCAGCTTTACCACATCAAGATGACCACAGTGAGCAGCTGTTGACAAGTGAGACTCAATGGTGTATCCGTTCACTTGCCCCAGCAGCAAGCTAACGAGTTCAGTAGCTCCGGTCACAATAGCTTCTGAAAAAATATTGTCTGGTTGACACCTCTTCAGCAAACTTTTAACAACGTCGAGCTTTCCCGCTTTTGCGAGCTCGACCGAAACTTGTCGTACAGAATCTGTATCAGCGTACTCCATTAGCACACTAAAAATGTTCTCATGGCCGGCCAAAACCATTAACAGCAGCAACCTTAATATCATACTGTTTGCTACGCTCTGCAAGTATTGTCACGGCCTCAACTTGGTATTTCATGTCAGATTCCCTCAAAATCGAGCCGACCGAAAACTCATCGCAATAGCTGGCGAGTAGCTTTACCGTTTCCAAATTGTTGCTCGCCAGCGCTTTATTTAAAGCGGGGCTATCGCCAAAGCCTGGAACAGGACGCTTTCTCAATTTGAATTCATCCAAAATAATTTTCAGAACTCCGTAGTGGGATCGCGCTGCTGCACCCTCCAATGGCGAGCTAACGTCGGTCGTGGAAAAGAATCTGACGATCGAAAGTTGATCTGCTGCACCCCCCAATGCGACGTTAACGTCAGTGCTGGAAATGATCCAAATGGTCAATAACTTCACGATCTGCTCACTACCGCGTGTAGCAGCTGAAACAAAACAAGTTCGCATCGAGTCCTGCAGAATACGAGCAACTTCGGATGAGAAAATCTGCCACAGTCTCACTGCCATTAGCTATCGCAGCAGCTAGTGCTAGACCAATTCCAACGTCTGTGCACCTTGACAGAAGTGTTAAGATGACATTCATATGACCTGCCCCCGCAGTTTCTTTCAACGCACGATCTGTGTACGTCAAACTCCAATTAGGTGAATGTTCCAGTATCAACGCAACGACGTCAGCATGACCCCCGGCAGCAACATGTTCGAGTGCACGAGTGAGATCTGTACAACCAGATATCGCCGAATCTACGTAAGCCACACAGCAAAATCCTCATCACTTGAGGTAGTCCATTCTTCGCTGCTACAGTCACTGCTTTGCCTCCCCCAATGTGGTGGTTGGCTAGAAGATACTCCATGATTTCAAATTGCTCGTTTAAAGCAGCAGCTTCCAGTACAACTTCATAATCCACTTCAGCATATCGACTTTGTAATGTTTTAAATCTTTCAGATGCCAGCAGCAGACGGCATGGTTTCCGTTAAGTTGCAGCAACGACTGTGCCTCTTGCACAACCAGTATAACACACCGAGGTGGTTGTGGGCTGCTGCGCCGTTGAAAGCTACAGCTGAACAGCCTTCTGATCGGTTAGCGTCCAGCCACTTCAGAATTCTAAGACGTCCAAGAGTTGCAGCCTGCAGCGGTCCATGTGCGAGTAGCTCCGAAGATGCGGATGACACGCTGGATGTCTTGGTACACTGCGGCGTCGATGGTCAATGGGACGGTAAACTGGTTGACGAGTTGCGCGACGTGGTCGATGCCCTGCAGCGTGGAGGGGAGTAGGAATGGTTTTGGACGACTTCTAAATGGTCCAATACACTTCCAGAAAACGTCCGAAATTAGTATTCAAAACTAACAGACAGAATACATTCCCAACTTGAGGTGCAGACTTTTAGACACTTTTGGACTTTGAGACGGCAACATCAAAACAAGTTCCTTCACAGCACTGGGCTTCGCTGCCATCGCCAAGACACAGACAAGAAGAAGTCGAACACGGCCATGGCGGTCAAGGACATGGACGACAACGTCACCCTGCAGCCGACGAGAAGGTGAAGCTATCGAGAAGGAACGCGCCGCTGCGTACTAGATGAAGAAGCACTTGGCTTGCGAGACGGATGAGGCCAAGCGTCGTCACGAAGAGGCTGGGCAGCGCGAGAAAGAGGAGGAGGCTGGTACGTGTGATGTGCGGGATGAGAATATTGACCGATAAGAGCTGATGCTGCTATGGATGCAATGGCATTGCTGGTGGATGTAATTTTACAGACGTTGTTGGCGTTTGTGAATAGCTGTAGCTGCCGCTGAGCGTGAGAAGGCCAAGAAGAAGGTGCAAATTAAGGACGACGGTGAGTTGCTGAGAATTATGTCATTTGATGCGTTTTTCTGTGTATTGACGTTATTGTGCTCGATGTCGTCGCTGTTGTTATTGTAGACAAGCCTCTGGGCGCGCGTACGACCAAGGTGCTAAAGCCGGCGGTGCTCAAGGAGAAACTCAAGGAGCGCAAGCTTTCACCTGCTCGTTCCTCCATGACACTGTTCGCCCCGTGGTGGCCTCGCTAGCGTACGACCAGTGCGTCGTCAAATGAGCGGCCCAGGGCACGTGCGTCGAAGCCAGCTTCCTAATGATCGCGTCGTCGCTGAACTTTTGCATGCACGTGCACAACAAGTTGCTGATGGATTGGGCCGGCAACTACCTGGCCACGACGTGGAAGCCGAACGAGCTGCTGCCGGCGTGGCAGTGCGCTCAGTTCGTGTGCAACGTGTGCATTCCCATGAAGTCGCAGCGGTCGAAGCAAGGATCATGTGGGAGGATGCAGCAGCTTTCAACGCACTCATCGTACTTGCTGAACACCACTACCTCGGTAAATCCGTTCCGTTCGGACTGGACGCGCTGGATCACATGGAGTTTCTGTCGACGCAGCAGGCTCTGGATGGCTATGCAGTGCTGATTGAGAAGCCAAAAAGTGACTTGAAGTTGGACGTCCCCGTGATCTTCGGAGGCTCGTACGGTGGTATGCTGGGCACGTGGTTCAGAATGAAGTATCCACACATCATCAACAGGTGATCGGTGGTTCTGCGCCGGTTGTCAACTTTATTGGCGACCCGGATCATCCGGCGGACACGGAGGCGTTCAACCGCGTCGTGACCTTCGACATGTCGGAACACGCGGGTGCAGTGAAGAATTGCATCCCGAATTTACGACGTGCGTCGAATATTGTGATTGAGATGAGCGAGACGAAGGTTGGACGGAAGGAACTGGCGGAACTGCTTCGACTGTGTGATGCAGAGTCGCTACAGAGCTCAGACGACGTCATTTCAGTTGCTGCTGAAGCTTACGGAGACTTGGCGATGGGGATTTATCCGTACCCGACGTCGTACATTGTGGACGGTAATGTCGATCTACTAGGATATCCAATACGTGCTGCGCGTGAACCTTTCGCTGGCGACTTTACTGAATTCGACAGGACAGAATTGATCAATGCGTTCCGTGAGAGTAAGAGCAACTTCTGGAGTTATCTCGAATGCTCGGAGGAGACACCGCCGCTGTGTGGTGCTTCGTGGAGGGCCCGAGATGAATTGCGGTGGATGCTGAGTATCCACGTGCAGATGCACAGTTCGCACAAGATCTACATTGGATGTATATGAACGATAGCGAGACAGTTGACGCGTCGCTGTTATTCAAATTAAAGTTTCGTGATCTACATCTACGCTCTCGGGGCACGACTGATGACGTGCAAGGTCAATATCATCGCTCTTGATTGTGCCGTAGTTGATGTAGATATATGCAAGCATCTCAACCGTTTCCACCGATAGTCTGTTCCTCCGCTTGGAGTGAATGTGACCAAAGATACTCCAGGCTCTTTCGCTTGCTGCTGAAGAAGTCGGGATTGCAATGACAATCTCAGCTACCTTCTTGAATCACGTGGGCATGCTTCTGCATACTTCCTTCGTAGCTCTTCACCACTTTCCGCTTCATACATTTAAACTTGAGAATCTCAGCGGTTAACGCGGCAACACTGGCAGGAGTTATCAGGCCGCATCGGACCGCCAGCTTGCAAACTTGATCATCTACGTTTTCGTCATCAGAACCTACGAAGTCGTCGAGGTTCATAGCTGGATCCAGCATGAGAGCGACACCCATTGCGTTCGTGTGAACGTATTTCCACCGCTTCTGTATCTTCTCGCGGAAGAAGTTTTGGAGCTGATCAAGCGGAACTGCCGTGACACTTTTGTACTCGCCATCAGCTTGCACGTCCTCACTAGCTGTAGCAGCACTTTGGTTCTGATTTTCAGTAGGTGAAGCAGACGATATAATCTCTGCTACGTCACTGAGCACCCCGATACCAGTTTGAGCCTGATCATGACTCCCTTGTTCCAAGTCGCTCTCCTCTGATTCTGCCAACTCTTCCTCCGGTTCTTCTTCAGGCGACGGCACACCGTACCCTGCGTGATATCGCAGCTAACGAAACCATCTATAGACCCCAGAAATGAACCCATTGTCCGCTTCCAACGCACGCAGGGCCTCAATAATAGGATCAAACAGACGAACGATAGTTCCTAAGCTGCTCCAGAAGCCATCGTCACGAACCAACTCGGTTACATAACGAAGTTTTTCCCGGTTGACGGAGTTCCACGATAGCGATCTCTGAATGTCTCGTAACCCTGGACTCAAAAAAACGTTCTCCTGACTGCTTAGCACATTACGCATGCACGCGTGCACAAAATACCAACGTGTAGGCACTGGCAACACGCGATTTCTGGCCCTCAAACCCGCATCTCGTACACCTTGCTGCAATCGCTTGAATTCATCAAACAGTGCTAGATGGTCTCTCACGAAGCGAGTGACAGCCACGGCTCTCGACATGACGAACGGGGTGATCGTGTTGAAGTACGGGGAGTACGAGGTGATCGCGCGGGAATTAATGAGCGCGGAGAACGAGCTGGAGTTGTTGAGCGGGGCAAACGCACTGGGGTGAGCGATCGTGCTGGAGTTGGTGAGCGGGGCGATCGCGATTGGGTTATTGAGTGGGGTGGAGGTGAGAACATTACCCTACGTGTGATCGCCGGCGACGGCAGGAAATTCCCCTGACGGACTTGACGGGGAAGATCTTCTCGGATATGGGCTGTAGCGAAGAGATCTCCGTAATGTCGAGTCTGGTGACGATCGGAACGTGCTTGTGCCTACCGTCTTACCGCGCACCAGACGCCTAGGTCTTCAATTCGAGAACTTTTTCAATTTCCATGGGCATGGTGCCCTCGATTTGTACGTATGGTCAAATAGAACGAACCCCTAACAGTTGCTGTACTCGACATGCTTTCACCAACCATGCTAGTTCAGCACGCCTTCACCAAACATTCCCAGCTGCTTCTCGTCTGCTTAACTTGCCAGCCTCCTAACGAGTCTGCTTTCATTCCACCGCCGCTGTCATTCTGCAAACCGCCTTCTTCAACAACCGTCCAGCATGTCTCCCCCCCCCCCAAAAAAGCATAGCTACAGTCTAAACTGAGCGTCACCACAGCGTACAAGCCCGCTGCGAGAGCTGCTATCGCCCAGTACCGACATGGACGAGTGGCATCTTCGGTATCAGGACTTGGTCGACGACAACGATGACAGAGAGGAGATCTGCTCACACTCTCCAGCTTGGTACCTGCCGGAAAACATAGATTCAAGTCTGTTCTGCTGTCTTAGGTACTCACTCGCGAGCAATGTAGACGACTATGTTCACGTCCTGACGAGCTATATGCAAGAGCTGGATGACCTGAACGGTTTGTTCGATGAAGACTACATCTATTCGATTCGGAACGGGAAGAAGATGGCAGCGAGCTCGAAGTTTTTGCTGCAGCCCGGCTCCACTGCTGCGATATTCAGGTAAAAAAACTCAACGAGGATTGCAGAGTTATGTCGACGTACACGTACACCGTCGCGAACGCTTCTCGAACGGTTTGTATTGCTCGACTTGGCCCCTAGCAGGTGGATGGTATGCACATTTAATACAGGAAGGTCATCTCGCTTCAGTATTCTTCTGGTTTTGATACGCACACTGCAATAGAACGCCTAGGCGTTATACAGGAATACAACGCCCGCTAGGCTGTCTACTATATTAGAACGCCTAGGCGGCTGGTGCGCGGTAAGACGGTTAGCCGTGAATTGCGCGGGGCATCTCCAGGTGATCCTAGCGATAAGTTCTCCGGCAGCGTCGGGTTGGCCGCAGGCCCCTCTGGTGTCGCCACGGCGAAGCCTGATTCTCCAAAGACTGGCTTTTGGAGTTTGGGATGTCACACTGGCTTTTGGACTTTGGGATACTTCTAAAGTGTAAAACGTTTTCGAGTGTTTTCAACATTCTTTACTCTTCCAATCTCTAGAGGGGAGCACTAGAGCGACTGTTCTTGCGAATGGTAAAAAGCAACATATCGTTGCGAACAACAATGCAGCAACATAAAGAATAAAATGTCTAAAAATTAACCTAACTCAAAACCAAAATTGTGGTTACAGTTGTGCATTCTAACAAAGGTGCTTCGCTTTAGGCTGGGAGTACATTCTTAAGCCAGCATTATGGTAATTTAGCGTTGTTGACGGTGGATCTAACTAGACGACAACGCGGCAATTGGACCGCTCCGCTGCCCAATTGCCGCGTTGTATCTCCTAATTGTGGGCCAACATACAGCCCAAAACTTGGCCACTGAAGGCGGTGAATCCGATATTGGATCGCTTACACCCAAGTTAAATTATTTTGCAAAATGTCAGCGCTGATTTTAGGGTTTGTTTTCTGGAGTGGAGCTAAACTTATTTGATTGTTTGTGTCAAATCTGTTGAATATAAGTCTGAATCGGTTTCTTCGTGTCGCTTGAAGGCAAGTTGGACTACTGGGTCCACAGTGTGTTAGTTTTTAACTTGTGTAAATGTTGTGTGGCACACGTTGTGTCAGGTCGTCTGAAGTTGACTGTGTTAAAGGCACTTTTTTCGGTCGATTAATCTCTGTGAGGCTGTCCATACAGCTCATCTAGCTGCCCTCCAAGGATAATGTCGTCATGGACCAAAACGTCTCGCTGAGTGAGAATAGTGAAGCAGTTCGACACCTTTGAGATGCCAAGAAAATCTTCAAGGACATCGACTGAGTATGTTCACTTGTCGTATTTGGCGTTCGCGGTCTGGTGAGGATTAATCTTCAGTGCTCACGTGGTCACAAGTGTTTACAATGCGCTAGACGTTTTGTGGGGATTTCTACAGCCACACTCTTCTTGCACAACACTGCATACTGCATGACCAACACCTTCGTCGACTACCTGCATTCTAAGAACGCCACACAATCAAGGAGCAATCATTGCAAGCACTCCGTCGTCATCGCAAGCACTCAGCAGCGAAGACGACCAGCAACGCCAACACTCTGTCGTTGGACAGCAACCTTGGAAATCATCATGGGGTACTCGACATGCATTCCAGCAGCCCGTAGCTGCCTCCTTCGAGCACAGGGGCCGCTCATCGGACACTACATGTAGAAGATGAGCAAACACAATTCAATTTGCCAACAAAGCAGCAAAACAGCACCTGGATTTGCCATAAAGAATTCTTTGGCTGTCAAGTCTTCGCATCGCGAGTAGTGCAAGCACGTACCGGGGTCGAGTCGATTTTTGCCAACTATGAGTGAAGGAGGCTACCGCATGGACAGCGACGGCGACGTCGAGATGAGCGTGCCGCATCCCGTGTACGAGTTCATCACCGCTCCCAAGCTGAAGTCGTGAGATCAGGCGTCGCTAGTGACGTGGACTCGCGAGAGGAAGAGCTATGTCGACAAGGTCGCGGAGCGCTGCGCGACGACTGGGGGGACTCCTGAGCGCATTTGTGCCAGCGTGAAGTCGTGCTTTGACGTCGACAAACTCGCCATGGTCGCTCGTTACGTCCTGTACAAGTCCGTAGCTGATGTGACCGAGGCAGAATTAGTGGCTGAGATCGAGAAACGGTGTAACCACTTGAAGAACGCTCACGTCCCCGACTTGGATCGTCTCTTTCGCGACCGCCTGAAGATGAATCTTCGCATTGACGATTGTGACGCTCGAATCTTGCATTACTTTGCCGACTTTGACCGTATCATTGAAGATAACGGTCTGACAGCACAACTGGGGATATGCCCCGAGACGGATCCATTCTACAAGCCTCGCATGAAGCAACGTTGCAAGCTGCTGATCAACGGCCTGCAGCCTGAAGAGCTACGAGCAGAGATCCAACGCATGGTCAAACTGGAGCATCGAGAGGCAGCAACGAGCTGTGTGAAGTCTATCCTCTCATCTTATAGCGCGCACGCCTACAACAACACTATCACTATCTCAGCAGAGAGTTTGGCAAGAACAAAGATGCCAAGAAGTCTACTCAGGCAGTGAAACCAGCAGCATCGGCAGCCAAGCCGACGACCCAGGGTGGAGGTAAGCCAAGGGTCGACCAGAGTAAGCAGCAGGGGACAGCAGCTCCTAGATCCGAGAAGCGCCAGCCTCCCCCTACAGGTTGCTGGGTTTGCAAGGGTCCACATTGGCTTGACGACTGCCCAACGGCTAGCAAAGCAGATAAGGAGAGTGCGCGGCAGAAGATGGCCGAGATGCGCAGTAGCCGGAAGCAGGTGAAGCGCTGGAGACTTCGAGGTTATGCAGCAGGAGATGGACATTCTGTTCGTCTTAATGACCTCATCGACGTTCCGTTTTGCCCAGATAGTGGAGCAAACGCCAATGTAGGGCTCGAGGCCTCTCGTGTGATTGATGACCTCGTGGAGCTACGTAGTGACGTTCGACTGGAATCTTTGGCAGTGCATCAAGAAGTGGAGATGTATGCCGGCCGAGTCACAGTGTGTACGGAGGAAGCTCATTTGGATTTACGCATCAACACAACAGCTGGACCTGTCAACTTATACCAAGTGCCTTGTACAGTGCTAGATGCAGACACTGATGAGTTCTTGTTGGGCAGGGAGACGCTGCGCTCGCTTGGTATTGATATGGATCGAATGATTGAGCAGCTTGTAGTGTCTCCGAACCTTGATGATTCTGATGAAGGCCTCGAGCCCGATCCAGTGTTTGGCATCACTGACGCGGTAGCTCATGCAGAGCGCCTGACCGCTATGGTGTCCAAAGCAATTGCAAATGGTTTTCCCGTGGAACATGAGGCTGAGTTAGCTGGTCTAGTGGAAGAGTATGGCGATGTGTTTCGTGCCGAGTTGGAAACGGGTGGGCCAGCACGTGTGGAATCCCTCCGTGTCCAGTGGAAGGACGATACCATGCCATATCGTTGCAAGTCTCGCAGCTATCCACCTCTGCAAAAGCAGTTCCTGCGAGAATATACAAAAGAACTTGAGGAACGCGGGTTGATCCGCAAGAACAACTCAAGCCGATGGGCCTCGGCGGTAGCCCCAGTGAAGCAACCAGGCACGCAGGGAGATTTTCGGATGACGGTAGACTACCGCAGCGTGAATGCAATAACTGTGCCCATTACTGGCGCAGCGCCCAACCTATCGGTGGTATCCAGTGATGTTAAGGGATCGTTTGGTTTTGCGAGTTTTGATATGCATAAGGGTTTTTGCAGATGGGTCTTCATGAAGATTCACAGGAAATGTTCAGCTTTATGACGGACGACACAGTCTACACTCCTTCCAGAGTGCCGCAAGGAGCAACTGATAGTGCGCTGCACTTCCAGAACCAAATGCAGTTCGTGTTCGATCCGTTGTTGTACAACACTGTGTTGATTTGGATTGACGACGTGATATTGTTTGCTGAGACCGTGGTGGAATTCTTGCAGGCACCCCGCAAGTTTTTCGAGTTGCTACGAGAATTCAACCTAAAGCTGAATATAATGAAGTGCAAGTTGTTCCAGTTCCAGGTCAAGTGGTGTGGACGTCTTATCAGTGGCGAGGGTGTTGCGCACGACCCAGATCGGGTTGAAGCACTGCGATCACTGCCTCTTTCTGCCACTGCTGGTGACTTGCAGTATTTCCTTTGTGCTTCGAATTGGTTAAGGGATTCGATTGTGGATTTCTCACGCCATGCAGCTCCATTGCAGAACAAATTGGATGCTGCATTGAAAGGAACTAGCAGACGCAGACAGCAAGCACTGCGCATCCCATTATTGTGGAGTGACGAAGAGAAGGCAGCTTACATCTCTATGCTGGAGTGCATCAGCACGTCGACTCCTCTTGCCTTTCGCGACGCAAGTCAGTAGATCTGTGTATTCTCAGATGCAAGCGACGCAGGTTATGCTATAGTGGCCACGCAAGTAGCACACTGGAAAGATGATGTTCCAGGACAAGAGCAGCAGCATCAGCTTTTGGCTTGCAAACGTGGAATGTTCCGTGAATCGCAGGCGAACTGGAGTATTGTGGAAAAGGAAGCATTCCCAATTGTGCAGGCATGTACAACCATGGAGTACCTGCTGCAGCGTGCTAACGGGTTCAGGTTCTATTGCGACCACTCTAACCTGATTGCAATTTTTGCTCCGGACAAGGAGTTGAAGTAGCATGTGAAGGCAAAGTTGCAGCGTTGGGCGATGCGTCTCACGGGGTACATCCACACTATTGAGCATATCCCAGGTGAGAATAACCTGTGGGCTGACATAGTGTCGAAATGGTGGCATGTTCCCGATGCCAGCCAGAGGATGAAGAAGATCAACTTTGTCCGCACTCGTGGGAATGTGCAGTTGCCGCCCCTCCGGCCTTTGGAGGATGATGGCTTTGCGTGGTCTTCACGACAATCCATTGCAGACGCACAGCAGCGCTATATGCGTGCAGCTCCACCGGGCTACATCGTTGAGGATGGTTTGGTGTGCACTGACGGCAAACTGTGGATCCCGCGGGCAGCCAAGAACTTGCTCACTAGGCTGTTGGAGGTAGCGCATGCTGGTTCTCAATGACATCGAGGTGAGCAGGCAATGCTAAACGCTATGAGTCGCTTTGAGTTGGACGATACTTTAGGCATTTTGAAGGGATGTGTGCGTGCCTGCTTATTGTACAAGCATGTCAAAGGACCGCACGTGATCCAGCGTCCATGGGGACCCACGCTCACGTGCAGCAGACGCAACGAGGTTCTGCATTGGGATTTTTTGTCGCCGACGCCGAGTCATGGCGATCAGCGCTTTGCCTTATTCCTGAAAGTCGACTTGACCCACTTTTGCGAGTTGTTCGCCTGCAACTCACCCACTGCAGCAGTGGCAGCAGAGGCCAATATGGATTGGTATAAACGCTTTGGACCACCGGAGACCTGGCGGTCAGACCAGGGTACGCACTTTCGTAACGCCGTGCTGGAGGCACTCAGCAGCCGACTCAAATGCAAACAGGATTTCTCTCCACCATACAGTCCATGGATAAATGGGACAGTCGAGCGTGTGAACCGTGACGGGCTGCAAGTGTTGCGTGTTCTCCTCATGGAGTATCAGCTAGACACTAAGGAGTGGTTCCAGTCGTTCCGGCGAACCTGAACCACACGCAGCTCCCGTCGCTTAGAGACAAGGCTCCGGTTGAGCTGTTTACGGGACTGCCAGTGTAATGGGGTTACACGAGAGATTACCTTTGTGGTGTGTGATACACACAAGGTTACTCTCTGATCGAAGGGAGGCCCTGCGTGCCACTCATTAGGAATGATTAGCGTTAGCTATAGTAGATAGTGAAGAGCAGACATTTGCACTGTGCGGCGTAGCGGCAGATAATGAATCTAATTCAGTTTGCCTTTTGCACAGAAGTCCTAGTGACTTGAGGTTCTCGGATAGAACCTGTGTTGACTCTTAAGAGTCGTACGTCTTCCTCTGACGCTTACAGCTACGGCAGCCCCGCTGCACTCGGTAGCACTCGTAGTCAATCCTTCACCTGAGTCTACGTAAGACTGTTCCTCTGTGAGGATGGAACAAGCTGCGTTCACGAACTTGACCCCGGGCCAACAGAAGGCGCTTAAAAAGCTTATGTCTCTGTTGGGCCCTGCGGGCGTGGCGGATCTTGCTTCGCAAGGCCCGCACGCGATTAATGCGCGTCTCGAGGCGTTCTCGAGTTATGAGAATGCTCTGTTGGAGCACATCCAACAAAGAATGAGCGCGGCGTCGTCAGCGCAAGTGGCGACTGCCCCTCAAGGGTCCTCTCGACCTAAACCACTCATGGTGAGTGTCAAAACCTTCGAAGGAAAGAAGGGAGATAATCTCCTGCTCTGGATCTGAGAGGTCGAGATGGCCATGGGTTCGGCCCTGCTCCAGACTGAGCACCAGCGCGGAGCGCTTGCGATCGCCAAGCTCAGTGGACGAGCGCGAGAGTGGGCTCTCACGAGCGGAGCGTCTGTAGACGGAGCTTTCCCAACGTGGGACCAGCTGAAGGTTCAGCTTTCGCAGGTGTTCTCACCGCCGAACCACGCGTACCGCATACGCTCAAAATTCCTGGCGTGCTGACAAGGTCGGTAGGAGTTGGTGGACTATGTCCAGGAGTTATGTACGCTCATTCACCGATCCCCTGCCTGAAGCAGGCACCGTCACGGTGTTCATGGATGGTCTCCGGACCGGTGTCGCTCGTATGGAAGGCTTCCGTGGGCGGCCGACCTCGTTTGAAGAAGCCGTGGCTGTGGCATCGAATGCCAAGTATAATTTCAAGTCTGCCCGACTGGGCTGGAGCGCGCCGAACGCGAGCCCGCCGGGTGGTTCGGAACCTATGGACCTCAGCTATGGTGAAGATGAAGAAGCGGAGCTTCGAGCGGCTGAACAGCGTCGAGGCATCCGTCGATGCTATACCTGCGGCAGCGCCGACCTTTGCGGCCAGGCTGCCCGCTGCGCAGGCAAAATCAGGCTCGGTCGAGCCGAAGCACCGCTTCGAATCCAGTGTCTGGTTCGTCGCGGGGAAACGGCAACTCCCAGTAGGCGCGGGGCGCCCTACTCGGGAAGAAGAACCAAGTTCTGTTGTGCATCAGGGAGGTGGAGGACAGCAGGGCTTATCCCCGAAGAGAGCCGTACTCTCTAACACGGAAAGAAAATGCAAGCCGGGCGTGCTGGTCGTCCAAGCGACGGAAAGAGGCTTTGATAAGCCGTGGACGATCTTGATCGACTCGGGAGCGTCTGGGAACTACGCTCGGCGCTCCACGACGGAAGGAAGTCAGCTATATGCTGAGGCGCTACAACCGCAAACGCGTGACATCGTCGCTGTCCGTCTTGCGACGGGAACCCGTGTCACGGTGCCCAAGGTCCCATTGGATTTGGGCGTGAAGTTCCTGGACTTCGAATGCATGGAACGCTGTTTGGTCTTGGACCTGGATTCGAGGTATGACCTCATCCTTGGTATGGCGTGGCTAGAACGCCACGAGCCAGGGATCGACTGGAGGTCGAAAACGTTAGGTGCTACGCACTTCTCTCCTGGTGGAGCTTTGGCGAGTCATGAACCCACCTCTGCTAGGAGGCAGAAGCGCTATTGGCGCGAACACTGGACCCAGTCGGTCTCTGTGCTGGACATCGGTGTGTCCGAGTTGGTGTCTAACACCGTTGTTGGGATGTTCATCCCGAGTTGGGCCTGACGCAGGAAGCGTCGGCCGGTCCTGAGCCAAGCTCGTTGGACAGATGTGGTGCGGTACGTACTCCGCTGGAACAAGGGCGTTCAACGCCGGGCGACACTGCGTCGCGGCACTCGGAGCAAAGATATGTCTGTGCATGTGGGATGGCACGTACTCCATCGAATGACGGGCGTTTGACGCCGAGCGACGGTATGTCGCTAAGTGTTTCGGAAAACACGATTTCGTCCATGTTGGACGGGGGTGCGGTGTCACCCGGACGTAGTGACGGTGATGTCGCAACGTCGCCCTTTTCCACCCGGCCTCGGGCGAGGAGGAGGATTAGACGCAGAGCGTCTGCGACGTCGAATACGTCGGACGAGGTGTCCAGCGTGTTGAGCGAGAGTGCTCCACGCGACTGCAGCGAGAAGCTGTACACACTCGTGGGTGGAGTGACGGGGGCCGTCGATGGCGACATCAGCCTTGAGGCTATTCCGTCTGTTGATGTACTTCTTGAGCTGGACGAGATTTCCTTCGACGAGTTCGGCGAGGCCGTGAAGGCCGGCGATTTAGCCGAAGTGGTCATCATTCGACCTGAGGAAGAACTCAACTCCTCGTCGCTTCTAGATGAAGCTGTCCTTGAGGACACTAAGAAGGCGTTAAACGCGCGAAGTGGATCGGCGATCCTTAAGAATCCGTCGGATCCATATTACCACTTGGTGAAAGTATACCAAGACGTGGTGTCGAAGGACCCGCCCTCGGGATCACCTCCGGATCGAGGTGTACGTCATGAGATTGACCTGGTTCCTGGAACCAAGTACTGCGTAACGAGGCAGTGGCCCCTACCCAAGGAGCAGTGTGACGTCTTTGACGCGTTCTTCCGTGCACAGCACGAGGCAGGGATGGTGCATGAGAGCAAGTCTCCGCACTCGACACCAACATTTTGCGTCAGAAAGTCCAACGGCAAGTGGCGTATCGTTCATGCTTTTAACAAGCACAACGCTGCCACGATTCCGGCTCAGACGCCGATTCCTCGGAATGATGTTCTGCAGGACAACATGGTAGACTGCACTGTATATAGTGCGCTCGACTTAGTCGATGGTTACTACCAGTTGCTCATGCGAGCGAGTGATATCCCGCTTATAGCGGTTAGTACTCCAAGCGGCATGCTTTGGGAGTGGTTGGTGATGCCCCAAGGGATGTCGAACGCGCCGGCGACGTTCAATTGTCTGGTGACGCAGTTGTTCAGTCCCCACCTGGCGTATGCTCAGACATTCTTCGACGATATATTCGTCCACAGTCTCGCCGAGCACGGCAATACTGATATGGAGAACCATTGAGCATTTGCGACTGGTGCCGGAGTGCATGTGCACTGACAAGTTGTATGCCAACGCGGATAAGTGCGTTTTCGGCGCTGATGAGATCTTATTATTGGGTTGCTTCATTGGGAAGCGGGGACTTCGGGCGGACCCCGCCAAAGTCATGGCCATTGTGGATTGGCCGGTTTCTGTGAACCAGAAGGACCTTCGTAAGTGGCTGGGCCTTGCAAATTACTTGACAAGCACAGCGAGAACGACGCTGAGTTGGCACGGCCATTATCTAACCTTCTGAAGAAGGACGCGGAGTGGTGTTGGGACACCGAGCAGCGGGCGGCTTTTGAAGTCATTAAGGAGAGCCTCCTGCAGGCGCCAATCCTGGCACTTCCGGACCCGGATCGTCCATTTAGCGTCGTTTGTGACGCGTTCGATTTTGCAATCGGTTGTGGTGGTGGTGGTAGTAGCGGTTGTTGGTTGATGGGCTGGTTTGTTAGTAGTATAGTTGCTCATTGCTGGTGGTGTTGGTCGCGACGTACACGGGGTTTTGAGTGGCTTGAGTCCAATTGAGTTGTGACGGAGCTGGTAGAAGTACGTGATTAGTCTATGCGTATAATAAGTCTGAGTTCGTAAATAGTCTGGCTAAGACCATTTATTGTGTTAGCTAAATCTTGTAGTTCATAAAATTTAGAGACGGCGGCAACGTGATGATCCTTACGAACCATTTGAGATAATCGCGTTTGAACTAGACCGACACCTACCATCGGTCATAAAAAAAATGATTGTTAAAATCACTCCAATAAAGCCGAAAACCACTCATTTTCGATTACTTTTAACACGAGCTTTCTGATAATATACAATAGCTTTCTGATAATATACAATACGTTAAAGTCGGAAACAAATTATGGCCACACGACCCAAAAACGTATCGTATTTGTTTGAGACCTCAAAAAATGGCGATATTGTTTTCAATGGAACGTAGTTCCTCAAGAATCCAACCTTTTTCAATAGACGATACCTCAAAATATGCACAAGACATACACCTCTTTTGAATGAAGCGGTTAAATCGCGATCTGTGCTTAGGTGCGTTAGCACCATTTCTTTTGACGCCGTCGTTATTTAATAGTCTGAACAAGGCGTATTACCGACCTGGATTAAAGGGGTCACTGGCACTATGCCAGGTGTTTATCGATTCGGTTAAATAATGTCAAATCAGACGGGATATCGACGATATCCAAAATATAATGTATTTGTTATCTTTTCTTGACACTATGTCTAAGCAAAAACAAATAAACCGGCAAAACCCTGAATATATCACGTCCCAAGGCATTAAACCTGGAGTAGAGTACCGCTTTGTATGGGAAGATGACGATCTGTGGAGAAAATCGTACACATAATATGTTATGAAAGGCATCGAGCCAACTTAGAAGAAAAGCTTGATGATACTTTAAAAAAATGTTCAATCTAAGGCTAAGCTTACTTCTGTTATTCATAATTAATCTTAGTCAATAATTGTCTGAGTCAGACTAATTACTGTGAGCAAATATGAAAACAGTGCACACTTAGTAAGACTACTTACCGTAGGACAGAGGCTATTGTTACAAACCAGAGAGCCGGTTTTGGGGACGGGTGTTGTGAAATCGTCAAGATCAGAGGAAACTGTCCCCTAGCTACGCCCCTAAATACCCTTTCCTGTGCGTGTTAACCCTATAGGGCCGAGCGGGATCTGACCATGCTTAGTCCTGGGTTTAAGCCCGCGTACTCCGCACACGGATCTTAAACCACAGGCATGGTTTCGGCTAGCCGAGCGATCACCCCCTCCGGGCATTTCAGCAGAAAAGGGCGGAAAGGGTGCAATCAATAGCTTCCATACAAAATGCTAGTATTCCAGTTTGTGTCTTTAGTCACTCTCATTACCGTAGGCAGCGTAGGCGTCGCAGTCGGGGTGCGGACTACACCGACACGACATCTGCTCCAAAACATGGAGCAATAGTTTCGTGCGGGGAACAAGATGTGTTCATTAGCCGGCTGTGATTTGACAAGTGGTGTTCTTGCGGTAAGACGCGAAAGTGTGTGTTCCTGTACAGCATGCGGTTCAGCTACTGATAACTTGTCTTTCGTGATGATACGCTTGACTGCCCAGCGCTAGGTGGTATAATACCTGAAGCTTGTGGTCTTGTGCAGCAGCAGAGCAATGACTTGGTGTGCTTCACTATTTCATGATCGGATCTCAGATCTTGCAACAGTTGCCTGTTATTATTATTCATTCTTCTGCGAGCATGTAGCTTCTCGAAAATGGAAAATGTAGCCATCTCGAAAAAGTCGAAGGCACCTGCAGGGAAATGCATTCGATCACTAAACGACACTTCAATTTCTACGGAAATCGTCGTGCATATCGGGGCTTTTGTATGGAAATCGTCGTGCATAGTGAACGACGATTTCCACGCATGCAAAAATGTCAAGCATACAAAAGTCTACCGAAACGGTTTAAAACGCAAAATGCGCTAGAATTCGTCGTGCAGTTTGCACGAAGCATGTTATTACTGGTATTATACGTAATGAAAGAGCTGTGCTAAGGATTATAGGTAACGAGGGATAATACAGTCGCATTAGCTAGTGGTTTCTGTTCTAAGCTCTCGTGCAAGCGTTCGCCACGATAACTGATTTAGCCTCCTCACTCTTTCCTTGTTTGAACCGGATGAGAAGGGTAGACGATATTTAACTTGTTCGTAAAGTAAACCAGCTGCGTCAGTGGAACTGTGAGCTCGGCGGACCTCATCGTTCGTGAAAAGAGCTTCAACGACACGCATTACACGTTGCAGCTCTGCAAGTCGAACTTGTCGAAGAGCCACTCTATAAAGCGAGATAAGGCCCGTAGGTAGACGTACTTGGTGTTGTCAGCAGTGATGCTCCCCAGTACTTGCTCAACTCGTGCATCGAGAGCTTCCATCGTGCCTGTTTACTAACTCTTCATGACGGTAGAAACAAAGTAGAACTACCTTCAGAAATATTTCTAAAAGTACCTTCGTTCATTTTGCACGACGATTTCCATTTATATGTACGTTGTGATTGTACATGCAGCGTTTTCATATTTGCTCACAGTAATTAGTCTGACTCAGGCAATTATTGACTAAGACCAGGTATGAATAACAGAAGTAAGGTAAAATGCCAATTGTGGCATGGTTTCGATGTCATCAGAAACGGGGGCGTAGTTACCGCAATACCCCAAACTAGTGAACTAAGCCTATACCATAGATAAGATGAGATAAACACGCACCCGATAAATACTTCTGTAAAACCTGGTTCTTACCAGTGGAGTGCCCAGCTATAACCAAACTTGAGAGATTTTTACAGGTAACAAAGGTGTGCCAATTCGTGGCACGGTCCACACAAACTCAAATCATTCAAATCACCTAGAACACTTTATATTTTGGGGGAAGCAGAAAACGCCCAAATTTATACTGAAATCAAGTCAAAAAGCGTGCCACAATTGGGACCGTGCCGTAATTGGTACTTTACCTTAGCCTTAGATTTAGCGTTTTTCTCAAAGTATCATCAAGCTTTTCTTCTAAGTTGGCTCGATGCCTTTCATAACATATTATGTGTACGATTTTCTCCACAGATCGTCATCTTCCCATACAAAGCGGTACTCTACTCCAGGTTTAATGCCTTGGGACGTGATATATTCAGGGTTTTGCCGGTTTATTTGTTTTTGCTTAGACATAGTGTCAAGAAAAGATAACAAATACATTATATTTTGGATATCGTCGATATCCCGTCTGATTTGACATCATTTAACCGAATCGATAAACACCTGGCATACCCCTTTAATCCAGGTCGGTAATACATGTACGCCTTGGTCAGACTATTAGCCCCTTGAACGCGAGGGTTTCTTAGCGCGCCCATTTCACACAACCCTAGCGAGCTTAACTTGTATCCTGGGGAAGGGGTTGGCATAATGAAACTAGTACGTTTTTGCAACCTGATACGGAAAACCTCGAGGTTACCCAATGCCTAAGATGGTGAAAAACTCTATCATGTATGCTCCGAGATTCTGCGAAGAAGATATACACGATAACTGACTATTGTAGAGGTCAAAATCGATGATACCCAGATTGCGGCTCCCATATGGAGGTTGCCGCGGGCAAAAAACTATATTGATAGTTAGCTATATAGGATGAAATCGCGCGTAGAATTGGCCAATTCGCAGTCGTTTTTAAAGATACAACAGCTCAAACAAAGCTATTCCTTAACCAAGAAAGTTTCGGCACTAGGGTTGCTTCATTTATCTCGAAATAGAGGGGTTTCATTGGCTTGAAGGCTAAAACACATGTGATTTGCCTGGTTCAGCATCGTTCGTTTAGGCGTTCAGCAAATCACATAACATCTTACCATTTTATGGAGGTAATTTTATATTGATTTGCTGGTGAGGTGGCTTTCCCGTGACCACTATAAATAGTTTCTCAAAAAAATCCCAGCACTTGGGTCGGCCTTGATGAGTCGCCATTACTCAGCTACAATTGCGTATTTAATTAAATTGATTAGCCCGTTGTGAAGCTAAAACCGATAAGCTTTCATTTGAGGTCTTACTGAGCGTAAAATGATCAAAACCCGCCGTAAAATTCGGTTTTCGCTGCATCAAGAGCGTAGGAGACGAATAGAATTGATCAGTGGCAATCAAGCGCATGTCGCCGGATCCAGTGGGCCCAAACACCTCTCGAAGATTACGAACGACTGCCGTTGGGCCAGACTTTGCATCCTTGGTAGCCGCTGCACCGTCCGTTTGGCGTTTGCCACAATATACTTCAAACCTGTGTCAGCCAGGTTAACAGTGTTAGTACCTTGGACTATACACCTTAAGCAAACTTTACAACAACAACGAAAAAGCGAGTGTGCTTGAAAGCACACTCGACTTACCTGATGCAGTAGGCCGACGCAGAGCAACAAGCATGAATAACTTGGTCCCCCTTTATGGGGTTTGTCCTTCATGTACACCCTCATGCGATTGAGTGAGGACCGAGCCCAGTAGCTTGTAAGCTGGAGGCAAAGGCACGTGATGATCAGCTGCTTCCGGAGCAACCGTTGCAGTAGCGGAGCCGCCGCAGTCAACGCTCAGGCGTACTGCAGTAGTTCCCGAGGTAAGTTGAGAAAACGCTTTCCTCATACTGATCTCCGACGTGCCGACTTCACTGATTTTGTTGTCAATATGTGCCAGTGTTTGTTGGTGTTGCTGCTTTAGATAGTCCATCAAGTCAAAAACCACTTCGTGTAAATGCATGGTTTGTGGTGACTTTTCAGTTATCATTTTGGCTTTCAGTTCTTTGGAAAATGCGTCGAGCCCGCCCGAATTGAAAGGAGGGTGAGCCCACAGCTTGTGTGCGGGGTGCAAGTCGCGCAACAGCGCAGCGTCCTGAAGAATGACGACGCGAAGGTTTAGTAACAAGTCCAAAAACCCACCAGTGGCTACATGAGGCGCTGACCGCT
The DNA here is from genome assembly GCA_014706105.1 of Phytophthora quercina. Classification (NCBI taxonomy): domain Eukaryota; phylum Oomycota; class Peronosporomycetes; order Peronosporales; family Peronosporaceae; genus Phytophthora; species Phytophthora quercina. The sequence continues at coordinate 580,142 of JACBOW010000019.1, read as the reverse complement.
TCATGTATGCTGCCACATAGTTTTCGACCAATGTAAAAAAACTCCCCGCTGGAGCCTTTCGGGTGGTATGAGAGCTGCTCGTTCCAAGAAAAATGTCCGTCGGTCAGGTGGAAACCCAGCAAGCGACCGCATGGCCTCTCTAGGCAAAGCACTAAGGTAATAACCCTCCATGGCCGATGCATCCACCTTCCTAAACGCCGAATCTGTGACTCTGTAGCTCCTCCCAATTCTGCCATCCGGGCACCTGACCCTCGATCAGCGTGTGTCTTCACCTTCGAGCGCATACCCAGCTCTGCAAAAGCTTTGACCGTAGCGTCGTAATGCGCGCGGTATGTCATTGCGGTTGTTGCATCTTTTCCTGACTTCAGCACCTTAATGTCGTACCACTTTTGAGGCACCAGGAAATCAGGAATTGCTTCCTTTTGTACGAACCAACGGAAAAAGAAATACAAAGCGAGTGCTCCAACAGGACAAACTTCCACATTGCGATGTCTAATACAGGATCCAAATTCACGGCGACCAAACTGGTTCGTTTTGCCCTGTTCCATGATCATCACAAGCGCGCGGCATTCAGTAAATCCTTCGTGCTCCAAAATTACGCTGAATAGGTCAGGTAATTCCATTTTCCGCGCAGACTCACCTCTTAGAAGGCACGCATGACACAAAAAGTGTCTCATCCGGTTACGTAAGTCACTCCCAGTATTTAAATTTATGTAGTACCGAGAAATGGAGACAATGTCGTTCGTAGTGCAATAACCATCTAATAACGAACCAACGCCACGATCGGCATACTCGCGCTTGTTTTTCGCGTCTTTAACAACGCCAACAGCGCCTTTATGAAGCTGTTGCGGGGATGCGGGTGCGCGTTCGCGCCTCAGCTTTGCTGGTTGCTATACAAATCTGATATAGCGTTCACGTACATTTCAACCGTTGCAACACTGACTTTGCGATCGGAGCCCTTGACACGAACTTGACGGTCAATCACTTCTTATTGTAGGAAAAGATGCATCTTCGATGCGGTGATCTGGTAGCGAGTAGTTTCGTGGAAACCTTTGCGATCACACCACGCTTTGAACTTTCTTTGCTTTGGCGCGTACGCGCGCGTTGTGTTGGCTGGCTGTGCATCACGACAGCGGTCCAGAGTCGCATGCGCACTCTCCTCAAGCTCCACTTGCAGCGCTTGTGGCTCCATCGCGGCTGTACAAACTGAAACTGCCCTTTCGACTGTATACGGCCAGAGTATGACATTCGGTAGTATTTTAGTTATCGACGTCGCGCTTTCTCCACAGAGGGACGTCGTCCCCCATACTTAGTGCACTCAAGTACAGGGATGCTTAACCCCAGGAAGATAACCTCTCAATAACAGAAGTAGCCTTAGATTTAGTATTTTTCTTAAAGTATCATTTCGATACCACCTAGATGAGCTCGTGTAGCGTATGAGAGATATAACAACTCCTTGGCGAGCCGTATCATCTAAGTACTGCCATGATCTTGAATATATCAAGAACGGTACTACAGATTGCTTCGCAGTTCCGCTATCACCAGAATATTCTTAATTACTGATGGATCCTTTTCCAACAAATCGAGATACCATTTGGTATGCTGTCAACTGCGATTTTGCTGAAGAGAACCGATACATGTAGACGATGGCCTCAACGCTATCAGTACCCCCCCCACCACCGATACGACAGAAGTAATTAAAGTATTAGAAAATCAACTATCATTTTTTTATGGGGGCGTTAGAAGGAGACAGTGATCCAAAATTGGATCGTGGTTACGCTCATCCCATGCGAGGAGAATAACGGAGGAATCTTGAGTTCTCAAATTGTCGCGGCCATTTCGTTTTTTGGCCTTCCATCCGACAACCCAACGCTTAACTGCAACAAGATGCATCGCAAGCCCAAAGTTCCACTCAGTGTACATGCATTGTTTCCTATTGAGATTTTTGTCCGGCTTTGATTCTCATGAATTTATCGTTTAGATCATGGAGAAGCGAATCCCGCAGAATCCAAAATACAAGAATACGCATAGTAAGATTGACTCGGGCTCGACGGTGAACAAAGTTCGGCTGATCTGTAAGTACACAACCTTTGTAGTTTCGAAACGTGGTCAACATCTAACTCAAAAAAACAATTCTGATCAACTGCAGCTAGCAAGGAGTTCTTAAAGCGCCGTGACGAAACTTTCCGTCGCATCACATGTCGTTGTCTTGCTGAGCTTTTCAGTGAATACGAAGACACTGGAAGTGCCAGTCAATCTGAAATGGTTGCGAGGATGGTGAAAGGTGCAAATGGGGAATTCACCATGGAACGAGTACCTGCCAATGAAGACAACCAAGGCAATTGCGGTCCTAGAATCGTGAGTTACGATGCTGAGGAAAAGGAGGACTACGATCAGCCTTACTTGGTACTGGACACTCGTTCTAAGGAGGAATTCGCGGCTAACCGCATTCACCGTGCTAAAAACTACCCTGCAACTTTCTTGAACCGAGACGTGCTACTACCGGAGATGCACCAGTTCAAGAACCAGGAGAGTAAACTCGTTATTCTCTACGATCTGGATGATAAGACTGTGGCACAGACTGCTCACACTTTGGTGCAACGTGGTTTCGACAATATCTACGTACTTACGGGTGGGTTGATCGACTACGCGGATGAATTCCCCGACCATATCGAAGGTACTCCAATTCCTCCCAAACCTGTGGATCCAGCCAAGAAAGCACCTAAGCGCGATGTGTACAAAGGTTCGTCGGCGCTTAGTACAACCACCGGCACGCGAAGTATACGCAGTGTTGCTACACGGCGGAAAGGAACTCCATCTGATGTCAGCTCAGTCATGAGCACCCTCACTGTCGCTGAATCCGTCATCTCGAAGGCTACAGCACGCAAGGAACGCGGCGGAGGCAGTGCCAACTACAGATAAATCCGAGTCTATGACACGTGCTAAAAGTGGCTATCAATGATACTCGCTTCGTTTCATAAAGTGCATTCTTTTCATTTGGTACATGTACATGTAGAAGCTTGTACATTTTAATGAAAGTGGAAAACTGAGAATGCCCGGGAAAGTGGGAAGAAGCATGTACTATAATTGACCTCATGTGAGCACCTTCGAGCTCATTTCTCGTGTTGAAATGTTGCGCCTTGTACCGAACGCTACGACAGAAGTCGTTAAACTATCGTATTGGGGATTCGTGTTCTGGTGGTTCATCGTTCTCGGCGTGCATGTGCTCACTGGCGTCTACACTGCGCTGTATGCGTACAGCTACCGGGTCTTGAAAGACACGTACCTCAACTACTATCTTGAATCGTTCAAGATCGGTGTGCCGTCATCGTCCCACCACACAGTTACCTTAGTTCACGCTACTATGTCTGTACTACACGCATTGTGTATTTTACTGATGATCGGTGGTTCAATTAGGCAGCGATCTCTGGCTTTTACTCCGTGGTCATCGTGCAATGCAGACGTGAAGACTAACGAAGTAAAGTTGGATCATACAAGTTCACTTGTGATGCAAAGTTTTACCAAAGTGTACACCACATTTTCAGATCGTTATGGAATTTTTGGTGTGAATCGTGTTCATTTTCATGCCATACTCATCGTTCGTGAAGTTGTCGAGACAGCGTTGCAAACTGTCCAAGCTTACCGCATGAGTGTGTTGCTGCCTCGAGTTCTTCTCAATCGATTCTACGTTATCCTGCTAGCTGTCAACTGTTGGACGTCCGTTCTGGTCTACTCCAAATTCGTCAAAGGTGACGAGGCCCGCAGACGATTCGCGTGCATTGTCTTGGATTGCATTCTAGACCTTATGGCTTGCATGGGGGTGGAACTCATGGTCTTGCTAAGTTATACAGGCGACCACGTTCCTGAGATTCGAGGATTTTGGGACTTTACATGGCATAATGACGAGTGGGCTGCGCGAGCTCTGAACGAATTTCGGATGGTGGTTGTCGTCTCTTGGTCGGATCTGGCGAGTCGCACCATCTTCTCGCTGGGGCTGATCATGACGACAACCAACATGAAAGAATTACTACAACGCTTACCACGAAATACTCATCGCGTTGGCCAGACTGCGACTTCTGATGAGCGTATTGAGAAACTGAGCGTTGTTCCGGTGCCATCAAAGCTCTCTACAACAAACGCACTACCGGATCGTGATCACTCAAAGCAACATCTTCTAGTAAGAAAGCGTGATAGGTATCGTGACACGAAACTACGCACACGTGGTGGGCGACTCATCCTACGTGCAGCTCATTTATTATTTGGAGTTTGGGGCATTGCAGTTCTTGGACTTCACATTTATGCGTCAGTTCAGCCAACTCTACCACAATGTCTAATGCATGTTAGGCCATGGGCAGCTTCCTGTCCATCCTGCTACTTGGTTGGTTTAGATTGCCACACCTGGGAGATTTCTGGAAAAATGGATGAGGTGAAAGCAAAATGGAGTGAATTCGACAGCTCCACCATTGTCCAGCTACTAATCCGACACTGCCCGATAGTGGAGATACCGGACAGCATCAGCGCGTTCTACGGCCTCCACGGCGTTAAAGTGTACAACTCGACCATTGTGAGTTGGGGAGATTCCGCTGCTCTCACGGATACCAATCACCCCTACGTCGCATCGCTCTGCATCGTCCGTACCAACATGACTGGCGGTTTAATGCCTGCGGGGTTCCAGTCAACCGATTTCCCGCGGAATTTGTACGATACCGAGTTCTGTGTTACGAATCTGCGCGAAATACCCGACGACTTGGACATCAAGTGGCACATGGGCGCAATTCTTGAATTCGAATATGGCCAGCTAACGTAGGTTCCTTTGGCGCTTACGCGGTTAGAACCAATTCACTTGATCGTGGGTGGCAACCCGATCACAGCAATTCCTCCAGAAATATTTGAAATCGCTGGTATGGCTCAGTTGAATGTCGGTGCGACAAAGGTAACTCGACTTCCGCGCAATGTGACCAAAGTGGCGCCGGGGTTATCAATAATCTACATTGGAGAGACTGCGATTGCATTCTTCTGGGCGTGGGCAGACGAGCTCTTCGCTGCTCTTTAGGTGGCTCCAGAATCAACGTACTGCATGGACCTCGCGATGATTGAAACAGGCACTGCCGATTCATTTAGTGTCTCGCCATCACCCGAATATTCGTCTATTCGTCCGAAGAGAACCGCCAGAATAGCTTAAATGCCGTGTACTGCAACTACTTCGATCCGATATTTTACCCCATGTCTGTCGACGACTACTTCTTGGCAATTAGTTCTGCGCCAGCATTGGTGAAGCCGTAAAGAGGTCAAAAGATAATCCAGACAACAGCACCAATTCCACATTTTGCGGTACTGTCGGAGACACGTTGTAGTTTGAAAGAAGTGGAACCGCTACGTCGTATCTGTAAGGCAAGAGCTAAAGACAAAGAACATGGAGTGGCGGGTTGGATCGTGGAGTTATCCAGTCCTCTCCATGAGACGGCCGTAGGAGAATCTAGGTGGGCGATACTTGACGCGACGGGGACAGGGAACCAGCATTTAATGGGACATGGGGCTGCCTACGTTGAAGAGCCACCAGTGGTGTCGGAGATGGAGGCCGGACTCCAGCTTTGAACCTCATAGAATAATTGGAGCAATTCTACCGCCTGGGGTACAAAATTGGCGCGAGTATTGAACAGTGAAAGTGGAGCTCGGTGTTTCTCAAGGGAGGACTGGCGATTTTTTGGCGGGAGTACCCTGGCGTGGAGTATATAGCGTCGATACGAGTGTCACCGCAGCTGCGGGTACCGATTGGAGCAGCGTGTGAATGAAATATTTTCTGCAGATGAAGCGTTTGGCGGGACCCCGGGTTCCCCCATAATAAACCGAGCGATCCTCGATTTTTTTATTTTTATATGAACAACAGTGAAACCAACGGTGAGAGACGAGGGAAGGTGTCCATTGAGGGTTAATTCTACTCGACAGACGCCATCATGGCACGACCCGGAGGCGGTTCGCGGATGACAGTACCTGCTGCGCCTGAAGCAACCCTCAACGCTCCATACATGGATGACGAACAAACGGGGTCCGCTTCTACGGATGCTACCGAACCCGTTTGTGGCGACGGTAAAGCGAAGAAGCGTCCTCAAGGCCGCCCCAAGAAAAAGAAGACACAGATGAAGGCGAACCAACCTTCCATCCTTCAGTTCTTTAGCTCAGCACCAAGCATCCCATTGATCAGAATGCTATCCTGCATTCGATGCTCACCGCCTATAGGGACTTCTGGAAAACGCCAATCTCCCTCCAGGATTTAACAACCCGAATTGGTCGAACATATCCGCTAACTAGCGACGCTGTGCAGCGCCACGTAAGACGTAAGCACCCAAAGTTGATCGCACCACACTTTTCTAAATTTGAAATTTGAAGAGAGAAAAAAACATCATTTGACATATCAGTTGGTTAAAACGAATAAGCCTAATTGTATCTGTATTGGAAGGGTATTGAATGGTAACGGTTTACGTATCAGAAGTTGGACAGCTACCGATAAAAATAGAACAACAAAAATACCCGCCAGTCAGAGAGATCGATGATGCAGACACGTGGGCGCCACCATGAGCAGAGTGCGGAGGACGTAACCTACGCGCAACACAAGGCGCAATTGTTGGATCTGGCACAGACGTCCAAGTCCGTTCTTGTAGAACTCGGATCTCTCCTTAACCAACGCCACGGGAACCGAGATCCCAGTCACCAGACGCAACGGAGTCTTCAGCGCAAGAACGAGGTCGTCCGTCGACTGGAACACTTCATTTCTGAGCACCATAGAATTGGTGAGAGGGAGGGCCAAAATGATGGAGAAGACCCTCAAATTACTATTGAGAGACTCAAAAAGCAGCTGGACGATCAAAACACAGCGTTCAATCAAGAACGAGCACATCTACAACAGCAGGCGAGGGTCAATATGACTGCACGGGGAGATCTCAGCTCGTCACTCGATAGGGTGTTACCTCAATTACGGGGGTTATTGGAGGCTTACGACCAAGAGCAAGAGCAACATGTTGGCGTGATTCAAAATGCTAACGTTACAACTAGAACGGTAACGGGACAAAGTTCTTCAAGTCCAGATTTGACTTGGCGATTAAACGAATTACAGATTTCATTTAATGAGGATCGAGCACAACTTCTGAAACAAGCGAGTGACGCAGCAAGTACGTTACAAGATATTAGTCGCAGAAACTACACGGAGAGGGAAGCGGTTCTTACTTGTCCGATTTCGCTGGATTTGTTCGAGAACCCGGTAATTACGACGTGTTGTGGGAAAACGTTTTCGTCGGTGGCGTTGACTCAAGCTCTAAGGCGGAATCCATACTGTCCAGTGTGTCGTGCACACAGTTTGTCGACTTGTGCTAACCGTGATATGGCAAACTTGGTGGAACTCCACCTCTCGGAGCGATCAGTTCTGGGTTTACCAGAACCCGCTGTGACCACCTCTGCAGCTGCTACGCCGTACACCGACATCGAGTACTACTATAGATCCGATTCGGATTACTAGAGCCGTCTTCTGGGGCAGGAATTAAGCTGAGACAGTGTACCACAGCAAGATCACTTTTGCGTTCGTCAGAGAGACAACGAGCTATTTGCTGCGCCAGTTGAGAAGATTCAGACTCGAAGTGACAGAAAGGTCAGGAGCAAGTGTGTTCAGGACACAAGGAATTGTTCTTACTTTTAGTGCAAGAGTCCAAGCTGGGGTTTGTCCTAAATCGGCAACCAAATTCTTGAGTAGCAGGACAAAGACGTCACCCGACAACTACAGATTTGAGTTGGAGTGACTCCGCTGCCCACACGGATACCAATCAGCTCGACGTCACATCGCTCTACATCGTCCGTACCAACATGACTGGCGGTTTAATGCCTGCAGGACTCCAGTCGACCGATTTCCCGCAGAATTTGTACGATATCGAGTTCTGTGTTACGAATTTGCGCGAGTTGCCCGATGACTTGGACATCAAGTGGCACATGGACGCAATACTTGAATTCGACTATGGTCAGCTGACGGCTATTACTTCGGTACTTACGCGGTTAGAACCAATCTACTTGTCCGTTAGTGGCAACCCCATCACAGCAATTCCTCCAGAAATTTTTGAAGTCGATAGTAGGGTGTCGGTGCGACAAAATGTGACCAACGTGTCGAAGGGATTAATACTAATTTACACCGGTGACTAGCGCTCTTGGCGCCCGCTACGCGGACGCTGTGGGCGTGGTTTGTCCCAGCAGTAAGGGCAGGCCCGCAGGCTTTATTCCTATTTTATATTTTTTAAATATAAAGATAAAAAATTACTTCGAGTACTATTTCAAAAACCAAAGCTGTCATATATTTGTAACATATACAATGTATTACGCCACCAATTGATCAAAAATCGCTCTGTACACGATGTTTTGTGTGTGTATTCTCCCGTCCTCAAATTGCCTCTGGATCGACTGCAATTTTTATTGCCTTTCGTGAAGTCACTCTGGATAGGGCAACATACAGCTGACCGTGGGCAAACACGGACGATTCCAAGTAAATCCCTACGTGGTGGATCGACTGCCCTTGGGCCTTGTTAATCGTCATTGCAAAAGCTGGCACCACTGGGAACTGCTTATGCTTCATCTTGAACGGGAACTCTTTGTCATCATCCTCTGTGTAGAGTATGATTCGCGGAATGAACACCTTCTTGCCTTGGAAGGCCCCAACATGACGGTGGCTTTAATACTCCGTTCACGCAGGGAAACGCGCTGAGCCGAGTCCCATTGCGTAGCCCAGCATCACTGTTCAGGTTGCGAATCATAATGTTCGGTATTCCAACCTTCAAAACAATCTTGTGCGGTGGAATTCCGGAAAAATTGAGTGGGTTCAAGAACTCTTGCTCAAACATGTAAGGGTCTGGAACACCCTCGAGGCTATCGATTTAGAGATACTATTTTGTATCTTCAGTGAGATGTTCGGCAACCATGTCGTTGATCCGTCTAACGCTTGCGTTGTAGGCGCCACAATCGCCCGTTCAACGAAGCTTTTGTCTGGTAAGTTATCATCGTCGACACCTAGATACACAGCATCAATCAAAGCGTTTACATTGCGAAATCGTCTGTCTTCTTCCATGTCGTCCAAGACTCCAGCGTGGGGTTCCTCAACCGATAGCAGCAAGTTGAAGTTTGGTGGCGGCTCCATCTCTTCGTCTTCGTCGCTGTACTCGTCTACCACAGGCCTTGTATTGCGGGGCTCGGGAAATACGCACATGTCACGGGGAAGGCAAATGTTGTTCTCACTAATGCCCTCGTTCACCGGGTGACGCGATGGCAGACCGCATGCGAGTGCCTAGCAATCTGCCCAAGTTCACTGGCAAGAGGGGGGAAGACGTGCGCGAATGGCTGTTCCAGATGGAAAACGCCTGTCGCTCCAACAACATCGTGATCGAAGACGCAAGCACACGCTTGCCTGGAATCGCCGGGTCGGCGATGGAAAAGCCGGCTTCGTGAGGGTTCCTACACTGGTCATCGACGGCGCGACGTGAGGAGCACACGTGGGGGATTTTCCGTGAGCACGTGCTCCAACACTTCGAGGCGTCGAACTACCAGGCAGTTCTGCGTGAGAAGCTTCAGCGCCTCAAGCAGACAGCGGACATCGAGACATACAACGGCGACTGCTCGGCTCTTATCTTTCGGGTCGAAGGCATGAGCATACTCGACCGAGTACTGTGCTACGCAAACGGCCTCAAGCCCCGCATGCGTAGCTACGTCGAGCTCGAGAATCCGGAGACGCTGAGCGAGATTATGGACCTGGCGGTCAAGTACGAGGTCACCAACTTCGGGGAGGACGCTCGTGACCGCCAAGTTCGCCACGATAAGCCCAAACTGTCTCGCGAACCAGCCCAAGACAATGGGAAGACGTTCAAGGGGAAACCTTTCCGTGGAAAAGGTCGCTTCAAGCCAAGCTCGAATTTCGAGCTAGCCTCGAAATCCAAGCGTTCTGAAGGCCGCACCGGCTACTGCTGCAAAAAGCCCGGTCACATCAAGGCCGGCTGCTTCGCGTGGAGGAAAGAGCAAGGGCAGCAGGGAAACGAGAAACCACGGCAATGAATGAGGGTCCTGACGTGGCAGAGAGTGTAACCAGAACACTTAAGTTTGAGAATATCAGCCTTAATATTCTGTGTGAAACCCTCTGGTCTACAAGTCACGCCCGTTGTTCTTTGTCTCCGGAGAGATCAACGTTGGTGATACAAGCATGACTACACAAAGCATATTGCTGGATGTGGAGCTACCACGATCTACGCGTCAAAACGTCGGGTTGAGGAGCGCTAGCTGCAAACGACGAAGTTCAGCGACAAGGGTATCCGTGTCAAGCTTGGAGACAACCAAGTCGTAGAGGCTGAGCTGGAAGTTCTGCCTTTCACCATCACGGTGTCAGGGCTGGACGAGGCGTACAAGTGCGTTCCCGGAGACTACGCGATACCTGATGAATTTGACTGGTGAATTTGACTGCATGCTCGGAGTACCATTCTACGACGACATGCAGCCGCAGATCGACTGGAGAGGTCGGCGGATTGAAGGAACGAAAACGAAGCCTCTGCGTTGGGAATAGACGGGGGAGACCTGTGGGCCGATCGAGGAAGGCGGACCGGCGATTGCCTCCGAGCTTCGGAGATCTGTCGAGGCGAAAGGCCTTTCGGCGAAAATACCCGATTCCTGTCGAGGCGCCGCGCTGGAAACGGATGTGAAGTCCGTGGTTGAGCCGTTCACGACTCGGTGCAGGAGGAGACCTTAAGTGTTGTTTGCGAACAGCTGGAATACGTGTCTGCCAGATAGACTTCAGCTGTTGAAGGCGACGAGGAGCCGTCGAGACGCGAAGGTGCTGCAGGACAAGCTGATGGTAGCATCACTACCAGGGAAAATGACAGCGCCGTGGAGAAGATGTTCACGATGGGTGTCGTTGACGAGACCGGTGTACAGACCAAGTACATCACGCGGAAGAAACTGCGTAAGTACCTGAGAATCAAGACCAAGACGATCGACGAACCGAACTTCATGTTGGTTTTGTCGAACGAGACGATCAAGCAGGTCGCCCGTTCCTGGGGGCAGCGTGATCAACCTGACAACGTCGGTAGTGCGAAAGCGCAGCGCTATCCGGAGACAGTCTGGAAGACGTTCAAGGCCAACCCAGCCTTCAATCTTCTCTTAGAGTATAAGGAAAATGTGTTCCGTCCGGAACTTCCTGAAGGTCTCCCAGAGAAGCGAGAGATCGAACACCGGATCGAGGTGAAATATCCAATATCGCCATGTACCGACAGCAGTGGCGACAACCCCCGGAGCAGCAGCATGAAATCGTACGTTGGGACATCGACATGGTGAAGAAGCTCATTCGGCCCAGCATCAGCCCACACGCGGCTCCAACGTTTTGCGTAAGAAAGCCAGACGGCTGGCGTATCGTACACGACAATCGGTACTTGATCTCCAAGACAGTGCGTCAGAGTGTTCCGAAGACGATGAAGGAAGACATCCTGGACGCCATGGCTGGAGGCCACTGGTTTTCAACTGTGGATTTGATGTCTGCGTACTACCAAGTGCGCATGCGCGAGGAAGATCGCCTGGCGGCGTTGCGCAAAACCTTGGCCAATCTGCGCGACAATAAGCTCTACGTCAAATTGTCCAAGTGTGTATTCTGCTCGGACGAGATTCCGTGCCTAGGTGACTTCGTGGGACGTAACGGAGTACGGATGGATCCGGACAAAGTACATACAATCAAGGACTGGCCGGTACCACGGACACAAGAACAGCTTCACAGCTTTATCGGTCTAACTGGCTATGTCCAGCGTTTCTGCCCAGAGTACGCATCTCTGAGAGCTTCCATGTTCGCTCTCCTGAAGAAGAAGAACAAGCGCAACGCGGAGATACATTTCAGCGAAGAGCAGTTATAGAACTTCAAAGAGTTGAAGCGGCGGTTGTGCAACCCGCCAGTGCTGCAGCTGCCGGATTTCAGCCAGCCAATGGAATAGCTTACAGACGCTAGCAAGGTTGCTGTTGGCGGAGTGCTATTCCAAGGCACAGACGGGGTTGAGCAGCAGATAGCTTACGTAAGCCGGAAGATGAAGTCAGTGGAGCTCCACTACCCGACGCAGCAGCAAGAACTCTTGGTGATTATCCATGCTCTGGTAGCTTTCCGGGTTTACTGCCTGGACAAACCTCCAATCGTTGAGACGGATCCCAAGCGTCTTGAAGCTCTGCTCACCCAGAAGATGGATAACCGCCGACTAGCGCGCTGGTACGACATCCTCCCGGAGTATCAGCGGACGATCTCGTACCTACCCGGGGCGAAGCACGGAATTGCTGCCGCGTTAAGTCGAAGGCCAGCTTTGCAACCGGAGACCAAGTTCTTCCATGACTTGAGCGTGACCAGCTTCGACGAGACGTCGGTTAGCTTAGCGATCTGTGAAGTGACCTCGGGCACCGAACTGGTTTCGAAGATGAAGAAAGCGTACACGAAATATCGAGAAGCGCAAGCAATCACGAAGCGTACCGCCAAGCAGAAACCAAAGGCGGAGCAGCAGCATCAGAAGAAGTAACGCTGCAACTCGGAAGCAAACGGTTTGCTCTGGTATCAGTCTCCATCCGACTACATACCACGGGTCGTTGTGCCTAACGATGTGAGTTGTGGCAGACGATCATTAGCGAGTGTCATGATTCCAACTACGGTGGCCATTCCGACACCGAACGTACGAACTTGACTGTCGCAAGACGCCGGTACTGGTCGAAGATGTTGAAGTCGATCCGGAAGTTCATTGCTGACTGCGAGTCGTGCCGACGGAACAAACCTCGGCTTACAAAACCCCCTGGTCTGCTAGAGCCGCTGGCGATTCTTGGTGAGCGCTGGCGATCAATTTCCATATACTTTATCACAGATTTGCCGAGAACCAATGGTGAAGTTGACTCTATCTGGATCGTCGTTGATAGATTGACGAAACGGTGCCACTTTGCGCCGACTACGAAGAAGTTAACTGCCGAAGGCGTTGCCCGACTCTTCATTGACCACATCTGGAAGCTTTACGATATGACCTCGAATCTCGTCTCAGATCGTGACCGGTAGTTCGTGTCGACATTCCGACAACATGCCTTCAAGTCCATAGGGACGAAGTTGAGCATGACGGTAAGCCATCGGGCGCTAGGCGACGGACAAACAGAGCGCATGAACAGAACGCTCGAGGAGTATCTTAGTCGCTTCATCGGGTCAATGCAGGATGACTGGGATATCCACTCGGCCACCGCTGAATTCGCTGTCAACTCGACTGTTAACTCCAGCACGAAGCTAGCACCACCACAAAGCCGATCTTGTGTATATACCACTGAACCCACTGCAGCTCGCAGCGAAACGGCTCAACAACGTACCCAAGAATCAACGCAGTTCGGAATTCCACGAACATCAAGCCGCCATCCTTCCTCGCTGCCGCGAGACATTAGCGCAGGCCCAAGAACGGATGCGCGACGTTTACGACCGGAATCGCGTAGAGCAAGAGTTCAAGGTGGGCGACCGCGTGTACTTGAGTACGCATCATTTGGACCGAGGGCACACCGGTCTAACCAACTCATCGAAGTTTGGGCCGAAGTGGATGGGTCTGTACATGGAGGTTTGCAAGAGACACGACCACGCCTACAAACTCAACATCCTGGCAGGAAACCCACTTCATCCCATCTTCAACACCGGCTCACTCAAACCTTGCAAGGAGCCGTCACGATTGTCGAGATCAGCCAACGTCATTCTCGCTGATGGCAGCGTCGGACAGCTCATCCAGCGTCTACTCGTCACCCTTTGCAGAAGCGTCAAACGCAATTCCTTGTGGAGTGGGTGGGTGAAGAGAAGCCCACCTGGGTTTGCGTTGAAGAGTACCGGGTTTGATTGCCGAGTTTGAAGAACAACGACGTTCCAAGCGACGTAGAATAACTCGAAAGCAGTGAAGGGGGCTCAAGTCCTACATGTATTGCCTCACAACTTCTCACTAGTTACGGCTGAGTCTGCTCTTCTTGCTTATTTTCTTCTTCGGCTTTCTGTGACGCTTGGGACGCGGTAAAGCAACGCGGTACAACGCACAGGAGTGCGTGAGCCAATGCCGTATTCCCAGTGGTTCCAATCCGCACGGTGGATCCTTCTTCTCGTAGTAATCGTCGTAGATCAAGACTGGATGGTCTGGACCCTGGAGAACAAGCGTGGAACAGTGTTCTACGAGATCTTGAGCCGCGTAGACGATGTAGTAACCGGATGGAAGCGTTCGAACGACTTTCTCCATATGGTCGGTGGTCCACAGCGACTGCGTCTTGTGCACCTTCACCAACTCCACAGAATTCAGAAGAACACCGTCGTTCCGGATGAAATTGAAGAAGTTGTCAATGTCGCCAGCCACGACGCCGTTTGGGAAGCTGTTGTTTTGTTGGAGACAAAACCGTTTCCGGTAGTCGTTATTCACCAACCCGGGACGCCCAAGCCATAACAAGCCGTTTGAAACGCGTATAGGAAACAACGGTTCTTCTTGGACTTTCCCGCCCCGCGGAAGTTGTTGTTGTAGTACGCGTTGAAGGATAGACCAGTATCAGCGGCCTTCCACTTATTCACTTGATCCTTGCACCAAGGAACATGATTGAGATTCTCCAGCCACTCCCAGCTCAACTCGCAAAGCCCACATTGCCTCTCAACGAGGTACGCCACATGCGCAGGCGTACCCCAGAGGTCGATCCATTTCCGTGTCGGATAGACCGCTTCCGGATCCACAGGAGCCTCTGGGTTAAAGTGGTTCCACCAACGCGTCGAAGGATTTCGCTCGGGTGGCGATGGCAACGGTGATCGCTCCTTGATGGACGTCGAGGCAGCGATCAAGTTTACAGCAGGGTACAGATCGTCCTCTTCTTCCTCATCATCATCTTTTTCAGACCCAGATGATTCCTCACCAGACACAGACAGGGCGGACGAAGCCGCGCGCGGAGACGCAACAGGAGCAGGCGACGCAGTGCATGGAGGCTCATTGGGAGCAGGTGACACGGCGTGCGAAGACGCAGCGAAAACCGGAGGTGTAGGCACTCGCGGCGACGAGACATCAGCTTCTGGGTCAGGAGAACACGGCTTCGCAGGTAGCGATTCGTCGTCGAGCGACGTCAGCAGGTAGTCCAACGATGGAGTCGGTGTTGGACCAGCCTTTTCAGCACGTGGCAATGGGGGTTGCGTTTGTGCAGACCACGGCGTGTCGAGAGACTGCGGCAGCTCGGACCCGACTGGAAGAAACTCCGAGAGCTCGGCCATCGTGAGGCCACCGAGGTCGACGTTGTCAGGCGCTGGCACTTGGACCGAAGTCTCATCGAGCTGTATGGGTGGCGCCGCTGGTGATAATGGCTGCGGCGAACGCAAGCAGCCAGCAGTTGCAAGCAGGCTGGGCACAAGACCTGCGTCGTGCCTGGCCACCGTTTTCCTTGAAGCGGCGGCACCATTGACCCTTCTGAAGCAACAAGCTGGACCATGGTATCAACCGGCACCAACCTCTCCGAGGAACCTACCACGCCCGACACGGGCGTTTCTTCATCGTCCATGACGGATTCCGTCGAAACACCGTGTATTTACAGCTAGTCCCGAGGCTACACGACCGAGAACCACTTGTGATTAACCCGAGCAAGTTCCTGAATGAGCGGTCGCAGATAAGGGCGGGTGCTATTCTTGGTGGTGGGTGAGTGTTTTCGATACAGCATAAAATAGGTAGAGTACGGTTAATTATGCTATAGGACAATTTAGGATAGATGTATACAAATAGTAAGAGCTGATTGGGATGGTCAGTGGAAGCTTCTAGAAGCTTCCAATCATCCGAACCGCGAGGGCGGAACACTCACTTCTTTATTCGGCCGCCCCCTCTAAAGCACTCCTCGCTTCTTTCTGTTAAAGGTAGTCCGTTTATGTTGATGCGACCCGACTGTTGCGATTACACTGCATATGGTACCGTAACAATTGTCTTATTCGTCTTACTAAGACTATTTTGTGTGTACTGTTTTCATATTTGCTCATAAAGTCACGCTACGCACGAAGAATCTCTGAAATTTAATAAAATGGTCAACATCGCTGCTGCTTGCTGCCGGCCCTAAAGCTGAGGTACCAGATTCGTTGACCAAACTCTTGTTTTTTTTATAAGGATGGTAGGTTCCACATGATTTTCGTCGTGTTGGTATGGCACTTTTGAGTATAATAAGCGTACCCTCATAAATAACTATTCTGCATTCGAGTAAAAAAAAAAACAAGGATGATACGCCAAGGCCGTGATAGGAGTCTAATCTACCTGGTAATAGACATGTATGTCTGACTGCCCGCGGAAATCAAGGCAGCGACCCGAGCCGGGCCGCACCCATGAATATAACGCGTACAGCAACGCAATAAATCTGGAGATGATTCAATATACGAGGTCCATCAGCACCCCATCCACATGTCAAACTAGGCCATCTTGTTGACCCGACACACAAATTAATGCAGCGTGTGAATGTTGGTTAGCGTTGGTTGCGTCGCTGACAGTATTCGGCTTCGTGCTCTCACTGTCGGACATGGCTGGGAGAATTACCAGAATGTCAAGATCTGTAGGTTGCCCAGCTGAGTGACGAGCGAGTAACGGTTGGGCTCCATTTGGTTGAAGCCTCCGGTTGTGTTCTTCGAGAAGGGAGTGTACTGGGTGTTTCGCGATGTCGTTGGAAGAGAGTGAACGAGTCTCGGCTGCAACCTCACTGTACTGGAGTGCTATTTTAGAACCATCGTCCTCGTAACGTAAGTTGACGACGTCATATTTAGGAATTGTGCAGACGCTACAAGCGACATCATTTGTGTTTTTTCGTTGTCTTCAGGCTATGTAGTATTAAACGGAGTCTACGTACCAATGTGGTGCAGTCATTTATGATTCATTCTCTTTTCGTAAGACAATACTTGTCTTTTCTGAGGTGCCGTAAGACAGAGTGTCTTACGTTTGGCCATCAATAGAAATCGTCATACAAATTTTGACTTCGTTTCACTATGGTCGGTCAACAACGCAAACTGTTGCACAAAACGTAAGACGGTTTGTCGTATGCGGGTACCATTGGTTGAAAATGACCATTTTCCGGGTCTGTTTCAAGTTGAAGCCTTCGGTCCGCCCGAAGTTCGGACAGCTCGGCAGCCGAGCAATTGCGAGTCAAACCCATGCACTCAGCCTAGGCAGCGCAGTCACCATATAAATTTCTAGGTTGCACGAGCATAAGATGCAGACACCAGAGCCCGCAATCGGTGGAGGGCGGGTTACCCGACCCGCCCGAATTCCTTTTCTAGCAACTCTCGGGTACCCGCACCCACCCGAGAGTAAATATCGTGAATCTACAGTAACAATATTTACGTGAAAACAGTGAGCACAACCATACCAACGCTTCAAAACCTAAAGTTTATTGTCGATTTAGTATTTTTGCTCAATGAGGTCAACGTTTGATCGCACTGTTAGAACATCATCTAAAACAGACGCCTTCAGTGAGCTGCGAGCTTTACACATGACCGTTCCGGCACTTGAAACGTTGCTTTCTGACATTGTGCTCGCGGATGGTATGCACAGTACGGATCTAGCGACTATGGCTAATCGCGGATACGTTGTCTTACCCGTGTTGGCCCACCATTCCAACACTTCGAAATTGATTTTGTCCTTCTTGCTCAGACTGCTGCTTATGTAAGCGTCCAGTTCTTCCATCTCATCACGCTTGAGGTGTGTGCTGCTTGCGTAGTGAAAGCAAAAGTGCCAGTGACACGAGCTGATTAAAGTGACTACGGTCTCTCTTAACTGTTGTGCCTGCGAAGAATTGGTTGGTTTCTAAGCTTTTAGCGACAGGGTTGCAGGTTGCGCCGTGGTTGGGGTTGTCGTCTGGATTGCAGATAGCCTGCGTTACATCTGAAGATGCAACATAGGCTGGGCTTTTGACTACACTGCTGCTTCTAACTAAATTTAACAATGCAAACTGGGTCCCAACCGGGAACTTCCGGGTACCCATAAACTACCCGGTGGTAGTTTCGGGTACCCGCGCCAGGTAAGCTGTTTACCCGAATCGGGTACCCGATTGCGAGCTCTGCCAGGCACCGCTGGTTCTCAATGAGATGAGAACTTTCTCATCTCATCGCCAGCGAATCGTTGAACGTGGAAACACCGAGCAGCATACAGCAATTATTATCGTGGTATTGCATCATCGGTTTGGGTGAAAAGCAGGGTTCGGATCGTTATTTTGACCCTGAAGGAGACATTGAGGAATATCTACTGTCAAAAATGCACGCTGTATAGATCGGAATGTACAAGCGGCCTATCTACACGAAAGAAACCAGATGGCGCGTCGTGACGAATCCTATTTCAGCAGCAATTGACCGCAATACATGCACGGCTCCCCCTGCCTCCATGATTGAGCAACATACTGTTAATCCCTGCATCACTGGTGCTACACAGCCTGTCGCTAGGCTCCGGTTGGCGATCTCACCGCTCTAAAAACGCTTCGCCTATTGAAAATAAACAGAGCATGAAAGCAACACAAACGCGCGCACGATAGATTTAGACAGAGAAAAGAAAGAAGCAGGATTAACGAGTCAACCTTACATTTCTGCTTGCTGCAACGTTCGATCTCGCCGTCCAGGGGCGCTGTGGAACGTCTTGCACAATTCCCGGAGGAACATGGCCCAGCATCTTGGACAATTACGTCACGCCGTGGGCTGAGAGCCTTGTAGTAGGACTGGGTGGCGCTCTTCACGCACACGAAGAAGCACACTGTGGCCTGCAGAGTGTATTAGATCTGCAATGGGCTGATCTTGATAGTGGGGACACCAGGTTCTGCGGATAAAAATATCATAAGCAAAACGAAGCACACTGCGTTAGCCTGCCTAGTCGCGGCAGGGGCTATAGAGAATTACCGCAAGCTCCCCGTGCTATACATGGCAATAAGCAGGTCGCTGATGTAGATGGCGCAGCAACTACATGTATAACTTCGAGCTTCGAGTCGAAGCCTTTCAGTGTGACGCTCGACCACTTTTGACCAATCCCAACAAGTTATGCAAACCGTCGCACGACTGTCTTACGAAAGCTCGACACAAGTGATTGAGCACACAAAAATACGATTAAAGAAATACTCTCCCCAAATTCGTCTGTGATATTGTGAATTCCAACCAAAATTGCCGAATCGAGGCGCTCGGTGAAGTCGCTCCATACAAAATCAAGTCATTTGTCACTCGTAAACCAGCTGTTTTGGCCACATGTCAAGGCTAATCTCATACTTAATGCGGCTATACAAAACGCTATACGCTTGGCCTAACTTGGGCGATTGATTCGAAGCATGCAAATTTGGAGTAGAACTCACAATATAAGAAACTGGATACGAGTCTAACAGGTTTATCAAGTTACACGATAATTTTACGAATCTTCCACCAAAAAACTATTTTCCGTAAAGAACTTACAAAAAAAGAAATAGTTTTTTTTCGAGTCCCTCTCTGCGGAAACTCTGGATTTGCCTGGGGACGTGCTGGTGAAGTCCTCAATCAAACAGTTCAAAAGTTCAAAAGTGGAGTTGTTGTGGCAGCGCGTTCATGACTATCGTGATGTCAATTGTAAAAAGCTGGCGATGACCTTTTGCTTAGCCTATCTTCTCCTCTTTACGGCTTCACCAATGCTGGCGCAGTGCTAATAGCCAAGTAGTAGTAGTCGACAAAAATGCTGTAAACTGTCGGATCGAAGTAGTTGCAGTACAAAGCATTCAAGATATTCTGCCGATTCTCTTCAGACGGATCCATCAGGATGGACGAATATTCGGGCGATGGGGATACACTAAAACTAGTGACATTACCTGCTTTAACCTGACGAGATCTGTGAAGTATGTCGACTCCGATGCCATCCACTGTACGTTGAGCTCGTCTGCCCACGACTAGAAGAACGAAATCCCGGAATCCTCTGTCTAGTAAACCACTACGGTGTCTGTCTTTCTGTAAGTTTGTCCTCCACAGAGCGTTACGCTGCGGTCCTTTCTCGAAAAAACTGTGTTCTACACATCAATATTTCCAGGTTGTCATATGGTTTTACAGTATTGATTTGCGCTTATATTTGTGATTACGCTAACTTTATAAGAAGTCAACACGACGATATATTTGTGTTTTTGTAAAATAAATTGTGGCTAAAAACGAACTGCAAAATCGCTACGTGTTAAAAATCCATCTAAATCGTGCGCTTGATCGTGCACTTGCAACCCAACTGGCTGTAAAAATACGATTAGACATCTACAAACAAAATATAATAATTTGTTGTCCAAAATTTTCGGCCTGTCTATTATTTCATTTCTTACGCAAATATCGTGCGTGTCAAAAATACAGTTGCCTCGATAATACAACTCTAACTCCTCAATTTAACAATATTTAATCACTTTTGCAATTGTGTTTGATTCAAACTCTCACTTTTCATTTTGAATTACCGCAACCAACACCAACAACAAATCTACTACCATGTTTCGACGTTTCCGTGACGACGCCCACGACTCCGACGAGGAAGCCCGTCCACTTCGCCGCCAATGCCGCGCCGCTGACATCCGCATTGGAACAATTAACAATTTGGCGGCTCAAAACCAAAACATGCGCGAGGAGATAAAATCCTTGCTAGAAGCTCTCCACGGTGCCCATCGCGAGATTGCGATACTGCGACGTCGACTTTCTGCGCGCGACATGTTCGGTTCAAGTGACGAAGAGAGCGACGACGACCAAGATGGCGAAGAAGAGCCATGGTTTGTCGCCACTTTCAGCTAATCAGGGGAGAGCTATGATGCGAGCGTCATCGACCTCGCCTACGATAGCGAATAAGAATCTTACCGCGCAGACTAAACCTAATCTAATGAATTTCTTTTGGTTTAGTATTTTACTAATTTTTAAACACTTTTTGTTTATTTTCGTGTATTATTATGTATTTTTTGCAATAGTAGTACATTTTAATACAACAATACGTTACGTTGTAGTCTGCAAAAGAAAATATGACACTGCAGCATCACTACTTAACTTGAGCCGTTGTTTATGCGTTACCGGATTATTGGACACCTCGTTTGACCAGACCCAAGCTTCTTGGAAGCTCACTTTGCAATTTGCCGTCGAGGTGGCAATGAACAGCCAACCTGAGCGGGAGGCCTTAGAAGAAAGGTATCGTACCCCACCGGAGCAAGAAGAACCTGCTCAAAGAACACGCAGACTGAATAATCCGCGCGGCGATTAAGCCGTCGCCAAGTAGCCCGGAGGCTACATGAGCCCGTTACGGTGTCTATGCCAGCACAGCCTCCCCAAGGCGAGCTGCCAAACATCGCTGCACCTGCTGCGGTGTCTACATCTACAACAGCTACATTTGCCATTGGACTAGCAACTCCACCAGCTGCTGCAATAGCAGCACTGACCCCCAGAGGCAGGCGTTCAAGGATGGACTTGACTTCATCTCAGCTAGAGAGTGTGCGTGCTGCTGACCGGGTAAGGAAGCAGCGCCAATCTCTCGGAGGATCAACGACTACAGGAGCGCGAACGGAATACCACTTCGGTGGCGGTTTTACGCGAGAGGGTGCCTGAAGAGGAGCCACAACTACAGCGAGAGAGGGATGTCGCCGCTCACCGAATACGCCGAGAGAACATGGCCGAGGACGAGCTCCAACCTATTAGAGACCAGGATATTGATGCGCATAGATCTCAGAGAAACATTACTGCAGAAGAACGCCACGAAGTACGGGAGCAAGACGCGGCTGCTCATCGCGCGCAACGGGAGGGGTTGAATGAAGATGAGCTTGACCAACGGCGAGTAGCTGAGAGACTTCGACGTAGATCACGTCAATACAAAAAGGGCATTGCAAATCACGAAGACGTCGACCCTACGAGAATTCCAGGGGCCGTCACTGCTTCTCACGCTATACCGATGATAACTGGGAGAATGAACGTGTTTGCTCTTACTGCAATGCTTGGAGGTTTCCGACCGAGACAGCTGGCTGCTGCTGCCGGAAAGGCTTGGTGACTGTACCACCCGCTCAAAAGGCTCCGGAGCAACCTCTGGCGCTTTTCGATAACCGGACCTTCATGGCTTCCATCCGAGCCTACAACAACGTGTTCGCGTTCACTTCAATGGGTGCTTCGAGCTCACGGTCTCTCCAGGTGGATGGAACTGTAACAAGAGATGGTGTCGTACCCCACTCCAGCTTGCACAAAGTCTCGAGCAGGTTCCGACTGAAGCCGTTCTTGACGCTTCGAAGGGCCTTCGACTTGTCTTCACCAGTCGTAGCACATCTAGCCTCAACTGCATCTTCATACTCTTGACGTTCCCGCTTCCACTTCACCAGAGCTTGGCGCGAGACGTCGGTAATGTACGGCGGCATAATAGAGGCCGAAGTCACAGGAATCGCTGGTGCCGATATACTTGCAGTCATCGTCGTCGCCGTTCCGGTCTCCGTCCGTATTGTAGACGCCTCCACCGTCGTAGAGTCTCGGTTTGCAGGCGTGCCTGGGTCGCTCGCCCGCTGCTTGTCGTCATCGTTCACGCGGTTACTGAAGTTATATTTGTGACGTGTACAACAAAGATTGGGAGCTGGAACTCCCGGCGAAGGTCAACTTGTATTGCTGGTTGCTGACAGTAAAGCCGATTCAGAAGTGAGCTAGTTAATCTAACCTGCGGGAGCTCTCTCCTGCCGTCTTGGCAATCCAGGGAGAGCCGCCGTTAAATATGAAGTTGCTGCTGTAAGGAGACCTGCATTCCTTCCTTGTCCGCGGCTGAAGGGTGCTGCTACAGGCGCCATGATGGTTGCTGAGATCTGCGTAACTATACTTGCTGCTGCGTGCGCCTTAACCATATTGCGGGTTGGAGGAGCTGAGATGAAGATGCAGCCTTGCCATCATCACATATACCTTGGTTGATCATGCTTGGATTATGACCGGCATCTTCGAAGTGCCCTCAGTCAACTTCAACGCATCTCCTGCGCCTGCTTCGCAGCCGCAGTATCTGCACGGTCTACGAAAACTACGACAGTACAGAATAACGCACCTAACATAATTGTATCGACCCCGCGCAACATCCAATTCCTTAACGCGCGGGCTTAAGATAGAGGGAGACGACACAGTCAACATTTTCGTACTTCATCAAATCGAAACAGGTATAAATTCTTACAGTAACTAATGTAGTGTTTCGCTTGAAATGTGTACGATCCCTCGTCAAACCTGTTTCCGATAACCAGATCTGAATGATCAGGTTATGACTTCACGGAAAATCATACCGCTCGGATCCCTCCTTAGCTCTGACTCTGAAATAATTTTCAGAGAATTAAATCGTACAGATCTGGAGATATAGGAGCATTCCAACCGACAACTGTGAAACCTAGCTACTTCCTCACAACTTGTGTCTGGGACAGTATGGAGCCTAGCGATCGATATGTTGAGATAGGGTTTAATTAAAAAGTGAGAGATTCGTTCTTCGCACCGGCTGAAGAAAAACGAGTTGCAGTTTTCGTTATTTATTGAACACAGCGACTTTACTCCTCATTTTCCGTTTTCATCCTTGAGACCACAGTGTCGTGGAATTCTAGACAATATGGAGGAAGATTTCGACGACAAAGACTATCCGTTTGGTACTAAAGGCGGAGCTCATGACGTGCTGACTCCGGCGGGTGTTGGTTCTGGTGAGAACAACGAACTCATCGATCGTGCAGATAAAGCTGGAGAGTTCTCATTCGGAGGACCTGCTGGTGTCTTGTCTGTCGCACCCGGGCTCTTCGTGGATGGCTTGGATTTCATTCCTACTCCGGTAAACGTGAGTAGTACGTACAGCCCAATAGGGATTAGCGCTGAGTTAGATGGAACGGGTGTGCAACATTAAACTATCTACGCATCAAACTAACTACGCACCAAATCCACGATAAAAAATCGCAATAGTTTGAAAACCTGTGATGTTTATATGATACTTCAATGGCAATATTAAGAAATGGTACGACAAACATCACCCCTCGGGCGCCTACAAAATGACCAGGCATATTTAAAATTATCACCCCGGTCAGATATGAGATAGCTGGTCATTTTTATTTGGGAACACGTTAGGCTAGAAGGCTACAGGTATGTACAGCGCCCTAACTAGCGGGGTGGTAGACAGTAGCACACGCGGCGGACCCATGAAGCTCGCGCCGCAAGCTGCATCGCACGTAGTAATGTTCTTGAAGCATCGTTAGCCTCTGGAGAACTTGTCTGGGGCCGGAAGCAGCGTCAGCTTGTCCTAAAAGACACCAAAGCATCTACCGGTAGAATGCGCCATTATCTGTCCTTCTACGCAGTTTAGTAGCCCTCTATGACGCTATGGACCATCAATACATATGCACAGTGTATCCAAGCGTGAGAGGTATCCTTGTGCCTTGGTGTTGGAAAAGCCATAGAGTATACAATTCGCAAGATAAGAAGAGTGAAGGTCAAGTTACCTCTGGCCAAATGGTCAACAATTTTCTGAAATGGTTGGTCATTTGCGAAATGGGAGCTGATCCATTTCTGGAAATGACATGTCCGTTGGTCATAAAAAATACGTTGGTCGTTCTCCAGATTTTACAGGACATCTAAGTGGTGTGCGCACCTCGAAGTGCGTCCTGCAACGTTAACGATCGCGGCTTTTATGTCCATAACGTTGTTCTAGAGTGCCTTTAGCGTCGCTTTAAACGCACGTTTTTGGGGGGATGGGGTGAAGGCCAAATCCGTGAACATGGTTCTGGGCTGAGCGTAACTGCTTCATGAGAGTGGCTGCATACCGCTGCTTTCTCTAGGCCTGGATCGGCTACATTCGACCCGTTTCTGGGAGGTGCGGGGCGTTGAAAGGGTCTTCTTATTCCGATCAGGGCAGTGAAAACTCGTTGGATCCCATCGATTTTGAGGATTTGAGGCCCATGACATCCGTCCTCAATTTATGTTGCTTGAAGAGACTTATGTTGCTTGAAGAGGATTATGTTGCCTTAAGATTGCTTAAGTTGCCCAACATGACCTTAACCCGATTGCTGCTAAATGTATACTTGGAATTTGTATTCTCCAATTTCCATAGTAAAATGTAAAACATGCCACACACAAGCCGGCAGTCTCGCCGCCTTCTGAACCTTGGCCACTTCATCCCAAGCACATTTGCAACCACGAGAATGCATGGCGACCTATCTATAAAAATGCACTGACATGCCTAAAAAAACATCGAGAAGCGCCTCAGTGAAGCGCTGTGAAGAAAATCAGTATGTTGCAACAAGGAACTTATTTTGAGCTGGCCAAACTATGCCGGGGTGTATCAGCATCATAATCTACCAGTTGAGGCAATTGAAGAATTTCAAACTGCTACAGGTACTACGTGCTAATACGAATGCAAGCTGGCTTTGCTTAGTACTTCGAGTACCATCATTACCACCCTCACCACTACGGCCATCCGCGTGGGAAGCCATTTATATGCTCTGAATGTTGACTGTGTTATACATGTACCTGGGTACGCACATGCTTTCCGTGTTCAGACGCGGACCGCTCATGAACATTAATTACTATTATCTGGGGCATGGCCAAGCAAGCTTAGAGGTCGACACACCAGTGTCTCCGCTGTCTCTCAACCTGTTTCGCTCTACGATTAATACCTACTGCATTACTGGCAGATGCTGATCAACATCTACACGGAGTGTTATACCGGTAAAAGCGTCGAGATGTTACTCAGCACCTCATGGGAGGACAGCAACATAGGGGCCCTGCTACTACTACATGCACTACTGTAGTACTACCAGTGCATGAAAGTGTGTTGTGAATGTAATTGGGCAAAACTTATCTAAATCGCCAATCTGATTGGATATGATGTGAACAATTTCGTGTCCTGCGTATGTCCTGCAAAATCCGTTCAAGACCGGAAATTTTGACCCCCCCCCTCCTAATTGCAAATTCCCACCTAAATAATACCTGACCGATTTGCAATTTCCCCTTAATTGTTTTGGGAGATAATTACGTCCGACGGGATCTGATTGGTTAAAAATGTCTTTAGTAATAGTTTTGCTGCAAAACCCAAAAGTTCTCTAGCTCAACAGTCGGAACTTCCGACTCGGTAGGCTGACGTATTCAAGTGCACGCAGATTGCAGCCAGCGTAGAAGTGCTGGACAAGGACAAGGATGGTGAGCAGGGGTTGCTGCTTGCGTTGGTTTGATGCATGCATCTTATCATTTGATGCAAGCATCCAATTGCGTGCCATAAAAGAGGTAGAGCGCAAGAATGAAAATTGACGTTTCCGTTCAAAGGAAAGTTGAAGTTTCCTGTATCTCAGTGATTTATCAGCAGTTTGTGGATCTATCAAGTCACCCTATCTACAACAGCAGCGATCCTGGGGTTGGAAACAGTCCGCGATATTATATCAAGAAGCGGATTAAGTACCGGTGGCAATTTATTCACAAGTCTGCAATGAGCATCGCCTATTTGTTGGATCACACCAAACCTACCAGTACATTAGTTGACACCGACAAAATTCGTGCGATTGTGGAACTCATCGAGCTTGCTGGTCTTCTTGGATACGACGAGCAAAAGCAGAACGCTCAATGATCAGCTGACCGCTTTCCTCACGGAAAAGCTTACTTGGAGTGACGAACATAGAACTATCTATTACCGACTGCAGTGGTGGACGTGGGATGGAATGGGCAAGTATCCGTTACTGGCACCGATAGCTCAGAGGATTTTCACGATTCCCACCTCCTCGGCTACTTCAGAACGCTCATGGAGCATATTCAAGTTCATCCACTCGGCACGCAGAAACCGCTTGCCCGATGCCACTGTGATCAAGTTGGCGTTTATCTACTCAAACCAAGGCCCGAAGGTTGCGACAGAACCAACTATTTTCGATGCTGTGGTCCATCTAGTCTCCGTACATGACAACGCAGCCGATTCGACAAGTGAATTGCCACCCGCCGTACCAGATATTGCCGTGGACGTTGAATTGATGGATCAAGTTCGCCAACTTGAAGAAATGATGGACGTTGAGGAGCAGCACCACGTCAGTAGTAATATCCGGAACATTACGCCGCCAGTTTTTTTTCTTCCCGTAATTTACCAACGAGAGTAGGTTTACACCACCAGCTGTTGAAATTGACTACAACACCGCTAAGTAGCATCTGGTGCGAAGGAGGTCTCCTCCACACCTCCAAGCACCGCACATAGCATCGTTGGGATTACGCGCAAAAGAGTAATCACTCGAAGGAAAAAAAAAATGCTAACCTTCTTTAAGCGCAGCTTATTACGCTGAGAGTTTTTTTTTCTTCCCGTAATTTGCCAGTGAGGAAAATCCTGGAACGTTTTTGCCGACACCCTCAACCTACTGTACTGTAGAACTCTTAACAAATATGCTCGAAGTCAATACGTGTTGGTCACTTCACAGTTGCCTCGATGATCTATCCTCTCTCCGTAGTGCATCCTGTCCGCACTCACAAACCTACATGTAATATTTAGGATAGCTCCAGAAACTTGAAGGGGGAAAACATAAGGGTGGGGGCTGTAATACATTTCGGACATGCTCCTGCTGCTGCTCCGAATCCACTTGCACCTTCTGGTGCGTACAAAAGAGACCAGAGATTACTGTAAGCCACAGTAATCTCATGAGACACTCGAGAGGGCAACGTACAAGTTGTACTACAACTGCCGCATTTCTCATTCCGCAATTTCCCTCCGGCCTCAAGACCCTGCCAGCCATGCGTCTCTTCAACATGAACCTTGTGGTTCTTGCGACCGTCCTCCTTGCAAGTGGCACAGCAGTGTCATATGCCGATCAGGCCAGTGTGTTGAACGTGGACGTTGTTCACTCCTCGCGTGTTCTCTCTGGCGAGGACAAGAGATTCCTTCGAAGCCACCAGACGACGGGTGACGAAGGCAAAATTACCGAGCACGACGATGAAGAGAGGCTTGACGGGGAGAATTTGTTCAGTGCACTGAAGGTGACTAACATGGGGAGGAATGTGAATTACCGCGATAAGGTGTTCCAGCGTTGGAAAAACTATGGACATACCGTGGAATCGGTAACTGAGAAGCGTGTGCCAGATTATCTCATTCAGGCGTTCGAAAAATACCTGGAGGTGCGGAAGAATACGGGGAAGGTGTATGGCCAGCGCCGCCGCCGCATCATCGAACCACGATAGGCGGGGGCTCTATCGTTTCGCTGCTTTCAACGTATCTGGGAAATTTGAACGCAGTGCTGAAGAAGAAAAATTGCCTATTGTTAGTTGATAACACAAATAAAGGTTCTCTTCAAACGGCCACTGTTAAAGAAAAGCTTATTAATCCGACAGAACAATATCTGGAAAAATTGAACGTGGTAGATTCTCTTTAAAAAATATTATCCGCGCCTAACTGTCTTAGTAAAGTAATCTAATTCAGAAAAATGCTGGGCTGCGCCAGCTTGAAATTATTTTTCATTCTGATAAATATAAAGTGAATAATATACAAAGATGGCGGCATACTCACCTGAGCAATACCAAGCTAACAAGGAGCGCATTAACGCAGCGCAGAAGCGCTTGTCCTACCAAAAGAGCTACGACGATAACAATCGAGAGCAAATTCGTGCTCGCAAGCGAAAGCCAAAAAACGAACTTAACCAAAGCGACAACGAACTTAGCACTGAAACCGAACTTAGCACTGAAACCGAACTTAGCTAATTAATTTTTTTTTTTTGAGATGAAAAAAGTCGCCAGTGATATAAAGTCGATCCTGATACAAGATCTCAATATTATAAAGTCATCACACCGAGAATAATATAGCTGTAAATATATAACGAGCATGTTCGCATACGAGCTTGAAGGACTAAAAAGATTAAATATTCGAGCAATTAAATGGGGTAGTAGCTACCGGGTGAAGGTTCGCGGAAAGACTGGTAAGATGGTCTATGTTAGCAACCTATCGCGCCCCAGCAACCTCAAGCTGGTGGCTAAGCAGTACAAGATCAGCCTCAATAAGCTGGAGAAGCACTTGTCTTCGGACTATAAGGCTGATCCTCACTATCGCTTTTACAAGGGCAACCACACGGAATCCCACCTATATGAGGGGATCGAACCTGGTGAGTTCTACGACAAGCTCGAGAACGTTCTTGAGAGTCAGAAAAGTGCTTATAAGGTAAATGTTGCCCTCGGGTACGATCTTGTTAGCAAAACCGATGATTCAGACACGAGATACTTCCACCCAAATCTCAGCAATACCTCTGTATTCGACAAACCTGTTGCCATCAACAGCAGGAGCGACATTCGTAAGGTTATTTCTGAGATTCGATCTATGGAGATGGCTGACAAGCTGAACTACCCCAGCTCTGGGTATCAGCTCAAGGCTATCACTGGGTTCAAGATTTTTCTATATCATCGCGAGCACGCCTTGGGAGATAGTGAAGTAGTTATCCCGAAGATTATTCGAGATAATAAAAGTGTTATTAACTTCCCTAAGACGAACAACAAATGTGTCTTTCACTGTATCGCTTTCCACAAGCATAATGATCCCAAAAAGGATCCACGGAAGATTCAGTCGTTGGTGAAGCAGGCTTTCCAACAATACTGTGCATTCAAGGATATTACCTACACCCTCGGTCTGTATCGAAGCTTCAAGCCTATTGATATTCTACAGTTTGACGAGCTTGAGGAGTGCTTCAAACTAAGTATCAATGTCTATACTATGGATATTGACTCTGGAAAGGTTGACTGCATTCGTCGATCCGACATGGACTACGATTCGATCAACATCCTTTCGCACGATAATCATGCTCAATACATTAAGAACCTGGACGTGCTTCAGCGTAAATATCAGTGTGCGAAGTGTGATATGATCTTTGTTAGTTCTGAGAAGCTTAAGAACCATACCAAAAATAAGTGTGAGCTTGTCAATGTCGAATCATTCCCAGCTACCCCAACGATTTATCGCCCTGCTCAGAATACCATTGGCTCCCTACTCACGAAGTATTCTATCAAGGGTACTGACCAGTACATTGATCACTTCATCGTCTACGACTTTGAGGCTATTCTCAAGCCTACGGCTACTAAGCACGGGGAAAATACTGTCTTCACAAGCGAGCACATTCCGGTGTCGGTGTCAGTAGCCGATAGCTTAACGGAGGAGGTTCGTTGCTTCGTGAACGATGATCCAAAGGCTTTGCTAAAGGATATGTTCAACTACATCAGCGCTATTGGTGAAAATATCCAAAGATACAATGTCGATAAGTATAAGTCGCTTCTGCAAAAAATCATCAATGCCCACGGTCTGACAGGTATGGAAGTTCCAGGCGTCAATCTTGGTAAGACCTACAAGATGTCTGATGTCGAGGGTTGGATCCAACAAGGAAAGTATGCCAGTTTCTTTGACTTTCATAGCAGTCTAGGCTTTGGTAAGCTAAGATCTGATTACGGGAAACTAAAACAGCAGATTGATCAGGTTCCAGTGTTCGGCTTCAATTCGGGTCGATACGATATCAACTTGATCAAGAGCGACTTATTCGCCGTCATTGGTACTGACAACATCAAATCTGTTATCAAGAACCCCAGCTACATGTGCATTGCTACATCGAACATGAAAATGCTCGATATTAGCAACTATGTACCGGCTGGTACCAGCTACGATAAGTATCTTACGACATATCTCGGTGGCTGCAAATGTGATGACAAAATTAGATGTGTCTGTGGTCTTGGCAAGGGTCTTTTCCCGTATGAGTATATCACCGCGTTCAATGTACTCAACCAGACTACTATTCCGCCTAAGTCAGCTTTTGACAGCAAGCTCCGTGGAACAAGCATCAGCGATGATGAATACGAGCGAGTGAAGTTCGTGTGGAAGTACTATGAGATGAAATCCATCAAGGACCTACTGGTCTGGTACAACAATCTCGATGTAGTCCCATTCATCAAGGCTATTAAAGCCCAGCGCGAGCTATTCATGCGTTTCGATCTGGACATGTTCGCTGATGGTGTGTCCTTACCAGGACTTAGTGAAAAAGTTATGTATCAGACCTGCTTTAACAGTCTCCGATATCCGGATAAGACAGCTGCTAACGCATTCCAATTTTCACCCCAGCGTATGGGTGGCTACAAGAGTCAGGATGCTAAGGCAAAGCGGGAATTTGGTATGACACTTGCTCACTTGAATACATTGCTGCAAAAGCAAAAGTATCTGTGTGGTTTATGCTACTGCCCGCTGACCGTCGATACTGCTTCAGCAGACCGTATCAACAACAAGCTTGGACACATCGATGGCAACGTATTGGTTAGCTGTATCAAGTGCAACACCGCCCGTAAGGACATGTCGCTCAAGGGATTCCGCTATAAGAAGTTGCTTGAGTTCAACTCGGACAGATTGGTGTATAGCATTGATAAGGAGGAAAAGGACATCTACGCTAAGATGAAGGCCAACATTGCTGGAGGTCCATCTATTATCTTTAATCGCTACGCTAAGCGCAACGAGACGAAGATTCGTGGAGGTAAGCTCTGTAAGAAAATTATCGGATACGATGCCAACGCTCTATACCTATGGGCACTTGGTAATGAGATGCCATGCGGACGATTGACTACGATCGAGGCTTATGACGGCATTGTCGAGGACATCGTTTCTAATAAAATTTTCGGCTTCCTCGAGTGTGATATTCGCACACCAGAGCACTTAAAAGACTACTTCTCAGAGATGACCCCAATCTTCAAGAACACGCTAATCGATTGTGCTGATGAGAGTGTCATTGGTCATCACATGTACAAGTACAACGAGGCACGTAAGCAAAGCCGAGCAAAACCAGCTCGTAAGCTGATAGGTAGCTACTTTGGTGAAAAGATTCTCATATACGCACCTTTGCTGAAGTGGTATCTCTCTCATGGTTTGGAGATCACCACGACTTACAGCTTCATAAAAGCGAGCTCCCATAAGGCTTTTGCTCCATTTATGGAGGCTGTATCAAACGCCCGGCGAGAGGGTGATGTTGATAAGTCTAAGGCTATGATTGCCGAGATGATGAAACTGGTAGGCAACAGTGCTTTTGGTCGATCTGGAATGGACATGAGCAAGCATAAAGAGGTCAAGTATGAGTCGAGCGACAAAGCTATTAAGAACAAGATCGAACACTTTACTTTCCATGGGTTGGAAGAGCTTAATGATGCGTGTGAAATCACCATGAAGAAACGCCGCCTTAATAACAAGAACCCAATCCATTTATCGATTGCTATCTATCAGCTTGCTAAGCTACGTATGCTACAGTTCTACTACGACTGCATAGATTTCTACTTCAACCGCTCTGACTTCCAGTATCAGGAGATGGACACTGATTCGGCTTATATCGCTTTCAGCTGTGATAATCCATTTCAAGACTGTATCAAGCCTGACCTACGAACCCACTTCAAGGAGCATAAATACGATTGGTTCCCACGCGACTACAACACTGAGGTAGCTAAGTTTGATCGCCGTACGCCTGGTTTGTTCAAAGATGAATGGTCAGGTGATGCTATGGTCTCACTATCGAGTAAGAACTATATTTGCTACCTACCTGATGAGACATACAAAGTAAAGGTTTCAGCGAAGGGTATTCAACAGGGAAGTGGTCGAAACAATGGTGTTCTTAATCCTGATGGGTTTGAGACTGTCGTACGGGATCGCATCACGCTACAAGGTACAAACAAGGGGTTCAGACTATCGAAAGAAACCAAGTCTATCATCACCTATACTCAAACCAAAACAGCGCTTAACTACTATTATGACAAACGTCGAGTACTTGATGATGGTATCACGACTGAACCACTTGATATTTAAGCAGCTAACCACTGGGGATTTTTTTAAATGTAAATATAGATCATGGACGCGCTATTAAAGAAACTCTACTATGACCCAAAAACCGGTTTTATTGGAGCTCAAGCTCTGTATCAGAAGGCAAAGGAGTTAAATCCTAAGATAACTTTCAAAATTGTAAAGGATTGGTATGCGAGTCAGACTGATATTCAACGATATCAAGAGCAAAAGAAGAGATTCAATGGCTTCAAAATAGCTTCGCATAACCCCAACTCTTGGCAAATTGATCTTGCGTTTTGGGAAAAGCGACCAATTTTGACTGCTATCAATATCAACTCGAGGTTGGGCTTTGCGAAGGTCTTATCGAACAAGACAGCAGCAACTGTGTTAGCAGCGCTTAAAGCGTTTGTTCGACTCCATAAAGTGGATATCATTACAAGCGATAATGGTAGCGAGTTCATGAACTCGCAGGCTCAAGAGTTCTTCAAAACCAAGAAAATTGAGCACTACAACAACGAGCCCGGTGATCACGGAACCATGGGTAAAATCGAACGATTCAACAGAACGCTGAAGCAGAGACTAACTAAAATGTCCCCCAAGAGAATTTCGCAAAAGCTTATCACTGACGTTATCGAAAACTACAATACCACGTTTCATCGTTCGATTGGTATGACCCCAAATGATGCAAAAGGCAAAGTAATGGATGCAGATCTGAGTCATAATCAGGTGGAAGCCGAAAGAATTGAGAAGGAGTTTGACGTCGGATCAAGCGTATTATACCGTCTCAAAAAGCAGGCATTTGATAAAGAAGCTGCTCGATGGAGCAAAGCAGTCTATAAAATCGTTGGAATTGATGGCTACCGAGTCCAAATCCGTTCAAGAAATGGGCATACCCTCTACAAGGCGCCAAACGATCTTAAAATGGTTAAAACAGAGACTACATATGCTACTATTAATCGAGGCGACATTCTTGAGGCGGAGAAGATCTTGGATCACAAGACGACACGGTCTGGGAAGTACAAATATCTGATCAAATGGCTTGGTAATGAGCCTGACTCCTGGGAGCCATTCTCAAATCTCCGTTTAATTAATAAAAATAGACCATCTGAGTTAGAGAAGGAATATTTTGGGGCTAAAGAAATTCCTTTCTGAAGCAACCACACCAGTCGTGGCTATCGAACTGAAGGCCACACATGTTCTTTTTTTAGTCGACAAGAGATCAGCTCTTGAGACGGAGTATTGGGCGCTAAAAAAAATGAGACGTGATTAGCTTTAAAATTTAATTGAAAGAGACATCCTCTGTAAGCTTTTTGACTCAAGTATATTATCCAATCTATTTTTCCGAGATTTTTGGGAAATATCTGACTTAATACATAGCAATACGATAGTAATGTGCCCAAGTTGTGTAGAGAAAGAACGTGAGCTCACTCAACTCCGGCGTAAGCTTTGGATCATTCGGGAGGTGAGTCGAATCAAGAATGAGTTGCTAAATCTTGATGCATGCGCGAATTTCCGCAAAACAGTAGTCAATCGAAAGTATCGACATGAGTTGGAAGCAATTTTTGGAGTTCCATTCCATTGCATTAAGGATCGTTATCTAAATCTTCTAAATGAGCGGAATAGTATCTGTCATAACTATCAACCATTTAGACATGACTCAGTTATGCCGAGTTTGTGGTAAGGGTATTTAACACTACTCATTTTTTTATGGTTCGTTTGATATAGCAATAAAATGTTTCCTTCGTTCACATCCCTCGCTCAGAGAGAGCAAAAACGTCAGGAGCTCCTTGAAAGAACTCAGCGCCGCGTTCGACAATCCAACACTAAGCGTCAGATGTATGCAGGAACGTCATGGGCAAGTGATATCACGAATGGGATTACTACAGTCCCTAAGAAATCAACAGAATCAACTCAGACCGACTCATCCGAGTCTGCTGAGTCATTAAAAAAAACACTGATTGATGGATACTCCCAAACAAACCCTGAGGTCTCAACTCCAAATGTTCGACCTGTGATGATCGATGTTGGAGTAGATAGCGGCGTGCAGATGGTAAATAGCTCAAACAATACTGATCGTGTTAACCAAACTGATAGAAATATTCAAGCGAGACCTCAAACATCTGATGTTGGTATCGATAACACACAGCAAACAGCTGATGTTGGAATCGACAATACTCCAAGAATGTTAGATGCTGAAACAAACATGAAAAACCTGGATACCGAAGATCAAGTGGAGGCGCGATCATGGGTTAAGAATTTGTTTAACGCCAATCCTAATTGGGTAGCGCTTCGAATTAAGCCAATTAAGCGTAAAACTGGTAAGGATGACAATAGATACTTTCTTGGTGAAAAGGGGTCATTAATTGCAGTCAAAACGGGTAGAAAGGGTAAGACTTATCAATCGATTGACTGGGTGGCCACAGAGGAGAAGATTAGGGACATCTGGTATGATGGCGAAAGTAAATCAATCGATGAGAGCAGTTATATGAGACTTGAAGACCCTCTTTATCACGTTTCACTAACGCGAAAACGAAAAATCGCCGATCCAAGTGAAGGTGATGATGCATTCCGTTCAAGGCAACGTCTTGAAGATAGTTTTGAGTTGGACACATCGACTTCAACCTCATTAGATCAAGTTGATAGTAAGAATCGATTGCTTTGGTCTATTTTCAAGAATAAGGCAGTGCTTGTGTCGGCTGGTTTGAAAAAGAAAATCATTCCTATCCTCAAGAGCATGGGTAAAACATCTCAGATGGATAGAACTGGATACGTGTGGATTGATGGTTCATCAATTAGTGTATTTGGTATTGATAGTGAGAGAGTCAAGCCAGCGATTACTAAACAAGTCGATTGGAGATCAACATTCCAAGAATTTATCGATTTAGTGAAAGATCGTGACGATATCGATCTATTTACTAACGAAGACACCACCAAACTTGCAAAGGCCTTTGAGCCACGCGATGGTGAGGCTCGGCATGGAATTAAGATTGGAATTGATGAAGATATGAATAGTTCTCTAACTAATGCTGATAACGATGCGAAGAAGATTCTCATGGACTACTACAGCAAAATAGCATCTGAAGGAGTTCGAATTCCCTTTAGACTGAAACCAATAGTAGATACCAAAAGTGGTGTGAAAGCTAATCAAAATTACTACTTTAGTGAGCCTACCGCAGCAAAACCATTTTACATTAGAAACCACGAGAACAAAGCGGTTTCTGGCAAGGTTTTCAACGATCTTATGAAAACCATTAGATGGATGGATACTTTCAATAGCCTGATGACCGGGTTTGAAGACATAGAGCGATACGTTTATGAGAATGATGATCCAGCATTGAAAAAAAATCTCGAAGCTAATCTTCAGCTATTGAATCGAGCGATCCTCGACAATACAAAATCGACAGATACATCAGCTCGAATCAAATCCTCAGAGGGTACTCAATATCGCGATGACACTTTGCAAAAACTCCACGATGAGTCAGAAGCCGCATTCCTAAAGTATGGCGAAGCTCAGAGGAAATACGATGAGGCGAAGCGAACAGTAAAGGGTAATAACTCAAAATCCGCAAGATCAGCGTTGAAGGCGGCAACCGCTGCCATGAAAGCGACCAAGGCTGTCTATCAAATCAAGGCTAAAAGCTACTCCGATGCTAAAAACTACACCGAGGTTGATCAATTCAGTGATAGACAAGACGAGCGCACGGTTCGCCAAACTATGAATAACATGGTTGATCAGGTAAGGACGACAGGCGTGGGGTCAGGGGTTAAAAGGAAGCTTCAGGGTCGTGGGTTAAGAGGTGCTGGTGTTGCCCCGCTTGAAGGAGTTGTCCGTCGCGGGAGAACATACAACCTCAATGAGATCCAAGGTTTAGCCACCCCATCAGCATACATCTATCGTCAGCTCGGTTCGAAGTACATTCGG
Organism: Phytophthora quercina; assembly: GCA_014706105.1. Classification (NCBI taxonomy): domain Eukaryota; phylum Oomycota; class Peronosporomycetes; order Peronosporales; family Peronosporaceae; genus Phytophthora; species Phytophthora quercina. The sequence goes on along the minus strand of JACBOW010000019.1, from coordinate 543,473 downwards.
ATCCCCGACCTTGACAACAAAACTCTGGTCATTGTTCAGCCGAATCGACGCAAGTGCGGACCAAAGCGCGTAATCAGTGATCCGCTACAGTCAATGATTCGAACTCTCGCCTTCAAGCAGCATATCGATCAGGCAGAGTACGACAAGCTCAGTATCGATGATAAAAAGTTTTTCAAGGAGATTCTCGCGATTACTCATCTTCAGTACAATTTCCATGATCGGGTTGAGGATCCGTTAGAAGCTCTAAAAGCTGAATATGATAAGCTAAAAGGTGAGCTCGAACTCGGTAATGATAATCTTTCAATCATTAAGCAACTTAAATCGCTTAGTGTGGATATGTACAGCAATCGAATGATTGATGATAAAGAGTTCAAGGAAATTATCACGCGACTACTATAGAAACATGTTCTTTTTCAACCCCCGAATTATTTCCAGCTCAGCTGGTAGCTATGGAGACAACGCTGATCTCAACGTAGCCGAGCTAAAAGCTATCATGAAAAATCTTATCATTCATGACCGCCCACAGAAGACTCAGGCAGCTGTTTGGGCTACTGACCTTGATAAGTCCATAAGGAAGGTTGATGCATCGACTCAGACAGAAGGAGGAAGAGTATGGGCTTACACAAGTAAGAAAAAAAATAAAACTGTGAAGACCTTTGCTATTTAACGTCAGTTCTTTAAAGAGAAATTCCTTCTCTTACAAGGCGATTCTTGTATCCCTTGTAAATCTCTATTTTTTTCTGATTCACTGATATTTCAATGATAGCTGACTCTCCTTTATCATTTTTCGTAGGTAGGAAAACGCTATCTCCCAGAACCACAATTTGATCGGCCCGCAGAAGTGTTGATTCAACGATTTGACCTGGTTCATCAGTTGTTAAATTAGTTTTTAGCTCTTTGCTTGGTCCGCAACCCATGGTTATTAGAACTCTGGTCTATACATTACCAAAGAAAAGTTTTTGAGAACCAAGAAGCGGTGTATGGTTTCGAAGTATCGATAGGTCCATGTCTCCTATAAAATCGCTGTTTTCGTTCAATATTACCATGGTCGTACTTACTGAATGCTCTCAATGGCGTGATGTCTCGATACTGTTGATAAGGTTCACCATTCCGCTTAATACCACCAAAGATACAACTCGACCATCATCAAACACAGCATCATATTTCTTGTCTTTTCTCTTCGAAATACGAAATGTGAATGGCATGGTCTATATTAGAGATGATACCTTTGCTTCCAATTCCTCAATTCGATCCAAGAGATGTTGAATCATTTTCATATTGTATGCTGCAATTCGACTGTAATCAACGTTAAGTTGTGTTTTGGCAGGTTCAAACGATGGGTCTTCGCCTTCCTGAATATCATCGCGATAGAAAACACTGATTAAATCGGTTAGGTGGGCTGAGACAAGGTCTTGAGCTATGAGGCCCACCTCTTGACCAGGTCTATTTTCCGATTCGATCCAGTCATACAAAACTACATCACAATTATCGTAGAGTCGTTTGATGCGTTCGAGCGGACACGATTGAATGTTCCTCTTCAATCTGCGGTCGCTCGTCATCGCCATGGCTGTACAGGCAATGTATCCTCCGAATATACCCGCTACTGAATATGTGATCGGGCCAAGAGCGGATTCTGTAGCTCCACTATCAGTTCTGAGGCGATACACTGTCGTTCCGCCTGCTCCAAATACAAAGCTGTTGCTGCCAGGGACGTGCAGCGGAGCTGAAGGACTTGTAGTACCAAGACCAAGACGACCTGTGGTAGTTAGAATCATCGACGTCGAGTTATTGACCCCAAATCTGAGGTCGTTGTTTGTGATGTTCCCGATCCATGACGCGTTCGCTGTGGTTGATCGATTGCCATTATGGACTTGGATCTGGAATTGAACAGGAGTCGTATTCGACCCGGTTAGAGTCATCATTCGTGTGTAAGAACCATCAAGAAAGTCCAATCCACTACCAGTGATCGAGAAATATTCATTCGTTGCTGTAGAGTTGATCCCAAGCTCTGTCAGCGATCCTACTGTTGTTATAGCTGATTGGTTTCCATACGCTAAAAACCCATTGATAACGCCGGAGCAGCTGATATCCCCACTCGTTGACAGATTATTGAGCGAGAGGGAAGTCGGAATAGATGTTAAAAAGCTTGATAGGTCATAATACGTCGAGCCCTGGCGCAAGTTCGTGCAGGTCAGAGTAGTAGCCGTTACCGAACTTAGGCCTCCGATATTCGAGCTTGAGTCGCATAATAGGAATTTATTTGGCGTTGCGGTACCAAAACTAACTCCGTTTATGTATTCAAGAAGGCCCAAATCGTATATAGTCCCGTTCTGGCGATATTCTCGACAATCGATGTAGCTTGAAGTGCCTGTTATCGATATCGAGCGCGATGATCCACTGAACGATAAATTTCCACCGATCGTAAGACCTGATAAAGAGCCGAGAGACGTTATATTGGGTTGGGATCCGGTTTGTAGCGTTCCAGTAATAGTAGAAGCTCCAAAGCTATTAATTCCGCTGATATTGCCGGACGAATCGAGAATCAAAGTTTTGCTGTACGAAGCAGTTCCCGCTATTACTCCGCTAAGGTAGCCCATCCTGTAATCATCCTTGCTCAAATATAGTGTCTGCGCATAATCGTATGTTAGATAACCACTCGAGTCTAACGAAAGATAGAATGAAGGATTATAAATGGATGATTGAAATGTAGGCTGTGGATATGAAAAACCGGAACTCATTTTGTTTAATCCTATATAGATCAAACGATTTTAGTCATGAGTGCTATTCCTGACTTCGGGGCTTCGATTCCGAAAAAATTCAAGTCTGCTTCGATGGGTGATATCCCCGCATTGGATATGAAAGCTTTGTTTAGAATGGTTGTGCTCGGTCCAAGCTTTTCAGGGAAGAACAATCTTTGTATGTTTATTCTCAAGCATTCTCCTCACGTATTTGCTCATCTAACTATCATTGCTCGTAATCCCCATCAGGAGCTTTATGAGTATCTCCGGGAAAAGTTGGAAGGATTCATCACATTTGCTGACCCAGATAGCCCTCCTAAAGTAGATCAGGTGCGTCATACTCCATTAAGCTCTAACAAACCGGAGCTTGTTATCATCGATGACTATAGCAATGATAAACTACTTCAGAAGAATATCTTCTCTCATTACTATACACGTGGGCGACACTTTAAACTCTCAACCATATTCCTAAGCCACAGCTACTTTGCCACTGATAAGATGATTCGGTTGAATTCAGAGTACGTAGCGATTCTAAAAGCGAATTCGAAGCGTGATTTACAGATGGTTGTAAAGGATTTTAACATCAAAGGCGTTGATGAACGATCAATCGTCTATTACTACAATAAAGCCACGGAGCGCAAAGGACAGATGCTGTTCGTGGATTCAGTCAAAGGTCAAATCAGATATAACTTCGATAGGCCGATCGATATTGAGCAATAATTTGAAAATATTTTGAGTGAATCAATATACATAAATCATGTGCGCTTCGTTTGTTAAACTCGATTCCACTAACCTCGTTCAAGACGGATACAACAGCACATGGAAATACAGCTTCCCTGGTAGTGCTGCCGATTTTAAGGATGTAGCATGTGCAGTTCAATCGATTTCGATGTATAACTCTGAATACAACATTGACGCCGCTCAATTCTGGAACAATTCCTTTAAAATTGAAGTTCCGACAGCTGGAACCACATCCACTGTATCTGTTAGCTTGCCTGATGGGCTTTACAGTTATACTGATATAACTCGAAGCATCCAGACAGCTCTCGTAAATGCTGGAGCGTATTTAATTAATCCATCGGGTGAGAACGTTTTCTATATTCAACTAACGGAAAACAGTGTGTATTATGCTGCTCAATTCGATTTTAGCGCTACTCCAACGACACTTCCTACGGCTGGTGGCACTTGGACACGACCGGCAAGTGGTCTTTATTCGTCAGGCGGTACTGGTTTGCCAACAACAACGCGTGTCCCTCGCATCATCATCGATAATGCCGCTTTTGGTAAAGTAGTAGGATTGACTACTGGTACGTATCCTTCAGCGCCTGCAACGGTTTCAAGTGCTCAGCTCAGTAATACAATTCCTCAGATCCATCCTACATCTTCTTACATCGTTCGTTGTGATCTAATTAAGAACGAGTATGTAGCCTCTGGTGATATTCTTAGTGCGTTTGATCGTGGTGATGCTCAGGTAGGTCAATTAATCAGCTATAAGCCAAGTCAATATGCCTGGATGAACTGTCATAATGGAGCGCGCACATCAATCACGATCTCAATCTTTAATCAGAATGACACAAAGGTTAAGTTCCGCGACACTTCAGTGAGCATTATGCTTCTGCTTCGTCCAAAAAAAAAAATAATCGAATGACTAATTTTTTTTATCCAACTCTCACAACCGAAAACTTCCCCCTCGCCGTTTAGCACGCAAAGCGGCCATTTTAGCCTTCATTTCAGGACTGCCTTTAGCTGGTTTCTTAGAAACTCCCACACCATAACGTCTCTTTACCTCACCTCGCACTGACTTGATTAGAGTTTCATGTTCCGGTTTGCTTGCTTTTGATAGTAGAAACTTCTCACCTGCATCGACTGCATCAGTTAGAACCCCCTTACGTTTAGCATACCCGAGAGCATTTTTTGCCGCCTTCTTAACATCCGCTATAGATACACGTCCTCCCTCTTTCTCTATATCACTGTCAGAGTCGTATAAACCAACTCCGGTCAATGACTTAATAGCTGCTCTCGCTGGGATTGCTGCTTGAGGGGCCCCAAACGCTGACGCAAGAGCCGGAACCGCCGCGTCTAATCCCTTTGAAAGCAATCCGCTGTCTTTTACAAATTTGAATGCTGTCGATAACCCAGATTTGATTTTACTCCAAATGGATCCCCCTTGGAGCTTCTTGTATCCTTTCTTGATCTCATGACGTGTGATATCAAGTCTAACACCACGACCTGCCTTGCGAGCCTTTAGTGCTTTCTCATACGAAGCTGGGTGGAGATGGATAACAGAGCCTGAACCCTTGAGTTGGTTTGCAGTAAGACTTAGCTTACCTGTCTTGAGAGCTTTGGTCAGCTTGGCGGCTGGAACATCGCTGGAAATCGTCAATTCGCGATACATTATTGCTATATTCCCTAAAACATATTTAATACAGAATTGACAAATTCAGATCTTTCATGTTCTTAAATACATCAGGTCTGTTGTGCTGCTTGGAATATAACCAAAGCATACAGAAGGGTCCGCAATAGTCGCCATACGTACCTTGATATTGGTTGGTATTATATCGCCCGACTCCATACTTCGTAGGTGCCGCTTCTCCCATGCTATCAAAATATTCGCCATTGTGAACAGCTGTCCAGTGTCCTACATCCATATTAGGTTGTCGTAGCAAAATCAGATATGATCCATTCTTCGGAAGCGGCTGAGTGATCTCACTTGACTAGAATATATTATCGAGCTGAACCCCCATCTTCTCAGCGAGTTCAATAAGATCGTGATCACTGGTAATTGGCTTAACAAGGCTGTTCATAATAATTAATTTAACAAAACTATATTGATCGAGATATAGATTCAACGATGTCTGAAACACAACTTTCCGACCAATACCTTTACCAGAGCTCGCTCAAGAGTGATCCGGAGATTAAGGTCTCCTCTGGCAAGCGCGTGCCTTTTGTTATCGATCTTAACCAAGGTTCGTACCAAAACGGTATTATCACTATCGACGCTACGTCCCAGCTTAATGGTAGTGAAGGATTTGCCTGCCTCCGCGATGCTTACATTATGCTACCATACAAGGTTTCGATGAAGAACACGCACGCTACAAATGTACAGAATGCAGCCAACCGATTTTGTGTTGGTCTCAAGTGTGGCAACTTTAACGTCATCGATTCGATGTCGCTTGAACTCAATGGTAAAACCATTGTCTCGATGGCAGACTACAAGCTGTTTTGGAACAATATCCGTGCTCAGACCGGGTACAGCCCTCAGTATGTTGAGAAGCATGGTGCTGAATCGTTTCTATACCCGGATGCTGCTCAATCAACCAAGTACAGTAGTGCAACCGCTACTACCGGAGACGGGTATTCGAATAACACAGCAATCTCTACTACCTTCACCGCCGGTACTATTTCTGCTACGGCATCGGTAGCAAATGATGGTTTTACTAAGCGTCTTCTCTCTAACCCTCCAAATGCTGGAGCTGACTCATCTACGTCGTGGCCGTCTACTGGTGCTGCATCTGCCACGACTACCATTGCTAATCAACTTGGTCGCGGTGCGTTCGTAGCTGGCGCTGGTTCACCTGGTGCTATTATGGGGACGTGGAACTATATGCTTAAGATTAAGCTTACTGATTTACATCCGATTTTCAAGGAGCTTGACTTGATGGCTAATCCACAAATTCGTCTTCGTTTCCGCGTTAACCAGGGCACTTCAGCTATTGATGTTGATGCATCGAGAAATATGACGCTAACGGGAACAACATTATCGAGTGGCAATGTATGTCCAGTAATGGTTGCTTCTGCGACCAGTCCAAACCCAATGTACAATGCTCTTAGTGTCGCTGGTTCGATTGCAGTTGCTTGGGGTGCTGTGGTTAACTCGCTTGAGCCTACAATTGATGGAACCTACATGCCTTTCACGACTTCTCGACTGTATGTTCCTTTCGTTCATTTGGAGAACCCTCAGGCTATCATCTCTAAGCCCGTAAAGAAGGTTCGATACAACGATTGCTATGCCCAATGGTTCTACCAGCGCGCTGGTATAGGTAAGCAGTCGACTCAGCTTAATGCTGCATTTGATCTTCAGCTTTCGGCTTCTGTCAAGAATGCTAAGTATGTTATCCTCCTTCCTTTTGCCGAACAGACCGGTAGTTTTGCTTCTGCTGCTGTCCAAGAGTTTCAGAGTCCTTTCGATTCGGCTCCTTGGACTCTTCACCCTGGTTCGAGCATTCGCAACTTCAACGTCCGCATTGGTTCGCAACAGACCTTCGACATCAGCCATGACTATGACTTCCACCACTTTACCAACGAGATCGCTAAGATTGCTTCGATTAACGGTGATCTAACTCCCGAGCTGGTGAATGGTCTTCTTGACTATCAGACGTGGTCTCTAACTAACCGCGTCCTTATCGCTGACGTTAGCCGCCTGACGGAGCGTGATGTACCTCAGGCTATTCAGGTTCAGGGTGTCAACGCTGGTTGCCAGGGAACAAACATGCTTGTTTTGGTTGTGTCCGAACAAGAACTAACGCTGGATCGCTTAACCGGGGAGATTTTAGAGTACTCTACAGCGTAAGAAAAAAAACTGAGTATCCTAATGGTGATCAGCTAACCATTTGAGATGTGCTTCTGATTAAAAAAATATTCTTTTACTTAATCTGTAAAGCTTCGACAAGCTTAGAGCATTTCTCAATTACGAATGGATTCTTACGGAGCCAATCGATATAATTAGAGTCGATGCGACTAATTTGCTTCAGCGTCTTCCCCTTGTACTTGCCCCAACTCATCATATACGAATTATCATTGCTAAGAAACTTGGAGTGAAGGAAAATCTTGATATCCTCAGTAATATTGAGACTTGGTTGGTTGTGCATCCAGCGACAATAACCAGGATCGGAAGTGAATACTTCTTCGATCGGCGTGCCCTTGTATTTTCCAAAAGTTAGTTCGTTCGACATGTTATCAGCTATGTGTATCTATATACATAGGGTATTAACTTTTTTTTGAGAAAAATAAATTAATTCTGAAATTCAGACGAAACCAACTGTTGTTAGATCTCAGTGGTCGAGCTGATCTGAAACCACCCTAAGATCGAAAAGACGTAGCTTTCGCTCTCAGGTGGTCGAGAGGTTGCGTCGTCGAAATGGCAGCTGGTCTGAAAGAAGGTTCCAGGAATGTTCTTGGTGGTAAATTACGGTAAGGAAAAAAACTGCCGGCGTAATGTTCCATGTCATACTACTCACGTCGGGGACTGGGACTTCGATGGTGCTCACTGGGGTTATGAAGATCACGTTTTTGAAGACATCAACGAGCAGCAAACTGAATACACTTTCTAATGGACTACATCGAATGCGAGCCACGAGCGCGGACTACCCCAAGTAACTGCATGGAAATCATCTCGTAGCTCATCATCTAGCTTTTCAGTAGCAACAGGATTTTTTAACTTATTAACAATTTTGCATTACAGATCATTGGTTGAATAAGATGCATGCATCTTATTATTGGATGCACATAGGATGCATCCGCCACTGGTTGGATGCGTGCATCGAACCATCGCTAGTTGCTGCGGTAGGCTTGTACCACTTGTGAGTGGATTTCTAACGATTTTGGTGTCTTCAGACGATCAGGAAAGGTTCATGTTGACGAGGTGGAGAGGTGATGAAGACGCGAGTCACACAAACTGAAGCTGTTATTTTTGTTGCCATGTTAACGTTTCGTAGTTTTGGCGGCAAATTCTCATGAATGCTGGTCAAAGGCGTGCTATTGCTACTCTGTCTGCTTCGTACGAGGATGCGAAGCTTGCTCCCGTTTCGATGCCCGCTGTCTTGTCTTCGCCCGGCATCCACTGACCAGCGGATGCCACGCAGAATAAATGAGGTGGGCCACATAGGCGGCGAAAGAAATGGTCTTCTACGCGCGGTGCCGGTTCTTGCCGTCGTTCTGACCTTGGTCTTGGTTCTGGACTTGGTCCTGCTTTCCATCGTCTGGGCATGGAGTCTCTGTTGGGGGTGCTGTGGTCTCAGGAAAAGGAGTCTCCGTTGGCGGTGCTGTGGTCTCAGGAAAAGGAGTCTCCGTTGGCGGTGCTGTCGTTTCAGGACAAGGAGTCTCCGTTGCCGGTGCAGTCGTTTCGGGACAAGGAGTCTCTGTTGGGGGTGCTGTGGTCTCAGGACAAGGAGTCTCCGTTGGAGGTGCTGTCGTGTCGGGACAAGGAGTCTCTGTTGGCGGTGCTGTCGTTTCCGGACAAGGAGTCTCCGTTTCCGGTGCAGACGTTTCGGGACAAGGAGTCTCTGTTGGTGGTGCTGTGGTCTCAGGACAAGGGGTCTCCGTTGGCGGTGCAGTCGATTCGGGACAAGGAGTCTCTGTTGGGGGTGCTGTGGTCTCAGGACAAGGAGTCTCCGTTGGAGGTGCTGTCGTGTCGGGACAAGGAGTCTCTGTTGGCGGTGCTGTCGTTTCCGGACAAGGAGTCTCCGTTTCCGGTGCAGACGTTTCGGGACAAGGAGTCTCTGTTGGTGGTGCTGTGGTCTCAGGACAAGGGGTCTCCGTTGGCGGTGCAGTCGATTCGGGACAAGGAGTCTCTGTTGGGGGTGCTGTGGTCTCAGGACAAGGAGTCTCCGTTGGTGGTGCTGTCGTGTCGGGACAAGGAGTCTCTGTTGGCGGTGCTGTCGTTTCCGGACAAGGAGTCTCCGTTTCCGGTGCAGACGTTTCGGGACAAGGAGTCTCTGTTGGTGGTGCTGTGGTCTCAGGACAAGGGGTCTCCGTTGGCGGTGCAGTCGATTCGGGACAAGGAGTCTCTGTTGGGGGTGCTGTGGTCTCAGGAAAAGGAGTCTCCGTTGGCGGTGCTGTGGTCTCAGGAAAAGGAGTCTCCGTTGGCGGTGCTGTCGTTTCAGGACAAGGAGTCTCCGTTGCCGGTGCAGAAGTTTCGGGACAAGGAGTCTCTGTTGGTGGTGCTGTGGTCTCAGGACAAGGGGTCTCCGTTGGCGGTGCAGTCGATTCGGGACAAGGAGTCTCTGTTGGTGGTGCTGTGGTCTCAGGACAAGGGGTCTCCGTTGGCGGTGCAGTCGATTCGGGACAAGGAGTCTCTGTTGGGGGTGCTGTGGTCTCAGGACAAGGAGTCTCCGTTGGAGGTGCTGTCGTGTCGGGACAAGGAGTCTCTGTTGGCGGTGCTGTCGTTTCCGGACAAGGAGTCTCCGTTTCCGGTGCAGTCGATTCGGGACAAGGAGTCTCTGTTGGCGGTGCTGTGGTCTCAGGACAAGGAGTCTCTGTTGCCGGTGCTGTGGTCTCAGGACATGGAGTCTCCCTTGGCGGTGCGTTTGTCTCCGGGCAAGGCGTGGTCGGCGCTGGTGGTGGTCCTCCGGGGCAGGGTGTGGTTGGGGCCGGAGTCTTGTCTTCTAGACAAGGAGTAGTAGGAGCTGGCGTGGGCATCTCTCCTTCAGGACACGGAGTCGTTGGTGCCGGTGTCGATTCTCCTTTCGTCGGAGCTGGTGTGGGTGCCTCACCTTCTTCCTCCTTGGTTGGAGCTGGTATAGGTTTCTCTCCTTCACGACAGGGTGTTGTCGGGGCTGGCGTTGATTGCTCCCCCTTAGTAGGGGCTGGAGTTGATTCTTCCTCCTTGGTTGGTGCCGGGGTCGGCGTATCGTCCGGGGGCATTGGGAGGTTAGTACCCGGGCACGGTGTGGTCGGTGCTGGGGTGGGGTAGTTGTCCTGGCCGCCCTTAGTGGCAGCAGGGGTGACCTCGGGTGTACTGCCCTTGGTAGCGGCAGGAGTCACCTCGGGTGTCCCGTACGTCGTCGGACATGGCGTGGCCGTAGACCCGGAGACTGACGGGAAGACGCAGCCCCAGGTGTCTCCGAGCACGATGGCGCACTCGGCGTCCTCCTTGGCCGTGCACTGCTTGCCATCGAAGGAAAAGAGGTACGGGTGGCAGTCCGCCGTGGCCACGTCGCCCTTCAATGGACACGCGGTTCCGGCCGGAGCTTTGCCGGCGCCGGAGCAGATCGCGCCACGGGACGACGGGATGGTGTAGGTGGCGTCGTACTGCACCGACACGGGCAGGTCGGCGGCTGCAAAACCGGCCGAGTAAAGTGCAGTGAGCACCGCCGCGAGTTGGAGGCGAGCCATGGTCCGTGAAAAAGTCAACGGGGTCGAAGCTTGAAGGTCGAAGCTTGATTTCAAGGAAAAGGGTCAAGTGCTCGGAAGCGAGCAAATTGAAAACTGAGTGAGGAGGGCAGCAATGGAGCTTTTTGGTGGGTGGGATATGTGAGACCTTGCAGTTCGTGGATAGCAACCCACCCAGTGGGTGACTCACAGCCGGTGGCGACAGCAGTGGCTGGTCATCGCTTTCCGTGTTGCATGAATGATTTTTGCTGCTAATTCGTCTATGGTAGCACGATTCGCAACTTTTGTTTCTGGGGCTGGCGTCCTGGTGAGAAACATCTGATGGACCGTAAATTGGCGCATTTGACTTGGATCTAGTAAGGAGGCAATTGAAAGGGCATCGAGCTTTGGTGATTGAAGTTGCCAAGCGGCAGAAGGCTGGTAAATGGATGCAAGCCGTGTATTTACTGCAAGCGGCGCTGTTGTCACGCGGACGTGGAGATCTTGACATGGCACGCTGTCGGTCACTCCGGAATCCGGACCGGATACTACATGTAGTCACGCGGAGGATTCGGGCGTGCAGTACGACAATCTCTGCCAACTTTATGGCGCGGAACTAGGCGCGTGCAATGAGCTTTAAGGAAGCGTGCAATGAGACCTTCAGGGTGAACCCAATACGTGTAGGTTCAATAACCAGCACGTGGTGCAAACGTTTTGTGAGCGGAAGTGGCGAAGGCGAGGGATGCCTCTTCAAGAGGCGTTTGCGCTTCTTTCGAATAGCATGCTGCCAGTTGTCTCATTGCCACGCCGGCCAAGACTTTCGTATCGCTGTTGCGCCTTGCTTTGCGGACTAAGTCCACCATTGGCAAAGCGGCAATCTTTGTAATAACATGTATACGAGGCTCAATGATGCATCGCCAGAAAAAGATCTAGTGACTCGCAAGAAGTTGGTGGGATGCGCACATGTGGATGCAAGCTCCGTTAGGTAGGTAGGACCTTAGCTAGCTTAAAGCGGCAAAGCTAGTAGCTTTGCCGCTGATCAATCGAGGGCATCGTTTAAAAGGGTGATAAGTTCAATGATGAAGTAACGAAAGTTTCTTCCATCCTGTTGAGCGTTGATCGACTTCTTGTCCAAGATGTTACTCTCCGCAACACAGATATATGTCTTTGGCCGTCAGCACGGGCGACAACTTCGTACTCGCCAGGTCATTTCTGCCGCACATTTTTCAGAAGTGAGAGCACGACTTCTGGATGCGGTACACATGCTGATAAATGCCGTGCTCAATCTGCACCAGCTCGTCACGGATGCCGCTCTCCATGATGTGACCCTCATTCGACATCACGATCTTGCCGGCGTGGCGAGTCGTGCTCAGGCGGTGGTGGGCGATCACCGATGTCGCTATGTTTCGTCGTGGCCATCAAATTGTTTAGTGCGGGCTGCACGATCTTCTCACAGTGTGCGACTCACACTTGTTTATCCAATGCACTCGTAGTTTCATCCAGAACAAAAATGTCTAGATGACACGCGCAATAACAACGCCAACGCCTTGTACTGTCCCGGCAATGACATGATGAAGTTGTGTGCGTTCGACAGCTTGCAAGCATCAATGGCTTCCTCACGGGTAATGTTGTCACCACCTAAGGCGATGTTCTCACATATAGTAGCCCCTCGAAGTACCTTCGTAGTAAACAGCACAGGCTCCTAGGACATCACGTCGATCTTCAGCGTCTTCACTCGAGGTAAATTGTGCCACAGGTGGTCGCTCACCCACAGTACTCTTGCTGTCCACACCTTATTCCGGAAGTAAGATAGTAACCAAGAAAAGAGGCCGGCACCATGGACTTCTTCAGAATTTGGCGCAGCTACGCTCAAAGTGCTGAGGCCACTATCGATCCTGTAGTGTGTTGAAGTTTGGTTTAGCCCAAATACTATATTTTGGGCAGCCAATCAGAATGAAGAATTTCCTAAAATCGAACTTAACTGACTTTTGCCGCGCACGCAGGCAAGCAGAATTGAGCAAGCGCCTCGCTAGCGAGCCGCTACGCCAACCACTGTACGTTCAAATGTCAATGAGAGGGCAATTGGTCACCATTACACATGACGAGGGGGTCGGAAGAAGCCAGTGAGCTTATTAGCGTGCGGAGACGAGCTCGCTTTCCGTGTTTGAGCTTGGTCTTCAGTGCTACCAAGAACCGAAGGCGTCACCAGGACCAATTTAAACGCAAAGCGAAATTCCTGTTATTGTTTTGTGCAGTTAATAAATAATGAACTTACATTTTACCTTATTATGGACACTGGGATCCTGAGTGTCGTCTGCAGTCGACAACACCACGGACTCAGCTACTGCAAGGCCTTGAGTAAGGGTATGATCACCTTAAGCGGCATGGCGGTACCTCCCGCTGCTGAATGTTTTCTTGGCAGGCTTGAGAGTAGCGTGCTGTGCAGTGGAGTGGTTGCTCTTACGGAGGTAGGAGTTCTTCTTCTGAGTTGTCTCCGACTTGGACTTGTGCGCCGACTTTGGTTTCGACTTGTGTGCTGGCTTGGGCTTCGACGTAAGCCGGGTCGTGTGTGGAGCAACAAGTCGTCTTTTTAGTAGGCACCTTCGCAGTGGGCTTCGACGTGGGTCGCGGAGCAACAGTCGATTTTTTAGTCGGTACCTTGGCGTGCGACGTAGATGGCTTCTTCGTTGGAGTCTTTGACGTTTTTGGGTTCGGTGTGTACGCTGTAGGTGGAGCCTTTGTGCGCGGGGCACTAGTAGGGTCAACTTTTTCCGGAATTGTAGTCTTGGGCACCTCAGTACAAGGTGCCTTCGTCGGTCCAACGGTTCCGGGCGGTGACGACGTACTCGGCGGAGTTCGAGTTTCTGGAGAAGACGTACTTGGAGAAGCGGTCGTTCCAGGCGGCGAAGTAGTTCCGGGTGGAGCTGTCGTGTCAGGGGGAGCAGTCGTTCCAGGCGGGGAGGTCGTGCCGGGTGGTGAAGTAGTGCCGGGCGGTTGGGCTGGTAATGCAGCACTTCGGTATGCTTTCTCATTTAAAAAGGAAAAAAAATTACTCACATGTGAACTGGGCCATCACTATCTGGATTTAAAATCCATATTTTCTACCGAGGTGCGATTCCGCCTTATTCTCAATACTAAGATAAAAGATGACTCTTTCGTTGGCACGCAACTAAAACTCTATTCCTTGAAGTATTGTGCTTTGCAGACGAAATGTCGCTCCGTTTTATGGCCTAGATCGAGCGTGGTCGGAGGTGTAAAAATGAGATGGGAATGGAATTATTTATCGGGAAAATGACAAAAGAGGTATGAACATCTGGTGATATTGCTGGGCGTGAAAAATGCGTGACAGTACGTGTGCGCGGTAAGCAGCTGCAGTTTTCTGGGCCGCAGGTGTAACCGGAGATCTGAAGAGTGACAGGATGTGTATGACCAACCAGTCCTTGTCAAAGACTCCTCGAGGAGGTCGCCCAGGATCTCACCACCAGGTGAGTCGGTGGCATTGATGTAGTAGTCGATTACCGTAATGTACACGTGCTGGCTCCTGCTCACTCGGGAGGTCGAGAGCTCATCACTGATACATCGATGATAGCCGTCATGTTGGCGTAGAAGTCCTCGCCACCGATGAGATTCGTGAAAGGGTAACCGAGGATGCCCTCGTCGAGCAGCTCTTAAGAATAGTGCTGGGTGTCGTTGCGCGTTGAAACAACGGAGCGCTGAGTGCCTGGAGCATCGAGAGCGGACATTGTAACCACTTATGACGATCTACTCAGGAATCACGTGGCCCAGTCCAACAGGGCCTTGGTGTTGTTGGAATCGGCCTGGTGTAGGGTCGTGTTGTGGCCTAGACGCTCGGGCAACGAGTACCGATCGTTGTCAGTGATGCTCAAGACGTGGTTGCCGATGTGCAGGACACTGATGCAGCACGGCAGTTGTGATTGAGGTCACCAGCAATGAGCGTCCGTGCTTCCATTTCAATTCATCCTGGTCATCGCAGCCGTATTCGATCGGGCCTATCCAACGGATACCGCAGGCATGAACACTACGTGAAGTGAAGTGAGAAGCCACTTCTAGCTTCCGTGCTGGCTCCGCTATCACACAGTCGAGGACAGTTTGACAGCATGTTCGAGTACTTCGACAAAGTGTACTCCGTACTGCGGCAGCAGCTTTCGGGGACAAGACAGTTCATTTACCACTTGACCAAGATCTCAAGAAGGATAATGCTACGCAGCCCCTCGTAACTGAGACGGCATAAAAATTTAGGTTAAAATCAAAAGAATACAACGCAAAGGCCAAGACGGCCCTGCTTGCGGTATCGGTGCTGAAACTGCGGAAAAGAGGGCCACAACAAGCAAACCTGCAAGAGGGCAGCTAGTGGAAGTCACGCCCTGCCCTGTTCAACTACAAGTGACGTTCATGTGTTCATTTTTCGTGTCAGTAGGTGTATGCGGTGTGCATGCACTGTACAATTTGCTTTGGTAGGGGCTAGAGATAACGGGCTGCTACACGCCCAGCAAAATCACCAGATGTTCATACCTCTTCTGTCATTTTCCCATTATTTATCTGACATCGTTTTGCGTGAAATAATAATGGGGACGTAAACTAGGTCGTCTGCGACTTACGCTGGGAATATCAGTTCTTTTTTAGAAAGGGGTGCTGGTTTTAAGGGCTGGAGACTCTCACTTCTTTGGATAAACAACGAGTTCGGCCAGCAATATTGCAATTGTCTGCTTGAAAGATGTTCTTGATGTAGAGCACAAATCCCCAAAGCGAGTGGCGATGAAGAGGGCGAGCACGTATACGTGTCTTCTCCTCCCCGCGCTGCTGATGCCGCCTGGAGAAGCAGTGCCGCGACCTGTTGTTGTTCTTCCTGCGCTTCTCGCTTCTTCCTGGCGAACTCTTCATGTTTTGCTTCAACTGTTCACGCCTTTGTTTTTTTAAAGTTAAAACTGCGCACTGCTCCGTGATCTTTATCCATTGTTTGTGAAATTTGTCAGATGTCTTGTCAGTGCTGCAAATTGTGAGGGGATCCTCAATCGCGATATCTTGACATATTCTGTTACAAAATTTGTCAGACAAAATGCTTCTCCCCCATTACCCTTAGGTGCATTGTAATTCCCATCAGCGATGGTGGTTGCTGGAGCTGCTCAGCTACTGTAGCCGTAGCTGAGCTGCAGTGCTCGCAAATTTGTTTTCACTATAACAAGTTACTGTCTGAAGGCTGAACCGCTGCAGCAGCTACCGTATTGGAGATGTACTAGGTCTTCTTGTCTTCAACCCACATCTGTTGTATGACATATCAGATACGGATCGCTGCTGCGTCATGTGGTACGAATGTTGACTGAAGTTGCGAGTTACGCAGTACCGTGGAATTAATCCGTTGAGAGCCGTCCATTCCTCATTCTCCTACTTTCATAAGTTATATATGACGTTTCCCGTCAAAACGTCGGCATTCGTGCTTATTTTTTCCCGAATTCAAGTATTCTCGTCGTTTGCGTTGACTTAGATTCACTATGAACAAGCACGAATCGAATGTTTTCGAGAAATCATAAGTGGCATTTGCCGACGATACGCCGGCACTCTGATTGGACAAATATAAACGTAGTCAGTGCTGCTGCGTACTCCTGAAAGAGAACGCAACGCGAGTGATAGGAGATTGCAGGAATCGATTCAGTGAGCAGTCTCCCCGTTACCGATGCACAGGCAATACGCAATGCGTGTATATCCCCAGAAACGAGGAAGTAGTATACGGGGAATGTAAACGCCGCCAAGAAATGGATCAGACAAAATCTCGCTCTCGAAGATCCAAACAGCCAGATTTTTCGATGCTAGTGACGACGTTTAAAGCTTGATGAGTTCACACCAAATTATTTTGAAAAGTTCCTGGTGTACAAGCGCGGGAGTGCTTAATCCGTGACACAGAGTGGATATCGCAGTGCAATTAAGGATTTCTACAGATCACAGCGCATTGCACTACCTGTGGAATATGGAGACGACATGAAGCAGCACTTCTCTGGAATTAACCCGATTGCCGCCAATTTTATACTTGGAAATTTGTATTCTTCGATTTCCATAGTAAAATGTAAAACATGCATATATGCTTGGTTTTATTCCGCATCCCGCAGCACAATATAGCATAGTGCATGAGTTTACAAATAGTTATTGCAATTATTGTAGTAAAACCAAGCATGTTGCATGGTTTACCGCAAGTGACACGATTGGTCCAAAATGAATTGGGGTACTTTGATTGGACAAAATTAGTAAACCAAGCATGCTGCAGGGTTTTCGGGCAATCGGGTTAAGCGGCTTGAAGCAGCACAGGACCAGTCTAGCACACCTAAAAACTCTGGTAAAAACCTCTGAATCAAAGCCCATTGCCATCCATCCGTGACGAAGCACGCGCAATAGATCTATTTAAGATGGAGTACGACAGGTCGATGTTATAGCCCAGTAAACGCGATGGGAGAACAGGCCAGATCAAACTCACCATGGTGCTGAAGTTGGTGCGTGAGGCTGGCTCCACGCACAATCAAGTTCGTCCCTTCAAGGCACGCAAACGTCCGAAGCGTCAGTAGCTTAACAACAGTAAGCGCGTAATGAACTACATGTAAATCGAACTTACCTATGAGTCGATGCTGGTTCGCGAGGCTGGCACGACGTTCTTCAGCGAAAATGACAGTGGGACTCACACAGTCATCAATTAAGATATTTTTAACCAATGGGATGTTGAATTTTGAAACGTCGGCTGAGGGCCTTACGTTTCCAAAGTCAATTCATTCTGAGGTATTCCCAGTATTAACCCTTTCGTGCGCCACTTACCTAAACTATACCATACAAATTCAAGTGATTTGCTTGTGAAAGGGCGCTACGAGCGCCCTTTTAGATATTCACGGTACTCGCTTTTCATGTATCATGAGGTATGGGAACGGTTTCGGGGCCATTTTCCCTTGCTGACATCCGCGACACACGCTTGGTCCACTCGACTTCGAAGGTACCTTCGCGTCCTTGATCATGCCGTTGTTGACCATCTTGCGGAGCACGTCGATTGGAGCGTGGTCCATCCGCGCGTGCAGATCGACATTGCGCGCAGACGTCGTCGCATTCACCGAATGCTGTGGTGTGTGTAGCCAGTAGATACCATCCACGAGGTCAGCCGTCGCCACCACTTGCATCGAACTCTTGCGCGCAATATGCTTACTCGCACCGTCGAACACCACTTGAAACTTGCCACTCTTGTTGATCTGCGGCACCGAGAGCAGATCCTTGTTCATCTTCGGCACGTACAGCGCGTCCTTGATCTCGATGTCGCGCTCGTCGCCGTTGGGCAGAACCACTCGTTCGATGATGGTCCCCACACACTTGATCGAGGCCTTGTTGCCGTCGGCCACCGACAGTTCGCCTTCGTCTTGTTCATTCAGCATGGCGAACTTGGCCTTGTCATTGCAGATGTGGTGCGTTACGCCGCTGTCAACCGCCCACATCCCGAACATACCCTTGCCCGTCGATATTCCGCATTCCAGCGAAACCGCAATCGCGAATCGGTCGTACTCGTAGTCGTCGTTTCGCCACTGGACATTGTTGGCTCCGCGTCCACGGCTTTGGCCGCCGCGTCGATCACCTCGATTCTCATCCTTCTGCTTGATCCAGCACCGCTCCACCGTGTGCCCCAATTTCCGCAGCACGTGCACTGGCGAGACTCTCGCTCGGCGCTGAACGCCTTCGCCGCGTCTTCAGTCTTCACCGCCGGAGTCTTCTCGCCCTGCCGCTTGATATGCTCATTCGTGAGCACCTTCACGACGTCTTGCGTCTTCAGCTCTGCGCTGCTCATCTCCAAGTTCATCACGACGTTCTCGTAGCTCTTGGGGAGACTGCGCAACAAGCACATCGCCACGTCCTCGTCCTCCATCTTAGCGCCAATGCTGCTGAGCTTGGCGCTGATGTTCAGGACCTCGTTGCAGTGATGCAACTCATTGCCGCCTTCAGTCATCTCCATGCTGAAGAGCTGTCGCTTCAGGTAGATGCGACCAGCCTTCTGCGACCCACCGTACAGCGTCTTCAAGCGTGTCCACGCGACCCAGGCTTCTTCGCAGTTGTCAACCACGTGATGGTAGTCCGCGTCCATGTGGAGCAACATCAGGCCGAACGCGATGTTGCTCGCCTTGACGTACTCGTCCTTGGCTCGAGTGTCTGCGGAGGTCGGAGTCGTCTCTCGATTCACGACATGCCACACCGACTTGGGTCAGGAACACGCCACGCATGTAGCGGTTCCACGTCGTGTAGTTGTCGCCGTTGAACTTGTCGATGGAGACCTTGGTCCAGACGTCTTGAGCAGAGGACATGGTGTTTGGGCTCATAACCTGATACAGGTCACGGATCTTGGGCAACGCAAAGCTTGGACAGAGCGAAGAGGAGAGTCACCACTCGGAGGTCCAACCGGAGCGAGGACAATTAACCACTTGAGGGGAAGCAGGAAGATTCAGAAGTGATTGATTTATCGGGGCTTTCACTGCCTTCAGTACCTAGCCTACCACATAGATATGCAGCCTGCATCCAATCATTTGGTGCATCCAATCACCATCACTTGTCCAATCATCCTACTCGTCCAATCATCGGTGGCGTAATCAACTTACCGTAATCATCGCGGGATCGTGTTGGTCCGGTTCGGGTTAGCCGGTTCACGGTTACAGACCGTCATCAGACCGGTTACCCTCAATACGCCCCCTCAATGCGAACACGCGTGTCACCAGCTCCAGGCAGTCGAAGTCGTCGTCCAGCTCGACCCCTTCTGGCACCACGCAGTACACGACTTCCTTCATGACGCCGTACAGGAATGCCGTCACCACGTCCAGTTGGTCCAGAGGCCAGTCGAAGTACTTGGCAATAGCGATCACCATGTGTAGGGTCACGTACTTGACCACGGGCGAAAACGTCTCCATGTAGTCAATGCCGTACTTCTGCTTGAAGCCCTTGGCCACGAGGCGCGCCTTGTACTTTTCGATGGATCCATCTGCATTGCGCTTGATCTTGAACACCCACTTGGTACCGATGGCACGTTGCCCGTTCGGTAACTTACCAGCTCGAAACACCCACGAAGTCGCATCGACTTGAGCTCCGCGCGGATGGCCTTGCGCCAATGCACTTGATCGGGTCCGTTTACTGCGTCTTGGAATGTCGTCGGCTCAGACAAATCGCCGGCTTCCACTGCGTTGGCACTTGCACGCCAAAATACGGAAGGAGTCGAGTCGCCATCTTCGTCCTCATGAGCATCCTTCTCTTCTTCTTCAGCCAGGTCAGGCTCCATTCGCACACTTGATCGGTGTTTTGCTCGACGCTCAAACGAGTTGTCAGGAGCACTTGCCTCTTCCAAGCCAGTCGCATGGCGGACAGAACGTGAGCTCGCTGATACGCCATCAGCATCACTTGAGGGGGTCTTGCGTTTCCCCGCCTGCTTGAACTCCGTCGGGCCCGCACTGTCGTCATTATTGAACTCGAGGGAGTCGAAGACCAGACTAGCATCTTCGTTGTCGTCACTTGAGCTCGCCGTCGAGACGCCAAAACCGGTGGAGTCTTCTTGGTAATGCTCCATAGCTTGTTGTATCTCGTGCCACACTATCGTATTTTAACCCGTTCAGCGGAATCGAGTTCCTATGCTCTCGCTGCAATCTTCCAGGACTCCGATAAAATGACCATGACACAAGCACAAGACCGGCTCGATGGTCACCCCTTTGTCCGCCTTGTAGAGCTGCGTGGGTGTATTCACCATAATATCTACCGCATAGTTACGGTCGTCGTCACGTGGTGTGGCTATTAATACAACGACTCGGCGTGGAAGCTCCCATCCAGTCTTTTCGATCAAACATACAGACATGGGGGTCAAACGGGGTTCATTTGGTGTAGCCCAAAGCCATGAAGGTTTCTTGTTAGAGGAGCAAGGTGCCGAATGGCAACTCCAACACAGGACGGTGGGCGGGCTACAATCTACCCTACCACGGCTCGTGTGGAGCTGAAAGTCGGCGGGGCTTGTGCGGCGGTGCAGCCACCTCCAGCGCCACAGATTCATTTCAGACGCGGTGTCCGTCTTGGCAGCTGCACGGATACATGTACCAGTAGCAACAACAAGCATCAACGGCAAGAACCGATTGGTCACCTGAGTATTTGCATCATATTTATAGGCGTCGTCCTCTCGCGCCAATCCTGGACCAAGGAATTGTCGTCCATTTGGAGTTTCGCCCCCGGAACCCAACGGAAAATTCCGAGCGAACTACACCAGAACCCTATTTGGAAATCTCTGTACATGATTGGTCTATCTAGAGAAGTCCAGTTGAGACACGAGTGTGTGACATGTGTGGCGTCAGCTGAGGTGGATCTTTGGAACATTGCGCTGGGTAGAAGTGGGCATCACAGGTCCGGAAGTGTAACCACTCTAGATTGGAGCGTACACGTTACGTCTGGACCGCCGACCACCCAACGGTGGGTTAGCCTCAAATGAATGGCAGAAATTGCCCCGTGAACGTATCCTAGGAAGACATCCAGCCCCTAACTATGCTTCAGACGCAGAAAACATCGTCCAAGATCGCACCAAATACAGCGATAGGAACATACGCGTGGCCGCGTACACATGCAAGCCCACCGACTGACGACGATTTGCAGCACAGGTATCCAGCACGAAGTACGGGTTATACCCAGTATCCAGTCATCATATGATGAGTGTACGAAGAAGCCCGACGAAGTCAACCCAAGGTATACTGAAACCCAGTTTAATAATGTGTGACAGCTTAGTAGCTGTGTTCCAAGGTATTTTATCACATGGAAGAGACAAATCAGGACGACGGCATCAACAAACCTTCGCTGAAGAACACTAACTTGCTGCATGTCCTTATCCACCATCACCATTCGCACGTTATCCGCCATTTGGGTTGAGTGTGAAAAATGATCGAGAGCTTGCGAGAAATGCCAATCAGTGCTCGTCTCCATTAACGAATGCTGAACGAAACCCCCACGCCCTCTTGTGTCCATCACCATGAAACTTGGCGAGTCATACTTGTGCCTACGAGATAGCATACAGGTATACGCATCACAACAACTACGGTCAAATATAACAATAACAAAAGATTCAAATTCAAATTGCACAACATACCTGTTAGTAGAGTGTGTTGTATCAACCATGAGGACTTCCGGGAAATCCCGGGCGTCGCTCCTCATTTTTGCACTCGACATCGAAATAGCTGCGGTCTCGCCGGAACTGTTGTCAGCCACACTCACACAGTTACCATCGCCAGCCCCAACAAATGTTGTCAGGCATTCTGCTACACGAATGTCCTCTGTCGAGCATCCGTCCATCGTTTTTAACTTCGCCACTAAATGGTGAACATCTTTCATCAAACACGATTCCCACGAGGTATTTTCAGTCAAGTACGCGTACATACGCCGACGACTACCTCCTGCCTTCATCATCAGCTTTAAATCTCGCACGACTTGATCCTCAACAGTGGGTTTTCTTACGTGGGGGTAGCTCATGTACAACGAGGACGATAGCTCGCGAGTGTGCACAGGTTTCACAGTATGGACGACAACACTCCAGCGACCACATGACTTTGTTAGCTCTGCGTAGAATCCAAACTTGCAGCCCGTGTGACGGTAATGCTGTTCTGGGCGCTTGCCGTCGCCCCTCTGACGAAGTTTCGTTCCGTGGGTACACACGTAGCGACGACGCCATACTTCACCTTCTGGAATGAGAGGCGAGGACGCTCTTTTCGATGCAGAGACATACTTATTGATCTGTTGATTGCGTCGATCGGTATTTTCGGTCAACGCAATAACCGTTCTACTCAAGGCTGACTTGTCGTACTCGCTGTATGTTAGAAATGAATCCCATGAATCATGAGAACTTCTGATATCGCGCGCCGTTGTCGCGACATCCGTGAACGCTGCTACAGACTCGATGCTCATAGCAAATTATGTTGCTGGGTGAGAAGGTTTCATCTTCCTGGTCTCGATTTCTCGTTCTGGAGGGTTATTTTCGGCGTTGCTTTCACAAGCTACAGAATCGCTCCTATCGACCTCAGTGGTAGGAGTCTTGCGCTTGTTCGACATGCCTGCGCGTTGCTCCGCTCTTGAACACCATCACGTTTGCCTGTCTCGTCTGCTTGTCTGCTGGTGAAATGGGAGAAATGGGTGGTAGAGCTGAGATAGTGGAGAAAATTTGAAAAATAGAGAAACATATTTTTCGGGAAGTAAATTTCTTTTTGAGAGAATAAATTACACATGGTCAATAGCCACTTTCGAAAAAAAAATCATTGTGTTCTACATTACAGCAACTTTACGGAGTGTAAAGGAAAAAAAACATTGTGTCCACTAACTAAAGTAAAAGTGTAAAATACACTGCCTGATCGTTGATTGGATGATACCGCGAAAATGCTCTGTACAAGGAACAATTTTCATATTCTCTTGAATAGAATCGATAATGGTATGGCTGGTATAGTGTATCATCCGTCAAGCTACTCGCCCCTTGTCGAGAACATTCTGCACCACTGCGATGGACCCAACGGCACTTGTTAGAGAGTCAACAGCTCGCGTGGTGCAGCGTGCAACCCACGTGACTATTGACGTCGCTGCGGTTGACCGCCTTGCCGTTAAGTTGGTACGGATGTCAAGTATTGGCGCAGCACAACAGTGTACACTGTGCTAACTAGACTGATATAAACTATTTTTGTGTAGGGTGACAAATTGCGAGACGATGGGCAAGGAATAGTGACTTGGGACAGTGGGGACTTCCACTACTTCGAAGATGTGGAGCAGGACGGGCTCTCGACCTGCCAATATGTGTTTGTACTTGACGCACTCAACTTTTGCTTCTGGCCCACGGAAAAGTAGGGACTTTTTGTCACTAAAGTTATGAGGGTTGCACAATTGTTTGACTTAATTTTGCTAATGATTTGCCAGCATGGAGTACGAGCATCTGGCTAGAGGTTTGAAGTCGGCGTTGTTGAATGACCCACACGCATTGGATGCAGAGAAGTTGGTGACGATCAGCAATGAGACGGTAGCGTCTTGGTTTCATCCATTCACACCACCTCAGTTGGATGAACGCCGACGTAAGGTTCAAGAAGTGGGAGAAGTGCTGCAGCATTTCTTCGCTGGACAAGCGCTGAACTTGATCAAGCAGTCGAATTTCTCAGCTGTGGAGGCTATTCGATTGGTGCTAGCAAACTTCCCAGGTATGACGCCTTTGTTTGAGAACACGGGTGATGTAATCAGCTCACAATGCATTTGTTACTGTCCGAAGGCTTTCGAGACCACGCTGTGTACAAGGGCGAGCAGGTGCATTTCTACAAGCGCGCTCAGATCTTGGTCGGAGACGTCTGGGCTGCTTATGGTCGTCGAACGATCGGCATTGCCTCATTTTACGACATCGGGAGACTCACTATGTTCGGTAAGTACCCACGAGAAAAGCTGAGGCAAGGGCTGGGTGATTCCCTAACTCACTGCGTATCTGCTACCTTTCAGCTGACTACCGCGTGCCACAAGTACTTCGGCCCGAAGGTGTAATGGTTTATTCGTCGGAGCTTTCTAAACTCGTCGACAGCAAAACTGAAATCCCGGCTGGAACTGAGGTAAGGCATCCCCATTTCCTAAGCTCTACTCTTACGTGAAATGGCTCCACTTACTAATCCTAATACCCACGCAGATGGAGCTCGAAATTCGTGCTGCAACGATTCAAGCGGTTGAACTGCTTCACAAGGAAATGGTCTGCAGAGGACATCATCTTCAAGTGATTGAGCTCGATTGGCTGCTGTGGCAAATTGGCGAGGACAGCAAAGAGGACCTGCCTCCACACCACCGCACGTGGAGCATCTACTACTAGAGCAAATAAACTTCGGAAGTACTCCAGGCAGGTGTAAAGTCATGGAACTGGTTTTAGACTGAATTCCAGAAAGCGTGCAGTCTCTTAGTAAGAAAGCTTGTCAGTAGTGCTCATCCCTTGAAACCCACCGCTCGGACCTTGTTTATTTTGTTATATTCGAGTTGCGGTGTAGACGGCTACCAGTACCTACTTTCAATGTTGTGCTCAGTTAAACATCGCCCAACCAACGTTTTAACGTTATAAGCTATTGCTGCAGCGATAGTTCTTTTTTTTTTAAGCCTGTTTATGAGCGCGTCATGATACAAATCTCCACGATCTACTGTATGCTGCTACACAATGCCTTTACTTAACTATGCTGTAAGTACATTTGCTATCTCTGAATCGGATAAGCGCCATTCCTTAATACCACTCCGTTCCAAAACAAATGACCGGTACCACTCTTTTCGTGTTCCAAAACAAATGACAGGTTTTACTATATGGTTCAGTTTTACAATCCCACAAGATTGAGCAGAAGTGAGCAGAAGTGAGCCACAATCTACAAAAGTGGCTTAGAACAGAGACAGAAGGGAACTGTGATCACATTTATTCGGTCGAAAATTGGCCAAAATTTATTGTGTATGGATCTAAGAGGTAGAAATAGGAAGCTGGCGTCTGCAGGATTTTAGTGATATGCTTTTCTTCACATAAGTCACAAAATTGATCGAAAGCGACTCGTTAAAGTGCAAACCGATCATTTGTTTTGGAACGGAGTGGTACTCCCTAAACTTGGCCAAATGTTCGGATCCTCACTACGTAAATGTGTTTGTGAGTCGCTCTGGACTCAGAACCAAGCGCGTCATTTTTTTCTGGGTGATGGTTGGCATCATTATTTCACCTGGGCTGAAACCTTGAAAGGAGCACGATTCCTACAGTGTGCCGCTCGCTCACCGACAAGGACCCCCGATGAATGGCTGCATCGAGTTGCTCGTCCCGGTCATTCTGGAAGGCAGTAAGGCCACCCAGCAGTAGGCTCCTTTTCGAAGGCAATGTAGCCATGTTACCCGAACAGTGGATGGTTCCTGAATTCAACAAGTCTTTTTTCTTTTCTTGAGGGCTCACAGTGCATTGGTACCGCACGTTTAAAAACCACTACCCACTGCGCTGTGTGCATATCCACTGCGCTGTGTGCATCAGAGAGCAGAATGGCCTTCAAGCTACTGATTTTGAATTTTAAATTTATTGCGGTTATGTGGGCCGCCAACTGATCGTCAATTTATAGCGTTGGATACCATACAACACGTACACTTTGCAAGCGATTCTAAATATTGAACAAAAACAATTAAAATGTACATGCACTGTAAAATGAAGTTCTTGAAGCGTATGCCCTGGGAACTTGAGCGACGTCTAATGAACTAGAGGTAGATTTCGTACTCGAAGTGACTCCTTTTGTTTACTTGGGCACACAGTTTACGCACTTGAAGTACATCAATGTACCTCACCGAGAGAAAAAAAAAATACTTTAATTACTCCAAACCTCTGGCTATTGGCACAAAGACAATTCCTTGTTCTATTGGTCTTAGCGTCTTTCAATGTCCATCAATGAGAAATACCAGCTTGAAAAGTGTACGTATTAAAAATGCAGATTTATCCTAACTGAGTAATACAATACTTTAATTACTCCGAACCTCTGGCTATGGGCACAAAGACCATTCCTTGTTCTATTGGTCTTAGCGTCTTCCAATGTCCATCAATGAGAAATACCAGCTTGAAAAGTGTACTTATTAAAAATGCAGATTTATCCTATCTGCTAGCATAAAACTGGAAATTAGACTTGAGGTTAGTTATGTGTCTGGTCCCTCTAGGATCTTATGCAACCAGAGGCCGCTTTGTTACGAAATGGGACCCACGTCTGGCTCGACAGGATAAAACGTCTACTACAAATAAGTGGTTTTATCCTTTTTACTTTTAAGTACATGCATTTCACTGTAGTTAAGACGTTACAACATTTTAGGTCTGCCCTGTAATACGCCATTCGGTCACGTCGGCAAATAATAGTGCCATGCACAAATACGTCGGTCGTCGACGAATTATCATTTCAGGAGGTACCACCGCACTGTAGGATCGATCATGTGTCTTCCTAGAACTGTCTGTATGCCTGGGCTTAAGTGAAGTTGGCAGATTTCTGTTATTAGCTCTAAATTCGGTTATAATGAGGAATATGAAGGCGGCGAAGTGTCCGAAGATATCCCGGTATGTATCTACGACGTTATCAGGAAGGCGAGGTGAAATCGTCCGAGGTATAGTAGTCGTTTCCTCATGATTTACTATTATTCTCCGACGTGACCGAAAGGCGTGACCAAGTATAAAATCCACGCCCATGCATGTCATGTACAGTCCAAAGAAATACTCGCAAAAGCGCTTTCGAACCTCGTTGTTTTTTTTTAAGATACACGTACTAACGTTACCGGACGACCAGCAATTGACGGCTAGCACCAAAACGTAAAACGATTGAGCAATACCCGCGGCAAAAAAACGAGGCAGATATGGTTTTCGAATGCAACCTCGTTTTATACTAATTGATGGAAGTGCCAAGCGAACATATTAGCTGATAACTTGACCTTCAACGCGTGTTTGTTTTCCTTGGGTCTTTTTTAAACGTACGCAATCAGCCGCGGTTCGCTTTGCTTCGGTATCGCCACTGGGTCCGCCTTCACATCCTTCAGGCGGACCGGCCGGCGTGATAGACCCCGTTAGCGCCTGGGTTTGGCTGCTAAGTGCCTCGACACATCTTCGCTAGTGGCCGATCATTACTTCTATTGTGCACTCGGTTCGAGTTGAGCAACATGCGCAGGACAAACCCTGTAAAACTAACGTGCACTTGATTTCCTCAAATTTGCACTCGAAATTAATTTCGTTGCAAAAAAATGGATACGCTAGTAGGATTTGTCGATATGCTTCGACAAACTCTCGATAGATGGTCGAGTTTGTTTATCTTGCTTGCAGTACATGTACGGCCAGCTGTACAAGACGACCATGGAGCAAAATTTGCTCCAATGTCGTCTTGTATTCTAGCATTTAATGCTGCCAAACAGAATCACTGGGAAAATGATTACGAATAGATGCCTGGTACACAATCAACCGTACATCGGCCGGCTTGCTACATGTTACCTGTAACATGTACATGGTTTTTAAACTACATGTCCTTGCATGGTAAAGCTTTGTTGTGCTATTTGATCATATGCTTTGAAAACAGAAGATCGGTTGGCAGTGCTTTGCTGTTCGTGCGATCCACGAATCCGACAACAACTTACAAAAGAAAAAAAAGAGTCCCGACCCCAACTTCCTGTTCTCATTCTTCAATTCGCCTTCCAGTCCCCAAGTGGTTTTTCTTTGGTGTCAGGAATCGACAATGCGTCTGTCATCCATCTTGTTGGTGGTGTCTGCGGTCACCTTTATTGTAAGTGGCAGCGCTGCAAATGCCGGTCAGGCCACGAAGGTCTCCAAAATGACGTCTGAAAACGTCGATTCGCTGGACGTGAGCCTTAACAATGACGAGACGAAGCGGTTCCTGCGTAGTCAGGAGGGTGACGAAGACGAAGAGAGGCTGAGCGGTGCGAACATGTTTAACATTGAGAAGCTCGATGATGCGCTGAACAACCCCAACTACGCTAATACGCTGTTCGGGAGGTGGAAGCGCCATGGATTCGATGTGGACAAGGCCACCAAGAGGTTTTCAAAGGAGCGTTACCAGATCGACGCCAATGCCAAATCGCTGATCAATGCTTACGAAACCTATCTCAAAGCTAATTCAGCATTGCAGACTGATGCGAAATTGTTTGCCAGAGCAGATGTCTACAAGGCATTCAACGACGTCGCGGACGCGGACGACTAGTACAAAGTTTGGAGACAAAATGGCCTCACGTCGGACGACGTCATCTTGAAATGCAAGAAGAAGGGCGTCAATATGGACAAAAAGTTCTACGAGGTCTACAAGGGGTACTTCAGGTGGCTGAACATCCACCACCCACTCGAAAAAACCGTTAAAACGACACCCGAAGAGTTCCTGTTTTCCGCATCAAGAATCGCGAGGGCCCAGAAAGACGAAGAGTTCGCTGAAAAATTGTTTGCCAAGTGGAAAGCTAAAAGACTGCGCCCATAACCCCAGAACTATCAAAGAAAAGCTACAGATGATGGATCTCGCGGGCGACAAACTCTACGATGATTACGTCAAGTGGCTCCGCTCGTTGCCCGCAAAGTCCACTCGTTAGTGAAAAGGGTTTACAAGCGGATTATCGCTGCACCGGAGGCCACAACGTTTCCAATATAATTGCTTTGGCTGAAACAATTCATGACATTTTTCGTCAAATGCTATTGCCAGAGGAAGAATTTTAAATGGGTCTTATTTAGACCTGGTCTTGATTTTGGGTCCAGGTTTCAATACAACTCTGATGACGATTTCTCTCGCTTAAGTACGATTGATCTGACAGGATGGGCGACATCTGATAAGGTAGCTTACGAGGAGCAATGAGTATTCATTTAAATCTAGATTGGGTGGAGAATGGGTGCTGGGGTTGGTTATACAACACCATACCAAATCCAGATCAAATCGCCAGACCTGATCTGCATAAGAACCAAAATAAAGGCAACCTTGCCAGACACCTAAAAGCTTGACCCTGGGGCTATCAACAAGCGAAAGTATGTAAGTGTCGTTCACGTTTCGATCAGACGCTGTTGCCATTTTCTAGCGGAACGTGGTGCCTGGGGCGACGCTGTCCAGCCACTCTCTCGCGACTGACACACGCGCATAGACTCCCGGATATCCGGCGCGTCCGCAGCCGTTGCCCCAGCTCACGACGCCGATGAGTACGTCTTCGGCAGGTTGCTCCAAAATGAGTGGGCCACCGGAGTCTCCCTGGCACGAGTCCATGTCGAGTTCTCCGCCGGCACACAACATCGTGGCGTCCACGTCGAGGACCTTAGCGCACGCGGTACTGTTCACCAAAGGCACGTCGACGCGCAACAATTCGTTGGACTGAGAACCGCCTTGAGCAGTAGCTCCCCACCCCATGACAGTCGCGTTGCCACCGGCAGCAACGTCTGAGTCGTTGGCCTTGGCGAGAGCAACGGGTGGGAAGGAGCTGGCCTTCTCCAATTCCAGCACCAAAAAGTCGTACGAGTTGGTCTCACTCGCGTACTTCGGGTGTCGGGTCTTGTTCACGACCTTGATCTGCTCTCCGTCCTCGGTTCCACTGAGGAAGTGCGTCCCAACCGAAACGTACTGGATGTCTCCAGCCATGCAGTGAGCAGCAGTGAGCACGTGCGTCGGCGTGATGAGGGAGCCGCCGCAAAAGTCCGTGCCGTTCGCTGTCGGACGCACGCCAGTCGTGTACGTCTTGGTTCCGGGAGGTACGATGCCTCCACCGAGGATGAGCGGCTCAATGTTGATGGGGGCCGTCGATTCCTTGTCGGTCAGGAACTGTGAGATGTACTCCTTGTAGTTGAGCTTGGTCGGAAGGTTGTCGCCGTCGAATTCCAACTGTCCGTCGACGTTGGCCGCAAGGGTGGCCGCAACGGCAGTGAGGCGAACGAGTCCAGCGAGGCTCATGCTGGAGAGTGGAGAGGAGAATGTAATGAATTGGAGAATGAAGTTGTCGACGCCATGGCTCGAGCTTCCGAACGTCTAGCAGCCAGAAATTCGGCAACCACCGACGTGAGTCAGATACGAATGAGAAAACTTTCATGGTGGACAAAAGGCATGGTTCATTGCTCAAACGTGCAATTATCAGACAGTGTTGTCTAAGAGTCTGCAGTAAAATACGAGACTGCCATTCCTGTAGTGCTTCTGATTACCGCGATACGCAAAGACGGTCTGAGCTTAGTTCAAAGACAATATATGAGGCCTTGTTTCAAGTTTTCTACCTGCCTTCTGCATCTACCATTCAGACCCCGGACGAGCTTCTCCGTGCAGAGCAGCAGTGCAACACCTTCTAAACTTTCGAACGCAGGGGCTTCTATGTTACCGCTAATATCGGGCCTTATGTTCTATCCGATTGAATCACGTGCTATACTTGGATGAAGATGCGCTGCTGCTGTACAAGATGGAATCCAGTACTGCGGTGCAACGTCTGATTCAGCATAAACTGAGTGAGGTGTCAACGTACTTGCGTGACAATCGCAGTTGAGTCAGATATCTGCTGCCAGAACGAGCTGCACGAGTGTTTTCAGCGAATGAAGACCTGGTGCCCGTTCTACTGTTGTGGACCGAAACAGGCGGGACTACCCGCCGAAGCTATCTCCTCGTAGAGATGCACGCTATCAAAGTGCTGGAGACTGCGACGAGGACTCGTCGCTCTTTGGAAGCTGCACTCACTGTTTGGGCGGCTATCTCGTGACTTTCATGGTAAAAAAAATCATTCAGCAAGTTACTTCAGACTACGCATAATCCGTTGCCACAGATGCGTTATCCACCACCGACTGATGCAGCAGCTTCTTCAGCGGTGCCCACTACGTCATCCTTCCCGTTCATCAAGGTGGTCTACATTTTGACTGACCAATTTACTTCAGAAGCAATAAACGCTCCAAGCGAGGGACACTCCAACTAATCAAGGAATGACCCCATCCTTTCATGTACATGTAGTATTGACTTGGCGTTGTGCGCAATGGGGTCTAGGACTCTACCTGATGGTTAAAATGCACTACATGTAGTTGCGTTTAAAATAATGCGTAGGAGACGAAGTCGAAGCGAATTGATTGCTAAAGCTAAAGCTGCACTTCAAATTCTGCCACACGCATAACTAGCACACCAACAGCAGCACCTCGAATCCCCTGGACTGGGCCGCTAGGTGCCTTCGACAACATGCAATTCAATGAAGCGGAGTGACGTAGCCGCAGCGCCATCCACGGGGCTTAGGCTGCTACGCCAAATCTTCAGCAATTAGTTCGACCATATCGAAGAGATTGATAACCACCGAGTCATTGAATCCGGGAGGTAGCCCAAGAAGTCGGCGGTCGTCGAAGTGCAGGATACGATGTTGAAAATGTCCGCTCCAGGAAAATGTCCGACCAGCGCGTCAACGGCGTTATCACGCTGCTCAAGTCGGTACTGACGTGTATTTAGATTGGGCGACAACCGAGTCAACACCACATACTGCACGCCCGGATACCCCTGCCAAACCTGCAATTTGTAATCCAAACCATTGCGCCCACGCCACCCTCGAGAAACGCCGACCTCTACTTTCACTGTATGATACTCGGCCCAAGTTGCTCCAATAGAAGTTTGCAAGGCATCGGTGGATGACTGGAACCGCTACGCAATCTCTGAAAAGCAAGAGCTGAAGTCACAGTTCATGGAGTTGATGGACGGAAGCATTTGGATCGGATTAATTCGAGCTGTGTATACCACACCAATATTAGGTACTGATTCGCTACAAATTTCATCATGATTTTGTATCATCTTCTAGTTGTTCACAGGTCCGGTTTAGGAGTCACTGTTTCGAAACTGGGGTAGTGGTGTTGTGCGACCAGCTCATTTGCAAATTCGCGACGGTCTGATCTTCTGCGAGCTCTGTAGCTTCTTGACATTCGGCTGCGAGTACGAGATCATGCCACCTGCACGCGCGGCTACTTTCCGGTAGGTTGTTCGACCCTGTCCACAGTACTGAAACATGTAGGATAACGCTGATATACTGTTGTGACGCGGCCTATACTTTGATGCCGCGGTGGGTGCGGACGATGCTACTACCACAGAAAATAGCTTCTTGCAAGGAGGACGGGTGTCATGGCACACAAATCCTGAAACGCCAACGAGTTTAGAGCCTCAAAACCTCTTTCTCCGTCACGATGAGACCGATTGAGGTGTTTACGGCCTCGTTGGAATGGTCTCAACAGCACGGTCATGCCCAGGGAGCTAAAAGAATGGACGAGCGGCGTCGTCTAGAGAATTCAACCGGCAGTTTGGGTGGATTCGGTGGTCTCAATTTCACCCCCCTCCTTGAACCCCTAACAACATGTAAGCATTAAGCCAAATTTGGTGTAAATTTGGTAACATTACCGAATTTATACAAAATATGGCTCCTATTTTCTGTGGTAGCAGCGTCTCCCGATGGGTGCAACCATCACAAACTTACTAACTTATTAACGTATCAAGAAACTGCGCTACATATCGTTTGGCCTCGCGGCGGCGCCAGCAAAAGCCGTTGTTGGTGCAAAACATCACTATTCTTACCAGGCACTACCAGCCCACTTCTCTCGTTTGAGGGATAAGGAGAACGTATATCGTCTCCAACTGTCGTACTGTATACATTTAGTCTCGTCCTGTCTCGCCGTGTCCACTTCAGGGCATTTTCTCTTCTTTTTTCAAATGTGAGACCCCCGTTATAGTGTCCATTTCAGAGCAAGCTTTTTTTTTTTTTTTTTTCAAATTTGAACTTCCAGGTCTCTCCATCAGCTGCAATTTCTTCTGCTGGCGGCTAGAAGGTTGAAGTGAACACGCACCCAGATGGACAGGTAATGGACATTGTTGCATGCGGTCTGGAATTGCTGTATGCTGGTGACGGTAAAGATAAGGGTTTGGAGAGGTTATCGAATAAGCACTACAACAGGTTGCCGCGATGCTTTCGACGCTGCCGATTGAACCGGTAGCGAAAAGATTTACGCTTCGAGGAGCTGGAAGACGACGAGCCGGAGATTTCGCCATCAATTCAAGAAGATGAGTCGACCGAATTGGCTCGGCGTCCTTTTCCTCAAACCCGCTGGACCTGGACTACAATCTGCTGTCCAACTTGCTAACTAGTTCGCATCTCAAGATGGCCACGTTGGACCTGTCAACAACATTCTGAACGAGTTGGATATTCCCTTCCCACGTACACGGCAACTAAGAGTGTGGACATTATCAATAGGTTCGATTAGAACGACACCAACAACTTCTTAGCTATCTGCACTGTTATTCATATTATCCGTGCCAGTTTTGGCAGATTCGGACTCGGTGGGCCTTGCGGTTGTTGTAGCTTCAGCCGGTATTGATGGAGCAGATTTCAAAGGCGGGGGGCTATCGCCTTGACACCACGAGAAAAGGAATTGCCGTGCGTGCGTTTCTCTGGCTTCGACCTTCTTCAATTTCTCCGTCATCTCCTTAAACTATGCAAATAAATACCCCGTTCCAAGATGAGTGGATAATGCACCGAAACAAAATCCCCAAAATGAGCACACAACAGCGATTCACTTACTTGTGCTTCAAGCGCATCCTTCTCCGACTGTATCACTCGAATCTTTTCCTCCAACGCTAGCACCACACGCTGCGGATACAGCAATGGTTTTGGTGGTGATGGGGTCGGCTGCGTTGCGACGCTGTCATCTAAACGTCTGTGGATAAGCAAGTCCAAATACAGGTTAGTCCTCTCCTTCGTACAAGCAGATGTAAGTAATGTACGATCCGTATCTGTCCTTGAAGGGAATTCTAGCCCTCCAAAGTCATCAGGAGATCATGATGAAAGCACGAAGCTTCAAACTCTATATGGGGGCTATTCAAACAATGAACTCAGGTGCAGCATGGATGATACTCAAAAATCATGCTGCACCACGTCGAGCAGATCCCCAAGAATATGTAATGCAATAGAATGCAACATAACGTACCCTAGGCGTCGCTGCGGAGAATCATCAGCCTCCGTGCCTTCACCTCCAGCGTTGCGCAACTCGTCCATAAAGTCGTGAACAACTGAGATCTTGGATTCGATCACCCGTGACACATTCAATTGCTGCATGTGTGAAGCTTCAATGGCTTGCACACGCTCATTCAGCGGCGGTATCGCCGCTTCAAGACTGTGCTTGTGCATATAGAGTTCGGTCTCACGAGCCATGAGCTTCTCATGCAGCGAAGCTCTTTCGGCCTCGGCCCGAGCTAGCCTCCCTTCCAGAGCTTCATTGCGCCGATTTGCTGCCTCGAGGAGCTTGCTCTGCTCCTCGCTGTGTACTCGCATCAACGTTTCTTGGTTTATGCTCTGCTGTTGTCGTGCAGTCTGTTCCCTTGTAAGCATTGACAGGATGCGTGCAAGTGTATCTTCCACTCGAGGTTGCTGCTGGAGCAGCTGGAGTAACGTAGTCTGGATCCCCACCTGCGCTGTTGTCAGCTCTCCACTTCCGGCGCTGCTATTGCTATTACTATTGTTGCTGTCTTGGCTATCTTCTGCAAGCCTTCGCCGCTTGTGCTTCTTTATTGCACCAGGGGCTGCATCTGCCCTAATGTTAGCCACACCTGACGTGCGGGGTGCCACCGGCTCCTGCTGTTGTTTTTGCGAGTTTGGACCGGGCTGATTTGTGATGTCTGTCAGTACGCCACCTCCAGTAGTAGTGGCAATGGTAGCGACAGCTCGTTGAACTGTGTCAGGCCTCAAGGACTCTCTTGAAGGCCTTGGCGGAAAGCTCGCAGGTCCCATACCTGGAATAGAACGCTGGGGCAGTGACTGAGGCTGTGCTGGGTTTACCTGGGCAGGTTCATGTTCTGGCTCGACTTGCTGAGGATTTTGCTGGTCCAGCTGTTGCTGTTGCAGTGTTGAAGTCGACTGTGAAATCTGTGGCAGTTCTTGGACGGGTGGAGCAGATTGCTGGGACAGACCCACCCACTGGGTCGACTCTTCTTGCGGGGCTGACTGAGAGGATTGGCATACCTGAACTGGTTGCTGAGGAGCAGACAATGCCACGCGTGCAGAAGCTCCTACATTTTTGAAAGAGGATCGCGTGTGCTCTACAAAACAAAACAATCCAAAAAGGTGTTAGATATTACGTTGAAATCCATCTTTACAAGGTAGAACTGAAATACACAACGTACGAGTTGCCGCAATAGATCGGGAAGAGCTCCTGCTTGTAGGTGGTGGCTGCGTCAGCACAGCTTGTGGAAGAGAAAGTAAGTACAGATCATCTAGCCATTTGTGCGAGCCGGCATAGCCGCCGAACACGAGTAGCTTTTGAACAGCATTAGGCCCTACAGGCTCTGCATGGAACAATACGGTAGCGTGCGCTGTTCGTCCAACAGGAGTTTTATCATCAAGAGCCATTTGGCTACTCCTACGACGGGTGCTTCTTGATCCTTCAGTTTGACCTCCATGAACAAGACGCCAAGTGCGCGTACTCACAGTGTAAATATACAACTCGTTTTGGCGCAGAGCACGCCGCCTCCCACCAAACAGCACAAGATGATTCGGCGCCGCGAAAGTAAGTGAGTGATTAATTCGACACGACGGTCGATCCCCCAGCGTCGCACTCACAAGCGAGTCCCAGCGAGAATGCATCACATCGTACAGGAACAGCGATCCGAACTCCTGCTTGCCATCTGTGCCTCCAAACAAAAAGAGCGTATTTCCATCATCACTCGCCGTCAGCCCAGCAAACGCTCTTGGCTGTGGTAGTTGTCCAGTCGGGTTCATAGTCGGCTTGACCCACTGGTTCAACGCTGCATCGTAGTAGAAAATATCATTGAAAAACGTCGACGAAGTGGCGTCTTTGCCTCCGAACACGAACACCTGATCTCCACATACCACGACACTGCTATGAGCATGTCTTGCTCTGGGTTTCCACATACTCGCATGATCCACTCTTCTGGCTTCCCATTGCGCCTCCAACATCGGTTGTCTCACTCTCAACTCCTCAACTCTCAACGTTGCAGCATCGAATGCCATCGTCGCATTCCCAGCTCCTCCTTCAGCTTGAGTCCCTCTTCCTTGCACTGCTTCATCACTAGCCACCACAACATTACCTACTACCAACACTCGCATACCTCTACTCCTCTCTTCTTCCTCAGAAGTCTGCACATAGTGCATGGTATGGTAGTCCCTACCTCCTCCTGGATGCACAAAGGTCGGTGCACGTCTCTCCACACCCGAACCAATAGCTTTAGGGCTTGCACTATTACTAGGGGCACTGGAGAACATTGGAGAGTGCAGAGATTGTGCGTTAAACGTCGTGCCACGTGACACTACGAGTTTCTTCCACTGCACGTCGTCTGCTGCTTGTTCCGACGCTTCTTCGACCTCCTGACGGCTGCTGCGGGTCGCCACACATCCTAATCTATTGCTGACACCTTCGTAGCTCGCTGGTTCGAGCAGAAACACGTCCTCGAAGAAGATTTTGCCGTCTGCACCGCCGAACAGGAGGATGCTGCGGGTGGGAGGCAAGAACGTCATGGCGTGGCCGGAACGTGCGGCGGGGGAAGCTGAAATTTTGTGGGAAGGAAGTTGATACGATGGAGAAGAAGATGCGCCTAGTTGCGTCCATATTGGAGGCGCAGAAGACGCGGTAGACGCCGCACGATCGGGGCGTCGAAGCTGCATGAGACCGCCACCGCTTTGAAATGCTACATTTACGTCGCCACATAAGTCACTAAAACGAGGGATGGAATAGGGTCTCAAATTTGACAATAACAAAAAAGTAGGACTATTAGGTGGGACGAGACCATGAGTGTCCTGACAGTTGGAGACGATGTAGTTGCTCTTTAGTCCAAAGGAAATATGGCGGTCCGCAGAATCAATGCTGCAATCAGACGTCTTGATTGGGATGAAATCGTAGACCTGTTACTTCGTGACGATAATTATGGTGACCCAGCTCCAATTGAAGTGTGCGCGGCATCGGTGGACGACTGGAACCGCTACGTCATATCTGAAATGCAAGAGCTGAAGTCGAAGAATATGGAGTGGCGGGACGGAAGCATCTGGATCGTGGAACTACCCCCTCCCCTCCGTGGGCTCGCTGTGGGAACATTTACGATAGCCATGATGGATGCGACGGGGACAAGACACCACCATCTACTGGGGTATGGAGCTGCGTACATTGAAGATCCACCAGCGGGGGCGGGGGTGGAGTACTTGTGGAGCCGGATTGCAGCTTCGGACCATTTAGGACAGTTAGAGCAGTTCTACCACCCGGGGTGCAACATTGGCCCCGGTATTGATTGTACTGTAAAAGTGGAGATCGGCGGTTCTCGAGGGTGGCCTAGTTTGAATCGCAAATCGGCGATTTTTTGGCGGGAGTATCCCGGTGTGGAGTATGTGGTGTCGATACGGTTGTCACCGCAGCTACGGACGCGCGAGAATCGATTTGAGCAGCGTGTGAATGGAGTGTTTCCTGGTGATGATGATGTCGATCGAGCTCCCATTTCGCCCATCGACCAAAATGCTATCCTTCAATTCGATGCTCACCGACTTTTGGGGCTTCCAGCAGACGCCGATCTCCCTCCCGGATTCAATGATCCAGTGCTTATCAATCTCTTCGAATTGGTCGAAGATATCCGTTACCAGTAACGCCCTGCTATCGATTGCCACCAAGGGTGACCCACCATCACCTACATGTAGACAAGGACTCATGGGCATGACGCGGAAACAGCAGGATACATTTAGCTCTTGGGCTGGGCAGAGCGCCGTCACAAGCTGTTGGGAATATTGAGCAGCTTATCATGCAATAATCAATTCATAATCATGCGTATAGCCTTTCGAATTACTGTACATGAGTAAAGTATGCTGGTTGCACCAGATATGAACTACCGTTAGTACTCATGCCAATGCTGGGCAACTTTTGTTTGCTATAAGCTGCCGGTTATCTCCTAGTGGACCCCTACAAAAGGTGACACGATTTATCGTTAACGCGCAGCTTCGTAGGCCTCCAGGTTTCACTACAGGCAAAGATGACAGTTATGTGACTCGCCAATTCTTCAAATTGCCTTCTTTTTCCTGCTTGCACTTCTGGTCGGCACGACAGGGAGACATCTCAGGATGTAGGCTGGCTACTGGGTTTTGCTTCCTATCCATTGCTTCCTCAAACCATCAGCTTTCGTGGCTAATTACTTGTCATTCTGCAATTTGTTTTGTAGCACTCAAGAGGCTTCACTTCTCAATTCCTGCCTTCTCCACATCTACAACAACTGTCCGACCGCTATCATGCGTATTCGCTATGCATTATTGATGACAACCGTCGCACTCTTTGTCTGTGGCGAAGCTGCACCTGCAACCGCGGATACAACCGATGTCAGGACAACGGATACCATTTCGGACGATGCTGTACCTGCAGTTGGAGATGCCGACCGGTACCTGAGAACCGTAAAAGAGGAGGATGAGAACGAGGGC
Organism: Phytophthora quercina; assembly: GCA_014706105.1. Lineage (NCBI taxonomy): Eukaryota > Oomycota > Peronosporomycetes > Peronosporales > Peronosporaceae > Phytophthora > Phytophthora quercina. The sequence goes on along the minus strand of JACBOW010000019.1, from coordinate 504,702 downwards.
ACAGAAGATGAAGAAAGGGCAAAAGGTTTTCCTTTTGACACGAGGAAGTTTGATGAGATGCTGCAAGACGCGCCCTACGCTGTCTCGATTTTTAAACAGTGGCACAAGGAGAAGCTCTATCCTTCAACGGTCTTTGCACTTGAGAGTGCACGAGTACCCGCCGTATCGGCTTCTTTTTAGAAAATACTGGCAGTACCGTTTGGCTCACGGGTATTTTGCGTGGCATGGCAACGAGGTGAATTCGATCAAGAAGATCGCAACATAAGTCAGCCAGACCTTGTTAACTTCATGAATACAAAGTGCTTTTCACGAAAATCAATCAGAAGTTATCGAACTGAAAGGTGTACGGTGATGATGCAAGGTGTGGTGTTGGCGTTGCTTCGCGCTGGTATTAACGGGACGAGAGAAAGCGGCGAATAGCGATGGAGGAAGAACTGCAGTTGCTGCGCGTGTATGATATCAAGATCACGTATTTTAGACCAGGGCGTCCGATCCAAACCGTCGGAGCTAGGATAGATATTTCTTGGTCGAGTTGGACGGTTCTACGCGGGCTGGATACGGATCAACTTGAGCAATACTTCACGTACAAGAGTTTGGACCACGTCTGATTTTCTCCCCCTATTTCTCTTTCGCTTCGATGAATTTGAGGTATTTCTCGAAGGCGAAGATGCCATCGGGCGTAAATTCTTTGCGACGTGCAAGAATCTCGTCCGCAGTCATCGTGAGCACCTCGTCCACCTCCTCTTCCTGTAGCACCAGTGGGCCATCAAATGTGCAGTCAAAAAGTCCACCCCACACACGACTGTGGTCGTCTCCATAGTAAAAACTCGTCAAGTAACGCAGTGGTGTGTTCTTGACCCCCATCTCCTCTTCAGCTTCGCGCTCGGCGTTCACGTCCATAGGTTCCCCAAACTGCACAACCCCTCCGGTCATCGGGTCCAGCATCCCTGGGCAATAGTCCTTGATCATTGTGCGATGTTGCACGTAGAACTTGCCACTCGAATTTTTGATGACGATGTAAGACGCTCGGTGAGGCAGGTTAAACGCTCGCTATAAGGTAGCAAAGGGGGTTATTGATTGGATAGGATGGGATAATAGCACCTCACCATGACGGCGCGGTCGGCCTTGCCGATAACATTGTTGTCCTCGTCCACGATGCAAACCTAAGTCGGAGAGGTTAGTAAGCGCGTAATGTAACAGCACGTAGCTCGGTGCGACGCACCTCTTCCTTGGCACTCAGCGACATCCTGCAGTTTTTATGTTATGAAATCGTATTATATTTCAACTTATATAGAATTTAGGATGATAGACCCAAATCCGAGGTTTCAAAAATAGCCTTGGGGTTGTATTGAATGCGACAATAGGAATATTTTGAATCTGGAATCTAAAATGAAGAAAGGATTTGGATAAGCCACCAACATGGCTACAGCCGGTTATCAGAATCGCTGATGGTGACGCTGGCGAAAGTGTCGTCGAGCTTGTCCACTTCTGCTGCGTGTGAGGATTTGGAGCTCCACATGCTAGGTGGATACGCGACGTTGGTGTCCACTTCGCGCTCGATCATGACGACGTCGCCCGTGATGCTGATCATGTTGTACACTTGGTTGCGGTACAGCTGACTGGACTCGATGGGCACAAGGCGAAACGTCAGCATGGCATTGCCCCCCAAAGAGCGTACGTGAGCTCGGACAATCGCGATGGCTTCGCTCAGGAACAAGTGGTAGAATGCTCCCAGTCCTCCGCTTTCACGCACCGTCCAACTTTCCTTGATGAAGTGCAACGTCACACGACCGAGGTAACGGGTGACGTGAGCACCGGGGATGTATCCGAGCGGTGTGAGCTCGATCCACTCGCGACCGTACGGAGCTGGTGCAGCAGTTGCACTTCGACCAGAGCCTGGCGTGATGGTGTTGGGTAGGCGGAAATGCGAGAAGCTTCGCGTTGGAGGCGGCATCTGGATGTGGAGCTTGGAAGGACTGCTGCCAGATAGCGGAATGTCCTGCACCGCTACTGATTTGTCTGGAGACCCAGTGTGCTGAGACTCTTCCATCTCGAGCGCCATTGCAGCGTTGTTCAGAAGGCTCTCAAGCGGGTCTTCCCAGTTCTTCTCCAAAACTGCCATACCGCTCAGAACCACTTCAAGCTGGAAGCAAGATAGTATGAATTTTTAGTTACAATATCCGGAGTGTGATACACGGTAGCCACGATGCAACGCACCATAGTTTCAGAGGCCACCGCTACTCGTGTTTTCAAACCGCAGATAGCGCAGGGAGCATACGAGCGCACCTTGAACAGAAGACTGAACGATACGGAAGCGGGTGTTAGCACGGCTCAAGCAACGGAGTACAAATCAATAGGCAGCATACCTCGCAAAGAGCTCCTTGAACACAACCGAGAGCAGCTCGTTGAGACGTGTATCGCGCATTCGATCTTCATCCCACTCCACTCTCTTCATCGACACAATTAAGTGGACATTCTCGCCGGGAGTGAAGTCACCTGGAAGGCGATCCGTGTTGCACATATAAATTCCCTGTAAGTTTACACACTAAACAATTAGCACGATACTGAACCTTCAACGTTTTTAAGCAGATCGCGCACCTCTGGCAATTCCTGCTCAAGCAGTACCGACATCAGATCTTCGTCGGTCTCATCGTCGATTTCCAGAACAAAAGTTTCCTTCGAATCGCTGAATCCATCAACAAACGCTTCTTCCTCGGACTCGGAACTAGATTCCGAGGAAGAGCTGAGTGTCTTCGAGTCATTGTCAACTGAGGTCTGGGATGCCGGAGCTGGAGGTGTTCCTGAAGGTGTGATACTGCCACCATCCGGTGTAGTCGAAATTTCTGGTGTAGCTGCAGTGTCTGTAATTGTGCTTGCCTGAACAGCAACTCCATCGTCTAAAGACGATTGTGGTAGCTGTCTCCGGCGCGCTCGTCTTGCTGAAGATCGAGGTTGGAACGGACGCTTGGATCCTTTTCCAGTTTCATCATCCTGATCTGACGAAAGCGAAGAACTAGCGTGGAGCTGGCTACGCGCATTTCTGCCTCCAACATAGTACTCGTACTCAGGTTGAACGATACACATACGATCGCGATGGAGCTGCTCATTGTTTCGATAACGAAATATACAAGTTAGGCTGGAATCGCTCAACACTACTTAGCGTAGAATGGTGCGTACCCTGTCCTTGTTGAATGTGCTGAGCTCCTCAATTTGTGCTTGCAGCTGGACTAGGCGCCTATCCTCGTCATCTTTTACCTGATCAAACGAACATCGTTACGTTTGAATACCCACGCACCACAAAGCCAAAAGCAAACAAACGTACATCGATGTTTCGTTCAATCCGGAGCGTCGGAGGAGGAGGAAGAGCAGGAAGGTAAAGACCGGTACCAGTAATGACACCAACAATAAGCGAGCCACCGACTTGAATCTGAGAGTCAAATGCGAACACGGCGTTCACGCCGAGCACCTTCATCTTAACGATGAGCTGATAAGACAAACACGCACAACCAATTAGCGTTACCAATATGTCCTCCCAAATCCGCTAAAAGCAATGTTCGAAAGCGCACCTGTCGATACAACTCGTATTCGAGGAAGGGCAAAGCGTCTGACACGATTGTGGCATTGACGTCGCCCGTCCCTTTCCTGCGCTGACGACAAACTCGAGCTTGAATAAAAGTTCCTTTCCCCATCATGGCAAGACCTGCAGGAGGTTCGATGGACGCAATCATCATTTCCGGGACCCATTTATTGCCGCACACACCGCAACGGACCATCCGCATGCTAATATCACACAATTACATGGGCAAAAACGCTTTTGAGTACCGGTAAGATAAACCACATTCACAGACAGCAGGCAATATTGGTATTAACGCACTTGGAAAATGGCGCCAGTGATCGCGAGTATGGAATGTGGCACAAAAGGCACGGAGATTTGGATACTCGGCTCCTCCTGCTAGCACAAATGTCCAGCATACACGCGAGCATGTTAGAAGAAAAATTCCCACTTGTACCGCAGCATGTTGCAGGGCGTCAAACCTTGTTTTTGTTCTTGAGGGAATCGGTGGATGTGCATTGTATGAAAATGAAGGACTGCGGCGGCCAAGCGAACCTGAAAGCTCTGGTAGAGGAAGACTCAACATAGGAGACGATGCTGTATGCACTTCGAGCCCATCGTCATCTGCATCATAGCTGGTGGTAACGTCTCGTCGGATTGGCCGCTCTTCAAGAGGGTTTTTCATTACCGCAGCGGTTCCTCTGCTCACAATCGCAATCAACAGGAGTGTTAAGTTAAATGTCACTGTTGGGTTTTGTGTTCACCAGTGTGACGACATCTAGGAAACGTACGAAGCTGAAATCACGCAGACATCATCATGAATGGTGCAGGACTCTGTGTAGCCGATAACGAAGGGGCATTGCAACGACTGGGCATGAGCTCGGATCTACGGAAAACATGAAAAGGTTAGTGTTTGACCAAAAATGCCTCTCATTTCCATACACAAAGAAAGTACAAGTACCTCTTCACGAAGCTCAAGCCACCACGAGTCTCGCGTTTCCTGATCAGCCAACTTCGTCGCCAACTTTCCGAGATATTTAACCGAGCGTGCACTGACGATACCAGCCAGCCGGATTCTCGTTGCAGGATTAAACACTTTAAGCGTGATCAATTGCACCTCCTGCAACATCACAAACAGCACCCGACTTAATTTTCAGTGCAACGCAAATACTTCCAGACACCGTTCCCATCCAACTTACATCATGTGCGGAGATATTGAACGCCTCCGGCGCCTTAAGCGACTTCAGCACTCGTCGCGGAAAATACCGTGGAGATACCAACGCCTCAACGTTATCTCCTCCTCCCGGCGAGAGATCGTCCTTGCCAAGATCCACAATCAACTCGTTCTCATGTCCATCCTCGCTATGCGTTCTCTGTTGACTATTGCCACTTTCCGACATCAACTCATTCTTCCCCACAGGCGTAATATAACACGCCGTGCCACATGCACGTGCCACCAATCCACTATCTCCTTCCACATCGAAAAACTGTTTATACGCCAACACGGCGTTACCTCCGAGCTCCAATGCCTTCTTTCCCACCAGCGTCACCACCTGTGACGACAATTTATACAGTAACAACTGTCGATGTTCATTACTACGTCTCGACGTCCGAAAATTGTCACTCCACGAATATTCCGGGTCGGCATGCACCACCAGCTCCTCCACAAAGCCCAACATGCTCTCAATCCTATACAGACTCGGGTCCAATGTGGATAACCCAAAAAACTGCACACCGGCTGAAGATTCTCGAAATGGGTTCACATCTCCAAAGTACTGAAGTCGAATAACTAAATTCAGTTCACATCGAACACCGAGTAGCGTGTCGTATACTGGGAACCAGCCTTGAATAACGTGGCCGTCCCGCATGAGCAGACAATTAAGGTCCACGTAGACGATACCCACAGTGGCATCTGTGGTGTACACGTCGTGGTCCATAAGCTTGAACTCTATAGGTTGGCTCTGAAGTACAGAGTCATCGGCCACATCGAAGCGGAATTCTTCGTCCCATTTAGGGTTTAGCGTCTTCTTAGAGACGGAAGACTTGGCTTCAAAGCTTGCGAATGTGATACCTACATATGCGTCCGCCAGTTTGCTCGTGCGGTCCACCACAGGCATGTCACGCGCCTCCACGAGCCGGATCTTGATCGTGCACGGCATCTTGGCTACAGCGCGCAATTTGGAGAATGGCTTCAAATCAAGACGATTGGTTGAAATGTGGAAGTAAAAAATATATGATTAGATGAAAAGATGGATACTTTAAGTGATATTTGGACAATGATGATGCTTATCGTGTCGCTGCTGGTGTTGTGGCTTCTAGCTCGAGTCGTGGGGATTATTGGAGGACGTGCTTTCTCTCTCAATGACAAGGTGGTGGTGATTACGGGTGCAGCGAGTGGAATCGGACGGAAATTAGCGCAGAAAGTGTTCAAGGAGGCGCAAAATGTGACGTTGGCACTGCTGGACATTGATACAGAGGCTCTAAAGAAGCTGCAGACGGAGTTATTGCAGTCCCAACAGGATGAAGACAGCAAACGAGTGTTGGTGTATGAGTGCAACGTGGCAGATCACAGGTAGGAGACGTGGGTGCAATGGATGGAGAGTGTTGATGCTGACGAAAATGTACTGATAGGGACGTGAATGCGACGATGGCTCGTGTGGTTGGAGACGTTGCCCCAAAGCACATTGGAGTGCTAGTCAATAATGCAGGTGAGAAGAATTGTAGATATTGTATTAAGGGTGATACGTGCTGAGTGTTCTGTTGTTAGGTGTTGTGATGGGACGCTCACTTGAGGACTTGACACCTGAACAAATTCAGAAGACGTTTGCAGTTAATACACTGGCGCACTTTTGGACGGTGAAAGCGGCGCTTCCGTCGATGAAGCAGGCTCAGGAGGCGCTGCTTGTGACGCTATCATCAGTGATGGGGCTGACGAGTAGTGCGGGATTGACTGACTACTGCGCGAGCAAAGCTGCGGTGAATGCATTCCACGAAGCTCGTACGTTCATGATTCTCTGCTTCGTCATTGCTGTAGCTTTGTGTTCATTTGGGTTGACGTGTACTACTTTTTTGCAGTGCGCTTGGAGCTGTGGCGCGACAACGCCAACTCGATTCGAACGCTTCTGGTTTGCCCTGCTGCAGTTGACACGGGGATGTTTGCCGGAGCTCTGGCTGCAGACGACTGGGCAATGAAGATCTCACGGTTTTTCATCCCGATGCTTCCGGAGTCTGAAGTGGCCGATACAATTTACCGCTCGATCCGACGTGGTGATGAATTGTTGGTGTCGTGCTTCTCCGGGTGGCGAGGGTTTGCCCTATCGTGGGCTCCGACCATATCACGAGTTCTACCGGTCCCTCTGTATGATTTTGTGGTTCGATTAGGTGGCGGGCTGAACGGCATGGATACTTTTGTTGGGAGACACCGCAATAGTGCAAAGGAAAAGACAAACTAAGTAAAGCGATTTGGTTGTGCTGTGCTTCTTCATCAACTATCGTCCTAGACGGAGCCCGAGGCTTTCGCTCGAAGGCCAGTGCGACCACAAATAGAGCCGAGTAGAACGCAACTACACCTCTGAAATAATATTGGGGACCCGGGTGGTAGATTTCGCAGTTCGAAATCACACCATGACCTATGTAATGCTATTTAGCTGTGTATTTTATTCTTTGTTTAGGCCCCGGGTTAACCCTTTAGACCTCAAATTCGATAAATGTTGTCAAGGTAGATAGGCATAAAATCCACTCGGGTACCATACGTCGACATCTATGCCGTCACCTTTTGAAAGTTGTTCAGAATGATTGAACCAAGTGATTGAAAATCTTCCAGAGGGGGGGGGGGGGGGGGTAACTGGGTATTTGTGAGTTTGTATTTGTTGAGCCCCTTGAAAAATGAGGAACGTCGACGATTTCACGGTTAGCTCGATGAATATCGGGCTTTATGAGGGGGAAAGCCGCTAGCGAAATATTTTAAGAGATTTTACAAGTAGACGCTAGCAGCACACGAGGTAGTTTAGCTCTATCCGATACGCCACATATTATTTAGAATACCTCTGATAGGTAGGTAGAGGTACCTGAAATGATTGCACCAGTTCCTCTCAACGTTTTGAGCGAGTCGACTGCTCATTCACCAATTTACCTGGTCAAGCCTCAAGCGGTTCTTCACTGCCAACAACAAAATGGCCAAGTCCGCCTTCATCGCTGCCATTCTTCTCGTCATCGGAACGATCCAAGCGGCGGATGTCGACATTGACAAGCTTCTTCCCTTTAGCTCGACTGAAGGAAGTGGTTTCGTGAACTCTACGCTGGAGGAGCGTTGCTGCCTGAACATGGCGTAACTGGATCACAAAAGAACGCCTTAACGTGCAGGAGGCGGCCATCTCGGTATTTCACACTTCTTTTCTTAAATCAACACGCAACTACTTTCCGGAGAATCTATGCTTTAAAAGAGTTAATACTCAATCAATGTGTTTCACCTGTTGGGTACTGTGCGTTGTACTGCTACCGTTGGCTGACTTACATGTTACTGTTAAAGGTGATTATCGACTATGTCTTTGTTGTGCGGGCATTCAGGGATAAAATATACTACATGTAGAACTACTTGATGACCACATGCTTGGCTGGACCACATTCCCGTACACTCTCATAAAAGTAATGGTTTCATTATACAAGTCGGGGTCTTGCTTAAACTCGTAAAATGGTGGGCATCAACTATGGACGTATTAGATCCTGGCCACGTCTTCGACGTCTCTTTCCTATAAACGTTTTCGGTCAAATACATGAGTCTTGATACCTCCATCACGTACTAAAAGAGAAGTTGGTGATATGTTGGTGCTTTAGCACCCACCCTTGACAACAATCTACTATTTCAGAAGTATATACTAAATTCGCCGTTCGAAGAACTGTCGTTTGGGGGTGTTTTTGGATGTCATCGAGACACCTACGCATGATGTTGGCCATCAAAAATGTCTGCTTCACTTGTTAGGCAAGTGAAATATGTCGTAGGAATGTGTCTTGATGACATCCGCTGGCGTGGAGGACTATGAATGTTGTGCGAATGTGTCTCGATGACATCCCAAACGACAGTTCTTCGAATTCGAACTGCGAAATTCAGCACCCTAATCGGATATTTTTACCGTATTGCCAATTTTAATGTAGCCATTTTTTGACGTTCATAAATCTCCAAAATGGCTGTTGCTGCGACGTCCAAGCCGCCGACGCACGTCGTCTTTGAGACGACTGTGGTGCGTGTGCACGGCTAGAACTCCTCTCTCCAACGTCTTCTCCCTACGACAATGCTTGTTTTCTCGTTAAATGTTATGTTACGACCAGGGTGAGTTCACTGTGGAGCTGTACACGGAGCACGCGCCCCGGACCTGCTGGAACATTGCGGAGCTGGCGCGACGTGGCTACTACAACAACACCATCTTCCACCGCATCATCAAGGACTTTATGATCCAGGGCGGAGACCCCACGGGCACGGGGCGAGGAGGAGAATCCATCTACGGGTACCGGAGTCCATCCGTGAACATGGCTACATTTATTGCGACTAATTGATGTGTTGTTGTTAGAGCCAAATTTGACGATGAAATCACCAAGGAACTCAAGCACACGGGAGCTGGCGTGCTGTCCATGGTAAATATTACGAGAAAACTGGTCAAGAGTGGCAGGTTTTGTGTAAGTTTCAAGGAGGTTAACGATTTTTGTGTTTGATGTAGGCGAATTCGGGGCCTAATACGAACGGCAGTCAGTTCTTCATTACATTGGCGCCGACGCCGTGGCTGGATGGTAAAAGGAGTCTGGATTTTATGTGTTTTCTTGAAGTTTGTGACATTGTTGTTGCTTGTTTTTAGGCAAACACACGGTGTTTGGTCGCATCTCGTCGGGGATGAAGGTGATTCAGCGCATGGGCATGGTGCCTACAGGTGCTAATGACAGGTAAGGAAGATACGGTTGAGGCGTTGAAGGTTGATCTGACGTTTTAGATCGTTGTTGATGATGCTTTCACTTGTGCTAGACCTCGTGAGGAGATTCACCTCAAGCGTGCGAACCCGATTTCACAGTAAGGAAACCCAAATTTGGACGAACACGTAAGGAAGTCATAGAGTGCAATTCGACTATGGTCTCCTTGAAAGTATGGTGAGGGCCTGTTTTGGTGGGGTGCAATCTGTGTGAATTCTTAGCTAAATTCATTATCGAGACTGAAGAGTCACCCAAATCCGTTTGAAAATGACCCGAGACCCTGCGCAGCTTTCATGCCGTAGTAGAATAGACGTGTGTTGATGGATGCATTGGGTGGTCCACTCGGAGGCACGGTTAACGGGACTTCCTCGCAGCAGCTTAACAATGTGGACCATACTGCGTCAATAGTTGAGCAACTGCATGACACGGAGTTGGTGGCTTCAAACGGCGAGATACAAAAGGGTGCTGACGATGAGAATCATGATAACAACAACAGTGAAGACAATGTCGTCGTGCCACGGAAAGAGGCGTGGATCCATGTCATCGAGCCCGTATCAGAGCTGCAGTCCAGTATTTTTGACTTTGTGCCCCCGCCAGCTTCGAAGTCTATTACGTCGAGTCCAGATCAACTGGCGGCGAATTCGACAGCTAACGGTGAGCGACCTGCAGCCATACCCGAAAGAAAAACTCGTCCGAAAAAACGCGTGAGTTTTGCCCCAGAGATCGAGGAAGATACCCTCGTACACGATCACGTTCTCTTAATCGATGAATCTACGGAGGGGTCTGGATGTCAGTCGGTGGTGGAGCAGAGCCGCCAAATTGAGCGAAGTTACGTCGTTCCAGACGAGATTCCACCATTTGGGTGGTGGGACTGCTTTCAACTTGGGTTGTCGCTGACATACACGACAATGTGTCTGCGTAGAAATATATCCTCTCGTCGCCTGGTTTTCGATGACCAGCAAAAGCAGCGAAAAAGGCGGCAATCATGTATCACAGCGACGCAGATTTCTGTGCTCGCGCATGCGGGATTGGCTTTCAACACTAGCACGATGTCTCTTGTTGTTCGACAAGGTGAACCTCCACCACTGCCACCTAAACCAACCAAGATGAAGCCGAAACGAAGAAGATCCCGTAAACCAGCACGCTTAGGATTTACAAGGATTGCAGCAAGACTCCGGTACAGAAAGAGATTAAACAATTGGGCTGCAAGGTTATCCAAGCGAGTGTCGTCAAGAGCCAACACAGTTAAATCCAAACGTTTGGTGCGACTCAAAGTAGAACTTAAGGTCAAGCTGAGATTCAAACGGGACGCCAAAGATGATTCAGACGATGATACCAAAGTGGCGAAGATCAATAAAATAACCAAGGGACCTGACAAGGACAAGATCGGTTCTTACGGAGCCATTTCAATCTTTCAAGTTCTTCGAGTGAATCGCACGCTGGTGTCACTCTGCTTGGAGTATGTCGCGATTGATGATTCTGCTATGAGTGCTCTGGCTGCAGCACTACGGGTAAATGCTACGCTAACCCACCTCAGCCTAGTTGGAAATCGGATCAGTTCTACTGGTACCCGCGACCTCGCAGATGCATTAGAAGATAGTCCGGACTCGATGCTGATAGATCTGGATCTTCGTGATAATCGCCTTGGAGCCCAAGGTGCTACTGAACTTGGTCGAGCGCTGCGTGAAAATGAAACACTCACGCGTTGCGACTTGTCTTGGAATCAGATAGGCCCACAAGCTGTGCTCGGTCTGCTGTCGGCATTGCAAGACAATTTCGCTCTTCGTGAACTCTGCGTGTACGGACGGGATCTAGCTGAAGACGGCACACGTTATCTCGCAAATCTCGACTACGACTCAGCGAAGCGGATCGTTGTGGCACTCCGTCATCTCAACGACAGCTTCGCCATAGCCCGGTTAAGTGGCGCTCGAGCTATTCTCCCCATCGACAAGGTGCAGACATCGCGTTGGATCCACCTAGCTGATCGAGAGCTGGTGGAACTTGATGGGCTGGTTATTGCAGGCCTGATACCGCAAAACAACATGCTGCTGTCACTTGATTTGCACGATAATCCCGGGCTAGGGAGAGCTGCGGTGCTTGAATTATTGACAGCGATCAAGCGCTGCCCAACGCTACGAGATGTGACTTTGTCCAACACGGGGCTGTTTCCTGAAGCTGGTGAGAGTGTTGGAGAGCTCGTGGGTTTGAACAGTACGCTTCAGACGATCAAGATGCACGAAACAGTTATCTCCGTCCAACAAGTGCGTGGCAACCAGAGAACTGGAGAAGTTCCAGAGACGATGACATTCTCCGTCGACCCCAAACATTTTCTGGATAGCTGGATTCTTGTCAAGTGCTTCGCTGTGAATCGCTTGACTCAAGAACTCAACGAGTTGCGACTGCCTGCCCTCTCGAGCACTGCCAAAACTGCTGCAATTGTCGGCTTGACATCAAACGAGAAGGACCATCGAGATCTGATCACAGTTAACGTATGTGGACGTGCACTGGAAGTATATGAAGTAGCGTTTCTCGGCAAGAAGATGCTCCATCACCTTCATCTTGGTCGTGTAGCACTCAACAGCTGCATGTTGGACAGTTCGGCAGCTCGTGCTTTGGCCGATGGAATCCGTAACCACTCGACACTGCATACTCTGGAGCTGGAGAACAATCAACTGGGGCCTATTGGAGGTCAAGCACTAGCCGAGTGCTTGGCGTCAAGTAGTTCTCTCACGTATCTCAATTTGAGCTGGACACAACTTGGAGATGACGGTGTCATTGGCTTTCGAGAAGCTCTGATGCGTAACAAGTCGATTCAGAGGTTAGACCTGCGTGGAAACGAGTTGCGTGTCCGTGGAGTCATAGCAATAGCGGAAGGTTTGCGACGCACAGCTACACTGCGTGAACTCCACTTGCGCTGGAATACTGTGTCTCCTGCAGGCGCTGAGGCTCTAGCCGTTGCACTTGAAGTTAACCAGAGCTTGCTTGTACTGGACATTGAGCATCATACGATGGGTTCCCGTGGCGCTACAGCGTTTGCCTCAATGCTGGCGAGAAATAAACACCTTGAGCAGCTCAACATGGGTGGCACTGACTCGGACAACGCACTGGATGCAGGTACTGGTATCGGCTCCGAACAGGCTCAGCGGATCGCATATGCGCTCACTCATTCGAATAGGTCTCTGCGAATACTTCACGTTGGCGCCAACCGTATTGACGTGGAAGCTGCCGCTCGGTTCGGGGAGCTGCTTAAACTCAACAAGACGCTTATCGCACTAGACTTGTCACGCTCCAGCTTGGACGCGAAGAATGCTCCTAGGTTTTTCGCGTGTCTGTCGGTGAATAACACGTTGGAAAGACTCAATCTGGCACACAATCGAATCGGGAATGAAGGTTTGGTGGCTTGTATCCGTGCGCTAGAAACCAATCGGAGATTGCGGGAACTCAATCTGGCACACAATGGCATGAATGAGGAGCCTCTGGCAGTATTGGCAGCTAAACTGAATGCACCAAAGCGACAAATTACCCCGACACTGGAGTGGCTTTGTCTTACTGGAAACAACATGACGGAGCGCACACGAAGGGCGTTTCTAGCACTGCCACAGAATGTCATTGCGATAGAACTGCAAGATAAAGATGAGCTGGACGAAGATGCAGACTTGTAATCGATCGAAGACGTTGGCATTGAGCAAGATTAGTTGCTCGCCGCTACTGGTCAAGATATGTCCGCGGTGAATGAATTAATTTGTAAAACCAAGCAGTGGAGACCGACAGTGAAATGAAATCGCGACTGCAATGCGAAAAGTTGGCGACTATGGAATTTCACAAACTCTGGGTTGTTCCCAACTCAAGCTGCTCAGTGCTCGTATTGCAACAGCGAGTCGTGGTGTTCAACAAATATTTGAGTAAAAAGAGGTTGCTGACTGAAGCCAATACTACATGTACAGTAGGTTGGACTTCAGCCAGAATCTCAGTCAGCTCTGCTGCAGGCAAGCAGTTGGACAACTCATTTGAGACGAACTGTAACTTAACACGCTCACCTGTAGCTACTCGACCTTTTGAAATTGAATGACGCAACGTGCAGAATATTAAGGCGGTGACTGAGCTTTTCTGGTAGAAGCAATAGCATCCGAACCATGTCAAGTTGAAGATGGCTACATTATGATTGTCACATTTGAAGATAGATACATTATGTACTATACACGAAAACCAACTCCACGCGTCCGTTTCGGATCCCTAACACTTCATCGCGCCTCGTTGCGCGCGTTCACTACTCCTTCCTCCTTCCCCAAGTCCACTCCTCGTCCCTGTTCCATCCACCATGGCGATGCCTACGATGGCTGCAATCGCCAAGCGCATGACAGGCGCCGCGAACGACTCCAAGTTCTTCAGTACAACCAAGAAAGGTGAAACTCACGAACTTCGTCAAGAATTGGCCAATCCCAGTCGTGAAAAGAAGAAAGACGCCGTGAAGAAGGTCATTGCCAATATGACAGTGGGTAAAGACGTGTCGATGCTCTTCACTGACGTCGTGAACTGCATCCAAACGGCTGATACTCAACTCAAGAAATTGGTGTATCTCTACCTCATCAATTACGCTAAGAGTAACCCTGACTTGACCATTCTGGCAGTCAATACCTTCGTGAAAGATGCTGCAGACCCTAATCCGCTCATTAGAGCACTCTCAGTCCGTACAATGGGCTGTATTAGGGTCGACCGGATCACAGAATACCTCTGTGAACCTCTACGTCGCTGTCTACAGGATGAAGACCCTTATGTCCGTAAAACGGCGGCCATTTGTGTCTCGAAGCTCTATGATATCAACCCAGATATGGTGGAAGAACAGGGTTTCCTTGACATGTTGAGAGATTTGATCTCCGACTCCAACCCTACAGTTGTGGCCAATGCCATTGCTGCATTGTCGGAGATCTCGGAGAATAGTGGAGGTGCTATGGCTTTTAAGATCACCAAGTCGGTGCTACAGAAGCTACTTGCAGCTCTCAATGAGTGCAATGAGTGGGGGCAGGTTTTCGTTCTTGATGCACTGGCAGGTTACACGCCTGCGGACTCGAGAGAAGCTGAGGGAATTATTGAACGTGTCACTCCAAGACTCCAACACGCGAACTCTGCAGTCGTGTTGTCAGCTGTGAAGGTCATCATGAAGTTCCTCGAGAAAGTCTCAGATGCAGATACGGAACGCAGTTTGTCCCGTAAAATGGCCCCGCCACTTGTCACGTTGCTGTCGGCGGAACCTGAGATCCAGTATGTGGCGCTGAGGAACATAAATTTGATTGTGCAGAAACGTCCGGCGATCTTGGCGAATGAGATTAAGGTTTTCTTCTGCAAGTACAATGACCCGATCTACGTCAAGATGGAGAAACTCGAGATTATTATCCGTCTTGTCTCGGAACGCAACATTGAGCAGGTGCTGCTGGAGTTCAAGGAGTACGCCACGGAAGTGGATGTGGAGTTCGTGCGTCGCTCTGTGCGTGCTATTGGCCGCTGCGCTGTCAAGCTCGAGCGTGCAGCGGAGAAGTGCATTAACGTGCTGCTGGAACTCATCCAGACCAAGGTCAACTACATCGTGCAGGAGGCGATTATTGTGATCAAGGATATCTTCCGCAAGTACCCGAACCAGTATGAGAGCATTATCGCCACGCTCTGTGAGAACCTAGACACGCTGGACGAGCCCGAGGCCAAGGCGTCTATGATCTGGATCATCGGCGAGTACGCTGAACGTATCGACAATGCCGACGAGCTGCTGGAGTCGTTCATGGACTCGTTCGACGACGAGACTGCCCAGGTGCAGCTACAGTTGCTGACTGCTACGGTGAAGCTCTTCCTGAAGTGTCCTAATGAGACCCAAGACATGGTTCAGAAGGTGCTACACAAGGCTACGGAGGAGTCCGACAACCCGGATCTGCGTGACCGTGGCTATGTTTACTGGCGTCTGCTTTCGGCCAACCCCGAAGCTGCCCACGCTGTTGTGCTCGCAGAGAAACCGGTCATCAGCGACGACACGTTCGCGCTCGAGTCTTCAGTTCTTGACGAGTTGATCGGCAAGATCTCTACGCTTGCTAGTGTTTACCACAAGCTGCCCAGCGCCTTCGTGGTGCGTTCGACGGTT
The DNA here is from genome assembly GCA_014706105.1 of Phytophthora quercina. Lineage (NCBI taxonomy): Eukaryota > Oomycota > Peronosporomycetes > Peronosporales > Peronosporaceae > Phytophthora > Phytophthora quercina. Next base: position 489,070 of record JACBOW010000019.1, on the reverse strand, counting down.
TCGGAGCTGCGCGAGCACCTCCAAAATGATGACCACAGCAACGAGGATGAAGATGAAGGCTCTTCCGACCAGCCTGAAGATGGCTCAAGTGGACAGCAGGCCGAGGGTGCTGTTGACCTGCTCGACATGGGCGGCCTCTCCATGGGAGGCCCTGCTCCCACTGCTCCCGCACCCGCGGCGGCGTCGGCTAGCGCGAGCTTGGTTGACATTTTCGGTGGCTCGGCTCCTCCTCCCGCTCCAGTGGCAGTTGGTGGTGGCGCTTCTGTCCAGAAGAAGTTGCTTATGAGTGCTCAGCAAGGTAAGGGCTTGCAGATGACAGGTGCCTTCACACGACGCAATGGCAACTTCGTGCTCGACGTTGACTTCGAGAACCAGTCTTCTGCACAGATCGCGGGTGTGAGCATCCAGTTCAACAAGAGTACGTTCGGTGTGGTGCCGATGCAAGCAACAGTTTCATTCCCGCAGCCACTGGCTCCGGGTCAAACTATGAACCAGGTTGTGCCGATGGGTGTGAGCCCGCAGTTTGTCAACGCCGCGGTGGCGCCGAACCTCAACCTGCAGGTTGCAATCAAGAACAACACGAGCGGTGAAGTGGTATACTTCCAGTCGGAGCTGGATCTCTCGGCGATCTTCACTGAGGCTGGCAGCATGGCTTCGACGGAGTTTATCAGCATGTGGCAGGGTATCGCCGAGTCCAACGAGCACTACTTCACGTTGGCCACCGGTGGACGTGGTGTCGACGCCGTGTCCGAGCGACTGGGTCGCAACAACGTCTTCTACGTAGCCAAGAGGCCTATCGACGGCAAGGAGGTCGCCTACTTCTCGGTCAAGACCATGACCAACGTCGTGGCCCTATTCGAGCTCACATTCGACAACTCGGGCACTACAAAGGTGTGCCTCAAGCTGGAACAGAAGGCGTTCAGTGCACTGCTCCAACAGACAACGGAGCACTTGCTAGCCTGAAAAGGGGTAACGTTACGCTTGCTGGAACTACAGTTTAGGACCAGCATGGTAAAGCAAGATAAAAACGGAGAATTCATTTGGCTTTGTGGTATTCCTAAAGTGTTGAGCGGTTGCGTCGGTTTGCAGTCGTCGGCCAATTCAGTCGCGTTAGATCCAAGACAAGAGCTTTTATTTAACCATGGCGACGGAGATCCGAGCTGCGCCTGAGGCGGTGACTTGGCAAGATCGAGAAATCCGCTTCGACATCTCAGCAGCGGCCATGCATCTACGGAAAGGTGAAACATTGGTGGATGCCATCAATTCCGTTGAAGACACTAAGGGCAATAACGGAGACCGTGGATCTCTTGAAATCACCAATTTGAGACTTCTTTGGGCCTCGCACAAGTCTGTGCGTACGAATTTGAGCATTGGCTACAGCTGCATTCAAAGTCTCAAGATCCGTACTGCTACGTCCAAGTTGAGAGGTAGTACACAGGCATTGTACGTCATGACCAGGTACGCCAACAGTCGATTCGAGTTCATCTTCACGAGTCTCGTGAAAGCGAGTCCAAGACTTTTCACTACCATTCAAGCAGTGTTTCGATCTTACGAGACGACTAAACTCTATCGAGAGTTGAAACTTCGAGGTGCTATCATTAAGGAGAAGGAGTTGACGCTACTACCTCATGAACAAGTATACACGAGACTGAATGGAGTCTGGAACTTGTCGTCGGATCAAGGAAATCTAGGGACATTTTTCGTCACCAATGTACGCATCGTGTGGCATGCCAACTTGGCTGAGAACTTCAACGTCAGCATCCCGTACATGCAGATCAATTCTGCTCGTATCCGTGGCTCCAAGTTCGGACCAGCGTTGGTGATTGAGACATCGGCTGCTAGTGGTGGCTACATTTTGGGTTTCCGTGTGGACCCCGAGGAGCGACTTCAGGAACTTTTCAAGGAGATGCAGAGTTTGCACAGTGTTTTCTCAACGAATCCAATTTACGGAGTGGAATTTGAGATTGAAGACAAACCTGCGCCATTGGAACAACTCAAACAACCACGTAAGATGGACGACGTCGAGATTGAGGAAGACTATTCCAGTTCCATGGATGCCTTTGCAGCCTACTACGCTGCAGTGAACAAGAACCAAGATCGACCACCAACGTTTTCCAAGGAACTCGGACTTGCGATCGAGAGCTTGCCTGATGGCTTTAGCGTGGGGGACCTCTGGTACGTCAACTAGCTAGTGTTGATAGCAGTGGAAGGCTATGGCATCAGGTAAATGAATATGACTCTGCTTACTTGAAACATTTGACGATATCCCAGCGTCTTCACTGTCCTGGATACGGCTGCGAGGGGCTGATGAGACTGTTGGTTGCTTCTCCATTGCCAGATCCATTACTTGGTGCAGGTCCTGACTGCAGTTGAAAAGCTTGTTGTTGTGGAATTGACGTGTTCGAAATACCAGTCAAAACGTTGTTTTGGACATGTTCGATAGCCTCACGAGTCGTGACAAGAGGTGCTCGTCCACTCTCAGCAATTCTCAGGAACATACGAAGCTCCGCGAAGTAGTGAGCGAATCGATCTGGATCCATTTCCGCCATGAGCTCAGCGATCTCCTTGCCAACATTAAAAGCTGCCAGGAACTTGCCATACTGCGTTGGAAACCCCCTAGCTGGAGCAGCAGGAGGTGAAGGATGAGGCACACTTCTCCCTGAAAAATGAGGTGGTCGTTCAGGTGGCGGTGCCGGTGGTTGAGCTGGTGCAGCCACAGGGGGTGGAATAGCACTAGCAGGAGACGTAGTAGCTTGAGACGACGGAGGGCTCTTCCTGAACGAAGCCAGCATATTATGAACATCTCTCAACATCACGTCCTTGTCCGTGTGCTCGCGCACATACTTCAAAATCTTGGCTGGTTCCACATTTGCCTTCTGAAGTGTATGCACTGTCCGAAGTACACTAGGATCTGTGATCTTCCGGATCATCGGATGTCTGCGATAGTGTCCGTCCGTCAGCTCGTGGTTGTGTCTCGTAGTGTGTGAACTCACATGTACAAAACATTTTCCACTGGTATAGTCTCGTCGAAGCACCAAAGTGATCTACAAGAACATAAAAAATATAAAAAACTTTAGACCACATTTAAATGAAATAATACTAAAAAAACTTGACTATTACCTGTGCAGGACAGTTAATAGCTCTTGAAGGTTGTCTCACCCTCACTCCAGTTGCTCTCGATCGGGGTCTGCCATGATGGGTACATACCACAGCTTTACTGTATGTACCCATCTCCTCAGGTAGCAACTCCCCTGGAGGTACCGCTAACCGTCTTCTTGTATATTTTTCCTTAATTCTCTTGTTTCTTGTGGGAACTGGTGTTGCAGTACGGATAGAATAAATCTGGAACGTGCGTTGCTGGTACTCGGTCAAATACTCGTGGAACTCGGTCCACGTGACAAAGACTGTTTTGTCCAAGGGAGGCACAGCCACTACAACATTTTGGTGGTTTTCGTCACTGTCGGGTGTCGGAGGCCTAGCAACAGCCTCGGTGTGCTCTTGCTGAGCATTATCCTCCGAGTGTCGGAGCATCTTGGAATGGGGAATTCGCCCTGTCCAGACACTGGCGATAAAATTCTTGGTTGCTAGTTTAGAGGATAAATACTGTGTTCAAGTGTTTACAGTAATCATTTCAGTACATGACCCTCATATAGCAACTTCAATAATTTTCTGATTGTCAGATTTACAGCTCAAAAAGTCAAGTATTGTAGTGATGGAAAGTAGTGTTCATGTTGCTCGAATCCTTTATCCGTTACAATACTTCCATGCAGCCTCATGGAGATGCAATGCAGAGGCGTGTCGAGGTTCTGATGATTGGAGCGAGTCGACGAGGTGCCAGAGGTTTACTGGGTTACTCGTGTCTTGTGTTTGCAGCCACCACATTGAGTGACTTGTGCCAATGCAACGTGTATCCAGCGCTAATTGTTCAAGTTGCATGCATGGCAACGTCGGCAAAGGAGCGTCACTGTGTCGTGTGGCTCTTGGTCAGACAGTGGGGAATCGTTGCTCCGAGTCAAAACCACCCACCACGTGAGTGTCTGTAGTGGCTGTTGGCACAGGCGTTGTACACGAAGATCGTCGAATTGTGGCGACGTAGTCTTGCGCAACATGACACCCAAGTGTCTGCAGTGATAGCTTATGACGCCCTGTATCATCGCTCGATCCTCCACATGGGCTACATGGACTTCGTTCATGCTCGGCATCTTCAGGTGTTCGAACCGACTCGATGCCGGTAAGAAAATCCAATGTTCATTCATCTACATATATGTATTCGATCATCGGAGCCCAAACTTCGGTGTCGGAAAGAGCTGGAGCGTCTTATTTTCCGCTGTCGACCAGCTGGAAGGCCCTATGGTGTCGTCCTAGTCGACGAACATGGCCACCGAGATCGCTTCACAACTGGGGAGAACTTGCCTAGAAAGTAGGCAAAAAAAAGCATGTGGATCTTCGTCATGTGGTTCTGTCTCCTCTATTCCGTTGCACGTCCAGATGAACAACTTCAAGTGTACATGAGTGAGTGGATACCAACCGCCAAATATTCGGAGCAAATCATAGTGCCTTATGGCCGGCGTGGCAATAATGTAAAAAGTGTCATTTGCTGCTTACGGCCACGGCCTCGGCTGGGAAGGATGTTGGAGATAAGTGTCGAGTACGTCAGCCAGGTCGGCACCAAGTACACATAAAACGTTGATAGGTAGACAGACGGCTGGCAACTTCATCGAAAACGGACAGATCGGACCTCAGTTTTCAATTTCCTCGTGCCCTCGCACGTTGATTCCACACCTTCACTACACACTGCAATTCATCATGTCACTGGAACCTTTGCCAGTAGTCGCTGCTCGCTCCACGGACGATCTGGAGCCTATTGACCCGGAACTCCTAAGTTTGATCGCAGCAGACGACGTTGACACTCCTCTCCCAATGGAAGTTAAGAAGGAGTTCGTCGATGACTTCACCCCTTTGAACCCGACGTCTACACCGACGGCAGTGGACGCTTTCAACCCTGGTTTCTCCAAGCTTGAGGTGCAAGACCTCATGAACCTCTTGGCACCGGAAGCTCTCAAGATTCCGACGATGGTCCGAAGTTATTCCGAGCCAATCAAGAAACTCGATAAACGTACTAAGAAATGCACTTACGCTGCTCGAAGGGTACGTTTAACTTCGCTATTTTGAACGTTTTCAATGATCAAGACACTAACTTTGAGGTTTTCATTGATCTTTACAGAGAGAAGTGGCTTTTCTCCGACAGGAGTCCATGGTGCTGGAGAAGCGTCTGAATGACCTGCGGAAGCACCGCATCGTGTCTACTCACACTCGTGAGCAGGCTGCACGCGAAACTCTCGAACTGGCGAAGTCCCAGGAGAAAAACCAACGCCTTCGTGCGTTGGTGTCGAGTCAAGAGACCAAGATTCGCCAGGCTGATGCCTACATGGTCAACGTCCACCAGACTGTGGCCCCCCCTTAGATTGCTGGCTACGAAGGTGGCGTGCCTGCTCCAAAGCCGATCTATCCAGCGTTTTTCTTTGCGTGTTATAGTCCGTTGAGTGTCGTCTCTATTGTTTATAAGATTCCGATCCGATCATATCACGAGCTGGTGTTCTTCTTGGTAACTTTGCGGTTTGCACGTCATGTGAAAGAAGGAAATTACATCCAGTGACCATACTTACCCTACTTCTGCAAGTACTAAAAATGCTCCACTTGTACTTCTATATGAATTTATCATATCGACGGCACAAATAGCGAACAACAAATAGGATAGACGTCACTCGTCGTATTTGTCAAGTATTTCGAGCTTGGTATGTCATCCGTTGACTCGAAGGAGGTTGTCGAATCTCTTAAGTGGGTCTTTGCCCTCTGGTGAGGTTTAATTCTTGGTGTCCATGTCGTCACCGTCGTCTTCAACGCGCTGTACGCTTACTGCTACTGAAACCTGCAAGACACTGAACTCAGCGCTTTCTTATATTGGTACAAGATTGGAATGCCACCACCATACTACGACACTATTGCATCGTCCACGCTGTCATGTCCTCTCTGCATGCTGTGTGTATTTTACTAACGTTGGGTCGGTTTGCTATACAACGATCATTGGGTTTTACTCCATGGAGATCCTGCAGTCCCAGTGACAAGAGCCAAGGAGTAAAGGACCAAAGGAGCTCACCTTTGCTAAATTACTGCAGGAAGCTGTACACCACGGTATCGAATCGCCACGGACTCTGCGGTGTTAATGGGAAACATTTACATGCAGTTAGTATATGTCGTGAAATTTTGCGGGCCGTGCTACAAACTGAACAAGATTATCGCATGAGTCAATTGTTACCTCGAACTTTACCCAATCTGGTCTTCCATCATCGTGTACTCCGCCTTGTTTAAAGGCAAAGAAGCTCATCGACGTATTGTGTTCATTGTTTTAATCGGCGTACTGAACCTCATGGCATGTGTCGGTGTGGTGCTGATCATTGTATTGAGTTATGCTGGTGACTTTGACCCTCATCTTCCAGACTTGAGCTATCTCAAATGGTACGACGACGAGTGGGCGGCAAGCGCTCTCAACGAGTTTCAAATGATTGTGGTGGTCTCTTATACTGATCTTTTAAGTCGAGCTGTCTTCTTTCTCGGTCTTTGGTGGCAACAACCAACATGAAAGAACGGCTTCAACAACATTCCAAGATGTCGTCTACTTTCACCAAAGTTCCAGGATTTAAAAAAAATGCACGAAGGAGTGGAGTTCTCACAACAAAGTGTAAGCTTCATCTCCAACATCCGAGCAGCTCACTACAACATCAGATCCACAAAGCTCTCAACCACTTCATCGTGATAGCTATCAGGATACAAATGTACGCAGGCGTACAGGAAATGTTTTGCTTCGAACAACTCACGTTATATTCATGGTTTGGGGGTGCTGTGGTGCTTGGACTCCACATCCATGCATCGATTCAGCCACTTCTACCTCAATATTTGATGAATGTGAGACCGTGGGCGACGTACCGACCTTCGTGTTATATAGTTGGACTGGATTGTCACGTATTGCAAATCTCGGGCTATATGGATGAAGTGCATGACACTCACGACTTTGATGCTTGTAATGCGTCAATGATAGTCTCGGCGCAAGCGTTCTGTGCTAACTGGCATAAATCTCATGTCAACTACTTTGAAGCAGCGTGATTCCAGTATCATCGGAGACCCACATTCTTCCGCAGCATGCAAGCTAACATGTAAAGCAACTCGCGCCGCAGGGTTTCTCAACATCGATTTTTTTCACGGAGTCATTAGGAACTGAAATTCCAGGAATTTTGATTGCCTAGATTGCAGACGTTCGCTTTTGCTCTAGAGCCAGTGCAATAGTTCGTTGCCGCCGATCTCAATGTCCATCGATTCTTCTGCTCATTCTCACTCCAGCAAACGCGGTCTGGAAAAAAATAACGTTATAATTCAAAGCACTTTGGAACGGCACTACATGGAGTTCTCCTGTGCTTGAAAGAACTCACGAAACAGTGCTAGAAACGGCAACATCCAATTCATATAAACGCACTTAGTCACGATCTGCAACGTCGGACGGCTGCGTTGTCTTGATCTCTCGCTTAGGGATTTTTCCAACCCATTGTTCCACAGGGAATTCAAGTGCCATTCTGTGAACCTTCCCGTTTGTGTTTTTGTAGCTATGAGCGGGGAACCGATCGTAAACGTCTGCCGGGACGACGAAGAGAAGAATGTGTCGAAAATTTGCAGCAAACTCTTCGGAGCTCATCAAAATGTCATCGACATCTTTCAAGCGCTGGTATTTGATGGGATGGCCTTTATCTTTACTCACTGTCGACTGGGCGTAGATAACGAGCCGAGCATCTGGTACCACAAGCACAGCATCAATTGCAGGAAAGGTCTTCGATATGGGGATATACAGCATCAACTTGTTCTTGATTTCGGATGCCGCTTGAATCATATCGTAGTGCATTGACGGGCTCAAGTTTCAAAGCGGTTCTGGAACTGTTAATTGCTTTGAGTGGACCAAGGGGCGATACGGTTCCGGCACTGTTTTCATCGAGTCGTCTCATAAGAACCTCGCTGGTGGCAAGGCCTTGTAGCAGAATTTTCTCGATTTCTTTTTCTCGCCACGACTGCAAATTCTCTTGTGGGGTCTTCAAGAACGAGCGAATTTCATCGGCTGAGTAAATTTGAAAACAAGAACTGAGGATAGCCTCCACTGCCAAAGATGAATATGTCAAATAGCAAAGGCTTGGATTGGATTGGTCTCATTGCGATGAAATTGAAACACAATGTGTTTCATCCGCTCATCGAATGCTCTCTTCTCGAAACGACGAACCAACTTCTCCAACTTGCCTTTAGTGAATGGAACATTAGTAGCCACACGTTGAACCAAGGGATCAAACCATGTACGTGCTGAAAACAGGAATCTTGGTTTCCCCCCAACGAGATTGAATCTCCGTAACCACTCGTCTTGGTCCTCCAACGAAATTTGGTTGGCGAAACACTGACACTCGGCTTTGGTCCATGGATTCATGCACACAGTGAAGCACGCATCCTTCTCGAACTCGTTGTAGTTCGCAGTGCGTGGATTCGCGAACACATACGCGTGGGCAACATAACTGTTCAATGCTCCACCAGTGTATTTGCCATCAAACAAACTCTCGTATTTTTTTCCACTGGTCGGCTTCTCAGATATCTCGTAGCCGTTCGTGTCATGGTTCCAAGTGAAGAAATAGATCGACAGTCCGCCATAAGTCTCTCGAAGAGGGCGGGTAGACAATATCTTTTTTTTCCATCATGAACACCAGCGACAAGAACACCCCGAAAGCTGACTTTCCAATTCCAGGACTGCCAATCACAAGGATTTTCCTTGTTTCTGAACTTGGTACCAGTTGACTCGTGATTATTTTATGGAGTCCCAATATTCCTGTCGGATGTACAAGCCGTTGTGGAACGTCATACCCAAAAATTCCTTTGGAATTGGCACCAATTCGCCCGCGTCCAGGTCACCAGGTTTCAGTTGCTTTGCGAATTTGGTAATATCGTGAGCCGAATCGTCAGCATCCACTTCGTCAGTATCTACTTTCTGTTTTTTTTTTTTGGGTTGCTCGGTTGTCGGTGCCATAGCCCTCTTCAGTGGAACCACCACCAACACGTGGACTTTGCCATCGCCATTTTGAACGCTCTTAAAGTACCTGGACTTCTTAATTGACAGTGCGGGATTCATTCGCTGATAGCCCTGCGGGTAACCCTTCTCATCCGTCGGCACAGCTAACGCTACTTCAAAGTCCAGCCATGCGTTTCTTTTTTTCGCCAGAACGAGTTGCAGGGAGCCGGGATCGACACCTTTAAACTTTCGTGGCTTCTCATTCGTATTAATAATCGTCTGCATCAAGTCCAGCACTAGGCGCTTTTCATCCTCTTCGTCCTCTTCTACCGGGAAGGAGCTCCCGCTGTATTTCCCATTGACGATCAAGCAATTCACCTTCACCATTTCCCTTGAGGCGACAGATTCTGGAATGACAGGCGAGAAGGAAAGGTAGACTTTTTATTTGCCCATTTCCTTATTTGTCCACCACTTCACATATGTTGCCCTCACACAAACTACGTGAACAAAATACACTTGCCCTCGCTTGGCATCTAGTAGCAGTAAAAAGGAGATTAGCGTCAACAGACACTTCAGTTCTGGTAACTGGATCACTTCTATTGCATATTTCAAAGGCTAGTGAGTCGTTTCAAGCTGCACGGCAAGTGTACAATGCGAAACCACGCTGTGAAACACTGTGTAATTGTTCGTGGTACGCCCATTGAGGTTTTGAAGAGGCCTCTCAACTGGATCACACCTTTTAACTCGTTGCTACATTATAATAGACTTTCAACTCGAGCATCCTCCGCTCAACAAGTCAACTCAGATCAACTAGCCGCACACATCGGTGACCAACGTGACCAGACGTGATGCGGCCGATACGTGACAGCTTCGCAGGGAGTTGTCACCAGTGCTGTCGCCGTCGCTACAGTACCTCCTTGCCACCACCAAGGCAAACATCGCGCCCTGGTGTATCATCTAGGGAGGTTGCCTCTACGATGATGACGTCGTGCCACCGACAAAAGCTTCGACTCCACTGTCCAAGAAGGTAAATTACGTCCTGGGTCGTCCATACTCGTGGTTTGGATCGGATCGTGGTTTTAGGTCATAAAACCTAAGGTCATAAAACCCCGATCCATAAGAATGACAACCCGTTAGCCAGCAAGAAGATTCAAGTAAAGCAATAAGGAAATCTTTACGTGAATCTTCTTGCTGACCTAAAAATGGGCATGAAGAAGTGCAGTCGCGGTATTCCGTCGGTGAGAGGATGGAAGTGCCAACCACTTGATGCTTGTCACGAGTACAGCTCATGTAAGTTCAACGTGCACTCAATGCAGCTCTTCGGAACCGTTCTCGCCATCTCATGACAAGAACCGAAGCATCGTCGCATCCTAGTTGTTCCCTATTGTAGCTTTGCATCGCTACGATGTAACCTTTCTTTCAGTCTAAAAATTTGCCTCTTCATTACGAAGTACCAGCAATTTCCAGATGACTCGAGGCTTGAGTCACTCAAGCCCTGTACAACGGGTGCTCTCTAAGCACGTGCAGTGCTGAATTCCTCTGTCACAGAGTCTGTGTAGGAAGCAGACTTTTTAAATTATATTCGGCCAAGGGTATGCTATGTCCTTCTCCACGAAACATGTATCCGCAGGCTAGTATTGAGCCCAAAGTTGTCGTAGCTAAGGTTACCGCTCGCTCGAATGCAACCATTTAGCTCTGATGATGACAGAGCTAAATGGTTGCTGATGATGTTTACGAACAAGTCTTATGATATGCCGCATCTTGGCGTACGTAGCTGCATTCTTAAATGCACCAAGGCCAGTATGATGTCGTCCTGCTTCGGTAGCATGTGCATGTCGCTGTTGGAGAGCAGCGTCCGACGTAGCAAATCGTCACCTTACAACATGAAAGGCTGCATCTTCTGTGCTTCGTTCAGCCAAATCGCACCGTTGCCGTGTCCACTGGGAAACCACTTGGCAACGGTTACCTCTCAATGCGTACAGATACAGAACGGATCAGATCTTGGAACGGGCATCCGGATTTGTGGCATGATTGACTTAGTTATCTGAAAATGAGCGGTGAGCAGCTTACTCCCAGCGGCGACAGCGCCGCTGGATGGAAGCATGGCATCAGTTTGGAACAGGCAATGTCAGACTCAGGTGCAGGGCCGCCGGAGAGGCGCGAGGAGAAAACGACGTGCTACTACCAGGGCTACAAGTACGTGCGTTCATGATCATCGTCGAGAAAGATTTCGTTTCGCTGTTCCAAGTTCCGCACGGGCTGCAAAGGGACTATGGAGTTTCGCATTTCGTCAATGGGATATTCAAGTGGCCGACCTCATACCTGTCGGGATGCCACCGTAGCGAGTAGTTTGGTGGACGTCAAGGAGGATATGAAGGCAATGACAGACAGTTTGGCCATTAGCGACGTTGCTCGACCCGCACGTCAAATTTGGCAGGAGCTACGCAGTCTATTCTACGGGAACGACAACAACAACGTCATGATCGGTCTGTCGGAGTCACAAGTCATCTCACGTATCTATAGGGCAAGAGCAATGCACTATAGTGGCGACGTGCACGGGTCTGTGGAAATTCCGCCGCTTTCGTTGGTACAAAATGAGGCTGTCTCTTTCTTTCAGTTTCACTTTGTTTCCTCGAACCGCCAAGACGTGTCTAAACCTACGCGATTGCTAGGTTGGGCGCATCCTGCGCTTCTGAATCTGCTCCGGTACCACAACATCACGCTCATTATTGACGGTATCTTTATGTGTACCGCGCAACTTCCAGCAGTGCGTGGTGGTTATGGTTCATGACCGTGCGTCGGGCCTCTTCGTCCCCGTGTTTTATATTCTCAGTACGTCGCGTTCCGGAGACGCGTACTGGGATATGATGCACTTCGTGCTTCAAGCAACTGACCAGCAACTGAGCCCAGCTGAAGTTATTTGTGACTTCGAATCGGCGCTCATCGAGGCAGTGCAAACCCAGTTCCGTGATACTATCGTCTTAGGGTGTCTGTTTGAAACAGGCTTTACGCCGAGCTATGAAGCGACTAGCCCGGAGTGCATAGTGGCGATGACACGAGGAGTTGTTGACATGTTGACTGTTGTCAAACCTGAGCACGTGCAAACACGCGGAATAGAGTGGGTGAAGCGGGAGATCAAGCGACGCTGCGAAGAACAAGCTATTTCGTACTCGGCGCTGAAGTGGCAAGCATTTTGGGAGTACTTTCAGCGTACGTGGGTTGACGGCTACGGTGTGGAGGTTTGGAACGTGCATGGTATGGAGAATGAGCTCGTCGCTCGAACTAATAACCCGTTGGAACGCTTTAATCGCGTTCTCAACACTCGCTTCCCTACCCACCCGTCAATGGCCACATTCGTGACTACTATTAACCAAATCTCAGCTGAGTATGCTCATCAACTGACCGACATACCCCGTGGGCGTGCACAGCGTCTGCCACGCGAAACAATCGAGTTACCCGTCCCGGTTGAGCTCCCTGAGGACTCAGAGAAGGTTGTTGAAGCGGAAGCGGAGCCTGAGACTGAGCAATCTACTGTTGCATCAAGTACCAGCGAAAGTGTTTCCTTGTAGAGAGAGTTCTACAGTATCGACATCCCACGTAGATTTAGCTCTAGCATAAACATGTCAATGACTTGCCTGGTCTTCTTTGCCTGCTTGTGGCATGTACACTGCGATAGCGCTCGATTCAATCTCAACTGCATCATGACGGTGCACTCGTTGTTGACAGGATGATATATATTGTCCGTTCACAGACCAGGTCCGTTCCGTATCTGTACACACAAAAAATCTACCTCGGCAACGGTCACTGGTATCACGATGTTCTCCATGTCGGCGACAGTGTACTTCTGCTGACGCGTTGGAGAAGAAGTTCGACTCGGTGCCTGGCGCCATCCACACCTGGTGAATGTGCGTGTCCAAGGCGCGACCCGCCATTAACGCCGACCAGCATGCACTTCAATGCGCAATGAGTCCTGGATCACGAAGTTCTAAGTTGTTACATGTAGTACGGTGTATGCGCCTTCTCGCGCTTGTAAGACCGCCAGTAGTATTCCATGAGCAGTTTGGGGGGGGTGAAGTCACTAAAAAGATACCTCCGCGAGCTGCACGCCCGAGTAAGGATACCTCATCCAGCCCTGAGAAAGTTTATTGATCGCAATCAAGGACTCTCGCGCTCCTACGCCCTTGAGTGGAAAAGCGTCAGTTAAAGGATGCGGACTCACCTGAAAGAGCCAATGTAACTTCCAAGAGCCTATAGGTTGGAGACAGAGGCTGAAGACGATTAAGATGATGATGCAGCAATTACTACTACAGGTGCACCGTCAGCTGAAGAGAGCGCTGAATGTGTCTGACGACAGCTCTGAAGAAGACCAAAGCTCTGAAGTCGATCAGGGACCTCCTGGTTATCATGACTCCTTCGATTATGAAGCAGAAGAGAAATCCGAAACAGTTGTTTACAGCAACTTACCACTATCTAGCTAGCATTATGACAAGTCCACCTAACAGTTAATCAACATCCTTATCTTTAATGTAAATTCCACGTGGGCAAGGGCGAGTTTTGCCCACGTGGAAATGCGTGGGCAAACAGGTCATTATAGGAGTGGGCAGAAATAAAGGTAACCAGAAGGAAAACTTCCTTCTCACCATTTAATGTTGACTATCGTACTTATGGGGATGTGAAGATATGATGATGCGCTGTCACGTTGATAACGTCATTTCGAATTATCAGATGTGATGTGATCGATGGATGGATGATGATATTTCGCGGTAAGAAAGTTATTTCAGATCCGAATACAACAAAATACTGCATTTTAAAATCCCATTTACCATCATCAACCAATATTTTGGTTTAACGTCGTTGACAACGCTGACAGTGTCTAGTGTCGCGCTCTCCTGAGTACATCATATACTGGTACGGTACATGTATTGATGAATTCTTCTGAGGACATGTAGATGAGATATCGAGAGTTGCCAACTGTGATCCCTCAACAGTAACAAGTTGCAACGTTGCTACTAGCAACGTTTTAACCTCTCGACCTTGAAGATGACACCCACTCCTAATTCGATTTAGACGTTCAGAATGAAAACCGAGCGGACTACACGAGTTGGTGTTCTTGTCAGCGAGCGACAAGTTGTCGCTGTACAATATCTTGTTATTAGTAGGCTGGTCTCCTGTTACATCTACCTTGTGGTAGTCCTGTCGTAGCAAAGCACAAAAAGAGGCATCACGTGCATTCATGACGCAGCTTTTGCAGCTTGGACGGAAACCAGCGTAGTGCCAAGACCTGGACGCAGACTACACCACTGCATACTCAATCGAGTGAGCCTACGCCACCATGTGGAAGAAGGATATTAGTTCAGAGCGAACGCGATCTCAACCGCTCAGCACTACACTCACGACTTCGATGATTGGAATGCGTCTATGAGAGTCTTGGCGCTGTTCTGTACTCGAGTTCTGTGCGAAGAATGCAAATTCTCATGTTAACTAACAACGTTCGAAGTAGCGTGACTTCCGTATCGTCGAGTCTTACCGATCAAGATATAGGTGCTGGAGGCTCACATTCTTCCGCAGCATGCAAGCTAAAGCAATCGCGCCTGTAGATCCAACAGGGTTCCCGCTCAAATCGACCTTTCTCACAAAATTATTAGGAACTGAATTTATAGCCGCAACAGGATTCTTGGTAGCGTAATATCATTGCAGACGCACCTCTTTGACACTTTGATTTTGCTCTAGAGCTAGTGCAATGGCTAGAGTACCGTTGCCACCGATCTCATTCTTCATCGATTCTTCGTCTCGATACACTGCTTCTTCATTACTGACATCAAGCAGTTGGAGGCAAGTTGTAAGCTGCATGTACATGTACCATCTATTAGTATCAACACTTGGGTCGACAACGCGTGCAAACAACACATACCCGTATTCCACTCGCGAGAAGAATTGCCCCAGCGTCAGTAATTTGGCAGTTGTTCAGGCGTAACTTCAAAAGTGAATCGGAATGCTGTAGCATGTCCTGGACAAGTACGCAGAGATGACTCACCCCATTAGAAAATGGCAACTCGAAGTGTGATCGAGACCAACATACCGCTATGAGGACGCATCCAACGCTGGCAACGGGCAAGCGATAGGAGACAACTTCGTCTTGCGAAGTAGCTTCCGGAGAGCTTGCAGGCAGAATAGTCCTATCTTCACCAGCAATATTGTTTTGGTTCTTGCCCGCTCCAGAAATCCATTTTCTCCGAGGCTTTACTGATGCTGTAGGAGCTCGCAGTTGCATCGTCGGTGCAGCAACCAAGCCAAGGGCCTTTAAATTGTATCCCAGTTAGTACAAACTAACAATCACTTTGTTAGTCGCTGCACACTTACTATTGCAAGGTCTCGGAACGGTTCATCAACTTGATTCTTCGTGACGGGCAGCAGCACATAGCGAAGGAAGCTCTTCATCGCCCGGTCCACTCGTCTCGGGGTATGACTTCAGAGCGACACCAACATCAGCCTCCACACCAAATACTCACAACTACTTTTCACCCACCTTTGTCGCTTCTTGCGCTCCACTTTGCGGCACCAGTTGTCAATCGTCTGCAGGAATTCCTGTGCCTCGAACATGTCCAATCTCGACAGGTCGTAGACGTGGATGAGCTGATTCTCTGGCCCTGAGAGCGTTTGCGCTAGCGCTGGATGCAATCTCAAGCTGTCATAACACAATACGTCACAAATTCAATTGACATCTGCAACTGCACGATCATTTGTCGCTGTTAACCGTGCGTCATACTTGCAGAAGTGCTGGAGCCGGCGTCCGACCGCCTTGAGACAGAGTTTCTGCAGCGATTCAACGCGCCCGAGCGCGTCAGAAGCTGCTCACGTAGCAGTCAAACACATTGCCATGCAACAATAAGCATCAGAAGTGAGCTAATTTGACAGGAAGCAGGCACCACCTTGTGGATCTTCAAGAGCCGTCATCTTTGTCTTCAACTGCACAATCTGTCCAAATCTATCAATGTAGCCATATCAAGTTCGACGGTGCTTTGTTCCGCGCAAAAAGAGTCAGCTTAAGTACAGTACCCATTCCACCAATGAGCTATCGTCAAATTTGATTTAGCCAATCCCCACACACGATCAGATTCATGTCGCAGCATCGTCTTCTCCGCACTCATGGCACATCAATCACAACTCAACAAGCGGCCTGGAGCTCAAGTCAACGTGAAGTGCGCTTGATGCCGTTGCCTTGGTGACTCCCACGCCTCTCGACCGTCGTTCACGTTGCATGAGGCTGATGCTATTGGAGACTGTGGAGCTTCTAGACGTCAAGCAGGATTCACAATGGCACGAGACCGGAGACAACTGGAAGCACCTTGTCGCTGTCATATTTGACTTGTTCAGGAGTGTTTGTGGCGTGCAGGCTGATTGCTGCCACACTTTCGAGTGACGCAGGTCTGGTTACTTTTTCTATGGCGCTCTCTGGTATAAGTACAACACAATTGTGGAGTGCAGGTGTCAAATTTCGTCGATATGTGGAGACTAGGCGAGTCTTTTGAGTTGATTTTGTCATTGAATTATGCACAACCCAATTGTGGCGTGCAGGTAGCATGTAAATCACTTCTACGACGTGCGTACCAGGCAAGTTTGTTACTTTACTTGCAATCTCTGGAGTAAACTGGTCGTGGAATGCATGGATTTGTGCTGATGGATACATGGAAGCGGCAGATAAGTTTTTTATTTATTATCTTTACTTTATTTACGACAAGTTGGGGTGGAGAAATACAAAATCGTGCAATGCAGGAAGCTTCTACAAACAAGTGACACAATGATACCAGGCAAGTTTTTTTTGCTTTTTATCTGTGTATCAACTTGGCCTCTGCACTTCGTGCTTGTGTACTTGAGTGACAGTAACTGCAAGCTCTTCGCTTCTCGCCAAGAAAACGTCAAAAGAATCAAACTGGTACGCCAATTTTTGGTACTCGCCTCTTGTCATTTTGATGTCGTCATTTCGTTGGTACATTCGTCCTTGCAGAGTTCACTGGACGGTTGGTTCAAATTGAATTTCAAAGTCAAGCTTTATCCGGTCAGTGCTTAAAACTTTCGCATCATGTTGATGGTTTAGTGGCGTACGTTGGTGTGCGGTGTACCTTGGCATTCCGTTGCGTATGAAGCGTGCAGGACAAAGAAGCTACGTCGAAGGAGAGCTGACGCAGACGGCGTTCTGCGAGCTCAAGTGACGTCGAGTCAAGTGGTCACCCCCCCAAAAGTGTAGGCGTTTGTTTTGTGATGTTTCAAGTGCAATGGTTTCCGGTAGGTTGTGACGTGCAGGTTGTGCGGCGGCGAGCGGCTCTTCGACGGCGGTGGTGCAGCGGTGTTTGGCTTCATGCGTTTTGTTTGTGCATGTTGTGCATCAATAGGATGCAGGCAGGCAGGCAAGCGGAGGACCATCAAGTCAGACAAGGATGCAGTACAGTGCAGTCAAGATAAGCAAACGATCAAGGCAAGAAAGAGTGACTGTTTTGAAGATGGTTTCGGTTGGTGCAATTGTTTTTGTGGTGTGTTGCGTGGCATTTGGGTGTGTTTGCAGTGGTATGTTGTTGTTGGCGTTGGTGTTGGTGTGGACGGTTGATGTGGTGATTGGCGTGCAATACTACTACAGTAGTAGTATTTTTGTGTGGAGGCACCATTTTGTCAAGTGTGTACTGTATTTGGATTAGGTTGTGGTGGCATTTGCGGTGGCATGTTTCCGTTTGTGATGTTGGTGTTGGTGTGGAGAAGTACTGGTGGAGTTGCTGTTTGGTGTGTGGTGTTTTTGATTCTCAGCTTTGTGGTGTGGTGATCGATCGCGATGGCGGTTCTGGTGACTATGACTACGTTACGATGTGTTGATGTTGATTTCGAGGGTGTGTATTGTGGAGCAAGAGATGTTTGTAATGGTGTTGGCGTTCGTGTTGGCGTTCATGTTGGCGGTGGAGATTTGATGATGGTAGGGTTGTGCGGAGGAGATCTGTACGAAGTCGGAGAAGGTGTGCGTTAGTAGCTCATGCGTCCTGTGTGTACTGTACCTGTGAGCACGGTGTTCGTGGTGTTGGAATGGCGCGTCTGTGCAATTCATGCACTTCTGAGTGCATGTGTTTGGAAACCTTTCATTTCGATGGTTGTAGTTATGGGTGCTGAAGTGGCGAGTTGACGTCGAGTGACTGGCAGAGTAGCGATTTTTGGAGTGTGTGTATGCACATGTATGCACTGTGTGCTCTTTCATGGATCAATGTGCGTCGACCAGCTGCACCAGGTACGTGCTCTGTTTTTTTTTTGTCTCGAGACGTACTCCGGTGTTTTTCAACACCACCTTTTTCCATAAAAAATAGCACGAATACGTCAACATACAGTGTAGTGGATCCAAGCAAACACGATTGGCTTCGAGATACCCGGAGTTCCCAGATTCATTAAAGTAAAACACGCCTCCACAACCATTGCTCCTACATGTAGTACAAAACAGAGCAAAACAGCAATTAGACCAACAAAGTGACATGTACCTACTGCCTAGGGCCTTTTTACAATTTGTGGTGGTGAGGTGGTGATGAGTCAGCTTCTCAGATACGAATGCGTCTGAGGCGATCTTCGACGATCAAACTGTCGTCATTTGACAGAGAATTGGCGTTGCCGACAGAATCATTTGGGATTTGAACGGATGAGGCATGGGATCGGCTGCGCCAAAATATTGAAGCTCGACATTCGTGCCTAAAGTGCTGTTTTTCAGTACCGAGCCTGCTAATAACCTGACTCCGTAGGTTACGGTCTGTAACCCAGTGCGTTGCTTGTTTGCAATCTCATCTTGGCATGCGTTCGTTATAATTATTTTAACAAAATACCTGAGCAGCTCCTCAACGTCTTCTGTTCAAAAAACAAAAGTCATTTCTTAAAAGGAATTATACATGTCAACAATGTTCAGTAGCGGCCACAAGCACTGAGGCTTCGTAAACTCACTCACGTCGCGTTATCGGTGTGTCGTTAGGATGCCTTTTGAGATGTGTGACGCATGTGGCCCCGCAAGAATTCGCACACCTTCTACATGTGCGTGGCTCTCACTCTACAAATCGCCCTCCAGCACCCAAGCCCCCAATCCAAGGAAGCCATGCGCATGTTTTCCGTCGTGCTGGTAATCACCGCGGCATCTCTCCTTGCAAGCAGCTCCGCGGCTAAGGACAACGAACATGCCGTGGATTCAAAAAGCACGCCCGACCTGATCCAACCGATTGGTGGTGGTGAGAGCGACTATCGCCGTAAGCGATTCTTGCGCAGCAACAAGATACACGACGACAACAGCGGTGGAGAGCGAAAATTCACCTTCGACAAATACGCTGACCTGCTAAAGGATGAGTCTGCTCGTAGCTCCAAATTTTACAAGTGGCGCTATAAGAAGGGATACTCCGACAAAACATTCTACGAGAAGTTGAAGGCTGAGGAGTATCCACTCTTACTCCCTCTCTTCTACAAATACCAGGCATACACGTAAGGCGGTGTTCTTGACCATCCCACCACCTTGGTGAAGAGCATTTTATCTCTAAAAATAAAACTGCCTTGCTTCCTAGCTGCCCAGCTTAAAGTATATTATCTCGGTACCGCATCTTTTGCAGGTCTGCTGCCTATTACATGTAGTGTTGCAGCATTGTAAGCGGCAGCAAGCGGAACGGTACCTTTCCAAGTATGAATAATACTCCACACATATTTTAATTATTAAAATAATGTGTATTTTAAATATAATATTATTGTCGGTATGTGCAATTAAGATTGGCGCCGTAAAATATGTCCACGTAGATATGCTGTTGAGTTGGTATCCTAGATTGGAATTTGTCTGCTTAGCACCACGTATAAGGTACTGCTTTGTGGAATTTGATTTTGAAAATGTAAAACAAACATTTTATTGTGTTTTTGTTTTGACAAGATCACGAAGTTCGTGTTGGCCATTTGAAATCGAATCCGAAAAAAATAAATAAAACGCGTTTTGGTTGTGCCAGATGCATTTCTTGTGTGTTTGACTGCACTGTTGAGTTTTATTGCACAACGAGTCGGTGACCTATCAGTGTCATTCTGTGTCGTTAACATACGACCGAAAAAATATCTAAAAAGCACTTTGTCGCATCCTTCGTTCCCTACCGCACATTGAAAAAAGCCCCTCATTCCGTCGGTGCAGCTTGAACAAAGCGCTTTTTTAGCGCAGCGTCACACATGGCTTCAACGCCAGGCGGCATGGCGCCGGCGTCTCCGCGCTCCGACGCCGCCAGTGGCCACGACACGGATACGCCGGGCGCCTTCCAACGCGGGAAGCGCAAGTACTCGCACACGACGGCAGCGCAGCGTCAATGTCTGCTTGAGTGGCTCGAACTACCAGGCAACTTCAAGCTACTCACGAAACCTATCAGTGCTCAGCTCAGTGAAAGCGCGCAACAGGCCAATGTATCGTCGTCGCCCCCACCCAAGCGCGTCAAGAAGATGGACGGCTACCGGTCACTGGCTCAATACATGAACAACCGGGTGGCACACACCGATTGGTCCGAAAAGACTGCACGTAGTCGCTTTGAAAGCTTCATGGCAGCCTACCGGAAGGCTAAGCGACAGAACCCAACGGGCCAACTACCGATGTTCTACCAGCGTGTGGATGCACTATTTGGAACTGAAGGGGATCGAGAGGCAATGAGGTTCAGGTCGGAGAGTCTCGGTCAAAGGTCGGAAGGCAGCAGAAGTCCTTTGGTGACGAGGGAGGTCTTTCAGGAATTGACAGTGGCCACACCAGAGACTACGAGGACGTTGGTGAGTGAAGAGCAAGAGGTGACGTCGCCTCCGAGACGAAGAGCGCGGACGTCCATTAACCGTTCATTTGAGACGGTCAGTGTGTCGACTAGAGGGGATACTGAAGTGGACGAACCGACGGTGTCCAGTCCACTGCAGGAGTTGACGACAGCCACACCGATACCGACGGTGAGTGCGGTGGCAACCAGTGATCAGGCGTTGGAGGTGGAGAGTCAGCGACTTGCAGTCAGGCAGCAGGAGCTCGAACTCAAGCAGAGTGAACTGCGAGCGAGACAGGAGGAGACCAGGCAAAAGCTGCGTGCTGAGGTGCTGACCAAACTCGTGGAGGCTGGTAAGTCGCCAGCTGAAGTGCGTGAATACCTTGCTATCATGGACCCCGTCGATAACCCCTCAACTCGCCGCTGAACATTAAACAACTATGCGTAGCACCCCACTGCAGTAGCTAACCGAATCAAAGTGGGGTCTGAGTATCGATCGACTTCCACCACAGGTAGGTGCCTCTCTCCTGGACGATCGATCTCTTGTTTTCCTCGTGCTGTTGCCTCCTCCTTCACACTTCAATTGTTTTCCCCACAGACTGCATCATCCTGACTCTGTCGATCTGCAGACGGAGCTCGACAACCATAAAAAACTCTACAACGCTCAAAAATACACTAAAAGCATTTGCAACTTGAAGACAACTTGCCTTTCAGTGTACCGCACATAAAATAATGTCCATCACCTAAAGCCTCATATATCTCCATCTTGGCTACCTCATCTCCCATCTTGGCTACATCCACTTCCTCCTCCTCTCTACTCTCGCTTCCTCTCCCTGACAGCTTCATCACCATGCACGCATTGTCACGGGACGAGCGTTTCCAATACGACCGTCGTAGTGAAGAAATCCTGGGCGAAACATTGGCGGCTTTCGCGGGTTTCGACAGTTCACGATTCGACCTGACAGAGTGGAAATTCCTGGCTCGAAGGGGGCAAATTGCAGTGCATCGTGCAGTATCCTCCACTCGTCAAGGTGTCGATAGTCACAAACGTCGAGTTATTGCAAATGGGTTCCTTAATGCGAGTTTAAACGACATTCTGGGAGGTCTTTACGTCGAAGATGATCGGGAACTACTGACCACTCAAGCTATACTGAATTCAAGTGGGAACACAGCGGTGGACGCTGCAGTGTTGATGATAGCTGAAAAGAGACAAGTTCGAGCTGCTCCGTTCCGGTTTGCAGGGGTGAAATGGTATTCGTGGAAGGAAAATGTGAATGTTGGAAGTCCCAATTTGAATATTGGGGAAGGTCAAGAATGTGATTTATTGACGTACGAACGCATGGGGATGGCGTTGGCAGAGGAAAAAAATAAGGACGGAAGTCAGGAATTGGCCTATCATGTGATTCTGTCGTTGAACAAACCCGAATGGCCATTGGATGTGGCTCGAGGTCCTGGATTAAGACGCGCAGATATGGAATTCTGCTTTTTGTTTCGAAAAGTGTGTGAAGATCTCGTTGAGTGCTTTACGTTGGTGGATTATGACTGTCGGACGTCTGCGTCGTCGAGAAGAGCTGCAGATACAGAGATGGCGGATAGAATTCTCATGGTAACGAGATTGCCGGATTGTGCACGTGCAAAGACTCTTTCGGGGTTTGTCCGAAAAGCTAAAGGAAGACAAGTGTTGATGAGTAAAACGTGTCTACGGTGTGGTGCAAGGAAGAAAGTGCTGGATCCGCTTCGGACTTGTTGCATATGCAAGAAATCGGTCTGTCACAAGTGCTTCGAGTCGAAGGTCATCTTTTCACTCAATTCGCGGACACATGAGCCGGACAGTGACGTGTTTTGTCACAAGTGCAGCGCTAGGATACACATTTTGACAGCGAAGAAGAATGCGCAGCACAACACGTCAGCTTCTGCTAACAGTGGTGGCAGCTCTTCTACTGGAGGCAGCTCGAGAGATAGGGATCGAGAGAGCCATTCAGGCGGATCTAGCGAGAGCAGCAACAGAACCAGCTTTAAATTTTGGAAGAAGAGCAAGGACAAAAGGGAGACGAGTCCGGGAGCTGAAAAGGAGAAGCGGAGGCATAGCTTACCAGCAACAATGATCAGAAGAGCAGAACATCATACGCCGAACTACGCAGGACTATTCCATAACTACGACGTATTTGGTCGAGCTAGCGATATTCCACGAAGACGACCACTATACGAAGAAAGTCTGGGGCTGGAGGAAGAGCAGGAACCGGAAAAAGAGCAGGAATATGCCGATCCATTGCGCGAAAAAAGATGGCGCCAGACAACGTTCCTTGCAAATCCTGAGGCAGCAGCAGCTGAAGCTGCAGTGGCGAACCGCTTGCCGATACCAAGACAGAGAGCAGCTCCACCAGTCGTCAGAGAAAGAGAATACACGGTGGCCGAGGTTTATCCTGTTGCGAAAACCATATTGGAGACAGAGAATGTCTGCTCAGACGATTCCGACGACTCGCCTCACAGTAAGGCTGAACGAGCTCATCTTTTGTATTTGGAGCGACAGCAACGACTCGAGGAGCTAAAGGGCCAGCAAAGCTTCTGCCGTCGCGAAATTCTCACCACTCCTCTACCCGTCCAGGAAGCAAAAGTGATATCAAAGACAACCTTAATTCGTGACAAAGTTCCAGCCAGCATCAAATCGGATCCAATTACGAAGTCCACGCGTGACATTACTGATAACCCGGCTGCTCATTCCAAATCAGCACCAACTTCAAACGCCGAGAGAAAACCCGTGGCATCACTTCGCCGCAGCGAGTCAGCTAACCTTAAAGGTACCAGGAGAGCGCGTCAACAGGAGGACGACGACACCTTCCGAATGGACCTTTACGGTCACTTCTGACTCAAGCAAGCCAGTATCATACATTGATTCCTTGCTCACAATGGCTTTTATCGAGTTCAGTTGGTAGCGGGCGGACGGGCGAACTCGCGAACGTACTCAAGCTGTGTAGCGGGGTCTAGAACGTTGTACATTTCTGCCTCGGCGATGTTGTGAGTAAGATGTTTGGCCAACCGCAGTCTCATCGCAGGTTGTGGCAGTTCATTAGCGTAATGGTGCTGGAAGTGCATGATAGCCGTTTGACTTGCCGTAAGCTTCGATGTCAAAGCATGCGTCGCATTGCTGATCTTGCAATTGCTTTGCTTGTGAGTATCAAGTGCATTCTCTTTTCTGGAGGTAGTAACCCTGTCTTCCTCGCTCCCTCGTCTTCTCTTGGGCATCGAATGACTTCTGTAATCATCTTCAGAAGCCGTCGAAGATGCCAATGAGACAGTAGAATTTCCTCTTATCAACGCGTTCCTAGAACTGGTAGCACGTGCTGCTGGAGCAACAGTAACAGCATTAATGTTGGCTCTGGGTTGTACATAGTCTACCCCCGCAGACGTCGGCGTTTGAACTTCTGAACCCACATCGTTCCTAGCATCCACCAACTGTGCATTGTTGTCCACCACCTGAAACTCTTCTTGATCAGCTCGTGAAGTTTCATCCTCCGTCGATGTTGATGTCACTTTATTCAGCACACCAATTTTTTCCGGATGTATCGTCTTGACATGCCGCAACGGTGCACTTGTGGTACCTCCTTTGAATGAGAAAACCGTGCTACAATAATTGCAGATACGACGTTCAAATGTTATACCAAAATCGTCCTTGAGCATTTCGTAAAACTTGGTGTGGAGATAAGCCAAACTTTTCTTCTTGCCACGATTATCACCGGATGTAGCCATGTTAGAAGCTGTTGACATGGCTACATTTGAGGAACTCGCGCTAGTACCAGTATTGACTACCACGCTGTGGCTGCTCTCGGATGGCGACGATACGATCAAAGGGGAGCCATGACTGGTGTAGATGACGTCCGACGCGCTGTCCACCAGCTGGCGCAGGTTGCTGGTGCTGGCGGAGGAAGGCAGCTTATGCATGACACGAGCCAGCTCGAACTTGGGCTCGAAACCGATTGGACGAGCTATAAATTAGTGTGGTTGACATAGTGACATAATCATTCCGATACAGTTGACTTGATAAATGAATTCGTTGTTGTTGAAGACAACACGAATGTGCAGCTTTATCACACGAACTCAAAATTCTTCCGACATGATAATAGCGTGTAGGCGAGTTACATAATTACGGGACCAATAAAAGCGAAAGCCACCACAACGTTTTACATGGAGTCCCGTACCGATATTCGAGGTGCAATCCAATAAGTATTATACGATCTGAGCTGGACATATTTAGCGACCGCAATAATAGTTTTAACGAAATACGATAAATTTTCATTCCATCCTGTAGAAGCCGATACCCTATTGTCGAGTCCTACAGCCTCAAGAAATGCCACGAGTTAAGCCGACAGAGATTGTCAATGTCTCCCATCATATCTTCTCTGTCTGGTGGCTTGTCATCCTAGTTGTGCACGTGGTTACATGCTTCTACTACGCTATCTACGCTCACTACTACTGGATACTGCAGAACACCTATCTCGACGTTATCCTTGAATCGTTTGGAATCGGTATGCCACCGCCATCTCACCATACCATTTCCGCCGTTCATGGAGTCATGTCAGGGTTGCATGCAGTGTGCATTTTGCTGATGCTGGGCGGTACAATTAAACAACATTCTTTGGCATTTACGCCATGGAGATCCTGTAACATGACGACCACGAGTGAGAAATTGCAGTCCGATCGAACAAGTTCGAAGGTTCTGAAGAATTTCACCAAGGTATATGACAAAATCTCGGATCCTTACGGACTTTTTGGTGTGAGTGGCGGATATTTTCGCGAAATTCAGCTATTTCGAGAAATCGTCGAGATATCCCTCCAAGCTGTCCAAGCTTACAGAATGAGTATGCTATTGCCACGAGCACTGCTGAATCGATTTTACGTCGTCTTGCTAGCGTTTAATTGTTGGTCGTCGACTATTGTGAGCGTTGTTTTTCCCAAAGAAGACGAAGCTTGTAGACGGTTTGCGTGCATTGTTGTGGCTGCGTACTTGACCTCATGGCGTGTATGGGTGTGCCTATCATTATCGTACTGAGTTACACAGATGACTTCGACCTCAGCCTCAACGTGCTTAGCTATCTTACATTATACAACGACAAAGCGATGGCTCGAGCTTACAACGAGTTTCAAATGGTTGTCGTGGTCTCTTGGTGGGATTTAGTAAGTCGTGCCACCTTTTCGTTAGGACTTATCGCAGCTACGGTCAACACGAAAGAACTACTTCAACGACTGCCACGGAATACTAATCGTGTTGCTGAGGCTATTGTCGTGATCGCTGTGTCACACAAAGTTAGTGCAACAAAGCGGACTGCAGAATCCCAGCCCTCTACGAAAAAATTACCTCCTTCCAGTCGCTGTCAGGACAAGAATCTCGTAGGACGAAAAGTTTCGCCTTTAATTCGACTTCTACTTGTACTTTGATGTGTCGTGGTGCTTGGATTCCATATCCACGCTTCGATGCAGCCGTTGCTACCCCAATGTCTGATACAAGTGCGACCATGGGCAACTTCTAGACTTCTTGCTATCCAGCAGGACTTGATTGCTACTCCTTGGATATATCTGGAAAAGAGGACGAAGTTGATGCAGTGTGGAGTGCATTCGACAGCTCCACCGTGGTCCAGCTTTTGATCTGCCATTGTCCAAAACTTGAAGTACCCACTCGATTCACTAAATTTCACCACATTCGTGGGATCAAAGTGTACAACACAACTATCATAAACTGGAGTGAGTCAGCAGCACTTACAAATACGAATCACCCGGATATAACGACGTTGTACATGGTTCGTGTGAATATGACAGACGGATTGCTTCCTATTGGATTTCAGTCGACTGATTTTCCACAAACATTATCCGACATTGAGTATTGTGTCACAAACCTACGTGGGATACCTGATGATATAGATTCAAAGTGGTTGATTAACACAAACCTAGTGCTGGAGTATGGCCAGCTAACTGAAGTTCCTCTTGTGCTTTTACGGATCCAACCAATTAACTTGGCACTAACGGGGAATCCAATCCGTCACCTTCCCCCTGGAATTTTCGAAGTTGACAGCATGTACCTACTCGGTATCGGCAACATGAACATCCAAGAACTGCCTCAAAAATGTAACACATTTGTCGGAGAATTTATATTGGGTTGTATTGTACGATTCCGACATTTCATTCTTTTGGTCATGGGCAGACGAACTCATGGAGCGTATGGCGGGCGAATCTGCACCTTGGGTCGCTGGATCTTCCACCTATTGCAATGACCTCGCAAGAATTCAGAACGGTACTGCTGATAGGTTTCAAGTCCCGCTCTCTCCAAAGTACTCACAGACTTTAATGGATTCGTCCGAGAAAAATCTACAAGTGATGTCGACGGCTGTCAACTGCGATCCCTACACTGAAATGGCATCTGGTGAAGGAATGTTTTATCCTCTCTCCTTTGAGGACAGCATTAATGCTATTAGTACCCCACTGGCATTGGTAAAGCGGGCAAGATGATTATTTCACCTTTAGGACAGAAGGTGCTGGTGCTTAAGTTGTTGACTCATTGAGATCACTGATGTACCGATATACTGTAAAGCTAGATTTGTACTGGAAGTGACACATGAAAGACTAGTAGTAAACAATCAATTGTATCGGACCCTCAGGGCTCCCGATTATGGCATTTTTATTTATTAGAGGTTAAGCTGGGTCATAAATTATGACATCCGTCCAAATATTGACAAAATAAATTATGCGATGCCAAAATGCACGGTCATAAATAATGCACTAATATTGGGAAATCTCTTAACTGAAAGTTTGTATGCTGCTACCAAGGTTTTGCAAAATACTGGAAAAAATTCGTGTTATTTTTCATACGCAAATCCTCTCGTCATAAATAATGTTGTCTTCACACAAAACCGATCGCCATAAATAATGAGCCAATTTTTATGATCATTATTTTTTTCACCATGCCATAATAGCCCTGCGGACCCTCCTTGTGTTAATTCATCCTGAGTGAGCTCCACGTGGAGCCGCAAGTTCTGAGGCGTGTGAGATGTCACTTGGAATCCCCACTACGTTCATGGCGATGCATCTCCTTCTCATAGGCAATAAAGTACGCATCACAAAGGTTGTCCAGACGGCGACGCAACGCATAGCACCGCATCGTCGTCTCAGCAATTGACACAAGGTTCGACGTACTAGTTTGAGTTTTGACGTGGCCGAATAAACGTCTGATACAATCGTACAGAACGCAGCATGACACTCGCAGTTGTTGATAGCTTCGATCTTGCCGTAAATGTTCTCGAAGTGGTTGCACAAAGACATATACAACGTAACCACTGCGTTCGACTCACTCCCATTGGATTCTAGTCGATACAGTTTCTGTCGCGCCTCATCAATTACGTCCAAGATTGAGTCCTGATTTATTGACGTTGACAACGAGTTGGTACAATGGTCAACCTCCTGGCTACCGATGCTCGTCAACTTCTCCAGTTCGTCCACCACCGTCGAGATTTTGATCCGTTCCTGTGGATCGAGCAAACACATCCGTTTGACCAACTCCCACTCATTGTCTGTGCAAAAAGTAGGGCGAGACGGCAGTGTGCCCCGCTTCACATAATATTTTACCATGTTGATGTCACAGCTCCATGGCAAGCAGGCTTTTGAACTCCTGCCAGACCTCACGGCCTCCACAATCCGCAACGCTTCCACGATGCACATACCGAGAGAATATATATCCGACTCAAAGGTTGGCTGTGTGTCGTGATCAATACACTCTGGGGCCACCCAATGCCACGCACCTGAAATGGATGGTTTGCTGTTGTCGGTAGAGATTGAGCTTAGCCCAAAGTCCGTCACCTTCGCTTTCATGTCGCTCCCGATCATGATATTATTGCCTTTGAGGTCGCCATGGACAACGTTTCGAGCATGCAGGTATTGAACACCTAACGCTGCCTCGTACAACTTCGACCACAGCTCATCAGGGTGATTCCTCAGAAAGCCAACCAGTGTTCCGTTCGGGGCGTATCCACAAACGAAGTACGGTCTCCCGACATGACACGCGCCGAAGAGCCGAATGACGTGAGGATGACTCAACCGGAACCAGATCCCGACTTCACGGCGGAACATCTTCAGTGCTTCCGTTCTCATGCTGGCATTTGCTTCCGGATCTGACGGGGTCTCTGGTGCTGAGAACATCCGAGTCAAATGAAAAAGTGTCATTCGTTTCACTCGATCCAGCCAAAATCACTTCCTTCACCACCACATTAGAGTCCAGCCATTTTGCTTGGTACACGCTTCCAAAGCTACCCTCACCCAGACTTTTCCACTTGTCCACAAGTAGCTCGTACCACGGAATAAACCACTCTGGTGTGAGTTCCGACAAATCTCCTTTCGCATGGATCCTGCTTGTAATGTACGTGTATGTGTTCCTCATCACTTTAAGTTGCTCGGACGTGTATTTACTACTGGAAGCATGATCCTCCATCTCACGTTTCAGCGTCCTCAGGAAGGCCAATTGCTCTTCCGTTGACTTCAAATCCTTCAATAGAAGAACAGTATCTGTCAGCCCGGACACAGCGATCTTGATTTGCTCCCGACGCTGCTGTTGGATCTGCGTTTCCACCGTGGTAGCAGTCGACTCCCCTAATGCTCCCAAAAGTGAGTCGATACGCCAGCGAAATGCATAGACACTACTGGTTGTGGCATGCGCCGATGATAGTCGCATGACGCGGGCTTGCTCTGGAGACATTGTTATGGTTTGATAGAACTCGTTGAGAAGGTCGCCAAACATCTCTATCAGTCTGGGATAATAGTCGCTTGCATCATGCAAACGACGGTGCACTTTCCTCAGCTCGATAAATGCTTGGCAGTATTGTTCATTATCACACTTCTCCATGTGACCTAGTACCTTCAACCATTTTTCGTCCATGTCCTCCATATCACATCCATAGCGTACAGGTTGATGTTCAAGCTGAGGTTATCGGCTTTCTCCGCAATAGCTAAACGTTCAAGTTCGATCACAGCTGAAGAGAGACTTAATCGCTTGTCAGGGTGGTGACAACACATGCGCCATACCAAATCCCGTGCATTTCCTGGTGGACAGTCTGGATCATACTTGGACCTGCCTTTGTCTTCTGGGACCCAACTCACTTTCACATATTTTAAGTGTTCCTCGTCTATCTGAAACCACGGCATCGTCCCCGTCACAGCCTCCAAAATACACATCCCCAGCGAGTACACATCTGACTCACGCGACGACGGCATCCATCTTAGAACCTCTGGAGCCTGCCAGTGCATTGACCAAATCGTTTTCGAGGAAACAAAACCTTTGGAGGACACACTGAAACCAAAATTCGACAGCTTCGCCATTCCATCACTACCGATCAAAATGTTACGGCATCGAAGATTCCCGTGGACAATATTCCGCTCGTGTAGATACTCGAGGCCCAACGCGGCTCGTGAAGGTACTTCCAAATCATTGATTTCTCCGATCGAATTCTCTCGATCATGGACCCCTTGTCGGCGTACTCACACACAAAAACTGCACATGCGGACCTGCGTCACACGCCCCGTATATCTTGACCACGTTAGGATGGCGCAGCCGTTCCCACAAACGAACTTCCTCATCAAATGTAGAATGAGACGCATCTGGAGTAAAGAGCTTGACGACAGCATCAGAATCGAGCCACTTCGCGCGATATTCGCTACCGATATTCGTGGACTGAGACATCAGCTCAATCTCACATGGCAAAATGGTACAACTTGTCAAAATGATTCACAACAGCGGCAGTGCTACTGGAATTTTTCGATAAAGTGCCAACTCCAAGCAACCTTCGACATGATGCCATACATTTACGCCACCAGGTCAAGCGCCTGGGGGGTTCTTTCTCAGGTACCACGCTACTTGGACGAACGCATGGTGTCAAAATGTCCAGAATATCCTGATAACCACGCCCCGAAGCAAGTCGAACGGCTGATGATCCGTTGTTCGCCGTAAAATTCACATCTGCACCCTGTTCTTCGACGAGACATCGAACAACCTCAAGGTGACCGACTTCAGTGGCCCGCATCAAGGCTGTCCACCCCTCATCGTCCACTATATTCACATCTGCACCTCCTTCTCCAACGAGACACCGAACGACATCAACGTATCCGTATCTAGCGGCCTGCATCAGGGCTGTCCTCCCCTCATCGTTCGCTATAGTCACACCTGCACTTCCTGCAACGAGACACCGAACACAGCAAGATGTCCACGATTAGCAGCCCACACCAAGGCTGTCCATCCAGCATTACTCACTGTATTAACGTCCCCATCCACGTTTTCAACAAGATACCAAACGACATCAACATGTCCCCCCCAAGCGGCCCGCATCAATGCTGTCGATCCGTCATTAGTCGTAGTATTTATGTCTGCACCACCTTCCTCAACGAGATACCGAACAACACGAAGGTGTCCACCCGAAGCGGCCCACATCAGGGTTGTCCAACCATATTTATTTACTGTATTCACATCCACACTGCGTTCAACAATGATATATCGAACAACCCCAAGGTGTCCACACTCAGCGGCCCCCATCAATACTGTATTCCCGTCATTTCCCATAACCATGTCCGCATTTCTTCTATCAATGAGATACCGAACGACATTAAGCTTACCAAATCTAGTGGCCAGCGTCAAGGCTGTCATTCCATGTATGTTCATTGCATTCACGTCCGCACCTACTTCTTCAACGAGATGCCGAATGATATTAATGTAACCGTTCCAAGCAGCCATCGTAAAGTCTGTATTCGCGTCTGCAGCATCTTGGTTACTATCTGCACTTTCTGCACTAGCTGCCAAAGTCTCTCTCCATCTACCTGTTGATCTGTCAAGATCTCTGATTTATCGATTGACCCTTTCGCAATCTTACTAAGACAAAAGTCAGACACACAATTTTGCATGAAGTTGGATAGTTAACCTGTCGAACATCATAAGACTCTAGCTCTTGGTTAAGATGCTGGATGAGCAATTATACTGGGAATACCTCAGAATGAGGAATGGACGGCTCTCAACGGATTAATTCCACGGTACTGCGTAACTCCGTAACTTCAGTCAACATTCGTACGACATGATGCAGCAGCAAAACTTGCAGTACCGTATATGATATGTCATACCGAAGAGGTGGCTAACAGAACACGAACCTAGTACATCTCCAATACGGTAGCTGCTGCAGCTCAGCCTTCAGGCAGTAACTGATTATAGCGAAGCCAAATTTGCAAACTCTGTAGCTCAGCTCCAGCTACAATAGCTGAGCAGCTCCAGCAACCATCATCGCTGATGGGAACTAGAGAGTTGAGCTGGTAGTGCTTTTTCCAAAAAAAAAATTCCAAAACGATAATTACGGGGCGATCATTTGTTATAGCCAATGACGTGCTCTTTCAGGCCCGATTGAAAGAGACCATTGTCCTCCCAGTTTCCGATTTCATTTGCAATCCAGACACGAGGTGGCAGAAACTTTAGATGACGGTACGTTAAGCCTGTGCTATGTATTAGTCTTTGATCTGAGCTAAAAAGCGTTTGTTGCGTAGGGACACAGAGGCGTAGGCACTGCGCATAGGACATGAAGCTTTACAAGGCTTCATGTGAAGCCTGTGCTCAATGCGACAGCACGCTCGGTCTCGAGCAGGGCTTAGTCTGCTGAGTTATCTGTGAGCTATATCAACCTATCTACGCTTTGAACTATCTACGCAGCAACACGTCGTAACGGCGATCTCGGTGCCTCCGGCAGCCACTCACCCCTGCGGGGCAAAACCTTCGCTGTCGAGGTGCTGAGGTAGCTGTGCTACACAATCTATCTACGCGGCAACCCATTACGCGGCAGTTGTGACGGCGATGTCGGTGCTGCGGCAGCCACTCACCCCTGCGGGGCTAATCCTTTGCTGTCGCGGTGCTGAGGTAGCTGTGCTACATCGATCTAACTACGCATCAAACTACCTATGCAGCAACAGATCACGCAGCAGTTGTGGCGGCGATATCATTCTTGCGGCAGCGAGTCACCCCTGTGTGGGGCCTTTACTTTGCTGCCGTAAACTATCTACGAAGCAACGTAGCAGCAAGCTGCTTCATCAACCTACGTAGCAGCGTTGCGACACTACTATTGAAAACTGGATTGAGATCTGTCATCGCGCAACAATACGTATTGAACAATACCAGAATTGTAACGGTCAAGTTACCACATACTACGGTTGGCTTTGAGGAATACCAGGAGCTCTAGCGTTGCGGGTTTCATTGCGCGTCGCTGTTCAGACAGCATGAGCTTCGACTGCAAAAACAGTCGCTCACAAATATTCGAGGTTGGAGGCACGAAGTTGGTGTCGATGTAGACGTCTTTCGGGCAGCGGTACCAACAGCCTTTCGGATGAGACCACGCAGGTTGACATGCGGTCCAGACCGACGGTCGCAACTCTCCGTAAGCTGCATTGACCATACATGGTCCAATAGCGCCCTCGACAGCGTCTATAGGTAGCCCTTTCGTACCTCTGTTGCTGCTGATGTGCACAAACACCACATCCATTCCTGCAGTTCTCTCCCCGCGCGCTTCCATTCTTCACGTCTGCTACACACCCACAGCCGTCACGAGGCCGCCTACGCGGAAGGTCGGCGCCTCACTGTACACGTCATCCGTGAGCGCGTACAGATCGCGTAGCTGCTGCTGCTTGAGGCGCCGCTGCGTCTTGATACTCCCACGCTGCCGCATTGGTTGTTCTGAGCGGGAGGACGAAAGTTTGGTTGTGGGGTGGCCGATGAACGAGTGGCTGAAACGGCAGTAATTTATTTTATTATTTTCTACCTGGAAAATACCTGGTCAGAAAACCCGGTCAACGCAAGAAACCTGGGCTCTAGCCGTGCCGTTTATTTAATGTACGATTTTGCCACAAACAACAAGCATAGCCGGACGATGGCAGGTCATATCATACATGTAGTGCTTCTTGGTTTCTTGAATTAAGTTGGTCGGATGCTGGTGCTGTGCACATTTAGCCGACTATAAATAGAAGTTGGATGACGTTATCGTCGTACTAACACACACACCACTTCAACGACGTTTGTGCAAGAAATGGCAGGTTGTCCAGCTTTCTTCTTGCAGTTTTGCACTTTGGTGGATCCTCTTCCTTGTGGTGCACGTAATCGTCAGCATCTACAACGCAGTGTACGCTCATTACTACTGGATTGTGGAGTCCTATCTCGAGGTGCATTTTACATCGGCATGTCACCAACATATTATCCCACAATTGCTATTGTCCATGGGATCATGTCCGGACTGCACGTTGTGTGTATTCTTCTAATGGTTGGAGGTTCAATCCGGCTGCGCTCGCTCCATCGTCATCTAGCACACTTGGTTCTAGTACTAGCAAAATCAAGATATCACGTTCGAACGCGACCATTTCCCAGAAAATATTCGCTAAACTTTCTGATCTAAATGGAAAATATTTCCATGAGATCCAGCTCTACCGGGAGATTACCGAGACATCATTCCAAACTATCCAGGCCTACCGAATAAGCAAATTTTTACCCCGGACGCTTCTCAATCGATTCTACGTCGTCTTACTTGTGGCCAATTGCTAGTCGTCGGTCTTGATCAACTCGTGCTGCTTCAAGGGAAATGAAGCTCGTAGACGCTTTGCGTACATTACTTTGGACTGTGTACTTAATCTCGTGGCATGCATGGGTGTGCAGGTGATTGTTGTGCTGAGCTACGCAAGTGACTTCGATCTCAACCTTGATGTACACAGCTATCTGATATTGTTCAACAACGAGTGGATGGCTCGAGCTTTCAATGAGTTTCAAATGGTCGTAGTTGTTTCGTGGTGGGATCTAGCAAGTCGTGTCATTTTTTCGCTCGGGTTGCTCACCGCAACGACAAACATGAAGGAGCTACTACAGCGGCTACCATCAACCAAAATTCGTGTTGCTCAGACCAATTTATCTGCTGTGCCCGTAGAAAACATGAAAAAGAGAGCCGAATCTTTTACAAAAGATATGATCATTGGGAAACGCGGTACCAATTTTCACACTCGAGTTAAACACAAAATTCTTGGTACCGTGCATTTATTTTTCGGAGTCTGGGGTGCACTAGTGCTTGCTTTCCATATCCACGCGTCTTGTCAGCCAATACTTGCTCAGTGTTTGATGCAAGTAAAGCCTTGGGCAGCTTCTCGACCATCATGTTATTTAGCGGGACTTGACTGTAATACCTTGAAAATATCGGGTAGTATGGACCAAGTGGATACGATGTGGAGTGCGTTCGACAGTTCTACGGTTGTTCAGTTACTGATCCAACATTGTCCAGCATTGGAAGTTCCTATTCGCTTTAATGAGTTTCATAGACTTCACTGGATCAAAATTTACAACACAACTATCAAAAGTTGGAATGAGTCCGCAGCGATCACAAATTCAAATCACCCGGACTTGACATCACTGTTCATTATACGTGTGAATATGACCGATGGTCTGCTCCCTATTGGACTTCAATCTTCCGACTTTCCACTGTCATTGTACGATATGGAGTTTAGTGTTACGAATCTACGCGAGTTACCCGACGACCTGGACACCAAGTGGCACACAGATTCAATAATCGAACTGGAGTACAGCCAGTTTTCTACCGTTCCTCCGGTAGTTATTCGGTTGCAGCCGTATTATTTAGCGTTGACAGGAAATCCATTGACAGAGCTCCCACCGGAGATTTTTGAAGTTGACGATATGTATCTCATTGGAATCAGCCACATGGACATCACCGAGCTGCCGCGAAATGTAACAAAGCTGTCCGAGAATTTAATGTGGGTTTTTATGCGGGATTCCAACATTTCATTCTTCTGGGCGTGGGCGGACGAACTGGTAGAGCATATGGTGAGTCAGGGTCAAACTGCACCTTGGATAGCTGGGTTTTCTACGTACTGCATCGACCTCGCAAAAATTCAGAATGGCAGTGTTGATGGATTTCAAGTTCCATTAGCGCCCGAATATTCACAGTCATTGATGGACTCGTCTAAGGAAAATATCGCGGTGACATCGAAAGCTGCCAACTGCAAAGCTACACACGTCTCCCGTCAGGTGAAGGCGCGTTTTACCCTCTTGCATATGAAGACAGCATCAATGCTATCAGCATTCCCCCTTCAGTAGCTAGACAGGTTTGAAAATCCCTTGATGGAATAATTACACTCTTGAGATACCTCGCACAGATTTTGTAGGACAGAAACTATTTCGTTCATCAACACACCACTGAATTTGCAACAAATGAAAGTGAGGATTTGTTCGGATCAGCCTAGAAATTGTTTGTTCAGACTACGAAGCGAGAAGAGCTGACCTCCATTACACAACATCGAGATAGGAAGCGTCACCCCCTTTACGTTGCAAATCGAGGCTTATAGGTTCACAGCCTGCAGCCGTCGGAACTGTCTGGCCTGCAATGCCGCTTGCACCGACAGGTCCGACACACCAGCTTCCAAGTCGCCGGGCAGGCTGATAACACGTGACATCGGGGCCAACGAATTGCACCCTAGCATCATTGTGTTGCTAGCCGAACTGGTGAAGTCGTTATTGATGCCAGCAATGGGGTATGCAGTTGCCATGATGCCACAAAAGCGCTTCAAGTGCGTGAACCGACCTTGCAAACAACTCCATGAATCTCGGAAGGAGTTTCTGCTGTTAGTAGAATCTAGCGCCAGCTTCAGGGACGGCTCGCGGAAGTATGCACCGCACAGATCCTGGAAGTCCTGCTCGATCCAGTCGATTTCTTGTCGCGACCAGCCTGCGAGACGAAGTCGCTCAATCTGACGACGGATGACTGCCGAAAACGCACTTCCACGCATCTTCACAAGATCTTGAGGAAGGACTGCGGGCAGATCAGATAGCACCGTACCGACTTCATCGATATCGAGTGTGATAGAATTGAGACCCGATACGAGATTGACGATACTGATTGCAATCCCATTCACCGTAGTCTTGACAATTGATTGACCGCTCTCGTCCTCATTTTCAGCAGTTTGAAGCGTCTCAGCGATGAACGTGCCGAGATCTTCCAGCGCAGTGAAAACGTCGTTGGTGCTGATCGAGTACTTGCCATTCTTTGAAGTCACCGAGTTGCCGTTTCTAGGTTGAGCGGTTGCTGCTGCTACAGTGGAGTCGTTAATATCAAGCGGCCCAGAGATGCTGAACCAGGCCACCAAAAACGTTCGTAGCTTAATCACAGAATCCCGTGGTTGTGACGATTCTGGACTAAGACCCGAAATTTCATCCAGTATGGGCATAACTTCGTGCCCAATTCGAGCAGCTAACAAGACACGAATCCACCACGAAGCAGGAGGTGCAGAAGGCGGCTGTAAAAGTTCAAAGTGCTCTCGGATACTTGCACCATGACGTCGGAACCATATAGCAACATCAGCAATCGATTTCCACCGACTATCATTGAGTCGTGGAGCGTTCGTCTTCATCGTGGTAAGCAGCACGCATTGACGACTAACATACGCGACCAAAGTCGTGAGAGTCGAGTAAAAGTCGTCACTGCCTAGAATTTTACTGAAGAACTTCTGCATGAGCGCGTCCAATTGTTTGGCAGCACAACATACTCGTAAAAATCCAGGCTTGGCGACACTTTCAAAGCGACTTGCCACAGCGTTACGAAGCAGTAGTCGCGAGTCATCCGAATCTTGAGCAGTGATACCGTCACTGTCGGAAATCACTGCAATCATAATGTCCTTCCAGCGTGAGACGATGGCGTTCAGTGCTGTTTCAGCAATCTCGAAAACTCCACTCGATCCATCAGCATCTGAGCGACGACGCTTGTTCAACGGGATCGACAGCACGTGAAAGTTCGTCACTTCTCCATCAACAAACACTCGAAGTTGCAGGTGCAGACAATATTCCACTTGTGCTTCAAAGAACGACGCTGGAGCAATTGGTGCAACCTTCAATCCAATCGAGTATGCCCCCGAACTCTTGGCAATATCAGCCAACCTTTGAAAATTGATCGCACACAGAAACCTAGCATACTGCGCCACATTAATTGGCGGTGTCTGTCGTTCATCATCAAAGAACGGACCCACCGCCACCGGTTGCGTGGTAGCATACAGCATCCTGGCTGTATCAATCAGCGACCCACTGGTGTTCAAATAGTCCACGAACTGCTGGAATTGGGTCGGATTATTAATCACAACGCGATATCTCGCCACCATCATATCCACCACCCCCTCAGTAGAATTCACCATATCTTCAAAGTCTGCAACTGCATGCAACTGATACGTCTGACCTGCAAGAACTGGGGACGCTGCATACGGCAACATGACACCAACCAGCACTGTGACAATGTCCCTATTTACGAGCCAATGCACCGATTGACCCATAATGGTTGAAGGTACCTCCAATCTCGGTGGTCGTACCACCGAAACTGAAGTTGAAGTTGAAGTGGGGTTCAAATTTGAATTGACATGTGTCCGTTGGGTCTTGCGGGGTCTCGTGTTGTCCACACTAATCTCGACATCTTGTGTAAGTTCCATAGAAGCTCCAGCTGCAATGAAGAAGGCTCGTTTACTGTCATCACATGAAAGTGCACAATACTCGGCCCATTTAGTGGGATGTTGTCCCACATGGTGGATCTGGATCGAGTCTTTGCGGAACGGAGGCTTAAATGTGGCCACTTTCTCTGTGGCGCGGCGTTGGGCTCCAGGTTTACTCTCGCGCCCGAATAACTGGCAGAAAAGACAAGTGGCTGTGACCACTTCGTTCGTCTCTGGGTCTCGCTCTTTCACACGTAGCCCGAGCTCCACGCCGTACTTGGCCCGGAACGGGGCGTGCCTCTTGGCGACCATATTCGTTGGTTTTCTGGCGTTCAGGCTTGTTGAGAAATGGCGAGAGGGAGTTATTTGTGGGAACTGTGTACTGTACGTAATGTTTTTAGTATTTTAGTGTATGCCACATCACGACTTTTGCTGAACTGGCCCAAAATGGTACATATGTCGTATGTACATGTAGTGGGTGAGTATGTGAGCTGGTCACTTTGCTTAATGTGGCTGCTGCTGCTGTATTACAGGATAGTAAACTGCCGAGTTTGTTCCCGCGTAAGCATTACCTGGATATAGTGGACGACGCCTGGATTACGGATACGCTGTCCGATGATGGTATAGTGTCTGAATTGACAAATTAACGGAATAATCTTACCTAATCTTGCTGTTGAGCAGAGATCGAGGTGCCATCGGCTCTAGATGTCGATCCTAATGGCAATGAGAGCCCCACCGGTAAATTGCTTTTTTTCTTTCTATTTCGGCTGAATGAGCTATTAGTTTGCTGAATTGTGACTAATTTGTTTGGAATTTGCTGCAGGAGAGCCGCCGATGTGGGCTGCGGACGAAAAGGTGGATCGCTGGAACGACTTGGGGCTAGACCAGTGGGTCAAAGACTCGGCGTGAGTGACTACGAGAAGCTCTGAGGAAATAACAAGACAATGTGAAGCCTCTGAGGAAGTAAAAATAAAATGTAGTCTGACCCGCGTAAGCGCCGATGAACAACACTGACCCTACTTCGTTGATTTGTTCAGTTTATGATTGTATTGAAGGGAGAAGCTGCTGGGTTGCTAATTCAGAACTGGTTACAGGCATCTGCAAAGCCAAGTTGCGTTGGTGAACGCAATCTAAAATACAAACCACTTATTTTTTTGAGAAAACGTGGTGATTCGTTACTTCGTGTTAAGCAAACAGTCAAGTGCATCACCTTCGAATACGTTCTGAGAAGCCTCGAATGTCCTCTCGAAGGAAACGATTTGCAGAGTTGCGCACACTTCGTCAAATGTTGGTCGATGGCTTGGCTCACCGTCCCAACATCGCTTCATAAGTTCCTACGAGAATCCAAACCGAATAACAGGTCAGAAAATATAGAATCATGAACACAAAGTGCATCATCATGGTCGGTTACCTGACATTCGCGCGGACAATCCACCGTAGGAACTCGGAAGCGTTCACCCGCTAACACTCGCCTTTTAATATCTGAGACGTCATATCCTCGAAACGGGATGTCACGGCTGAAAATCTGTGAAAATAATCACGAGTAAGTAAAGTAAAGCAGCCCGTTTATGAATCTAATACAACCTACCTCCCACAGAAGAATTCCAAACATGAAGACATCCACCGATTTCGAAAATGGTTGTCCGCTAAGTAATTCAGGTGGCATGTAGCTAGGTGTTCCTGCAGTCGTGAACCTTGTTCTACATGTACAAGCCGCGATGGGAATGTCAAATCCTAGAC
Organism: Phytophthora quercina; assembly: GCA_014706105.1. Classification (NCBI taxonomy): domain Eukaryota; phylum Oomycota; class Peronosporomycetes; order Peronosporales; family Peronosporaceae; genus Phytophthora; species Phytophthora quercina. Next base: position 448,966 of record JACBOW010000019.1, on the reverse strand, counting down.
CTTACCAAGATAAACAATAAAACGTTGGAGAACTTACCGCACGAGTCCGAAATCACAAAGTTTCGCAACGCCTTTCGGGTCAAGCAGTACATTCGCGCTTTTCAGGTCGCTACATCCATGAAGTCAATGATGAGTAACATAATACTCAAGTAATTGTCCTGGAAGTTAGCAAAGCGTACCGATGAATAATGGCAGGTCGTCTTGAGTGCAAAAATCGCATGCCATTCGCAATTTCCCCCTGCACATGAATCAAAACGGCGGTGAGTACAGTCAAGCATCAGTTGCAGTTTATCTCCAGATTGATTTACAGCAATGCGAGTCAACTGCTGTGGGCTCAAGTACGTATTGGTTCCATGAAGCAAATGATGCAGCGAGTAGTCGCAGAGTTCCATCACCATACATAGATTGGGCGGCTCCAAACATGCTCCGATCAAGTTGACCACATTGGGGTGTTTGAGTTTACTGCACGCATTACACAGCAATTAAAGTCCGAACTCTACCAAGTGAAAAGTCTACTGCAGTTGGCAAACCTCATCACGAGCAGCTCATCCATAAATTCTTGCTTGAGTGCCTCATCCACGCGCGGATCAAACTTTGCATCACTCAATTAGTGTCAATAGTCAAAGAGACGTTTGCACTCAACGCACGAGAGTCTTCAAGGCAACCGAGTGCATGCGGTAGATGCCTCGATGGACGAGTGCGACGCCACCTCCTCCGATGGTCTCGCACACGGTTAACTCGCTGAACGGGATGTTCTCCCAGCATGGAGCGCTGCTGCTGTCGTCGACCATTACAGGCTACGATGTTTCGCGAGTTGCTCGTTTTTTGCTCCTTTTCACCCAGGTTTTTATTAAAACCTTTTTTTAAAAAGTTTTGTTTAGAAAACAGGTCAAAGCGAGCCCGTGGTCAAACGAACCCGTGGGTTCGTGGTGAAATGACTGGTGCGGCAGCACTTTGCTTTTTACTTCACCTGTGTCATTGTAGTTTATTGCAATGCACCCATGTATTTCTCGACTCTGCCTCGGTTTGGGTCGGTGACTGGCAAATTGCCATCTTGTCACAACGTCCTTCATGCATGAGCCAACAGCAAAAGCTCAACTCTTTGGTGTGTTGCGGAGTGCAGTCAAACCTGCCACTGCTCTTCAGCACCAGAGGATTAACATACCCACACAGACATTCATGTTCGAACAGTGTAGTTGCATTTTGCAAGGCTTCTATTCTACGCACAAATCACCGTCGACTGTACAACTTTTCGGTCGAGTTGCCTTGACGTGAGGAGCGAGAATGTTTGAGCAGCAGCGATGCTTGTGTCGTGCCAGGAGTTACCAGCGACCTAGAACACGTAGAGACCAAGTTAATGCAAACATTAGAAACAGAAGACGTGTCAGTACGGAGACGTACTTGATGTAGGGCTCCAGCTGCTTGATAGTCCACTTCTCCTGCATGTTGAAGAGCTCCTCGAATCGCTTCTTCGGCTCGGGCGAGAGTAGCTCTTCAGGGAAGTATACAATCCTCGTAGGCTTTCCTGCCTTCTGGGGCTTGACGAGTACAAGACCACTTAGCATCTCCAAATTGACGGTGACGCTGTCGGGTACGCGTAGCTTCCACTTGTCCATGAACTGGTTCAGCTCCCACCCAGCATCAGCACGGTTCAGAGCCACATGCTGCTGTTGAGCCTGGAACTGCGCTTCTTCTTTCTGCTCGTCGAATAACGACTTTGCTCGGAACGTAGCAACCTTCACAGGGTCCAGTGTACAATAGTCCTCGCCCTTAATCGCCTTCAACGAGCCGTACAGTTTGCAACACTGACGGATCGCTACAAGAGGTACATCAAGTTCGTCCAGGAACTTCTTCACAGGCACTCCCGGCTTCTCCAATACCTTCCAGTCATGCTGCACGATAGTATCCAACATGTCCGTGAAAATCTGTGACTGGTACGCAGGTCCCAGCAGTCTCCACGTTCCAGCCTCCTCAAAAGCGTGCACCTCGTTCAGCATTGCCAGCACTTCGTGCTCACTCACTTGCAAAGCATCAACTAAGTCACTCGTCGAGTACAACTTGCTCAGCTTCGCACGTTTCACTTGAGTTGCTGCAGTATCTCGTTTCGGCTTCTCGTACGGAGCTTCCAGAAGTAAAGTTCTCAACTTGGTAGGGTCAGGAACCTTGTGTTCAAGCTACAAATATCAACATCACATTAAGTCCACTTACAACACTTCCAGCTCATAACCAGCAGCTTACCAGGTAGTGGAAGCGAGCAGCTCCCGTAACTTCGATGGTCCTCCTCCCCAGTGTCTCTTCAGGTCCGCTCCAGTCCGTGTGGGTCGTGAGGAGACGCAAATTTGACGTATCTTCTTTCTTAATGTAGTACGACTTGTCCTCAGTGCACAGAACAGCTCGCGAGTCCGGTTTGCCAACGATAAAGACTCTGTAGTAGTTGAAAGAGTTAGTTCATATTTCAATGTACTAATGTTACGCTGGACGCACTTGCTGCCGGTGGTGATGGCCTGTTCGATCTCACAGTTCAACTGCAGCAGTTTGTACTTGTCCTCATTGAAGTCTGCAGTCGTCACGATCATCGAGTCCATGGCGTCCACTGACGTGTGCTCCGCCATGTCGTTCCCGCGCTAATTTGGATAATAAAGCGGGAATTTCAACTAAGTACGAAATGATTGTACATTTTTGAATTGTGAGTGTACACTATGGACACTTTTGATTTCTTTTGTTTGATTATTTGCAGTTGACGAGGATTTCAATGACAAATTCGAGTATTTCTGTAATGTCTTGGATACCTGCTTCACCGACGAATTCACCGACTTTGGGAGTATCGAGCACCCGCTTGAGGTTTAGAAGCGAAGGTAGAACCTTGAGTTCGAGAAGGTGCGGAGCCGCATTTTCAAGCTGATCTACTAGCACACTTAGCAACGTAACAGTCAGCCTCAACACTTCTGCATACTCGGATGCATCGAAAAACGTTGTCCGGGCTGGAGTTGTAGACTCCTCATCTGAAGTTGCAGGTGGCATCGGCTCAAGCAACTTAACCACCAAATCCTTCAACATCGGCAGCAACTTGTCTAGTTGATCCGCGAACACATCCACATGCCGCTGACAAACGTTTAGCAACAATACCAGCGCATACACCCTAAAGTTCGAAGCCTGTTCTGACGACACTAACGCCGCTTTCGACCGTCTTGACGCCGACTCACTTGTCTCCTCTCCTTCAGCTTCACTTTCTAACGACAAATTAACATTCCGATGCAAATACTTAACAACCGTCGGCAGCAATTCACCAATAGCGTTCAAAGTGTCTTCATCTGCAATCACCACCACCCAACCCAAAACGAAGAAAGCATCTCCCTGCACCCACTGGTTCTTCCTGGTCGCCATCTTGGACACACTTGTGAGTATCGATTCCCCATACAAATCCAGCAATTGCTGACCCGCAACCCTCGAAATACACAACGAGCCCACGGCATTCGCAGCCTTGCATTTAAGTTGCACGTCCCGAGCACTCAGCGCCGCAATGATATTGCGCAGATGCAACTGTTGAGTTGCGCTATGTTGCTCCACGTCTTGGGTATCATTGGAGACAACAATCAGCCGCCGGATCTCCATACTGATGCTGTCCAATGGCAGTGCCGCAATCTCCGTCAACGCCTCGACGAACACCTGCTTATCCTGGCCATCCACACCCTGCACTGGGTCCCATTGAAGACAGCGCTGCAGCTGCTGGGCGTACTCACCCAGCTTCGAGTGCTCCACCTCCATTTCCAGCTCCATCGGCGTAGACATCTCCTAGCTACACTGTTACTTACTTAAGTAGCACCTACTTCTGACATGTTTTGGGTAAGAAATATTTAATTTGGGTGAAGATTATCGAAAGATATTGACCAACACTCACCATTTCTAATGGGTTCATTTCAGGATCACTGTACCCATTTCACCTCATTTTCACTTTGATGGCGTCGAGAGCAGAGAAGCCCCGCAAACCTCGTCGAGGAGGTCGAACTCGCCCTTCTGGTCGTAAAGATGACCCTCCCGAAGTTCGTTTATCTAAAACGTTGGCTTACGCATTGCGTCACGGAGCGGAAGAGTTGCAACTGGACATGAGACCGTCGGGTTTCGTTCCATTAGCTCAACTTCTCGCTCTTCCACTGTTCCAGTCACTCACCGAGCAACAGGTCGAAGAAGTTGTGCGTACTAACGCTAAGAAGAGGTTTTCAATGACGACGGACGAATCAGGAGCAGTCAAATTCATTCGAGCCAATCAGGGACACACACTTCAATTGGTACAGGACGAGGAGCTCTTGAGTCCACTGGACGACCCAAATGCCATCGACAAGTGCGTCCACGGAACTTACCTCAAATTTTGGGACAGTATCTGGGATTTGGGATTATCCAAGATGCAGAGGAACCATATTCACTTTGCTGAGAGGGAGGTGATGGACGACGAGGTGGTTAGTGGCATGAGGTCCAACTGTGACGTGCTGCTGTATATCGACTTCCCCATGGCGGTGAAGGACGGGATCAAGTTTTACAAGTCCAGCAACAATGTGGTGTTGAGTCCAGGTATGGGGGATACGGGAATCATTGATAAAAAATACTTCATTCGTGCAGTCAAGAGAGATGGAACGGTGGTGTACGAGAGAGAGTGAAGAACGAAGCTTTTTTTTCTTTCAAGTTAGGACCTACGAAAGTTTTCAACAAGGTCAGATGTCCACCTCTTCATCATCTTGTTGCTTATCGAACTCCTTAATGTGTAGCAAGACAGCTTGTTTGATCGCCTCAGACTCCGCTTTCGTGAATGCGTCCACTTCAGAAGAGATAAATTGCGTTTCTTCACTTTCACTGTTACTTGGGTCGCCTTGGAAATGTCCCGCAGTCTCGATCACTATAGTCTCGTCCTCTTCGTTGTTTGAGCAAAAAGGGTTGATGTCTTCTTGGAACAGCGGAGTCGTGTTTTGCCCTTGGCTGTTGTGGTCCTGCAGTCGTTTGAATCCACGACGACGTGGTATGCGAGCACGAATAGCCAAACCAAGCGACACGACTGCTAGACACACTGGGATAGCGAACAACCAGTTGGAAACTTCAACAGGTTTCTCCACATTTCCAGTGATTCCTTCAGCTTGTGGTGACGCCACTGCGAGGTTCGCTTTGGTCATTGCAGCAGCAGGTTCGTATGCGGATTCCTCGGGACTGTGATCGGCCTGATCCTGCAGAAGAACTGAGATGTCGTTGCCATTGGCTTTCGGGAGTGGCTGAGCATTGAGTGTCAATGGCAAACCGAGGTCGCGACAGGTAGTGGCATCCACACATAGGTAGCAGCCAGATTGAAGTGCCACAAGTCCACTGGCACCACACATGAAATCACCAAGGGGATTCGGCAGCGAGACACTGCACGTGACGTCCAAAGGTATGCTATCATCGCAAAGTGTATTGCGTTCAGCGAACACTGGCAAAGCTGCTAGCAGCATGACGAACGTCGAAATGAACCGCATGATCTTCTCTTGGTTTTGACACGCAAAAACTCGAAGTGAGAAGCACTGGGATACCAAAAGATCGCTAGAGATCTTGAAGGGACGCAACGGAGACTGTGCATTCCACGGATGAACGGCTAGAATCCATAGTGATTTTCTCTCGGAAAACCTCAAGCCAACATTCGTTCAACATGGTAATGTGTTTGCGATAAATTTTGTGTGTTGCTTTAGTTCACCAAAGTTCTTGAAATGTTGTATGGTTTGTATCTTCGGCATCAATAGCCCGAGACCGCGACACTTTCGGAGGAGCACGAGCGAGAGCTCAAGAAAATCTTCGACGACTACGACCAGGTCAGCAGCTTGAGCATTGTCAAGTGTCAAATATGAATGTCCAGCTAACCCCGTGGTTTATCGGTGTTAGAACGGGTCTGGAGACATTGACATCGACGAGGTAGGTAGTCCATGGTGTATCTTCACGGATCGACGACGACTTAACGCAATGCATCGCAGCTCCGTGACATCGCAGAAGATCTCGGTGAGCCGCTCTCGGAGATCGAACTGCAATATCTGGCCAAGGAATTCGACACGGATGAGAGGTAAGAACGAAGTTGATGTGTCCTTGGTCGAGATTCAGAGCAGCGACCTCATCGCATGTCGTGCATTTCTTTCGCAGTGGCAGCATCAGCTGGACGGAGTTTATCACGTGGTGGAAGCAAGTGTTCTAGAGCAGAAGAAGACGGGAAGAACCATATTCCATGACGTTGAACGTCGGCGACCTCACTATTTTTAAGGTCCAACGCTCAGTACCTTGGGATGCTCCATTCTATTCCATGCCACTCAATACAACAAACTTTGCTACTTGAAAAGCATCAATATGTCATTGCGCTTGAAGCAGATCATGGTGTTGGTTTCGATGCTGATATTTTGGTCAGGTTTTCGTTTCAAAACCAACTCAGGGCTCCACGCGACGCACAGCTAAACTTCACCACCAGACTTGGCCTTGAAGTATCGCATGCTCTCGTACTGGTGAACATGCCAGCGGACAAAGAGCACTAAAATTGGCCTTGAGCTTCGTGACAATCGCAGAGAAACCTAACTTTGCTGCTCGTTGAAGCTCTGCTCCGTCCCACACGAGAGCGAGTTGAGTTGGGTGACCAGACAAAGCAAGGTTCACCTTCTTCCCCGCATGCAGTAGCGTTCAGTCGATCACTCAGCAACATGGGCAAAGATGATCGCAGTGTTCCGGTGATCAACGAGAATGGCTTCACCATTAACGGTTGCAGCTTCAACGTGGACCCCAAGTACCATCCAGTTGATGCTATCGGACAGGGTTCCTACGGTGTTGTGTGCTCCGTACGGAACGCCGCGACCGATGAAAAGCTGGCCATCAAGAAGATCACACCTATGGCTGGTGATGAATGGGACGCTACGCACACACTGCGTGAAATTCGCCTCATGCGCTGCCTTGGAGCCCATGAAAACGTGAGTCTTAATTTCATACTTTGAAGTCTCGAAAATGTTTAACACTTGTCCGTTTTGTCGTCGTAGATCATCTCGCTGAAGGACTTGAGCATGTGCAAGGAGAAGGACGAGCTGTACATGATGATGGAGCTCGCTGACACAGACTTACATCGTCTCATTCAGAGTTCGTGTCCTCTAACTGAAGGACACATCCGCGTCATCATGTACCAGGTTCTTTCAGGTGTCAAGGCGATGCACGATAATGGAGTACTTCATCGAGACTTGAAACCAGGAAATCTATTGCTCAATAAGGACTGCGAGCTGAAGATCACGGATTTCGGTCTAGCACGTATGATGCCTAAGAAGGCCCAGATGGACCTTGAGCAAGCTTCGAGTGATGGAGTTTCCATGATGACCGAATACGTCGTCACGCGTTGGTACCGACCACCGGAGCTTATGCTCGCGCCCAATGGCAGCTATGATGGTGCTGTTGATATGTGGTCCGTAGGCTGCATTCTTGGAGAGTTGGTGTCACGTAAACCGTTATTTCCTGGTACAGACTTCATGGACCAACTCACACGCGTGTTCCAAGTGCTTCCGATTCCTGAGCCTGAAGATCGAGGCTATATCATCGAGAAAGATGCACTCAAATTCTTGTCATCGCTTCCTCCTCCAGCACCTGGTGCTCTCGAAACCAAGCTAGGCGACACGACAGGTCCTCAAGCACTTGATCTATTACGAAAGTTACTGTGCTTTAACCCCAAGGAACGAATTTCAGCGGACGACGCACTTGCTCACTCGTTCTTTGAGGGTGTTCAGGAGGAATGGGGTGAAATTACTCCGCTGCGTCTACAACATTCACTTGAATTCGCCTTTGAGACTCAATCTCTCCCTCTTGCCACGTTGAGACAGTATATTTGTGATGAAGTGGTTGCATTCGCCGAGCGTGCCACCACACGTCAGCCAGAACCACACGAGAAGGAGCCTGAAGCTACTAAAACTGAGAAAACTGCAGCTTCAAATGCACCGACAGCAAGTAACAACGATACACCAGCAGTACTTGAGAATGACTGTCCTGCTGGCTCGGGCTTCACTCTCAAAAGCTGTAACTTCAACGTGCCAACGAAGTACAAACCACTACAAGTACTCGGTGAAGGTTCTTACGGCATCGTGTGTGCCGCGACGGATACCGAGTCGAAGGAGAACGTCGCTATCAAGAAGATCACGCCCATGGCTGGCGATGAATGGGACGCCAAGCACACTTTGCGTGAAATTCGACTCATGCGGTACTTTGGCAAACATCCCAACATCGCGTCGCTGCAGAACTTGAGCACATGCATTGAGAAGGATGAGCTCTACTTGATGATGGATCTCGTAGACACGGATCTCCACCGTCTCATCCAGAGCAAGACCAAACTCGAGGAAGCTCATATAGCTGCCATCATGTACCAGTTGCTGTGTGGTGCTCAAACGTTGCACGAGAATGGTGTCCTGCATCGCGATCTCAAGCCGGGTAACATCCTTGTGAGCAAGAATTGCGACGTCAAAATCACGGACTTCGGTTTATCTCGGTACATTCCTCACAGCGATCGTACCGACTCCGTAACATCACCAACAGATCAAGAAGGCCAACAACGTCGGGCTATCGAGAAGACACAAGCACTGATGACTGAGTACGTCGTCACTCGCTGGTATCGTCCTCCAGAGATCATGCTGGCACCCACGGGCGTCTACAACGAAGCTGTGGATATGTGGTCGATCGGGTGCATCTTCGGTGAGCTACTCAATCGCCGACCAATGTTCCCGGGCGGAGATTTCTTGGATCAGCTCTCTCGTGTCTTCAGTGTCCTGTCCGTACCTCCTCGCGACAAACGCGGTTATGATGTCGAGGGAGATGCATTGGGCTTCCTCGATAGTTTGCCGCCTTGCTCACCTTCAGCTCTCAGCAAACTATTCCGTCGTGCATCACCGGAAGCAGTTAGTTTGCTTCGACGTCTACTGTGTGTGAACCCAGGTCATCGTATTTCGGCAAAGCAGGCTCTGGCACACCCGTACTTCAAGACTATCCGTGCACAGCTCGGTGAACCTCCAGCGTTCCGTGTCGATAAGGCCTTCGATTTTGAGTTCGACTACCAGGAATTCCCGCTTTCACACTTGAAGACGCTTATTCACAGCGAGGTCAAGCTGTTGCAGAAGTATGGTCTCCCACCACCAATTGATGAACCCACACCGGTCGAAGATAAAACATCCGAAGAAGTTGACGACTTCGATTACGAGTATGAAGCTGCTGTACCTGCAGCCAAGCACATTCAGTCAAAGGGTCACGACGAGGAATTGGAGCAGACAATGAACGCTCACGAGAAGCTGGCATCGGTTCCCACGATGACAGGCCCTGAAGTCGATTCGGAGGTTGTGGTGTCAAAGTCCGAGACGCACACTGAGCCCGAGACTGATGAGCCAGCATCCTCGGACTCGGAACCAGACCGTACTCAACAACGGCAGCAACAAGAGGATGAGGAGATCGAACTTATTCCCCAGAAGAAGCAGTTAGCGACCATAGACTCGGTGAAGCAGAACAATGATGACGACGAGAGATCACATAGGATGGCCAAGGCCACTGGACGCTTAGAGCGCTCAACAGCATCTGCGCCGCCGACGAGAACGAGTGCAAACGCAGCTTCACATCGATCGTCGGGTGTCTCCACCAGAACAACCACCATGTCGAGCTCCTTAGCACGTCCGAAAAGTGCTGGAACCATGTCACGCCGCAGTGCAACAGCTTCCACAGGATCTAAGACGAGTAGAAGCAGCAGCGGTGGTATGTCGTACCGATCGCAGCGAGATTCTCGTGACGATGATGAGGTGTCATCGATAGCAAGCATTAGCAGCAACAACAACAATAATGGATCGGATTCGCACGGCGGGAGATGGGGTCACACGCGTAACAGCGTCATGGCCTCAACAGCTTCTTCACGCCTTCACCGGTCTGGTGGCCACAGCTCGTCGACATCGTCAATCCACGGCGCTAATGATCGCCGTAGCGGTATGGTGAAGACTGCACCAATTTCCGTACGTACCGGAACATCGCGCAGCAGCAACAATCAGTTGAGTGCTCGTGGGGGTGAATCCATTAGTCGCGAGTCCGTGAAGAGTGATGCACTGCGAGATCCTGAGCGTGTAAATTCTACTCTCACCGCAGCAACTGCTTCGTCGCTTCGTCGACAGACTAACTCTGCCGGGACTGTTAGATCAACTTCGTCTGCAAGAAAAGAGTCCCTACCTGAAGGATGGATACGCCGAACACACTCAAAGAGCGGCCGTGAATACTTCTACGACACCCTCAACAAGGTGGCATCCTGGAAGCTTCCAGCCAAACACCAGCCGCTTGACAACATTTTTGCTGGCACCTCGAGCTCTTCAACTTCGTCTTCGTCTCGAGTAGCCTACGGACACCGTCAGAATATTCAGGTCGTACCGGGCACTTCATCAACATCTTCATCACCGACTAGTGCACTGACACCTGAGTCACATACGAGTCGTGGAAGTGGTGGCTCCATGCTTTCCAGTCGAAGATCCGGTTCCTCTAGCACCAGCAATTTGCCAAAGGAGTGGGCACGTCGCACGGATCCCAAGACTGGACGCCTATTCTACGTGAACCTCGTCACCAACCGCTCGTATGCCAAGCTTCCGTCCTCGGTTACGGCTGCCATGCTTAACCTCGGCCGTGAATCTGTTGTAAGCAAGCGCGCCGCTGCAGAAGCACTTCAGCGAAAGAAAGCAACGGTACCTCACAGCCCACAATTCTCACAGATGTCTTGGCAACGCAAGAGGGCCCCCTCTACCGATGATTGAGTACGCTGCTCTCTGATCTCCACGTAAAACGTATATCATCCTCGACATCTACGACAACGATACATCATATCTTGTTTCACACGCGCTTAGATTTGCCTTCTTTTTCACATTTCACGTGAATACAGTCAATACTATCCGTGAGCGAACAGTTCCGGACCAATTTTGAGGTGGCTATGATTCTACGAAGAAATGGCGCGATGAGATGCACGATACACCTTAACCATAAGAAAGAGGGGCGTTAGATTAATCTATTGCTATCTTTTGTTTTGCATCAACACCAGCGCAACATCATGAAACTCGGGTGTCAATCACATCACTAATTTTTGCGCACAGTTCCGGACCACCTACAGGTTCGCTATATATAACGGGGGTTGCAAGCCGATTGAAGCACATTTGCGCTGAAAGTTTTCGTCCGCGGCCACGACAATATCCTTGAGCGCCCGTGGATTCGTCTTCCTCTTGATCCTTGTCGTATTGTGAATTCCGCCTAAATTTGTACAGTCACACCTCCTTAAATGAGCCTCTATAAGTGACTACGTGTTCCTTATCCTTCGTGTGCAAACGGGTTTCACTATACCGAGTTCTCTAACTGACTAAAAACCTCTTTATTCTCTAAATGAACGCCGGGATGCTCCCTATATGAACGTGTCACAGTCTTTGTAAATGATGGTGTTGCCGTCAATTCCCACCATTCCCACCCTCATTTCCTCATACTGAAGCGCTTTAGGTCCGATATAGTACTCTAACATAGCACCATCGACTCAATCCTGTAGAGTTTTACGATATATCTTCGGCATCTAGCTGGTATTGTCAGTGAGTTAGAAAAACAATCAGCATGGTGCATTCTTCTGAAAATTACTATCAGCCCGACGATATCTACATGTAATACATGTTCAATCTTGATGCGAGTGCTCCTTTCAATCTATCTATCGTTGCTTTGATAGAGTTATGTAAAGTGTATAGAACGGCCAATATAGCCATTATTTAATGTAGCCACCTCTATATCTGACCAATTCTTTAACTGAAACAGCCACTTGGCCTAGTGTCATTTATAGAGGTGTGATTGTACCGGGTCCCGCCATCCGTTTCATATGTCGGCACTTGTGCTGAATCAGTCGTTGCACTGCAGCACCTTGACGCTCGGGTCCAGCACTTGCAGCAACGCATCTTCATCATATAACTCTCCTTTTCCCCTCTTATTATCGGCAGACGAACACCCGTCGGTCGCTGTCTTCGGGTGTAATCCAATTGGGCAGTGTTTCGGCACTTTCAATGAGTAAACATTCACCGTCCGTGGCTGCGATGCGTCCAACGATAGGCTGGTGATGTCGAAAACGAGTCCCACTCGTCCATAATGGCATCTCCGACGCTGGTCCATCCGGACAGAATATAACGCCCGTATTGGTCGTGCGCGCTTGGAGGTGGAAGCGGTGCTAATAATCAGGGTTCGGTAGTAGTGGGGATATTGGTGGTAGTAGTGCTACTACTACTACTAGACGAGTCTGACAACAGCGAATAGCAGTATTACTAGTAGATTGGCGAAGCCGATAGTAATAGTACTACCAAATAATAGTAGTAATTTACTATTCGCTAGTAGAATCGATGGCTACCAAATACGGTGCCTTTTTTCATCCATGCGCTGGAGTTCCTCACGGTTGTGCCGCAGTATCAGCTACGTGTGAGCTCGCTCGTTATCTGTGCGCGTACGGAGAAAGCTCATGACAAACGCGCCGGTCGAGAATACCTGCTCTTGGAACGCCGAAGAGCAGCCATGTCCCAGCCAGACGCACGCAAATTCGGAACTGAAAAAAAAAAACGTGGCTTGGCGAACCATCGACACACGTTGATCTGTTGTCAATGATCCACACTCGACCGTTCCCCTGTTTCTTGTTGCGTGTGATGAGCTTAGCTGCTACCTTTTTCGCTCTCGTCCTTGTCTGGGTGCTGGTGCCTCGCATTCCGCTCAAAGATCCAGCCACTGCTGCAATAAGGCATCCACCTTCGTGTTGTTCGTAATGTGTATCGCCTGTGGGCTGTGCGACTTCATCACCATACACTAATTCGAGTTCCGTGTCAGAGCTGCTATTGCATTCACCTCGAGGTGAACTCGCTGCAGAAACCACCCTTTCCTCTTCGCGATCCTCGTTCAGATGAATGGCCTTATAGAACACTCAATGTTCTATATTCCACAGTTCGACAGCTCTGCCTTGGTGCACAACTCGTTACTGCACAAATGATGCACCGGACGAGTGCAAACACTGCGCCGAGACGTCTCCGTCAAAGTTTTTTTCACTCTTCGCGCACCTACTACTCTACTACCAATCCCTGCTAATAATTCGTCACAGCTGCATTGAGATAGATGTTCGGCTTGGGACTGGGAGGTCGAAGAGGTGGGAAGGAAGAAGCAATAGCGGACCTCATTGTCATCCTCCATTTGCTTGTGACCCGAACCACTGAGATTTTGTATGCCCCGTGATTATTGTGCTAGTACGAGTAAGAGCTGCGGTGCAAACAAGCATTCCCTCAAACGATGAGGGGCATACAATGGAGGCTCGTGAGAAGCTGGCATCAGTTTCCACGGTGACAGGTCCTGGAGTTGATTCGGAGATTATGGTGTCTAAGGCCCTGAGCCTGAGACTGACGGGCTAGCATCCTCCGACTCGGAACCAACATCACCAAATACTGCGCACAACAACGGCAGTAACAAAAGGACGAGGAGATTGAAGTTATGCACCGGAATAAGCTGCCAGCGACCTTGGATTCGGTGAAGCAGAACAGCCATGATGCCAGTGAGTGCGAATGCATTTCATATGAACACAGTCAATACTAAGTGCCTCATATTGCAACTATAGCACTTGACCTTGACGCAGGCAGTTCGTTTTTCCGATGTGGCCGTCACACCATGTCGCTCGATTACTTCTGAGCAGCATCGACGTTGGCGATCGTGAGCGCTAGGATCTTCAAAGCATCCTTCATGTCGCTCAGCTGGCAGTACTCATTGTCGCCGTGGTACACGGAGCTCTTGCCGAAGCCAACAAGCGTGAGGTCAAAGCCACCGCGCTGCATGTCGCGAACAAGGGGCAGACTACGAAATAGGATACAAGCCATTTAGAACTTGTCATTGAACATGCCCTCAACGCATGTAAAACATCCACACCTTCCACTGATGGAGAATGGCTTCGCTTCCCCAAGAACATTGCTGATTGCTGAGTAGAGTGCCCTGTTTGAACAGAAATCCAGAACTTACGTGAGATTGAAGTCAGCAAGTAACAAGCTTTCGATCCGTACTTGTATCCGATCGAGTCCAACGAGCAGGCAATGCCTTCGTAGTAGCTCTTGTCAAACACAAGCTCCAGCTTGCCCTTGCGGTTTTCATCCGGAAGGGTATACTTGGACACCGGGCCACGGTTACCCTCCAGAGACGTGGTGTTAGCGTTGAGCTCGTCCACAAAGGCCGTCATCTTGGCAATCATCTGTGCATCATCAATATACCAGTCAAATCAACTGCATTTGCAAGCTACGGCAGCAAAATAATTCGTGACAAACCTCCTTCATGTCGTAGAAAGGAGACAAACGCACGTCACCAGCGACCTTGGCCCATGGCGGACTGTACATTAGAAAACAACAAGCTCAACAATCCATCCACGCAACTCACAGTTAATCCACGTACATTTGGTTGAGTCCGTTGACCGACGACTCAATGCGCGTGGGCTTCATGGTAGATGGGCACGAGTAGTTGTACTCCTTCTCCTTGTCCACGGGTCCGAATTCTTTGTAGAAGTACGCCTGGATCTTCGTCAACCCATCCATCGCCAGCTCCAGTCCGTTGATTCCCAAGTTCGGCAGTCCACTATGGAACAATTTGCCCGTAGCCTTGAGCGTCCAGGTAATAGCTCCAGCTGTACCAATACAGGGCTGACTGTCGGAGCAGTCAACCCAGAACACGGGTCCGTTCTTGATAAAGTCGATTTTCCCGGACGCCATCAACGTCTCGACTCCCACACCTTCAATCTCACTATTTTCTTCCGAAGCGATCAGCACACACACCACCTGCGTCTTGGTCTGCACCTTTTGCTTAGCCAGCTCCTTGAACAATACTGTAAAATAATAAATTAGTCCCCTATATTCATAACTTCATCAATATTAGGACTTACAGGTCAAGAGAGCCACGTGACCGAGACAATCCGTGGTGCCTCGTCCGTAGAGCTTGTCACCTTCCACCGTCAAAGTGAAAGGGTCTCTCTCCCAGCCCTCGGGGTTGGCTGGCACCACGTCCATGTGGGAGCCCACAAGGGCCAGCGTCTTGTCCGCTGCGGCTGAAGGGGGCGCATACTTAATGATGACATTGCCACGTCCAGCCACGAACTCCACACGCTCCACACTGAGCTCTGAGCCTGTGAAGGGCTTCAATTCTTCCAATACAAAGTCCGAGACGAGGTTTTCCTGGGGAATGAGGCCCAAACCAGGCGCATTTTGCACTTTTTCCTAAAGTTTTAAAGGTAAAGTTTAGAAAAGTATTATGGAAAGTATAGGACGTTTGGGGACGGTAGAATGAAGTGGGAGGTGGTACCACGTACCGAGACGCTGATGAGCTTGCGTAGAAGCTCCACGTACGCGGTCTCGTCCAGCGCGAAGTCCTGCAACGTCATCTTCCTACAAGGATTCTTCTTCTGACGTTTTTGGGAAGATTTTTTAAAAATGGGCATACCGGTATATCGGTATTTTTGTTATGCTTATTTTTTTAAGATGGGCATATCGGTATTTTTGTTTTAAGCTGTAGACGAACGGATCAGCAGTTGAAGAGGTGAGTGAACTTCATTTTATGCCGTGTTGGCGGCCTCGACGTTGGAGATGGTACGTCCGAGAATTTTAAAGCTGTTCTTCATGTCGCTTAGCTGGCAGAACTCGTTGTCGCCGTGGTATACCGAACTCTGACCGAAGCCTGTGATCGTCAGATCCAGGCCGGCACGCTGCAGGTCGCGCACAAGCGGCAGACTGCCACTGATGGAGAAGGGCTTGGTTTCACCCAACACGTCGGTGATAGCGTCGTGTAGCGATCTGTAAACAAAAAATGCGTTAGTATGCTTTGCAAAAATCTTGTTGCCCACATTGTCTTGACTTACTTCCCCAGACTCGGCGCATTTTGCACTTTTTCCTTGGGTATGAAAACGAATATGCAGTTAGGGTTAAACTACAGTGTAGAACAAAGACGTCAAGCTGGGGACTCGTACGGAGACACTAATGAGCTTGCGCAGAAGCTCCACGTACGCCTCCTCGTCCAGCGTGAAGTCCTCCAACGTCCCCATTTCTTGCAAAACTCTAGCGATAAATCGGTATACCGGTGTTTTGGTATTGGTACACTTATCATGATCGACCTGTAGACGAACGGATCCGCAAAAATTGCTATGTCGGGCTCTCCGCCTGTGCACAACATCGTAGTGTCCACACCGAGGGCATTACATGTAGCACACGCGATGTTGTTCACCAAAGGAACGTCGACGCACAGCAATAAGTTTGACCGACAATACCTACCCACCATGATGATGGTCGCGTTGCCACCGGCAACAAAGTGTAGTGAGCACCAATGAACATGTGCGTCAGTATGATGAGGGAGCCGCCGCAAAGTCCATGCCAATCACACACCAATAATTGGTGTGCGTTTATTGTGTGCGTCTTGGCCCCAAGAGGTACGATTCCTCCACAAACGGATGATTGGCTCGATAAAAGCCGTCAATTCCTTGTCGGTCAGGAAGTGCAAAATATTGAGCTTGGTGGGAGACTGCCTCTCGATGTTGGCGCAAGGGTGTGCAACGGCCAGAAAGATTGGAGAATAAAGTAGGACCATTTCAACGACACTTTATAACGCTTTTTTTTTACATCTGTAAAAAAGAATGGAGCTCTTCCCTGCGCCAACAGTGGATGACAGTGAGGTCCGCTACTGCTTCTTCTTGCCCACCTCTTCGACCTCCCAGTCCCAAGCCGAACATCTCAATGCAGCAGATCAGCACTGTGACGCATTATTAGCCTTCGTGGCCCAGCAGACGCAGGGTTTTCTGTGGCACAAGCACCGCTTCCACCTCCAAGTGCGCACGACCAATACCGGGCGTTATATTCTGTCCGGATGGACCAGCGTCGGAGATGCCATTATGGACGAGTGGGTCGTGGCCAAGCTCGTTTTCGACATCACCAGCAAGTTCCCAAGTATCGTTGGGCGCATTGCAGACACGGACGGTGAATTTTTACTCATTGAATGTGCCGAAGCGCTGCCCGATTGGGTCACACCCGAAGACAGCGACCGACGGGTGTTCGTGCTCGATGGGAAGCTGCACATTGCGTCGCCTGCAGCTGCCAATAGAAGAGGAAAAGAAGGAGAGTTATATGATGAAGACGCGTTGCTGCAAGTGCTGGACCCGACCGTCAAGACGGAGGCGAGTGCTGCAGTGCAACGTCTGATTCAGCCCAAGTTGGACGAAGTGCCGACGTATATGCGTGCCAATCGCCATCGAGTCAGGTGTCTACTTCCAGAGAAAGCTGCACGGGTATTTGCAGCCAATGGTGGGCTTGTGGGTCCAGCGGTTGAAGCGTTTTACTACCGGGAGCCGAAGCAGGCGGGGCTGGTGTGTGGCAAGATGGCTGCGTTCATTCCACCAGGAGATGGAGTTGTTGAACACCGAGTCACGTTCTCCAGAGCGATGTTTGCTCAGCTCAAGCAGCAGGAGTTCTTCCCACCGAAAGTGTTTTTCCGTCGTGATCCACGTTATTGTGTGTTGGAGAAAGCGAAGAAAGGAGAAGAGAACACACACCCAGACGCGCAGGCGGCAGATATTGGGGTGAAGCTTGCATGTGGTCTGGAGATACTGTACGCTGGAGATGGTGAAGACCAGTTTGGACGACAGTGGAAGGAGACTATTGATGATACACTGCAAGCTGCAGCAGTGCACCAGGATAGCGCGACACTACCGATTGAGCCGGACGATGACGACTCGTGGCTGTACATGCACCCCGACACGCTGGAAAGTCAATTGCAACGTGCTGCTATGGCGGGGTCTGGTACAGCCCCTGGAGGTGCCGATGAGTTGCAAAACATGGCAGCCATGTTTGGCAAGTTTGTGGATGGAGTCTCCGGTGTAGAAGGCGTGGAAGGGGCGGAGCCTGTCCAGTTCGACATGAGCTCATTCATGGCCATCTTGAATGGCCATGGAGCGGGTGCCGGTGCAGGCTCTGCAGACTTGGACGAGGATGGACCCAGTGTAAGTGATAGCGATGATGAATCAGATGGGAAACAAAACGATGACAACGAGTTTGCGCTGGACGAGGCCATGGCTGAAATGGAGGCCGAGTTGGCAGGAACGAAGGTCGCTTCAAGCTTCTCGCGCTTGGAAGAACTAGGTGACGACGAGAAGGAGGCATCGCCGTCACTCGAAGAGGATGAGACGACGGAGGTTGGCTCTGCGTCCTTTTCGTCCGCAAAACCGCTGGACCTGGACTACAACCTGCTGTCCAACCTGCTGGAGTCGTTCGCATCTCAAGAGGGCTACGCTGGACCTGTCAGCAACATTCTGAACGAGATGAGTTTCCCTAAGCCAGCCCCGTAACAACTGCGTGCAGCATACGCGAAACGCTGCCACATTATCAGTAGGCTAGGTTAGGACGACACCAACAGCTTCTTAGCTCTGCACTCACACAGTTGTATCCGTGCTAGTTTTTGCAGATTCGGGCTTTGCGCCACAAGTTACGGCTCTTGTAAGTGTCAACTTGGCGCGCCCATGCGGCATGACAAGGAGACTCGCGATAAATCGGCATACCGGTACTGATATTTTGATCCACTCAAGCTATAGACGAACGGATCAGCAATTGAAGCAGCTAAGAGAAGGGAAGATCAAAACGCATGTTGTTGTAGATTCGTGTGAAGCGACGACTTCACAGTTCGCTCGGTTTACGCCGAGGAGGCCGCCTCAACGTTAGCGACTGTGCGCGCGAGGATCTTGATGGCATCCTTCATGTCACTCAGCTGGCAGTACTCGTTGTCGCCATGGTAGACCGAGCTCTTGCCGAAGCCCGTCAGCGTCAGGTCCAGGCCGGCGCGTTGCAGGTCACGCACGAGCGGCAAACTACCGCTGATTGAGAACGGTTTTGCCTCGCCCAGAACGTCGGCGATAGCGGCGTGAAGCGACCTATGAGTGAAAGACACGCGTTAGAACTTTGCAGCAACGTACTTTTTCACCTAAGGAGGATGGACGTACTTGTAGCCAACGGAGTCAAGCGAGCACGCAATACCCTCGAAGTACTGGTTCTCGAACGTCAGCTCTAACTTGCCGTTCCGGTTCTCCGTCGGCAGCGTGTACTTGGACACAGGACCGCGTTTGCCTTCCAGCGAAGTAATGTTGGCGTTCAGGTCGTCAACGTACGAGTGCATCTTGGCGATCAACTGGAATCGATAAGAAAATGTTAGCCGCGCATTATCCCTC
The DNA here is from genome assembly GCA_014706105.1 of Phytophthora quercina. NCBI lineage: Eukaryota > Oomycota > Peronosporomycetes > Peronosporales > Peronosporaceae > Phytophthora > Phytophthora quercina. Next base: position 429,711 of record JACBOW010000019.1, on the reverse strand, counting down.
AACGCTAGACAACAAAGCGTGGTTACGCACGTCCTTCATGTCGTAGAACGGTGAGAGACGCACGTCGCCCGAGATCTTCACCCATGGCGGACTGCACACAACATCACACCAATTTGTCAGTTCACACACTCTCGAACGCCCCCGCAATAATGGCAAACTTACATCTGATTCAAACCGTTCGTCGACGACTCAATCCGGGACGGCTTCAGCGTCGACGGGCACGAGTAGTTGTACTCCTTCTCCTGCGGCAAGGGACCAAAATCCTTGTAGAAACGCTCTTGGATCTTGGTCAAGGCATCAATTCCCAGCTCAATACCATTAATGCCCAAGTTGGGCAGGCCGCTATGGAACAACTTGCCCGTCGCTTTCAACGTCCACGTAATCACACCAGCCGTGCCAATACAAGGCTGGCTGTCCGAGCAGTCGACCCAAATAACGGGCCCTTTCTTGATAAAATCAATTTTGCCAGACTTCATCAGAGTTTCAACACCCACTCCTGGAATCTCCGTGTTCTCCTCGGACGCAATGAGAACACAGACCACCTTGGTCTCAATACGGACCTTGTTCTTGGCCAGCTCTTTGAAAAGCTCCGTCATGAGTGCAACGTGACCCAAACAGTCCGTCGTACCACGACCGTACAGCTTGTCGCCCTCCACCGTCAAGGCAAAAGGGTCACACACCCAGCCCTCCGGGTTGGCAGGCACCACGTCCATGTGGGAGCCCACATACGCCACCGTCTTCTCGCTATGGGTAAAGTCTGGGTGCTGGTATGTGATGATGACGTTGCCACGTCCAGCCACGAACTCAACGCGCTCGATAGTCAGGTAGCCGCCGTTCTCCTTGGTGTAGGGCTGAAGCTCAGCCAGAACGATGTCCGAGACGAGATTCTCCTGCGGGATGAGCCCCAGACTCGGCGCATTCTGTACCTTCTCAGATACGCTGATGATCTTGCGCAGCAGCTCCACGTAGGACGTTTCATCTAGCCTGATGTCTTGCAAGGAGGATGCCATCTTGTCTTCGAGTCTTCTTGGCGACAAAAGCGCGAATGACTAGCATCGAGTTGGATACGTTGATGCACACACACACGAATGTGATTGGCTGAAATTGCGAAGATACATTGTTATGTGTACCACTTCGCAGTTGTGTGTACCACATCACTAATCAAGAGGCAACTTGCAACTTTTGAGAAGTCGAATCACGCTTCATTTCACGTTTAAATACTTTGTACAATCCCTCGCTCTAATGCATGCGGAGGATATTACACGACGGCCTCGATCTCCTTGTAGTTCGTCTGGGGCGTGCCAGGCGCCTTGCTGGTACTGTCACGTTCGGAGTCGTCGACCCACAAGGTTCGGGCGCTGGCACTTGCGCTGGGACGGTGAGCGGCTACAGGCGTCTCGAAGTCCATGCAGTCATTGACAAGGAAGCGGATCTTGCGGTCGTAGTGATGCACCATGTGATCCTGCAGCGAGCGCGGCGTAACCCAGATGCGGCGGAAGTAACTCGCATCGCGGAGTGTGTACTGCAGCTTCTGCTCGCCCAAGAACACAGTGCAGCCGCAGCGACGCGCCATCTTCACCGTTTGAATGTGGACGATTTCACCCGGGACATCCACTTCCTGCGTGGAGTCTTCCTGTGGAAGTGTGATCATGGTGGCGTCGCTCAGGTCACGTGAAGGACGATTGATCACGTTGAGGCCCGAAGCTCCAAAGTCTGTCGGGGTGAGCGAGCCACCAATGAACGAGTTGTTGATGAACGAGCCTGAGCTCGTATCCGCCACCGTCGTCGTACCAGTGTTCATCGAGCTTGTGTTTTCTAGCAAGGTGGGGAGCCCGCCAAGGGTTCCACGGATGCTTGGCTCCGGACCTGCTGCTTCCACAGGCTGCTGCCGCTCTTCCTTCAACTCGCTCAACTTGCCATGCACGCCGTACTTGATCTTGAACAAAGGTTCATTAGCCACTGCATCATAGTGAATGGCCATCTCGTCACGGAGCCGAGCCATATTAGCAATAGATAACCGTGGCACAATATCGTCGCCATACACCGCAGTCGTCGCAAATGTTTTAGTCCAAACCGCAGTTTCGGGGTCAAATAGCGGCGGCGGGGCATACAGGAATGCCTTTGTGTTCGGGAACATCTTGCGCAGTAAAATTGCAAGGATGCATCCAACGCCAGCACCCATCGAGTGGCCACAGACCACAACTTTCCAGTCCGTCTCTTCGTCATCTGCGAGTCCTCCAACAGAGCACTTAGCCATCGCAAAGTCCCAAAAGACAGCCTTACGGGTGCCTTCCTGAAGGTCCTTGAAGATCTGACGTGCTGTACGAAGCATGCCGTAGTGCGTACGCGTGTCAAATGAGTAGGGAATGTCATCCGGGAGTTCACTGGGGTCCATACGCACGATCTGCGCCAAGCCGTCCGTCACAAAGTCGTAGAAAGACATACTTCCGCGCACGCTGATGATGAGCTCTTTGCGCTTCTTGTCCTTGACAATGCAGTACGGTGCTTGGAACACAAAGTTGTGGCAGTTGAGGTACACAAGATCCGAATCATTGACACCGGTGTAGTTGACAAAGCTGGCGCGGTTACCACCCAAGAAGTTATCGTGCTCGAAGACTTGTTCCTCTAGGGGTTTCTTGAAGCACCCGAAGATCCGGAACCAGTAGCATGGCGAGTACCAAACGTAAATGGGCCAGCCATAGATACCAATAGCCATCCTGCAGTAGAAGGCTAGGTCACTGAGTCGCTGCTCCTCCTCATCGGGAGCGAAGTGCTGTACAGTCGGAATACCCTGAGCAGCGAGCTCCGCTTTTTGTTCCGTCTCGTGCTCGCGCTCTTCCTTCTGCACTTTGGACACGAGGTCCAAGCTGAATTTCAAGTCCGTAAAGCTCAAACCTTCGTATCGGTTCGTCTTATACCTCACGACGAAGAATTTGCCCAGCACACGTCCCAACGTCTCAAAGAGGTCATCGTCGCCTTCATACTCCACTGTTTTATGGCACGTGAAAGCATGAAAGCAACACATGCAGCGCTTCTGCCAGCGCTTCTCCGCCTCTGCAGCGTCATCTCCACTGTGGACGCCACACATGTACGACGTACAGGCTCCAGCAAGAATAATACAGACTGTAAATACAAAGTCAAAGTGCTGGAAATAGCCGATCGAGTCGGCTTGGTCTTGCACCTGTTCCCAATTCGTGTCACCACACACACTGGTATCTGTGCGCATGGCAGCTTCACCATAAAGTGTCCAGCCCAAATTGGCCCAGTAACCCATGAAAATCGTAAGAATAAGCCACCCCTGCAGTAAATAAGCGTCGTAAATCATCAGTAAAGTCTCTAGCATCCTCTAAAAAGCTGTGGTAGACGCACCTCCGGCCGACGTTCATGGTAGACACGAGTAGAGAGTGTATACACGACACTGGCGAACATCATGACGGCCAGAATGAGGTGGAAGTGGAAAGCCACATGCAACCAGCGGAAAAGGTCCTTGAGTCTGTGGCAGTTCTCATAGCCTTCGTGTGGCTTATCGATGAGTCCGAAGGCCAGGAACATGGGCAAGTGGTGGAAGATGATGAAGATAACGAAGGGCGTCAGGTATGCGCGCGGGTTGAGTACGATACGCTTGAGACTGGGCGGCTGCAGTTTACACTCGCGCTTGGGCGTGCCCTCGATGTTCGCCATGGGCGTAAGCGTATCCTCCTCGACCGCCATGGTGGATCGATCTACCGAACCGACTTGACCGGTAGCCAGCACTTTCAATAATGAAGGTCCAGCTGGCGGTCGATAGCGGATTACGCTTCGAACAGACGGCAAACGGTTTTCGGGCCAATCCGGTGCGAGAGGGTAGGGTTGATGTGTCGCACAATGGTGTGATTAACGAAGCTTAGTGTTGCTGCAGATTATGCCACTCGCGCATTGACTTGGGACTCTCAAGCATGGTGTGGTACATGTATTAATACGTACAAGAACGTCCAAGGCAGAATTGCTCAGCTCAGCTTGGCTCACTTGTTCAGTTATCGGTACCAAGAACGATTTTTAATTTTTCAGGAAGCCGGTGTGGCGAGTAATTTTGCACGGGATCCTTCAAGTCGGTATCATTGCGTCGTTCCGTGCTGACCTGGCCGTCTGCTCGTATTATCAGCCTGGATTTTGTAGTCTCAAGACTTCTCTCGGAACGTCTTCACATGGCTGCACCTTCAACGCGAACTTGTTGCGGCGTTGAATAGTCGTTTCGTGGAGTGTCGTCGATGCCTGGTTGTCATCGTCTTTCGTCTACAGTTTCGCCAGTGCCCTACTACATGCAACTTCTTCAATTTCGCTGCGCTTATATACTTCTTCTCTGCTAGACTTTGTGATCCCAACTTTTAGACGTCTTCCTTCTTCGCCACAGATTCGAGATACCCCGGACTTTCGTACGTAAAGTCTTTAAAAGTGTCCGAGTCTCGTCGTGATCGCACCCCCAATGCGCCCAGCCCCCGGCCACTGTTCGGACTCGCGACTGTGTTCTCCGCGCTCGGTAGTGGAAGCCGCGTAAACTCTGCCTCAAAATTCAGCGGAGCCTCGCCGTCGTTCATCGCTGAGTGGCATGGGCGGAACGGTGGCGTCACCTGCTTCTTCGCCAGCTTCGCCCAGTCGATGCTTTCGAAGAAGAGATGATTCTTGACCTGGTGCGCGCCTTTCGAACCTAGACGTTCGGCCGGGTTTCGATTCAACAACTGACGAATGAGCGCTTCAGCCCGCCGTGAAACGTAGGGCGGAAAGTGCAGCCTTGCCGATCGGAGACGCTCGAACAGCTTCTTGCGATCATTCGTGTACCACGGCGGCAGGCCGGTAAGCATCTCGTACAGCACCATACCCAGGTTCCACCAATCCACCGCAGTTCCGTGTCCAAGGCGGTCGAGAATCTCCGGTGGGAGATACTCTGGAGTTCCGCACAATGAGTTCGTACCATTCACACCGTCACGGATACCTTCCTTTGCCAGCCCGAAATCCGCCAACTTGATGTGTCCGTCCTTGGTGAGCAAGATGTTCTCGGGCTTAAGATCTCGATACACCACTCCGAGGCCATGCAAATGCTCGAGAGCTAATGTGATCTCAGCGGCGTAGAAGCACGCCATGTGTTCCGGCAATTTCTTCATGCGCGACAAATGATAGAATAGCTCTCCTCCCGGGCAGTAGTCCAACACGAAGTACAGCCGCTGTGCCGTCTGGAACGCGTAGTGAAGCCCGACAATGAATGGATGTCGCGTGCAACCTAGCACGCGTCGCTCTGTGCGGGTGTGCTCCACCTGCTTGCGCTTGACGATATTTTCTTTTGACAAAATCTTCATAGCATAAAGCTTCTTTGTAGTCTTGTGGCCCACAAGCACAACCTTGCCAAAAGACCCGCGGCCAATCACCTGGATCATCTTGAAGTCTTGAAGCGTTACGTTCAGCTTGCTAGCAGACAGCCTATTGGTTTCGTCGTCGCCATCGTCAGCAAGAGACGCACCAAAGAACCTTGAGCGTTTCAAAGGTAATCTGTCCAACAAGAGCGGGGGTTGGTCAGCCTTGCTCGTAAGGAATTTGCGGACCTCCTCGACCAGATGCGGATTCTTGGCTGACTGGTCCACGCGGTCATAGTTCAGCAGGCATCTAAGCCAGTTGGATAGCTCGCTCTGCCGCTTCGCGATGAAGTCGGGCTCGAACGATCCCAGCAACTTCTTAGGAGGCAGCAACGGAACGCGCACTCCCATCGGACGCAAGCGGTCGTTCAGCTCCTTGAACTGCTGGTACCGGCGGTAGATAACCCACGTCGCACCGGACTGCACACAGCGCATTTCGATGGCGTACACGGTGTACAGTCGGTTCGACACATCATACGCAAAGCCGTGGCTTCCAATCTTGATAAACTCGGAACGTGCACCACTCGGAATCAGATACAGGGCCTGAGCACGTGAATCCTCCTCCTCCTTGGCAATCATTTCATGGTCCGCACAGTACCCCGATACACGCTGGTACATTTCCGTACAGCCTGAAAAATTACATTTCACTGGCGGTCCCGTCGGTAGCTCGTCACTCGGTGCATAGATCGCTGACATGTTGGAACTCCGAGCCCGCATCGAGCCGCCCGTACTCATCAATTCAGCGTCTTCCAGCAAGTCATCCTCAATTTCAATATCCGCGGTCTCATCCGCCGTATACAGCGACAACAAGTACGACGACGTGGACACCGCGGTCGCCTCCTCTCCTTCTTGCTGCTCCTCTCTACACAACATCAACAGTTATCAGTAACTTCACCACCTTCTTCTTCCTCTACATCTCTCCCCACCTACTTGTGTTCATGTTGCGCCGCTACTGAATCTAATGTAACCAACGTAAACTGCTGGTCGATCTCCTCAACTCGATAACTCTCACCCGTATCCAGATCTTTAACCAAATACGACGGATTCTCCCATTCCGTAAGCTCTTTCTCCTTCTCCTCAGTAGTTTTCTCTTGATTGTTGTTGGCGTCATCTTCATCAGATGATGACGAATCCTCAAGATAAAAGTCCTCCTCGTTCCCCACGTGCTGCTCCACGTAAGGGTTGATACCCTCCACAAACTGTTGTCCGATTTGTTCCTGCAGCTCTGCAGCGGAGAACTGCGTCACGTCCAGCGCGTCGATAGCGTTTCCTTCCTCGCTGCTGTCACTGCTGCCTTCACTGCTGATGATGCTGTCTGCGTATCCCCCACGCGAGGCGCCAGTGATGTAATCCACAGCGTCCACGATGTCCTGGTTGTCGCTGGTTATCTCGGTATCCAGGACGTCCTTCGAGCTCACAGTCATTGACATAGAAAGCTTAGTATTTTGCGCAGACGTAGAGCTACCACGACGCTCCACGGACGCTCCCGCGGGCATCGTCCGAGACCCAAGAGGTCGCCCGCCACCCGTCCGATAGGTTTTGAGAGCTTCGATGTAGAATTTTCTCAGCAACACACACAAATGGTCAAAACATATTGGCACATATTGTGTACACCACTTGAAACTTTCATAACCCTATCCCGGTCGGTGGGCCCAAGGAAGCGGCTTCGGATTTTCGACTGAAGGTGAGTAAAGCCCAGTTAACCGCAGTAAATGTATGGCCTGCGTCGCCAAGCAGGCATTTTTACTTTTGATTGGTCAACTGGACCGTACTATCAGTACACTATTATTAGTAAGTCAGTGCAACTTAGGTCGGCGCACAGTGCCCAGTCAAAAGCGCAATAGACACTCGACACTAGGACAACCATGGCTGTCACCGCGAAGAAGCTCGACGTGTTCACGACCACCAGCGACTACTCCAAGACCTACGTATTCCACGAGGAGGACCACACGCTCGGCAATGCGCTGCGCTACGTGTTGATGCGCAAGTACGTCTACACTTGGCCATGGACACAGCAGTCTCATCGTCATTTTGCTAACTGTTTATGCCTAACAATCAATTGCCTGCTATTACAGCCCGGACGTTGACTTCTGTGGTTACACGATTCCGCACCCGTCGGAGCCCAAGATGCACATCCGTCTGCAGACCCGCCAAGGTAAACAGAAAGAGAGAGAGGCAGAGGACGCAGCTCCAGTCGATGACTGAGTAGAGAGGCATGGATTAAATGGTTGGCTGACTATTGCTGTGTAATTATTGCAGGCGCACCTGCTGACGAGGCGCTGCGCTCGGGTCTGACGGACCTGCGCAAGGTGTCGACGCAGATTGGCGACGCCTACCGCAAGGAGCTGAAGGCTTTCAAGCGCAAGAACCGCAAGAACTAGACAACGGAAGGGAGGCGACGTCTTCGCTCTGTAATCATTAAACGAACCTGCATATTTTCCTCACCACATCGCCACCTTCATACTACATTAGAATCAGCAGCTCACTCTACCATCGCAACATGATGTGGATACACAGAAACTGAGTAAGTTTGGACGCCTTGTGTGAAAGCGTCTAAACATCGTCTTCTTGAAGAGGACATAGTTCAACACATCTCATTGGTCGAAACTCTGCATTCTGGTGCCGTGGAATCGTCACAATCGAAAATCGCCGTTAAAGCCCACAATGAGTCTTCTCCGCAAGTTGTCCAAGCCTCTCCAGAGGGGGTTCTCCACCAACGCCGTCCCAACCCTCCTTACCGACGCCGAGCGCACCTCAGCCTTCCAGCAGATCACCAGCGCCTGGGAAATTGTGCCCAACCGCGACGCCATCCGTCGCAAATTCGAGTTCCGCGACTTCAACGAGGCTTGGGGCTTCATGAACCGTACAGCGCTGCTAGCTGAGCAAATGGGTCACCATCCTGAGTGGTTCAATGTCTACAACCGTGTGGATGTGACGCTCAGTACCCACGACTGCGGGGGCCTCTCTAAGAACGACATTGAGATGGCCATCGCTATGAACAGTTACGCCCAGGCTGTGTAAGGTTGTCAATGCAGTATTGCTAATGAATTGACGACTATTAGCACAGTGGATATGATGTATTACCTTTTAATAAGAGTTTACTAATGCAGGTGCAGGACTAATGGCCATATTCTCGTCGTCAAGATAAATGAAGTAGTAAGTCCCTGGGGGATCTGGAAAACAGGAAACAACGTACAAGACTGGTGGGTCGTTTGCCGTTGCAGGGTCCATGAGAATGGGGGCATAATCCGGAGATGGAGGGACGGTAAACGCATCTGCTACGCCATTTTGGATGTTTACGAGATCCACGCAGTAAGGCGAGCCTGGGGCTGTTAACACCCCCCACGTTTCCATTGTTATAAGCTGATCCATCCGAGGCCAGAAGAATGAGATGCCGGTTCAGTCGAAAAAAGATGCTGTTAAGTGATGCGGAGGGGTTCGTTACGTTATGTGGTAGGTTGGTGAGATTCATCATACAGAGACCCAAAGTTCGGAGCCCTGGGATCTCGAAACCCTCGGGAGTAACTTCCGTGATCGGGTTGCCAGTAACAGCTATATATTTGGGCTCTAGTCGCAGAAGCACTGGAGGAATGGCTATTAGTTGGCTGTATTCGAATTGGATGTCTGCTTTCCGGGGCCCCTTAAGGTCAAGATCATCGGGTACTGCGCGCAATTTAGTGACGCAGAACTCGGAGGTCCCACAGGTTTTGCGGGAAATCGACTGACTGGAATCCAGCAGGCAATAAACCGTCGGTCATGTTGACACGAGCGAGATAAAGCGACAGCATGTTAGGGTGATTGGCGCTAGTAAACCCAGCAGATTCGCTCCAGTCGATGATGGTTGAGTTGTACACTTTTACCCCGTGAAAAGCGCCGAAGGAAGGTGGCATCTCTATGCTGGCCAGTGACGAATGAGAAGCTGAACGACGGTGGAGCTGTCAAATTCGCTATACTTCTCCTCGACTTCATCCAGTTTGCCAGATATCTCCAAGGTGTAGCAATCAAGACCGACCAAGTAGCAGGCAGGACGGGAAGCAGCCCATGGTCTCACTTGCATCAAGCATTGTGGAAGTGTTGGTTGGATTGATGCGTGAATATGAAGTCCAAGCACTGTAATGCCCCAAGCACCAAACAGCAAATGAACTACCCGCAGCAAGAGTTGCGCTCCACGTGTGCGCAGTTTGGTGCCACGATATCTGTCGCTGGTCTTCACGGACCGTTTTTGCTTCGAAGGTTCACGACCTAAAAGCGACGTTACTGTAGAGCTACTTGACACCTTCGGAACAACGGTGTTCAGTTTCTCGGCCCAGCTCTTCTCCTTAATAGTGCTCAAGCTGGATGCAGTGGCAGATTCGATAACTCGATTTTCGTTCCGTGGTAGTCGCTGGAGTAGTTCCTTCACGTTGGTTGTCGTCATGATCAGTCCAAGCGCGAAGATAGCGCGGCTCACCAGATCTGACCAGGACGCCACAACTACCATTCGAAACTCGTTGAGAGCTCGCGCAGCCCATTCGTCATTGCGCCACAGATAATTCGAGTATCCTCGCAAATACACGTCGTAGTCACTGGCGTAGCTCAGCACAATCATGAGCTCCACACCCATACAGGCCATGAGGTCGAGAGCACGCACACATGGTGGACGACTCATTCTACGTGTAGCTCATTTATTATTTGGTGTTTGGGGCATTGCAGTTCTTGGACTTCACATTTATGCGTCAGTTCAGCCAACTCTTGCACAATGTCTAATGCAAGTTAGGCCATGGGCAGTTTCCCGTCCATCCTGCTACTTAGTTGGTCTAGATTGCTACACCTTGGAAATTTCTGGCAAAATGGATGAGGTGGAGGAGAAATGGAGCGAATTTGACAGTTCCACAGTTGTCCAGCTACTAACCCGGCTCTGCCCGATAGTGGAGACGCCGGACAGCATCAGTGAGTTCCACGGCCTCCATGAAATTAAAGTGTATAACTCGACTATTGTGAGTTGGGGTGACTCCGCTGCTCTCACAGATACCAATCACCCCGACGTCACATCGTTTTACATCGCCCGTACCAACATGACTGGCGGTTTATTACCTGCAGGATTCCAGTCGACTGATTTCCCACAGAATTTGTACGATATTGAGTTCTGTGTTACGAATCTGTGCGAAATACCCGACGATTTGGACATTAAGTGGCACACTGGTGCAATTCTTGAATTCGAATATGGCCAGCTAACGGCTATTCCTCTGGTGCTTACGCGGTTAAAACCAATCTACTTATCTGTGAATGGAAACCCGATCACAGAACTTACTCCAGAAATATTTGAAATTTGAAATCGCTAGTATGACTAAACTGGGTGTCGGTGCCACATTGGTGACTGAACTTCCGCGCAATGTGACCGAAGTGTCGTTGGGATTAGTATTAATCTACATCATTGATACCGAGATTTCGTTCTTTTGGTCGTGGGCGGATGAGCTTATCGTGGAATGGGTAGCTTCGGATTCGACGTATTGCATGGATCTCGCCAACATTGAAACAGGTAATTCCACTAGTTTTAGTGTTTCGCCATCGCCCGAATATTCGTCCATCCTGATGGATCCGTCTGAAGAGAATCGGCAGAATATCTTGGATACCGTGTACTGCTACCACAGCGATCCGACACTTTACCCCATTATGGTCGACGACACATTCTTGGCTATTAGCACTGCGCCAGCATTGGTGAAGCCGTAGCGATGTCAGCACAGGACTGTAGAAGAAATTGACAGAACAGGACGAGATGGAACGAGACGATGAAGTTGCTGGAGTTTTTCTTCAGTTCAAAAGAAGCATGGCAGTGCGCAGAATCAATGATGCAATCAGACGTCTGGACTGGTATGAGGTCCGAGACGCTCTACTCGTGATGATGAGAATGGCGACCCGACCCCAATCGAAGTGTGCGCGGCATCCGTGGACGACTGGAACCGTTACGTCGTTTCTGAAAACCAAGAGCTGAAATCAAAGAATATGGAGTGGCGTGATGGAATTGTTTGGATCGTGGAGTTATCGAGTGGCATCCATGAGACGGCAGTGGGTGGATTTACGGAGGCGATGCTTGATGCGACGGGGACACGGGGCGATCATCATCTAGTGGGGCGTGGGGCTGCCTACGTTGAAGAGCCACCAGCAGGTGTGGGAGATGGAGTACTTGTGGAGCCGGACTGCAGCTTCGGACCATTAAATGGCCTATATAATAGAAGTTGGAGGAATTCTACCGCCGGGGGTGGCGAACTTTGGTGAGTATCATACAGTGAAAGTGGAGATCGGCGTTTGTCGTGGTTGGCCTAATTTGAATCGCAAATCGGCGATTTTTTGGCGGGAGTATCTCGGTGTGGAGTATGTGGTGTCGATACGGCTGTCACCGCAGCTACGGATCCGCAAGTACCGATTTGAGCAGCGTCTGAATGGAGTTTTTCCTGGAGATGATGACGTCAATTATTTCCCCCATTGACCAGAATGGTATCCTACACTTCGACGCCCGCCGAGTTTTGGGGGTTCCGGCAGATGTCGATCTCCCTCATGGATTCAATAACCCGTTGGTTGTCAATCTCTTTGATATAGTCGAACGAATCCTTCTAGAACGACTTTAGCAGTCTCGATATCCCTTGCTTTCATGGGAAAGCGTTGTGGTCAAGTCGCCCCGCTTCATCGTGTTACATGTTGTTGAATGCACCTAGCGACCCAGACTGACGGAGGAATTCTGGATCCATTGTGCAGTTCAAGTGGGGGTTAACGTATTTGTTAATTCCGATTTTTGCGTCAATTATTGACTTGGTGTTTTCGCTAAAATTTCATATAATGCCGTGAACATGCGAGATAAGCAAGGCTCGGGGTACCTTGTTTCAATATCATTGAGTGTATGTACAAATGCAAATTCCAAGGTACCGAGAGCTCAGTCTTCCTTCTCCTAGTAGGTGACGTAGTGCATGGCCACCGCAGCACAGATACGGAACAGCACGCGATGCCGAAATTGCGAGCAATTTGGTTGTGCTTCATACCGAAGTACTCCTCGGTGTACTCCACGATAGTGATGTACTCACGGTCTCCGGAGCGCCAGCCATCGGCTGGCAACCAACGCTTCTGTCGTCCGTTCCCGACAGGGAGCTCGTCGTAGTCGACAAAGAAAAGCGTTGGAATGAGGTTGAAAACGGAGAACTTGAAGAAGCATTTCTTGTTTTTGGACTATAGTCGACAAGATTGAGTTGACGATCTGCGCCCCAATCAGTAACCGGTCCATGGCAGAGGTCGCCACGGACCAAGCTCTTGGCGTCATCCACATCCACGAAGGGAGTCGACACATGCTTAACAGCATACTAGTACCATCGGTTCAGACTGCGCTCCTCCTGGCCGTCAACAGCGATGCTCGCTCATCAATCCAGCACGCCCATCGTCGGATACCACGGTGTTCTGGTAGAAAATACTTGGTAGTGAAGCTTACCACAACTTCGATAATCGAGCTCAATCGGTGGTGTATGCGCGGTATGCCGACTGTATTGGGATCGGATTCGTATTTGCCTCATGTTCCCGATGGACGAAATGTATGCACGGTGGCTGCCGAGATGGATATACTCGACATGACCGCTGCTTCGAGTTGGTCTTGTTTCGCGCCGTAATCTCTCGTCAATCTGCGTTGCACTAGTTGCACATGACTTTGCTGCAATGATCCCTCGTTTACTGGTTGACGCCCCCCTGCCATCATCAGCGCACGCAACCCAAAGTCATCACGTGGCACTCACTTGGTTTTACTATGGTGTTAATGTTAGGACTCTTTAATTACGATTGGGTATCTCGATTTTCCAATATTCGGTTCTCAAAATATTAAATGTTCAAGGTTATTGAATTAAGTTATCTTTATCATCGGATTATACAGTCGAGTTGATGCCAATTGTTTCACTTCAACATGTTGCCCCTTGCCTACAGTACCGCCGTCTTTGTCGCCACCCACTGCATGACCTGCACTAGGCAACATTTCCAGTGAGTTAATGCTCGTTTCATTCCGGAATTTCCTGTCTTCTGATCAAGTCGATGAACATTACGGAGCCATCGTCCAATTCGGCCGTCGACAGTCCTGAGCTCAGCTATGAGTCGGGCAAGACGCTCATGGCCAAAGGTCCTCAAGCTTTCCACGACCTCATGGCCACCAAGCTCCCAGCGGCAACGAGTCGTCCATTGCCACGGATGGAAGTGCGGTACAGCAACTTGTCGCTGTCTGCCGACATCATCGTGGCCGACGACCATGTCACCAAGTACGAACTGCCAACCATTCCGAACGAGCTCAAGAAGACGCTCATGGGACCCAAGAAGAAAACTGTCCGCAAGGAAATCCTCAAGGACGTCAGTGGCCGCTTCACACCGGGCAAAATCACACTGCTTTTGGGTCAACCTGGATCGGGCAAATCCGCTTTGATGAAGATCCTTAGTGGTCGATTCCCGATGACTAAGAACATCACGTTGGAAGGTGACGTCTCGTTCAACAATGTCTCAAGGGAGCAGATCGAAGATCGATTGGCACAATTCGTGTCATACGTGAACCAACGTGACAAACATTTCCCCACTTTGACAGTGAAGGAGACACTTGGATTCGCCAATCCTTTTTGTGGTGGGAAGTTGCTGGAACAAGATCAAGGAATGCTGACCATGGGGTCAACTGCAGACTACAGTGATGCAACAGCGCTTGAAGAGATGAAAAAGATCTTTGCACACTACCCAGACGTGGTGATCCAGCAATTGGGACTGCAAATCTGTCAAGATACCGTCGTTGGTGACAACATGTTGCGTGGCATCTCCGGTGGTGAACGTAAGCGTGTGACGACTGGTGAAATGGAGTTCGGCATGAAGTACGTGTCGCTTATGGATGAAATCACGACGGGTCTTGATGCAGCAGCAGCGTATGATATCGTCGACACTCAACGTAGCATCGCTCATCGGATGCAAAAGACGGTGGTGATTGCGTTGCTGCAACCGTCTCCAGAGTTTTTTGCGCTGTTCGACGACGTCATGATCCTGAACGAAGGTGAACTCATGTATCACGGACCATGCAACAAGGTGGAGGCGTATTTCGAGACGTTGGGATTCAAATGTCCGCCTGGACGTGACATTGCCGACTATTTACTGGATTTGGGCACCAAACAACAACATCGCTACGAAGTCCCCCATCCGACGAAACAACCTCGAAGCCCTGCGGAATTTGGTGAATGTTTCCGTATGACGCAGATCTACCAGGAAACCCTGAGTATCTTGGAGGCGCCGTACGATCCCGAATTGGTCGATAGTGTCAAGAATATCATCGATCCGATGCCGGCATTCCACCAGTCGATTTCCGCTAGTGTGATGGCACTCCAGTGGCGAGCTCTCTTGATCACGTATCGAAACCAAGCTTTCGTGATGGGAAAGCTGGCGATGGTCATCATTATGGGCTTACTTTACTGCTCCATCTTCTACCAATTCGACCCGACACAGATCGCTGTGGTCATGTGTGTCATGTTCGCTGCTGTCATGTTCCTGTCCATGGGTCAAGGTGCTATGATTCCAGTCTACATTTCCGGTCGAGCCATCTTCTACAAGCAACGTCGCGCTAACTTCTTCCGGACGGGATCTTACGTTCTAGCCACTACTGTGAGTCAGATCCCATTGGCGATAGCGGAGACTCTGATCTTCGGCTCCATCTTGTACTGGGTCTGTGGATTCGCGTCTGACGTGAAGTTGTTTGTGATTTTTGAGATCATCCTGTTCGTGTCAAACTTGGCGATGGGAATGTGGTTTTTCTTCCTCGCTGGTGTCTGTCCTGACGCAAATGTGGTGATGCCGGTGGGTATGATTTCGATCCTGGTGTTCATCATCTTCGCTGGTTTCGTCATGACCAAGAGCCAAATTCCTGACTATCTCATCTGGGCGCATTGGATCAGTCCTATCGCTTGGGCTCTCAAAGCTATGGCTATCAACCAGTATCGATCAAGTGACTTTGATGTTTGTGTGTACGGCGGTGTGGACTACTGCACTAAGTACAACGGAATGACAATGGGAGAATACTATCTGGATCTGTTCGACTTCGTCACGGAGAAGGAGTGGGTCGCCTACGGCATCATTTATCTGTTGGCAATCTACGTCGTCTTCATGTTCCTCTCGTACTTGGCACTTGAATACGTTCGGTACGAAACCCCAGAAAATGTCGACGTGTCGGTGAAGCCTATTGAAGACGAAACCTCGTACGTCCTCGCTGAAACACCGAAGGCTAAGGGTGATGTGGTTGTCGAGTTACCAGTTGAGGCTCGTGAGAAGAACTTTGTGCCAGTGACGGTAGCGTTCCAAGATCTGCACTACTTCGTTCCGGACCCTCACAACCCGAAACAACAACTTGAGCTACTTCGAGGTATTAACGGCTTCGCGGTGCCCGGATCAATCACTGCGTTAATGGGATCGACCGGAGCAGGAAAAACCACGTTGCTCGATGTGATCGCAGGGAGGAAGACAGGTGGTAAGATCACGGGCAAGATCATGTTGAACGGCTACGAGGCGAGTGATCTAGCCATACGTCGAGCCACGGGATACTGCGAACAAATGGATGTCCACTAGGAAGCTGCAACAATTCGTGACGCGTTGACATTCAGCTCGTTCCTGCGTCAGGATGCATCGATCGCTGACGCTAAGAAGTACGACTCAGTCAATGAGTGCATTGAGCTACTTGGACTCGAGGACATCGCTGACCAGATCATCCGTGGCAGTTCGGTGGAACAGATGAAGCGTCTGACTATTGGTGTGGAGCTTGCAGCTCAGCTTAGTGTGATTTTCCTGGATGAACCTACGAGTGGATTGGATGCGCGTTCGGCTAAGATCATCATGGACGGAGTTCGCAAAGTGGCTGACTCTGGCCGTACCATTATCTGTACGATCCATCAGCCGTCCGCAGAGGTATTTCACCTGTTCGACCGACTACTTCTACTACAACGCGGTGGCCAGACAGCTTTCTATGGCGATCTGGACAAAGGATGTCGTAACCTGATCGACTACTTCGAGAACATCCCTGGTGTTGCTCCACTACCGGAAGGTTACAACCCAGCTACGTGGATGTTGGAATGCATTGGTGCTGGTGTCGGCCATGAAACTGCAGACTCGACTGACTTTGTGGCTTACTTCAAGAACAGTCCGTACAACCAACAACTGGAGAGTACCATGGCGAAGGAAGGTATCACAACACCTTCACCAGATCTCCCGGAGATGGTATTCGGTAAGAAACGTGCTGCCAATTCGCTGACTCAGATGAAATTCGTGGTGTGGCGATACTTTCAGATGTACTGGCGTACACCGACGTACAACCTGACGCGGATGTATCTCGCTATCTTCTTGGGTATCCTGTTCGGATTGATTTTCGTGGGTAACGATGACTACGCTTCGTACTCCGGTTTGAATTCGGGTGTGGGTATGGTGTTTATGTCGTCGCTGTTCAACTCAATGGCTGTGTTCCAGAGCGTCATGCCGCTCACATGTGCAGAGCGCGAGTCATTCTACCGGGAACAAGCGTCGCAGACGTACAACGCTTTCTGGTACTTCATTGCTTCGACACTAGCGGAAATCCCCTACTGCTTCGCGAGTTCGCTTCTATTCACCGTCATCTTCTACTACTTTGTCGGCTTTACCGGATTCTCGATAATGGTCGTCTTCTGGCTGCAGTCGTCGCTGTTGGTGCTCATGATGGTCTACTTGGCTCAATTCTTTGTGTTCTTGACTCCAAGTGAAGAGGTGGCGCAGATCGTGGGCATCTTATTCAACTCGGTGTTTATGATGTTCGTTGGATTAGTCCGCCAGCGTACAAGATCCCGTCAGGCTACACGTGGTTGTACAAGATTTGCGTCTTCAAGTTCCCCCTTGCCAATCTCATTTCAATGATTTTTGCTGACTGCGACGAGCTTCCGACTTGGAACGAGACGACGCAGGAGTACGAGAACGTCGGTTCTCAACTTGGTTGCCAACCGATGGCTGGCGCTCCGGAGACCGTGGGTCACATCACTATCAAGGAGTACACGGAGGAATCCTTCGATATGAAGCACAGCCAAATTGCTCGCAACTTTGGCATCACGATCGGGCTCATCATGCTGTTCCGCATCTGGGCTGCATTGGCCATGCGCTACGTCAACCACCAGAAGAAGTAAGACTGAGCTAGCTTGGAGTTTGCATATGTACATACATTGACTGGTATTGAAAACAGTCATCCCGAGGTCTTAATGGAGGGTCTGCTTCAATACGATTGCTGCAATGAAATTCGAATGAAAACACGTAGTCAATAATTGTTGTGACGTTTTTGGAATTGATAAATACAGAGTTAAAGAGTTACTCTTTTAATCCACTGATACCAGCTTCCAATTAAAGCAACGGGTGCTTCGCTGCTACAATGGTTCTTGATGGATTTCTTCGACCAACTCGAGGGGCGAAGAGATTGGCAAACATCGGGCCATTGAATCCAGGAGGGAGATCGACGTTTGCTGGAATCGGTGGGCGTCAAATTGGAGGATAGCATTCGGTCAATAGGCGAAATTGGCGCATGAGGAAATATTCCATTCACACGCTGCTCCAATCGACAATCGCGTAGCTGCGGCGACAACCGTATCGACGCCACTACTCCACACCGGGATACACCGCCAAAAAAATCGTCGATTTGTGATTCAAACCAGGCCAACGTCGAGAAACACCGATCTCTACTTTCAGTGTACAATACTCGAACCAAGTCGTCACCGGTCCCACAAAAAGAAAACGAGCATGGATACCGCGACGGTAGAAGACAATAATATATTCTAAGAGAAAACTTTAGATTCTGGATTTGTGCAGGTTTTGGAACAACGAAATTGGGATAAAATCCAAACAAATAAAGATTTTTTTCCGGATACAGGATGCTCCAATACTAAACAACAAAGGGTCGCCGTTATTCCAGCGGATTATTCCAGCAACTGACGTCGAAGCTGGAATAAGTGTGCTAAAATAAACATGTCTACAGTCTAAGGTCGTCTTATCTCCTGGCTGATTAAATCAAATTAGTTCCTTCCTGGAAGGTGACAAGTGGTCTGGACATGCTACCTTGTTGAAGGGGCCCAGACACTACACTTCCGCTCGGACGCGTCGGAAACGCGAAAGCCCGTCTTGGGATTCTCGAAGAATCAAGACCAAGTCGACGGGGACCGAGGCGCCGAGGGCTGATCTGTTGATTTCATATTTCAAATGGGACTCTATTTCATATTGATTGCAGTTTTAGGAGGTTAGTAGTAGTCACCCCTAGAGCTTTATCGATTGACTACTGTGTGAAACGTTTGTATCTCTGTTTGGAGCGATATTCTTCTATTTGGAACTAGTTTCCATTTAGGAGTGGTGCGCATACATTTGAGAAGAGTATTCGAGGTTGACCGGTGCCTCCGTACAGAACTCTAAGTCGACTGGTGTACAGGCCCACCGCTCAAGGGTCTAAATGAATAAGGGCGGCTATATATTGTGTATAATTCTGTATTGCTTTGGTTTTCTGGAAAGCCTTTTTTAGTGATCTAACCCCCAGTCGTGTACAAGCGCTCCGTTTGGAAGTAACGTCGGCACTGGATACTCTCTTTTGTATTTGATCTATATTAGAAATCAACTCACTAGTTGGGATCCGGTCTTCCGAAGCCAAACGACACCCACGAGGATAACACAAGGTCACACGCCTACTCCACTTGGAGCACTTGTGTTCTATTTGGTGACTGACTCCCAGTGGAAACTCTATTTGGAGAACCTAGTTCTCTATCTGGAGTTGTTTACATTCCATTTACACCACTACTGGGCTACGTGCTATACACCTGGACGAGATAAGGTGTTCGCGCGCCTCGCCTCAAATCAGGCAGGCCTATCTCGAGCCACGACCGGAGGCACCACACAACAGATCAAATATTTAGTACAACAAGGTATGACAGGCTAACGCCTACTTAATGAAGGTTGGTGTGGACCGAGATTGCCGTCATAATTGCTGAGTGGTATGTTGCTGCGTAGGTATATTATATAGCACAGTCGTTCCGGCTTCATCAACACAGCATAGTATAGGCCCCGCGCAGGAGTTGGAGGCTGCCGCAGCCACCAAGATCGCTGTCACGATCGATCGCTGCTGATGCGTAGATGGTTTTATGTATATATAGTTTGATGCATGGATACTTTGATGTAGTACGACCGTTCCAGCTTCCCCGGCACCGCGGTAGCATAGTATAAGCCCCGCGCATGGATTGGAGGCTGACACAGTCACCGAGATTGCCGTCGCGACGTGTTGCTGCCAATGCGTAGATAGTCTGATGCGTTGATAGGTGTATATAGTTCGCAGCTTACTCAGCAGTTTAGGCCCCGCTCGAGATCGAGCGTGCTGTCGCATTGGGCACAGGACTTCATGTCCTGGTTTGCACAGTGCCTACGCCTCTGTGTTCCAACGCAACAAATACGTTTAGTTCAGAACAAGACTAATACTTAACACAGGATTTACGTACCGTCACTAGAGTTTCCGCCAAACTGTCACTTCGTGTCTCGATGGCAAATGAGACTCCGAGAACAATGGTCTCTTTCAATCAGAGCGGAAAAAACACATCATTGGCTATGAAGAAACTAATGCCGTGTTCGCCCAGGGAGGCTCTGGATTTTACAAATTCTAAACGCCTTACGCCGAATACAATCAGGCGTATTTTTAATCGCTAGTATTTTCATGTTGTACCAAAAAATGGCTACTTGCGCACACATAGGCTCTAAACTTACGATCGACCACCTTTTCTCAGTTTGGTATAATTGGACACCTAGATGCATCTCCCGCGCCTGCTTCGCCGCCGCAGCATCTGCTAACCTTTTCGTCTTTAGAGACCATGTTGGGTTGTTCGTTTCTCAAAACCCCATGGATGTTTTGACTCCATCACCTCGTAAGCCTTTAACCCTATCGCGTTTGGGCGACATTCAGCAGGGTTTTTCAATTGTGCACCGGTTATAGATTATCGGGGGTACAGGCAATGTGATTTGGACGGAAAAAAGAATCGTTAATTTACATATATATCCATCTCATTTAATTTGGGGATGAATAGCGTCGGTTTCGGCTCAGAGTCGCTATGGGATAACAGGCATTGTGCTTTACAATGCTTTTGTCATTTTCACTTGGCTGTATCATGGATTTATAAAAATTCGAGGTCGATCTATATATTGAGGTCTATAAAAAGGACAAACCGATCTCTATCTACTCCCTCCTGTCGAAAAAAATTGCAATGAACTTCTTTTGAAAGTTCATAACTTTTCTTTTAGGTACTCGATTGGACCACAGATTGTTGCATTCGGCGCGAAATGCGCTACTATTGGCTCTCGTCTTTTGGTCTCTCAGAAAGCGTGAAAATGAATGGGTTATGGTGAAAAAGGAGCAAAACACGTGCTTCATTTTCGCGGCTGTGAGCTTGCTGGAGGTCTTGGCAAATCCCAGGTCAGGATCTTAGAGCTGACACAAATCGACATATTTACCGAAGTAGTTATTATATGGCACAGAAAATAACAGAGCGAAACTTGCTAGACCATGAGCTTTCATTTAAGGGTCTACACGATTCGGTCACCGGAATACTGGCGAAGTTAGCAAACATCGCCATGTCGGGCTGGCGTGTGAATTTTGCACTGGCTCCTGTAAAATTGTACTGTTTTATGCATTTTGTGCAATCATTCAAACCAGGAGGGACTATTTTAATTAAAATAGGGTGCTGATATTTCGGCCTATGACATGCCAAACCGAGCCTCGCGGTCTACATGAATCTACAGGGCAAATCGACATTGTTTTCTCACTAGGGATGGGGACGTAAACGGTGTTAACGTAAGAAAATACGGGAACGGGACTCTTGGAAAAGTTCCCGTTTTCGTTACGTTGTTTGTCGCCAATAAGTTAACGCAGGTTTTATTAGTTGCTAGAGTTCTTATCTTAGCTAGAAATAATATAGAAATGGCTTTCTAAGTGTTTGTTGTGTTTTGTACACAGAAAAATATTATATAGAACGTTGTATGCGTCATATCATTTCTAAAGCTCAGACAGAAACGTGTTGGAAATATTGTACGGGAACTTGACGTAAACGTTACGTAAACGGCGGGAATCGGTGGTAGGCCCAAAATCACTTTACGTTAACCCTTTCGTGCGAAAAGGGAGCTCACTGCGCTCTTTAAGACCTGTTTCAAAAGAAGTGATTGATTTATCGGAGCTTACACTGCCTTCACTACCTAGCCTACCACATAGATATGCAGCCTGCATCCAATCATTTGGTGCATCCAATCACCATCACTCTGCACTCGTCCAATCATCCTACTCGTCCAATCATCGGTGGTGTAATCAACTTACCGTAATCATCGCGGGATCGTGTTGGACCGGTTCGGGTTAGCCGGTTCACGGTTACAGACCGTCATCAGACCGGTTACCCTCAATAGAAACCGTTCCCGAGCAACCGTGACAAGCGCCGCTATGACACGTTCAAGCTGCTCCACTTCGACATCTGTGGTCCCATGGAGCAAGACTCGTTGGGTGGCAGCAAATGTCTACTGCTCATCGTGGACGAAGCCAGCGGATGCATGAAGGGTTTCTGCCTACGTGCCCAGTTGGAGAGTGAAGAATGTCTCAAGAACTACATCACGAAGGTGCAAAAAGCAGTTCGGCAAGCGGGTCAAGTTTGTGCGTCACGACGGAGCCCGTGAGTTTGCGACCAACTCGCTCAAGATGTTCTACGAAAACCAAGGCTTCGAGCAGCAGACCACGATTCCGTACGCGCGCCAGACGAACGGCACAGCGGAGAGAGCCATCCGGACCATCGTCACGATTGGTCGCAGCATGCTGCACCAAGCGAAGCTGGACAAGTGTTTCTGTGACGAAGCGGCAATGGCTGCGATTTACGTCAAGAACCGCCTGCCGTCGCCCAAGATCGAGAACAAGACTCCGTTCGAGATCGTGTACAAGTCCAAGCCAAGTGTGAAGCACATGCGTGTGTTTGGGTGTCGGACGTACGTCCTAACACCGATGGAAAAGCGACTCAAGTGGGATCCCAAGGCTTGCGCTGGTGTATTCATGGCCTACGAAGAAGTGTCGAAGGCGTACCGAGTTTATGACGTCGAGGCAGGGCAGGTGGTGATCAGTCGCGATGGCACCTTCGACGAGACGCATTCGTTATTCACCGCGAGGTGTGCAATGGTACCGGTAAAAGACCTATGTCTCATTTTGCGTTTCTCTCGCAGCTACGCGCCCAACTCCTCGCGGTCGGAGCAGAAGAATTGGCTAGCAACCCTGTGGTATGTAATTGACGTGTGTGGATATAACCATCAATCCTAACTATTCTTTTGCAAAGCTCAGTACCACATTGCTGCCCAAACACGATACTCAAACCCGTCGGATCATGCTCTGGAAGAGACGCAGAACTTCCATGGAGAGCCCGGGGGCCCGCAGAAAAAAACGTATGCAGCGCTCGCAAAGTGTGTTCATGTATTGCTGGTGCGGAGGGGAAACGTAAAAAGACCACAAAGTGGTTTCGTAAAGCGTGTTCCATCGGAAAATGCGGCAAGAATGCTGCGAGGCAAATTGAGTGATGGAGCTGTGTAAAAGCCTAACCGTGTTTATCAATTTGGTATGAAGTGTATATTTGTGCCAGCAGTTTCGCAATGAACTAAACGGGGCCAAAAAGCGATGCGTTGCAGTTTGGCATGAAGACTGGCAGTGCGGCACAGAGGTTCCACGACATCTCGAGAAGCGTTTGCAGTGCCGGGACCCACCAAGACGTTTTTAGGCGATCACCATGCCACCGTTGGAAACTGGGCTCTTGATGCATCCTATTGTACTGTCTTAGAACGTCGATCCAACATTAGAATCCTCTAACAAAAGTGGTAAGGTCTCCGTAACCTCATCGATTGGAAAAACGTCTTGGTTGACGTACCACTGCGATCAACACCATGGAAAGATGATCCCAGTCCTTTGCGCTTCCTACCCTACCAAGGTCATATAGATGTAAGCCGTCGTTAGTAAATATACCCAATATGTATCCTGTCAAAGAAACTTACCGCCCCCTCGAACATCTCGATGTTCTCTCGAAATCTATCCGTAGCAGCAGTGGGGGAACTGTTCCTGAGACCAATGGGATTCCCGGTTTCAGTGAATGGGAGCACGAAATATTCACGCTGAAGACCCCAGTCTTTCGCCCGACGTAGTCCGCCTGGCCAGCGACGATCCGAATTTCGTGTCGACCCCGAACGCGACGAGGAGGACGAATGGTAACCGCAAGTCCATGAACTTTATCGGTTCTCGGGGCGCGGGTAAGACGATTCTCCACGCGAGCAATCTGCTCCATGACCTGCCGATGCAAAGGCGTGAGCACGTCCAGTCGCCGCCTTATGCCATCATGGAGCTGCGTGCGTTCGGCGTGGTGTGTATTGATTTCAGCATGATGCGTCGTTGCCATGTTTGCAATGGTGTTGTCTTTGCGGGTGATATCAGCTCTCGCGTCGTATAGCTGCTGCTCCAGCATGGCATTATCTATACGCAGTACGTTCACACTGGTAATTGTTGTTTCGTCTTGCTTCTTCTTCTGCTTATTCCGGAACGGTGGGGGGAGAACGGAGGGGTGAACTTACTCTCACCAAATATAGTATTGGTGTATACCGGAAAAATGGCTTTGAGAGAGTGTCTCATACTAAACTCAAGAACAGAGGATGTTTTGTTAGACGTTATCGTTTGTAGTGGTTACAAACGAACTGGTGGCGTCGTGGCTTCAATGCATTTGGTGTTGAGTACTTAACATTATTAGAATGTGGGTAATCCATGACATCTTTGGTTGTGTGGATCAATCCTGCAGGGATTTCAGCGTTGAGGGGTTACCAGTGTGGAGGTGTGGCTGCTCTGCTACGTGTTGGTTGGGGTTTCTGAGGAGAGATAATGACTTGGTTGAATTCGGGAGTTCTTTGGAGGCGCTTAATGGACACCAGCAAGTGAGGCATCTAACGCACCGTACCTCGCCAGCATCGCGTTACCATAACATCTTACCAATAGCCGCCTCCGTCGTCTGTAGATTCGCCTTCAACTCACGGTTCATTCGCTTTGCGAGCTGGCACTCCTCGCACTCAATCGCTGCCAAACTGCGTCATCTAAAGCAAGTTGCCTCTTTGTCATGTGATGTCATTTGTAGGACAGAGTTGCCCTAACCTGGTGTCGAGTGTCAACCTAATGGCGTCTTGCAGTCATCGCGTCGCATGTTGCTACTATGTGCAGCCTACCTCTTACACTTCTCTGTGTGGGAGGCTCCATTTCTAACCAAGGCCATACGCTCTTGATAGCAAAGGGGGTCCACTAGACAACGACAGCTCAACCTCCCATGCGATCCTTGCTTTCTTGCCGCTCAAACCCAATCTGAAAATGAAACTCGAGGAGCTCCGAAACATAACTTTCTGAGATTGCTTAAATGGGCAAACCCCCGCTGAATCTGAAATCGAAACTCAACTCAAACGCGTTCCGAATGTTCTCTTTTGACTCCGTACCAGGGCTGGTAAACCTGTCGAGTTTCTCAGAAGCAATTAGGTTTTGGTTTGAACCCTGGTTTAAACCAATACAATCTAGGTTTTATTGCACCACCTAGTTTAGCTACCATTTTCTAGGTCGTCTTCAACTTTTTCATCGTTCTCGCACTTATAGTTGCTGTTAGCCTTGACGCAATACGGGTGCTCGATAATTTGGACACTCGATGCACTTCAGAGCTTGCTGTGGATGAACTTCAAGTCGAGAAGGACTCTGCACTTATATTCTGGTGTACGAGACGATTTCAAAAACAATGTTGCTTAGCGTGTGGCATACGTGTACGGTAGCTAGTATCACAGGATCTCCGGTTACATTTGTTAATGAATCATCAAACACGCGATGGAAGAATTTGTCGTTAAGTGATGGTCAATATTACCTTTATGTCGTTGTAGCAGGAAGTAAGATGATTGCCGCTGAATTGCTTACGAATACGTAGCACTACCCCTGTACAACAAGTTTGAACGATTCAATTTCCTAAATGAAGTGTCATTCACGAAACAACCCTCCGCAATGTTCTTGTTTTCGAGATGTTGGTCATAACTTGCTATACCAGGCCGGCGAAAACTAGTGAAGTTGATTTGGCGCGTAGTCGTAGGCTCGGCGTTCAGAATCAATGTTATGACACCCTCAATAGCTCACATTTTGTAGGAGAATCACGTCGGCATGTCTACTGGTTAAAGGCTCCAGGCTGAAGCCTCCAGCACAACCATTACAATGCGGAATCCTATATCTATACTACAGTAGTATAATAGGATCACAGGGAAAACATGTTGGCCCATTTAGGAAGTTGTCAGTTTTTACTATAAAACCTAATAATAAAACCATTTTGCCAGCTCTGCTCCGTACCAAATTTATTTTGCCACCTTGGATGCATTATTTTCAACACCAATCCAAGCGATTCTCGGAAATTTGTATCAGAGATGAGGAGCGATCCGTGCGGGGTCTGAGTTTCCGTTAGGTCATCACATGGTAATTTAGATCCGGTTATCGGGTACATATTTAACGGGGGGACGTACACATTTCAATCAAAAGACTACAGTTCTTACTGTCGGAATTCATACCTATTTTGATTTGATCAAGTACGAAAATGTTGACTGTGTCGTCTCCCTCTCTGTTAAGTCCGCGCGTTAGTGATTTGGGTGTTGCGCGAAGAAAGCAGAGAAACTAATACCCGTCTGGGTCGATACAATTGTGTTAGGTGCGTTATTCTAAAGGGGCCCGTAACGTCGTACTTATCGCAGCACTGTGGGGATACTGTGTCTGCGAAGCAGCCGCAGAAGATGCGTCGAAGTGGACTGAGGTCACTTCGAAGATGTCGACCAACGTGAGCTGCTCTAACCTGGGCAATCATCCTTTCTCGGATAAAAGATAATATGATCGCCCAGGGTACATTCACTTCGCTAAATTTCGGAGCTTCTTCGTGCACTCCACGACTTTGTCTAGATATATTTTTAAACCAATCAGAAACAAAAAAAATATGTATGCATAATGTATTTCAGTATTCAATAATGTATTTCTGGATTGTTTCACTTTTGGTGCCATAATTTATATTATGCGATTTCCGTTGCTTTTTGAACCGTAACATATAAGATCACAGACCAAAATCGAACCTCAGTGGGTTGTAGGAAGTGCAAATTCAATGTAAATATGATGGCACTCACCTGCAACTTGCTAGACCTCGGGATCGAATATTTAAAACAAGCAAATAACAAATAGCTTCGTTCAGGTGAGTGTCATCATCAAGTACTTCCTCCAGATGGAAATGACGGACCGATAATTTATTTTTATAGGTAAAACGGGCAATTGACGTATATAAAAATCATATAACGAAAAGCCCTGTTTAAATGTATGGGATTTGTCGCGCTATGCGCTCCATCCACTCGACTGCCGTGAGACACCTCGACACTTTCGACAGAAAACATGCTGAACGCACCTGCCAATTCTACCGCAAAATGGGATAGCCCCTTCAAAATGAACCCGATTCAGATGATCATTTGACCTCTGAACAGCTGAAAGTTTGCCGGTTTCAACAAGGTGCCCCCACGTGTTTCAATGTGTTCAATTGTTAAAATTAGATCAAAGCAAAATTCTGCTGGACAATCCATCCTGAGGAAGAACTGTAAAATCTCTAATTGTGCCCCATGCGGTACTTTGTTAGTATCCCACCTACACGAAGGAGGTGGGGTATTATTAGAGGATGGGGTAATAGCAAGGATGCCTAAGAAGAATCATGTATGACAGCAAGTATATATATCTAAACTGTAGATGATCTAAAGACCTTCGCTACCGCTCGTAACTTCCTCTTCAAATGCCTCCATATTAGACGAACGCAGGGTGCTGTCTCTGATAAAGCAGCGACGGAATCTGCTGATGCCTCCACATTGCACGTTTTTTCTTTAACGGTGAAGATACACTTCTTTATGTACTTCATGCACTCTACCTCGAAGAAGTTTCAAAATCTGATTTTGGTAGTTTTCGACGCGGGGGGGGGGATTAGTATAGAAAGACGAGAGAGCTGTTTGAACCGATAACTTCAATCTCACTTCGGCATTTGCCTTCCAGAACACAAGCGTCGAATCAACAGGTTAACAGCCGCACAAAACTCTCAAGCTACTCTACCGTAACGACCATGTCAGTCAAGAAAGCCGACGTCATTTTCGGAAGTAACAACTACTTCCATTGGGAATTCGCCATGCGAATGATGCTGGCGAGGAAGGGGTTGCTGGCACACATGCAAGTGGTCAAGGCAGAGTAGGAAATCATCGAGGCGTGGGCGCTCAACAACATGAAGGCGCTGGGCCTGATCGCCCAGGGGCATCAGACAAAGATTCGATCTGCAACGACGGTGATTCAAACGTGGGGAACTCTTTGCGAATTCTACAACCGGATTACGATACACAACCGTGTGGCCATGATTCGCCGACTTCATGAGTTCAAGATGGAGGACGGCTTGACGATGGCAAAGCACCTGGGCTCGTTTGATGAGCTTGTCGCGGGGTTGCAGACGCTAGAGGAACCATTGGACGAGGCTAGACAACTCGTTATTCTAGTGTCCGCACTCAGACAATGGTGCGGTCGTGAACAACGGGATATGCCAGCACTGTGGTATCGTACACCAGAAGACGGTTCCGTACAGCTCGCAGGAGAACGGTGTGGAGGAACGCATGAACCGCGCCATCATGGAGTAGGCGAGGAGTATGCTGCACTACAAGAGTGTAACAACTCTATGGTGGGTGGAAGCGGTCAATACGGCGGTGTACCTGATCAACTGCTCAACGACCAGTACGCATCCGACGATGACTCCGTATGAGTCGGGATCCAGGGTGAAGCCCCGACTGGCCCACTTGCGCGTGTTCGGATCTATTGGATACGCACATGTTGATGATGCCAAACGCACGAAGCTGGAACCGAAGAGCGTCAAGTGTATGTTCCTCGGTTATGCAGATAACACGAAGAGGTTGCGGGTGTACGAATTGGAAGCGAACAAGTTGAAGGTGACTCAGTCAATGAAACTCGACGAACGTGAGGTGAGCGGCATATATGACACGGCAATGACGGAAACGACGGAGATGATCACCGTGGTCAAGGACATCGACGAAGCAGTTCAACCTGGACGACAGCATCAACAACCCGTTGGAGAAGATCCTATGGAGTCGACTGAGGGGCCATCTGGTGACATTGATATGGCTGAAGAGAGAGTCCCGGAGTCAACATTGGGCCAACATCGAGTCGAAGCCAGTCAACGTTAAGTCGGAACCGGGGCATAGTGGAACCAACATTAAGCCGAGACCAGTCAATGTTGAGTCACAATCGAGACCGCT
Organism: Phytophthora quercina; assembly: GCA_014706105.1. Classification (NCBI taxonomy): domain Eukaryota; phylum Oomycota; class Peronosporomycetes; order Peronosporales; family Peronosporaceae; genus Phytophthora; species Phytophthora quercina. The sequence continues at coordinate 400,942 of JACBOW010000019.1, read as the reverse complement.
CGAATTTCAACGTTGAGTCAAGGTTAACTCGCAGCCAATCAATGTTGGGTCACAATCGCAATCAACAGAAAGTCAATGTCGAACCAACGTTGAGTCAAGACTTGGTCTTTCATCCAGCTAAGGAGCGAGTACGTCGCGACTGGGAACCTGTATTGCTTCTGGGAGATGGCTCGGCAGATGACAGCGAGTACAGGGTGGATAAAGATGACGACCCGAACAACGGCGACCACTTCTGGCCCCGTCACCCAAGAGACCTCGAGTTGACGAGGACAGTCTGCTCGCTGAAGCCGTACTGGTCTGCGCGGCTAGTGTGGGTGGCGCGGACGATGCTCCGTCGACGTATCAGCAGGCGATGGAGAGTGATGATGCAGTGGAGTGTGGGTGAAGGCGATGAGCTCAGAGTGAGGGCTCATGCGGAGACGGTTAGTCGACACTGGTTCGGAGGAAGAAATATATCCGGCCAATTGGATGGCTGAGAAGTCAACGGTGAACCGACTTTGAGGCACAATGGGGTGAGAGTCGACTTTGGGCTATGGTTGACTGGAAGATTGGACGAGATCATGGATTGGAAGCATCGGAGGCAAACGGGGAAACGCAACAGGTAAGCACGATGATGAGAGGGAGCAAGGAGACACAAGAGGAAGCACTAGGATGGAAGGATGAGAGAGTAGTTTAAACCGATAACTTCAATTTCAGTTCGGCATTTGCCTTCCACAACGCAAGCGTCAAATCAACAAAGAGTTTGCTCGAATTGACGCAGCAACGAACACCATTCTCCCAGGATTTTCTGTAGATCCCTCAGACAATGTGCGTTTTGAAAATATGCATTTATAATAGCACTACTATCGTAAATAATTTGCAACTATAGTTGTATTCAAGTAATAGCGGGTCTTAGAATTGACAAAATCGGTTTCAAATGGCATCATTTCCCCGCCAAATAACATGTAATTTCGAAATCGCCCACCTCTGGAGGTGGGTGATTATGAAATCACACGGATGATATCAAATCACATTTCCTGCCAAAAGACCGTCGGTCTTGCTGATGGCGAAAGGAGCCCCCTTCTTTCGGCTGCCCTTGGTCAACTAGTGTCGCTGAGTGGCTGCCCCACGTGTAGCAGCATGCCTTACTCCAACGAATGACCAATTTTGCAACCAAAGCTTCAGATATGCACCTTATTTGAGTGTAATGGCGATAGTCATTGAATAAGATACTCCTACAGCGCTGCCATGACATCTCTCACCAGCTAAGTAACCTCTGAGTCTTATTCTACGTCAGCTTTAGCTGAGACTGCCCTTGGCCGTCAGCACAGTGCGAAGTCAGGTCACGACGACCGTCGCAACACTACACAGAGTAGCAAGAAATCACACAACTTGGTAACTTAGTACTACTAGTAGTAGTCAAACCAACCGAGATAACGATGCGAGCTAAGAGAAGCGTAGCCTAGGTGTTCCTGCTCCATGATGTAATAGTAGTTATGAAGCGTCAAACCCAGCTACCTAGATCCGTACTAAGCTAAGAGGACACTTATTTCCTATGAACATATCTGCAGAAACCCGCTACCACGTATCTTGGCGTCTTGATGTGGACACTAAACATGCAGAAAGAATCGATAGTAACAACACAGTGTGAGTATTCAACCGCAAAGCTTACCTAGTGGGTCTCGCCGGCCAAGACGGTGTAGCAGCTCGTACAACACAGTCTGCAGGACTATAATACCCGAATCCATACTCTGTGATAGTTTTGGCAGTTTTGACACCCCCACGAATACAAGTAAAGCCCGAAATGACATGTCATTTGTCGAGGAAATGCCATGTCATTTGGCGGCGAAATGACATGCCATTTGAAAACGAGTTTTGTCAATTCTGAGACCCCCTAATAATGACATTTCATAGATAATATAATAGTATTATTGGAATAGTAAAAATGTAGTACACTATCAATCTCTGGTCCCACCCATTTTGCAGATTTTGGGAAGATGACCAGTCCTGGAATGTTTATTCGGGGTTAGGGTTATCGAAAAAGTAATCATTTCCTGTCCGGTATATGTATGCCTACATGTATAACCTGCCGGGATAACCGCTACTATAACAGCGTTGTTACAACTTTTTGTGACTCTTAGTCACAAAAAGTTGTGACGTCGCTGTTGATTTGTCCTAACTTAGGGTGAGGTGATCTCCCATATAGTTCAACACTGGCTTTTTATTAGAAAGTCTCTAACGAATTCAGGGCAAGCAATGGATACGGCAACGTTTGGTTCCAACGCACAATTCAGCAAGAAGTTGGAGCCAGGTCAAAACACTGCCCAACTCCTCCCACAAAACTACTCCCAAGCTCTTAAACCCCTGTTTCTATAGTACCAGTGGTACATGTAGTGATAGCAATGATGTAGCCCTCCCAACCCCCTTCGCGATGTTGTGTACCACATGATGATCACGTCTTGTGGTCCACTACAAATGTAGCTCGATGGAGGACATGCCCAATCGAGCAGCCTACACTACGACGGAGTCGAGCTTCAGTGTCGTTAATGACACTTGCTAATTTGGTATACCTTCAGTTTCAGAGCGGCATTCGTCAATTGCCACAAGAAAAACGTTTCCATTCCGTTTCATTTGCCAAATATCAATGGAATTAGGCCTACTCGTATACTACGGCAAACGGCACATATCAGTGTACCTGTTCACACACAATACACCCCAAAACTCTCGCTCATGAGGCTTCCCTCGCCAAAGCAATTGTTATCATACAAGTATCATACGGGAGCGCATACATGTAATGTATCAATGTATACATGGTTACATGTAAAACAACATTTAGTACACTATGCATCAATATGTACAGTCTACCGGCACACATTCGCGCGAGAGGGCAACCCGTGAGGCGTGCTCACATTTCCGTCAAGACGGCTAGTGTGTGTAAGCGTACTACTGTAGCTATTAATAGTGTACATGTAGACTGCTCACCATCGGAGTTTCATGTCCTGAGTTGCAGCGTCGTAGCCCTAACCGCCAGATCTGCCAACTTGAAAGTGGGATTTTGAGGCGAACGAGGGATCAATTACTACAGTACTGTACTGTAAGTACATGTACCAAATTCGGTTTACACTTCGCGAATTTTGTTTTTCCCATGCCGAATCTATTTTTGCACTTGCCGAGCTACGCCTGTGTGTTGGGGGGGGGGGTACGCTGTCCGAAAGTGTTGTCTGCAGTTTCGGTTATCAATTTGAATAATGCTTAGTTCACACTTGGCCCCTACATCTTACTTAGTACCGACAGTATGGGTATACCGTACACCAGATATCCTGGTACATGTACCAATGTTCAAACGTATCCTCAATGGTGATAAGGTAAGGCATTTTGGCTTATAGGCAAATCCGATGCAGCACAAATTTCCGTCTCTTTCTCGCGGGACTAGCATAAGATGGGGTCTCGGGCTCTACGATAGTAAAGCTAAGATAAATGAAATGCGACTACCGAAACTGCACGCTCCTGTTCAGAATTTGGGAGCCACGACGGGGTCGGCAACGCCCCAGCACTGCTGCAATACGGGCGGCCTACCGAAGTGTGAGTTTGTGTTATTGTTGTGTTTTTACTGTATGCTTTAGAAGCAGCGCTTGCTGTTCGTACGACTCACGATTCCCGACAGCCACTACTCGACCCCAACTTACTGCTCTCATTCCTCAAGTTACATCCAAGTCCCCAAGTGGTTTTTTTCTTCGTTGCCAGGAATCGACAATGCGTCTGTCATCCATCCTTTTAGTGGTGGCTTATGCCACCTTTCTCGCAAGCGGCAGTGCTGCAAATGCCGGTCAGGCCACGAAGGTCTCTAATATGACGTCTGAAAACGTCGATTTGCTGGACGTAACAATGACAAGACGAAGCGGTTCCTGCGTAGTCATGAGGGTGACGAAGACGAAGAGAGGCTGAGCGGTGCGAACATGTTTAACATTGAGAAGCTCGATGATGCGCTGAACAACCCCAACTACGCTAATACGCTGTTCGGGAGGTGGAAGCGCCATGGATTCGACGTGGAGGTCACCACAAGGTTTTCAAAGGAAGGCTACACGCTCGACGAGAATGCCAAATCGCTGTTCAAGGGTTACGAAACCTATCTCAAAGCTAATTCAGCATTACAGACCGATGCGGCATTGTTTGCCAAAGCAAATGTCTACAAGGCATTCAACGACGTCACGTACGCGGACGACTTGTACAAAATTTGGAGACAAAATGACCTCACGTCGGACGACGTCATCTTGAAATTCAAGAAGAAGGGCGTCAATATGGACAAAAAGTTCTACGAGGTCTACAAGGGGTACTTCAGGTGGCTGAACATCCACCACCCACTCGAAAAAACCGTTAAAACGACGCCAAATCAGCTCCTGTTTTCCGCATCAAGAATCGCGAGGGCCCAGAAAGACGAAGTGTTCGCCGAAAAATTGTTTGCCAAGTGGAAAGCTAGCGGACTAGACGAGAAACCGGTCTACACAAAGTTGCAGACTTTGGGTCTCGCGAAAGACGACAAAATTTACAAGCTCTACACGGACTACGTCAAGAGGCTCGACATCCACCACCCGTTGCCAGCAAAGGCCACTCGTTAGTGAAATGGTTTTCACAACCGGGTTACCGCTTACGGGTCATTTAGTGTAGGCCGCATTCAATACAGTCGCTTTTGACAATTACTAAACAAATATGTGATACTGGTAACATGCTATATATTGGCACTACATGTAGTTTCAAATGCCGTTCGTTTCGACTCGATCTTCCATGAAGAGTCTCTTGGATGCGTTTGTAGCGGCTCCTTCCCAGTTAGGAATCACCGTCGTGGGGCTCAAGACTCGACTGGTTCGCTATGTCGACCCCTCGGATGCAATGGGTGAGTCAACGCATCGTGGAGACGTTCGAGCCCAATGTGACTCAAGCTGAGGTGAACGAGTTTTTAGCGTCCCCCACCACGCGAAAGCTCTTTGACGAGTTACTAAGCGGGAAAGACGCGTGCAAAGTGTTCGTGCATTTCCAGACTGGAACTTCTACAGAAACGGTCGAAAACGAAGCAGCACCAGCGACCAACGGAGACACTACAAGTATTAACAATAATAAACTTTGTGTGTCGCTGGGGAATTCCATCCCGATTCGAGCCAAATGTTGTTTCTTCCTGAGAACCACCGCAGATGGGAAACCCGTGGATGTTCAGAAAGGAAGTGACAATTCTATTTGCTTTGGTGAGTTAGCCCCAAATATCCTACGAGATCTCGAGACGACCATCAGTTCCTTGTTTTCGCCACTTTTGAAGGCTAAAGATGAATGGGGGAAAGCAGATTCCGACTTGAAGAACGAATTCATGACGGAATCCGAGAAGTTCGCCAACGATCTCAAAGAAGCGCTCAATAGTATGGACAGTGGACTCGAGTTGAGAAGACCTGATCGTAGTATTCTGGCTGAGACGGTGAATAACGCTGGACATGGAGTGTATGGAGCTAGAGCGTTGCAAGTTTCCGACTCGCCGAAGCTCATTGCACACTATGAAGACGTGTTGAAAGAGTGGTGCGACGTTATCTCGACGTATTTGGAGACTAACACGACAAATGACGGCAAAGGGAACAATGATCCTACTATTGATGATGATGGTCCCATGGGAGAACTCGAGTACTGGAGACGGAGAATGCAGCGGTTGACTAGTATCACTGAACAGCTCAAAATGAACGAGTACAAGGACGTCTTCGCTGTGCTTAGTAGGACGACGAAAAATGTCAGTGATGACACAAAGCAACGTATTCAAACGTTACTACGACGGTGGAAGCAGATTGATATCGGAATCACAGAAGCAGCTAACGAAGCGAAGGACAACGTCAAGTATCTGTTCACGCTCGAGAAGTTCATCATTCCACTGTACAACGGCACTCCCAGTTCTATCATTGACACACTACCGGCGTTGATGAACTCGATCAAGATGATCCATTCCATCGCGAGATACTACAACACGACCGAGCGCATGGCGAATTTGTTCACGAAGATCACCAACCAAATGATCACTAACTGCAAACATTGTGTGACTGGAGGCGAGACGTACGAGGTGATGTGGGATAAAGATCCAGAAGAACTTGTTCGTCACCTGGACTCGTGTTTGAAGCTGAATGAAGCTTATCAGCAGCAGTATCGCGTCACTAAGGACAAACTCTTCGCGACACCTAAAGGCAAGCAGTTTGAATTCAACGAGATGAAGATTTTCGGCAAGTTCGATCTCTTCTGTCGACGTGTCATGAAGTTGATTGACATGTTCACGACAATTCACCAGTTCTCGTCGTTAGGACAGCATCGTCTGGAAGGAATGGAGGATCTTATTGCGAAATTCAACTCGATTATCCGCGAGTTTCAGTACCGTAACCACGATCTACTCGACTACAAGAACAACCGCTTTGATCGCGACTATGTGGAGTTCAACGTTAGGATTTCCGATCTGGAAGGTTTGCTACAGAAATTCATCAATGATTCGTTCGAGAACATCACGTCGATTGAGCATTCACTGAATCTACTTCGCAAGTTTCAGACGATTCTGCAGCGTGAGAACTTGAAATCGGACTTGGACTCGAAATTCAACGTCATTTTCCAGAACTATGGGCTGGAACTCGAGCATGTGCTGCAGCAGTATGAAAAGTACAAACAAAACCCTCCATATCCACGCAACTTGCCACCAGTAGCAGGCAACATCACGTGGTCTAGACATCTACTGAAGCGGATCGAAGAGCCCATGAAGAAATTTGAGTCAAATCAAAACGTGTTGGCGAGTAAGGACGCGAAACGGATCATCCGCATGTACAACAAGGTGGCGAGAACCCTGGTAGCGTTCGAGTACATTTGGTACCAAGCGTGGGTGCAGTACATCGACACAGCAAAAGCAGGACTTCAGGCCACGCTGATCATTTGTCACCCTGAAGATAACAAGCTGTACGTGAACTTCGACCCTGAAATCCTGCAACTTTTACGTGAAGCCAAGTGTTTGGACCGTATGGGTATCGAAATCCCAGAAGCAGCGAAGATTGTGCTGCTCCAGGAGGACAAGTTCAAGAACTACTACAACGAGCTCCAGTACGCTCTTGCTGAATACGATCGCATCGTGACAAAGGTGATTCCAGTCACTGCGATGCTTTTGCGGCCTCACTTCAATGACATGGAGTTTAAATTGCGTCCTGGAATGATCACATTGACCTGGACGAGTATGAACATCGAGGCGTATCGTAACCACATCCATTCAGGTCTGCAGCACTTGGAGGAATTGGTGACCAATATCAACGATATCATTGAGAACCGTATCGAGAAAAACATGCGTATTGTATCCAAGACGATGCTGGTAGATCTCCCAGTGGATCAGTCCTTTTCTCTCGATGAATTCGTGACGATGCAAGGGTCAAATATCAAGCGAGCTGGTGCTTTGTTGCAAGGCAAGAATGTTGAGATTGAGAACGCAGTGGAAGATTTACTGAAGATCATCATGCAGTATCCACTGGATTCGCACATTGAAGGTGTGTCGAATGATGAAGCTATGAAACTAAAGAAACACTACAACCACTTCATGTATCAGGCGCTACTGCACTGCACCAAGAACTCTCTCAACACTATCAAGAAGCGTGTGGCTTCTCGAACTACATCGTCAATTTTTACAATTGAGCGTCCGTTCTTCGAAGTTGACGTACAGCTCAGCGTACCGAACGTGCAGCTTCATCCGTCACTAGACGAGATTCAACTTGCTATCAACAAAGCTGCACAAACGATTCTCAGTTGTTCAAAAGAATTGTTGGACTGGGGTCAGAGCGATTTGTCCGCTGCAGTGACCAATTCAAACTCGAACGGCACTGATAGCAACGGGAACGCTAATGGTCATCCGAATGCAGGTAAAATTACCTTCTTCGATCGGATCACCAAGGACATTGAGATTGTGCGTGTCGTTCTCCTACTCACGGGTAGTGTCCAAGGTCTACGCAACAATGTGACCGAATATTTGGGATCTTTCAAGAAGTACGAGTGGCTCTGGATGGAACAGAAGGACGTTGCGTACGAGAATTTTCTCAAGAAGAACCCGGAGCTGCAGGATTTTGAGAAGAAACTCAAGTCTTTCGTTAAAATTGATGAGGAAATTTCGAGTTTGACTGCGATCCACAACATTGGTGCGTTGTCATTGAACACACGCAACATCAAATTGCAGCTAAAGCACGAAAACTCGCAATGGAAGTTGAAGTTCTCTGACAATTTGCACAACCAAGCGAGACGCAAAATGGAGTCGTTGACGGAATATTTCCGCTCAACTATGGGTAAACTGAACCGTAAAGTTGTGGACTTGGACTCACTTCGCTTCGTGATGAATCTACTGAAAGAAGTGCGAGCTCGAGAAAGCGGAATCAATATGGAAATTAACCCAGTGTTGGATATGTACGAGATGCTCGAATATTATCTGCCTGATGGGTTTATGGAGAAGGAAGAAATGGACCAGAAGTCCGTGTTGCGAAGTAACTGGCGCAAGTTAATCCACCATGCTGAAACACGCACAGATGAGCTCAGTAAGACCCAAGCAGGCTTCAAACGAGGCCTCCTTCGCGATATCAAGGAGTTGATTGTTGATGTCAAGCATTTCCGTGAGGATTATCTCGCAAATGGACCTATGGTTATTGGAATTCCACCCGTGGAAGCTGTGGAAAGACTTAACCGCTACAAGGAAGAGTACAAGATCCGAGAACGTAAACATGAATTGTATCTATCAGGAGAAGAACTCTTCGCTCTTCCGAAAACGACATATCCCGAATTGGAGATGACGAAGAAGGAACTGCAGTTGCAAGATAAATTGTTTGGGTTGTACACCGATGTATTGAGTACAATTGAAGAATGGAAACAAATCCCATGGCTCTCAGTCGCTGAGAGAGTGCAGTCTATGACTGAAAAGGTGGATGCTTTCTCACTTCGCTGCAAGAAAATGCCCGGTAAACTACGTGAGTGGGAGGCGTACACAGATCTGAAGAAAATGATCGACGACTTCACGGATGTTCTACCATTGTTACAAGAATTAAGCAAGGAATCGATCAAGCCTCGACACTGGGAAGCAGTTATGGCAATTACGAAGACCCAATTGGACGTCACTGCACCAGATTTCAAGCTGCAGGCTCTCATGGACGCGAACATTGTTGAGTACAAATCTGAAATTGAAGAAGTCACTGATGGTGCCGACAAGCAGCTGAAGATTGAAATTCAACTTGGAGAGATTTCGGCTCGTTGGGAGACTGAGGAGTTCCAGTTCCAAGACTGGAAAAGCCGTAATGTGCCCATCTTGAAGGCTGTAGTGCCGGTTGTTGAAGAGCTGGAAGAAACGCAGATGAATCTACAAACGATGTTGTCTATGCGTCATGTGATTCCATTCAAGGATGTAGCACAGGGAAAACTCGAGCAATTATCCGATACATCTGAGACTTTGGAACGGTGGATTAAGGTGCAAATGCTGTGGTGCTCACTCGAATCTGTGTTTACGGGTGGTGATATCGCAAAGCAGATGCCAGTGGAAGCCAAGAAGTTCCAGAAAGTTGATAAAGATTGGGCTAAAATCATGTCAAAGTCCGAGGAGATTAAGAACGTCGTGGCTTGTTGTTCCAGTGAATTACTGAAGTCATGTCTACCGACAATGTACTCGGAACTGGAGAAATGTCAGAAGAGTCTCGAAGGTTATCTGGAGCAGAAGCGTAACAAATTTCCGCGGTTCTACTTCGTGTCGAATCCTGGTCTACTGATGATTTTATCACAAGGAAGTGATCCATTGAGTATGAACGAACACTACGAGAAAGTGTTCGACTCGATTGAGAGAGTTTACCACGACAAGAAAGACAAAACACTGATCCACACGATGGTGTCAGGAGTTGAGGAAGTACGGTTCTCACAGATTGTCAAGGCACAAGGGAACATCGAAGACTGGTTAGCTACATTGTTACGTGGAATGCAGATCACTATGAAAGACATTTGTCGACAAAGTGCCACGGATATTGGCGTAGTGGGGAATGATCTCAAGCGTCTGCGCGAATTTGTTGACCGATACGTAGCGCAGTTCGCTCTACTTGGTATCCAAATGATGTGGACAACAGACATCCAGACTGCACTTGAACAGTGTCGTGCCAAGAAGAATATCATGAAAGATACAAGTACCAAACAAGCGATGGTGCTTACAGAGCTGTCGAATTGGTGTCTGGGTGATCTTGGCTCAAAAGAGAATCGTATCAAGATCGAGACCCTCGTGACGATCCACGTGCACCAACGTGATGTTATGATGGATCTAGCTACACTGTACAAACAGAAGAAGATCTCGGATCCGAACGACTTTGAGTGGTTAAAGCAAGCACGTTTCTACTGGAGACCAGGCAATGCTGATGAATTCAACGCTGATGGAGCGTGTGTGATTTCCATCACTGATGTTGATTTCAACTACCAATTTGAGTACTTGGGTTCCAAGGAGCGATTAGTGGTGACACCTCTAACCGATCGATGTTACATTACTCTAGCTCAAGCTTTGGGTATGTACTTCGGTGGTGCTCCTGCTGGTCCTGCAGGAACAGGTAAAACGGAGACAGTGAAGGATCTTGGTCGTACACTTGGTATCTACGTCGTGGTGACCAATTGTACGGATCAACAGAAGTACACGGATTGTGCGAAGATCTTCAAAGGCTTGTGTCAAGGTGGTTTGTGGGGCTGTTTCGATGAATTTAACCGTATTCAGCTTCCTGTGCTCTCAGTGGTGGCACAGCAAGTATTGGCCATTCAGAATGCTAAAAAGACCGGAACCAAGTACTTCCAGTTCCCAGGTGACCCACAAAATATTCTACTCACGCAGGTTTGTGGTTACTTTATCACGATGAATCCTGGTTACGCTGGACGTCAGGAACTTCCTGAAAACTTGAAAGCCTTGTTCCGAGGTGTAGCCATGATGGTGCCCGATTTCGAGATCATTATGAAAGTTAAGTTGTGTTCGGTGGGATACTCGGAATACCAAGATCTCGCCAAGAAGTTCTTCATCTTGTACAACACGTGTAAGGAGCAATTGTCCGCTCAGAAACACTACGATTGGGGTCTACGAAACATCCTCGCTGTGTTGCGAAGTGCTGGTAAAATCAAACGTGACAACAGAAACGATTTGGAGTCCAAACTGCTGTACCAGACTCTGCGGGATATGAATCTGTCCAAGTTAGTGGCACAAGATGTGCCGCTTTTCTTGTCGTTACTAGCAGATTTGTTCCCTACTGTCCAATTCCCTCCCAAAGGATCGTATCCGGAACTTACAGTCGCTTTACAAGGTGAAATCGACAAGCAAGGGATTGTAGATCACCCCGGGTGGTTCAATAAGGTCATTCAACTGTACGAAACGCAACTTGTGCGTCATGGTATCATGCTTGTCGGGCCTACAGGAGGTGGCAAGACGAAGATATTCGACGTATTGATGCAAGCTCTCACACTTACTACCAACATCGTCCACAAACAATCGAAACTCAATCCGAAAGCTATTCGTGCGGCGGAAATGTATGGTGAAGTGGATCCAATGTCTGGAGAGTGGACAACCGGAGTATTTGCAGCAATGTGGGCCAAATACAACAACAAAGCCAACAAATTCATCATGTGGATGACGTGTGATGGTCCTGTGGATGCCATTTGGATTGAAGACCTCAATACTGTGCTGGATGATAACAAGATTTTAACTCTGGCTAATGGTGACCGGATGCCGATGACAGATAATGTGAAACTCATGTTTGAAGTCGAGACGTTGGTAAATGCTAGTCCAGCTACAGTGTCGCGAGCTGGTATCGTGTTCATTAGCGACACTGACTTGGACTGGGCTCCTGTTGTGGAAGCTTGGATTCGTAAACGTCCGCAGACACACCAGCAGGTTCTCCGTGATCTGTTCATGAAGTATATGGGTGAAAATAACCCGATCAACCCCGGCCACTGCTTTGACTACTTGAACCGCAACACGGAAGGTGTTATGACGGTATCTCGTGTTGGCCAAGCATCTCGACTGTACAATTTGATGACAGGTTTGCTTCTTGGAGATCACGGTACCACACTATCGGAAGATCCTGCGAAGTTGGCAATTCAACTGGAAAAACTCTACTTGTACTGCATCTGCTGGTCACTTGGCTCGCTGTTAGAGCAAGAAGACCGTGTGAAATTCGACGAGTGGCTGCGACAGTATGATGACAACGCTTTATTGCCAAAATGTGAGTCTGGACAGACAGTTTACGAGTACTTCGTGGACCCACAGACTTGGGAATGGAAACTCTGGAGGCCTGTCAAATGGGAATACCCTAAGGGTTCTAAACAACTCGATTTCTCCAACTTACTGGTGCCTACGATGGATTCCGTCCGGACGCTTTACCTCATTGAAAATCTACACAAACAACGGAAGCCTGTGTTGATGGTAGGAGGTCCTGGTACGGCCAAGACGTCGTCAGCGCTGATGTTTTTCAACGATCTAAGCCCAGATATCATGATGATCAAACGTGTCAATTTCTCTAGTGCTACAACTCCTTTCATGTTCCAGAACGCCGTCGAGAGCGAACTGGATAAACGTGGTGGCAAGAGTTTCGGTCCTCCTGGAGGCAAGAAGATGACGGTCTTCCTGGATGATCTGAGTATGCCACTTGTTAATGCTTGGGGTGATCAACCTACACTTGAAATCGTGCGTATGATCATTGAATTGAGTGGGTTTTGCTTCCTCTCCAAAGACCGACGTGGTGATTTTAAGGTTTGTGAAGATCTTCAGTACGTTGGTGCTATGGGCCATCCAGGAGGTGGTCGCAACGACATTCCGAACCGTTTGAAGCGCCAATTCTACTTGTTCAACTTGATTCTGCCGTCTCTGACGTCTATCGATGATATCTACGGACAAATGCTCGCTGGACGGTTCGACTCAGAGACATACAGCAAGGAGACAATTTCCGTTGTAAACAAACTCACTCGTGCTACGATTGATCTGTGGAACTTCATGAAGGCGAAGCTGTTACCTACGCCAGCAAAATTCCACTACATTTTCAATATGCGTGAACTCAGTCGTGTTTTCCAAGGGGTTTTACTTACACCACCCGAAACATTTACCAGTGGAGGTGGTGTTCGAGTTACACAAGGTAAACTCGCCAAGATGGACCCTGGTCAAGTTGTCTTACTTACTTGGAAGCACGAATGTGCTCGTGTGTTCTGTGATAAACTCACAAACCACAAGGACAAGGATATCTTCAATTCATACATGAAGGAGCTGATCAAGAGTCATTACGGTGATAGTTTGGAAGAGTTTTGCCGACAACAGTACAGTATGGTCAATTTCCTCCGTGACCCGGAAGAAGACGAGGAAGGAGGAATTGCTGATGCTGCTCTAAAAATCTACGAACCTGGTGGTACAGTGGCAGATGTGCGTTCTCGCGTCCTAGAATTCCTGGACAAGTACAACACCGATTACCCTCAGCGACAGATGCGTTTGGTGCTTTTCGATGATGCACTGGATCATTTACTGCGTATTTCTCGGTTATTGGAGATGCCACGAGGCTCAGCGTTACTAGTCGGTGTTGGTGGGTCTGGAAAGCAGTCGTTGACTCGCTTAGCTGCGTACATGGCAGGCTCTACGATCTTCCAGATCGTACTTACCAAAACGTACAACACCAACTCGTTCATGGAAGATATCCGTACATTGTACAAATCTGCGGGTCATCTTCGTAAATCCACGACTTTCCTGTTCACCGATGCAGAAATCAAGAACGAGATTTTCTTGGAATTGATCAATTCCGTCCTAATGACGGGTGAAGTAGCAGGTTTATTCGCTAAAGACGAGATGATGGCGATGACTGCTGATTTACGCAATTCTTTCGTGAAAGAACGACCTGGACAGGCTGAAAGTCAGACAAACCTGAAACAATACTTCACGGATTGTGTACGTGACAATCTCCACGTCGTGTTGTGCATGTCGCCGTTGAACGCCAGATTTGCTGAACGAGCACGTAAATTCCCAGGTTTAATTAGTGGGCCTACGATCGACTGGTTCTTACCGTGGCCTGAGGATGCACTTATCGCTGTATCCAAAGGATTTATTCAGGATTACCCAATGGAATGTGACGCTACTACGAAACAAGCTCTGATGACACACATGGGTATGGTACATCGTATCGTCACAGACTTATGTGAAGAGTACTTCCAGAAAATGCGACGACGTGTGTACCAGACACCCAAGTCGTACTTGAGTTTCATTGAGTCATACAAGAAGATGTACAATGTCAAACTTGATGAGATCAAAGTGAAGGAGCAACGTGTGAATTTGGGACTGAAGAAACTGATTCAAGGTGCAGAAGATGTGCGAGCCATGTCGATCGTACTTGCAGATGAACAGGTGAAGCTTGAGAAAGCTACAGAGGAGACCAATATCATGTTACAGTCTCTACAGGTTTCATCAGCTGAAGCACATAAAGAAGGTGATCAAGTGGCTCAGATTAAGGCGAAATGTGAGGAAGATGCAGCTCGTATCTCGGCTGAAAAGGAACTGTGTGAACACGATCTGGCCAAGGCAAAACCATTTGTGGAAGAAGCTGAGACTGCCATTGACTCCATTAAACCTGCACATATTGGTGAAATTAAAAAGCTGGCAAAACCTGCAGATATCATCCGCCTAGTGTTCGACGGTGTGTTGATCCTGTTCAAACTGCCATTGATTCCAGTGAAGCAAGTCAAGTTGAATGTGGCCAAGCAGGAGATTGATTTCTTTGAGACTTCGTTCTCTCCGTATGCTCAGTCCATGATGAGCGACTCGAACTTCTTAAAGAACGTGCAGAGCTTTGGTGCAGTCGGTAAGGATATGATCAACGAAGAGACCATCGAGCTGTTAACTCCGTACATGGAGCTTGAAGGATTCCAGCCAAGTGTGGCCAAGAACGCTTCACTAGCAGCTGAAGGTTTGTGTACATGGGTCCGTGCTATGAAGTTCTACCACGAAGCTTCAAAGGTAGTGAAGCCTAAGCTTGAAGCTCTTACTATTGCTGAAGGACAAATGGAAGCTGCAAATAAAGCACTGAATGCTGCTGAGTATCGACTGATGAAGTGCAAAGAGCGACTGAACGAGTTACAGCAACTGTTTGAGGCTCAAATGGCCGAGAAGAAACGTATTGAAGACGGTGCTAATGCTTTGGCAAGGAAAATGCAACAAGCTTCTGATCTGATCAACGGTTTAGCAGGTGAACGTGTTCGTTGGACTGACGACTCGAACAACTTTGCAGATTTGAAGAGGAGATTAGTGGGAGATTGTGCTGTTGCGTGTGCTTTCGTATCGTACTGCGGTCCGTTCAATCAAGACTTCCGTACGTACATGGTACAGAGCAAATTTGTGCCTGACTGTGAGGCACGAAATGTTCCAGTGACTGTCGATATCGATGTGATCACTTTTCTCGTGGATATTGGTACAGTTGGAGACTGGAACATGCAGGGACTACCTACTGACGCCTTATCGATTCAAAACGGTATCATGGTCACACGTTCCTCTCGATACCCGTTGCTAGTGGATCCGCAGGGTCAAGCTTTGTCATGGATTAAAACCAAGGAATCTGAACGTGTACCGAGTTATGGTACGACATCACTGAATCATCCCAAACTGAAGGATCAACTGGAGTTTTGCATGGGTGAAGGCAAAGCACTCATCGTTGCTGGTGTTGAAGAGGATATCGATCCCATGCTTGACCCTGTATTGGAGAAACAGATCATTGTCAAAGGCAAAAGTATGTCGATCAACGTGTCGGACAAGAACATGGAGTTTAATCCGGCATTCTCCATGTATTTCATCACGCGTCTGCCAAACCCTCACTTTGGTCCTGAATTGCAAGCTAAAACTACAGTGATTGACTTTACCGTTACTATTAAGGGTCTTGAGGAACAACTACTTGGTCGTGTGATTGGTAAAGAACAGAAAGCTCTGGAAGAACAACTTGCGCAGGTGTTGGAAGATGTGAATATGAATACCAAGTCACTGTTAGCACTGGATGCTTCACTACTGGAACGTTTAACGTCCAACACTGGTAATTTACTGGAAGATGAAGAACTTATCGGAGTGTTGGCCAACACGAAGGAGAAAGCTGCAGAAGTGAAGGACAAGTTGATTGCAGCTGCAGATACGCGAAAGTCTATCAATGAGAAACGTGAGCAGTTCCGTCCTGTAGCAACGCGTGGCTCCGTGTTGTACTTCTCAGTGGTGGAGACATCGCTCATCAACTGCATGTACCAGACTTCACTGAATCAGTTCCTCGCACTGTTCATGAAGTCTATGGATGTAGCTGAGAAAGCTGCGTTGGCCTCCAAGCGCGTGGCGAATATCATTGAAACCATGACGTACATTTCGTACCGCTACATCAACCGTGGTCTTTATGAGCGTGACAAGCTTACGTTTGTTCTGCTACTGACACTGAAGATTCTCGTCACGGATAGTTTATTGACTCGTGAAGAAGTCACATTGTTGATTCGAGGTGGTGCTGCTCTTGATATCAATTCAGTAAGACGTAAGCCGTTCTCTTGGATCTCGAACGAAGCGTGGCTGAATGTGATTGAACTCTCTCAAAGCTGTAAGTTTTTCACGAACCTACCGCATGAAATGGCGTCGAACGAAGGAATGTGGCGACGTTGGTATGAAGACAATGAACCGGAGACTGTGGTGATTCCAGACTATGAAGCTCGACTGGCAGAGAACGAGGCTATTGGACCTTACTACAAACTACTGCTTGTGCGTTCACTTCGTATGGATCGTACGATCCTCACAACGAAAGAGTTTATCAGAAACACTCAGCAAATGGGTCCACGATACGTGGAACCCGTGACAGACACGATCGAGAGTATCTTTGCCGAGATGAAGGCTGAGACGCCTGTCATCTTCCTGTTATCTATCGGTGCAGATCCGACTGAAAGTATTGAAATGCTTGCACGTAAGCAGAAGAACCCGTCTCCAGCCGTTGTATCAATGGGTGAAGGTCAGGAACCTGTGGCATTGAAAGCTATCAATGCTGCTGTCGTGAATGGCACATGGGTGTTGTTACAGAACTGTGAACTTGGCTTGGAACTCATGGAGCAGATGGAGGATATCATGCTCAAACTGACAGAGACGATGGATCCAGGCTTCCGACTCTACCTTACAGCTCTACCGAACGATCAATTCCCTCTCGGTTTGCTGCAAATGTCCACGAAAGTTACGAATGAACCTCCTCAAGGTCTACGTGCTGGTTTACTGCGGTCGTACACTGTGATGGTCGATCAGGAGAAGCTGGAGCGTGTGGAGACGTCTCAATGGCGACAATTGCTATTCAACTTGTGCTTCTTACACTCGGTAGTCATCGAACGGAAGAAATTCGGTCCACTTGGTTGGGGTATTCCTTACGAGTACAACAACGGTGATCTATCAGCTTGTACTATTTTCCTCGAGAAGCACCTGTACAACGGACCTATTTCATGGCCAACGTTGCAGTACATGGTCGCAGAGGTGCAGTACGGCGGCAAAATCACGGATAATATGGACCGACGGTTGTTTAACTTCTACGCTGAGTGGTGCCTCACTCCTGACGTGTGCTCACCGACGTTCAGCTATAACCCGGCTGAGCCTATTTTCCGTCTACCGAATGACTTCAACTACCGTATTCCTGTAGCCGACAACATCGACGACTATCGACATTTTTGCCATACGCTGCCTGAGATCGACTCGCCTGAAATCTTCGGACTGCATCCGAATGCCGATCTCACGTACCGAGTGAAAGAGGTGAATATGTTGCTTACTACTCTTGGTGACACACAACCTAAAGGTGGAGGTGGTTCATCTGGCGTCTCTCGTGAAGACGTCGTGTGTGAGAAAGCTAAAGAACTGCTGGACAGATTACCGGAAGACTACAATGAGGATGACTACAAGGCCAAAATTAACAAATTGGGTGGGCTTACCATTCCACTCAACATCTTCCTGTTCCAGGAGATTCAACGTCTGCAACGTGTAATCGCCAAGGTGCGATCAATGCTACAGTCACTGCAGATGGCTATCCGTGGTGAAGTTGTGATGACCGAGGAGTTGAGTTGGACACTTGACGCCATCTTCGACGCCAAAGTGCCGCCTTCGTGGCTGCGAACGTCCGTTGGTGATGAATTCTCGTGGATTCTGCCTACACTTGGTCTTTGGTTCTCGTCCTTGATCTCCCGTGACGAGCAGAATCGCACGTGGCTGAATACACGTCGCCCCAACTCGTTCTGGTTGACAGGTTTTTTCAATCCGCAAGGTATGCTCACAGCCATGAAGCAAGAAGTCACACGTAAGCACTCGAAGACGGACAAATGGGCTCTAGACGACGTGGTCTACCACACCGAAGTCACGTCTTTCGAGCGTGCTGAACAGGTTCGAGCACCTCCAAGTGAAGGTGTCTACATCTACGGTCTCTTCATGGACGGCGCCACCTGGAGCAAAGCAGACGGCACTATCGTCGAGTCTGAGCCCAAGAAGCTCTTCACTTCTCTACCTGTCTTACACGTCAACAGTATGTCCAAAGAGCTGGAAGCCAAGTCCCGTAAGGAGCTATACAGCGCAGTGGGTCCGTTCGAGTGTCCTTGTTACAAGTACGCAACCCGTACAGACCGGTACTTCGTCTTCATGGTGACTATGAAGTGTCCTCCAGGTCGTCCACCTCGTCACTGGGGACTACGTGGCGTCTGTCTGCTCTGCAACACCGAGTAGTTCTATATCAAACGACAATTAATGTTCTCAACATGTATACTTAAAAGTCCTCTCTAAGCCTCGACGTCCATCTTGTTGGCACCTCCGGCCCGCTTCTTGGCTGCGTTAGTAGTCTTCTGCAGTAGTTCTTGGTTAGCTTGCACCACAGTATTCTGTAGATGGGCCTGGATAGCAGCGAACGGGTCGTTTTTAAAGCTCGAGTGGGTCTGCACGGCCTTGAGCTGGCCCAGCTCGCGCACGGCCAGCTTCTGACGCTGCCGGCCACTCAGTGCCTTCTTCTTGTCTCCTTTAGTGGAATTTTTCTTCTTGTTGTCGGTCTGGAACAGTGAGCTTTGCAGCTCGTCCAGGTCGGCGAACACGCCGCTCTCCGCCGTCTTGGCCTTGCTCTCCTGTTCCTGCGTCACGCGTGACACCATGCCCATTTTGCGCATGAAGGCGGCGCGTCGCTTCAGGCGCTTGCGTTGGCCGCGGCTTAAGCTCTGTGCGTCGTCATCGTCGACCTCTTCGTCGATGGGCGCGGCGTCTTCCGGCTCGTCGCCGAACGTGGCGACGACGGCGGCGGCGCCCAGGGCGTCGACGGTTTTTTGGTCTTTTTGTTGGCTAAAGGAAACTTTCGAGTGCGCTGCCACGCCGTGTGCACGCGCCATCTTTCGCTGTTGACGAGCCATGTTGTTGGAGAGATGGGGACTGAGGTGGTGAGGTGGTAGATGGGAGCGTAGCGACGGCGCAAGGCGTACGGCCGGCGTCGAAGTAACCGTTGTTGTGCGCTTATTGCCAGTCATATGACAAGATGGCTACTTTCGTACTTAATCGAATGAATACTGTCGGTATTTATGTCCAAGTTGGATAATCCAACATGTTGGGATTTATTCACCCAAAACTCCAAGTGCTTGCTCTAAATCGTGCCTTGATCTGGGTGGAATGCAGGTCGTGGCCACATATAATTACGGCAGTCAAACTGTAGCTGCACCTGGCAAACGGATTTGACACCTACCTCGAAACCATGTAAAGTTCCATGGTATTGTTTCGACCAAAAGGCAATTGTATTGAAAACGTTGTCACATTTTGGCCACCGATACAATTAATATCGGTCAACTTGTTAAGGAGCATTTCACCAAAGAGTGGTTTTTGCCTTTGCCGGCAACGGGTGATAGATGTCGAGCCACTTGACGTAATCCTCGCAGAGCTCGATGATACCCTTGTCTTTTGCGAGAATCATAGTCTCGAACTTTTTGTAGACAGGGTACTCGTCCAGCCCGCTAGCTTTCCACTTGGCGAACAACTTTTCAGCGAATACTTCGTCTTTCTGGGCCCTTTGGACTCTCGAAGCGGTAAACAGGAGCTGATTTGGCGTCGTTTTAACGGTTTTTTCGAGTGGGTGGTGGATGTTCAGCCACCTGAAGTACCCCTTGTAGACCTCGTAGAACTTTTTGTCCATATTGACGCCCTTCTTTTTGAATTTCAAGATGACGTCGTCCGACGTGAGGCCATTTTGTCTCCAAACTTTGTACAAGTCGTCCGCGTACGCGACGTCGTTGAATGCCTTGTAGACATCTGCTCTGGCAAACAATTTCACATCAGTCTGCAAAGCTGAATTAGCTTTGAGATAGGTTTCGTAAGCATTGATCAGCGATTTGGCATTCTCGTCGAGCGTGTAGCCTTCCTTTGAAAACCTTGTGGTGACCTTCTCCACGTCGAATCCATGGCACTTCCACCTCCCGAACAGCGTATTAGCGTAGTTGGGGTTGTTCAGCGCATCATCGAGCTTCTCAATGTTAAACATGTTCGCACCGCTCAGCCTCTCTTCGTCTTCGTCACCCTCATGGCTACGCAGGAACCGCTTCGTCTCGCCGTCGTTGAGACCCACATCCAGTAAATCGACGTCTGTGGGCGCCGTTTTGGAGACCTTCGAGTCCTGGTGGGCATTTACAGCCCTGCCGCTTGCAAGAAGAACGGCCGCACACACCACCAAAAGGATGGACGGCAGGCGCATTGAAATGAAGACTTGGGGGACGAATTGAGGAATGAGAACAGGAAGTTGGTCGAGTAGTGGCTGTCGGGAATCGTGATTCGCACGAACAGCAAAGCACTGCCAATTGATCTTCTGCTTTCAGAGCATACGACCAAATACAACAACAAAGCACACACTTGGACAACGTAAGACCCTACAGTCGAGACTTTGAGCCACAGTGCCTCCAAACGTACTTGCTTGCATCATCTTTGCTTAGTACAGTCATGAAGTATCTTACACTCCCCCCCACACACACTGCACGTAAGCATTTGGTTGCGACCTAAGCGTAATACTTTTCTTGTACTGTACAGTTTATTTGCACTGGCATGAGTTCATGTCAAGCTCTCCACAGCGTTGAGGACCTTAGCGCGCGCGGTGTTGTGCACCAAAGGCCGGCAACAAAATGCAGTGAGCAGCAATGAGCATGTGCGTCGGTATGTATATATATCGGTATGATAAGGGAGCCACCGCAAAACTCCATGGCAATGGCCGTCAGGCGCACACCAATTGTGTACGTCTTGGTCCCAAGAGGTGTGATGTAACCGACTTTGGCAGCTCAGGTGGTTACGGGGTCGAGGTGTATTGTGAGCTCCTGCTCGGGCACTGCCTGGGTGGGTGAGTGAATTAACCTAATTCAGTACATTTCGATTTCGGACACTGCGTGGGTTACTGGGGCCGAGAGGGTAATGGATGTTGATTTGGCCTTCGATTTTAATTCAAAGTGAAGCTTTATTCTGGTCGTACGAGTTGCCAGCTGTGGGCTTGGCCCAAATGCGGCCGCGTAGTCGTTCTCAACCGATACGGCCGCATGGCACATATGGATAACTGTGCGATGCGGCCGCATGCGCCCGGTTGAAAATGAGCCTAAAACACCTATACTCTGGACGGGAAGCGTATTTGGCAATGTTTAGCACACCGCGCGAAGACTTCGCTTCGCACGTCGATGCTTAACCTTGCTTGGCCGAGCCCGTCCGTTTGACCCTAGTCTTGCAGCGCTGCGCTAGCTACCGTTTGGTCATTTTAGGGAATAGGGTTAAGCGCATGTTTACTTCAAAAACGCAAGCACTTTCAAAATAATTGCGATATTTGTTTTGGATATTTTATTTTTTTATTTTTACCAACGTTCTCAGAGGGAAAAACTTTGTAAAATGGAAGCGTTATCGACGGATTTTTACGAATAGAATACCTTATACTATTAGAAGACCGCCCTGTAGTTTTGGAGAAGTTTATATAAATAGAAGACCGCTTCGAATAAAATACCACTATACCGCAAATCAACACCACCACCATCGGCGGTGACGAACTCAATTGAGCCCTCTGGAGTTTACCAGAGGTCGTCACAAAGTGAATAATCTGTTCAGCCAAGACCACTGGACGATGCAGTCAAGAGATAAAAGCCCTCTACGATTAGTAGGCCGCCTGTCTATTCTAAGAGGCTACTAATAAATACAAGTCCGGCCATTATTCGTAAAAATCCGTTATGTGTGTATTAAATGGTATGTATTGTAGCTGTTACAACATTTTTGTTCCTTACCCCATTTCTTATAATTTATAGTTACCCGTCGCTTTGAAGTAGAAGTAGCAACAACATATTTTTTGTCTTTAAGCATTCGGTTTTTTTTTTTTTAAAATGCACCAAGTCCACCCCCAAGTTACTTATGACTTCTAAGGACCTAATCTGGCTTGCGCATCTGCATCGCAGGTCAGTAACTTTGTTCCCAGCTATTCGCCGGTAGATGGTCCAAGTGGACCATGTGCCAGTTGGGTCTCGAACCAGTAGCCGACATCGTCAGCTAGGTGCTTCGTGATCCGGTCTCCGTCTGTGGCGTTCTCTGCGAGTCGTCTCCGCCTTGTGCCCACCACTGCTCTTGTGGCCGCTTAATTAAAGTATTGCATTACTCAGTAATACATTTTCGGTATTAATATCGATTGTAGTAATCCTAATACAGCAATTTTATAGCTTTGTATTAGGATTACTTGGCGTAATCCAGAGAACATAGTTTAGTAATACGAGTGATACTTCCGTAATACTTTTGAAGAAGCTGTGGAACTTGTTTCCGTCAAAAATTACACATGAATTTTAAGGGCATTACCGAATATAAGCTATAAGCTTACTTCAAGTTTGATTTTCACCGACCATCCCCTCGAGGATACGTCGACTTCTGGAGGGGCTATATGTACCGCGGCTCGACTGGTATTAAATACGACAGTCTTCGAGAGCGCAAACGCGCGAATGAACGATGACCAAACATGATTATGATCACCAATAGACCTTTATACGTGCTTAGTTACGTTGGTGACTTCGATCTAGGCCTAACCGGGCTTAGCTACCTGAAATGTTGGATGGCAATGAGTTTCAGATGGTCTATCGTGGTTTCGTGGTGGGATCTCGCAATCCGCCTCATTTTCTCTAGGACTACTCGCAACGACAACCAATACAAAAGGGCTACTTTAGGGCTTCCTCAGACAATAATCGTGTTACTCAATCTGATGTCACTGCTGTGCCGTCAAAGATTCCAACAAGACAACAGTTGTGTACGAGCCAAGGAATCACTCTCCTCACTCGTGTTAGACGCAACATCCTGCGTAGTTTTCACTTAGTATTCGGCTTCTGGGGTGCTCTAGTACTTGTGCTCCATATTAGCAGCCATTGCTACCCCAGCGTCTGGTGCATGTGCGAACGTTTAGTACCTTTACTATCCAGCAAGATTCAATTGTTACGCATTGAAAATATCGGGATACATTTATATGGACGAAGTCAATGCCACATGGGGCGAGTGTGATAGCACCATCCTGGATACTGTTTGTTCATCTTTTGATCATTCATTGTCCAGCACTAGAATGTACCCACTCTTTTGGCACGTGTTAAGGCGTACAAAACATCATCGTCTGGAGCAACTCCTCAGCGAAAACGAACTCGAACCACTCAGAAATGGGGGCCGCTCTCGCTACCAACAATGCAACGCGTGATGCGAGATCTGGGAGTCATAGATCTCGCATCACGAATAGATATACTTTTTCCTGGGTCGTATACTGACTTGATCAGCTATGTGGGTCGTGTGTTTTGACCAAAACATCAGGCCCGGCCCATGGGATGTTGACAATGAGATTGCCAGCATGTTGTCCGTGCCAGTTTTTGCCGGTTTGGATTTGGTGGACTTGTAGTGTCAACTCGACCCATCAGCAAAAAAGTGTTGCTATCTTCGACGCTATTCTACAATTCGTCAGGTATCGCTGAAATTTGCAGAGCAGGACGAGGCAGAGACCATGACCGTTGGAGACGATATAGCTGGAGAGTGGCTTCAGCAGAACAAATCTGGCATGGGTGGTTCGCAAAATCAATGGTGCAATCATAAAAGTCCGAGACGAGTTAACGTTAATAAAAGGGAATTGCGACCCGGCCCAATAGAACTGTGCAGGGCATCGGTGTACGACTGGACCGATGCGTCGTCTCTCCAAATCAAGCGACGATTTTATCAAAGGCATGTCTTGTAATAATAAATGCCTGGCTTCGTGAAAACAGTGGTTCGATCCCCGACCACTCCATGACCATCATTGATGGCCTGTTGTCTTGCGGCAGGCGATGGCCGAGGTTATCTACGGCAAGGTGAACTCCAGTGGGCGACTGCCAATCACACTCCAGTTTCAGACCTTAGTGGTAGCACAGAAGGGCTAGAAGTTATCTGCCTTTTGTGTAATATCGCAACTTTCAAAGAGCAACCGGCGGCTCCTTCATATTATTTGTGTATACGGTTTACGCATACGAAGCAGTGTTTCTAAAAATATATATGGCAGCACCAATTATTGCCATATTTTACCATGCAACAATGTATTTCCAGGAGCCCTCCGTACCAAAATTTATGTTGCCATCCTGGAAGCATTATCTTTTACACCAATCCAGGCAATCCGAGGCACCATTTCAACCAATCAGAATCACGAAAATGTATGCATTATGTATTTCGGAGACTAGAAATATTAGAAATATTTCACAGATATGCTTCCATAATATGACAATAGTATACTAGGAAACACTGATACGAAGTGGCTTCTTCAGATCAGGTGAATTGGAAAGCCGCGCATGCCATAGATCAACATACACTGTACAGTATCCAAAGTAGTGGATTCCCTACCATGGACATTAGGAAGGTGCTCGCTCCGATTCACTTCTCATTCTGCAATTTGCCACCTGGAGCTCAAGATCCCACCAGACCACGATGCGTGTATACTACGCCCTTCTAGCAGCGGTAGCCACTCTTTCGGTCGTCGCCAAGGCTAAATCTGCAGACACGGGAATCGATAAAATGTAGATCGCGGCCCCCATCTCGACTGAAACAATTCCAGCAGCTGAAGAAGTCCAAAGGCTCCTGATAACCAGAACAACACAGAAGGATACGGATGTCAAGAAAGTTTCGACCGAGGAGGAAAGAAAGATAACGATTCCTTTTGACACAAGGAAGTTTGACGCATTGCTGCAAGATGCCTTGTTCAGCGTCTCGGTTTTGAAGAAGTGGCAGAAGAAGAAACTCTATCCATTCGGTGGCTAAGCACCTGACGATAGACGAGTACCCGCAATACAAGTTCCTTTTTAATAAGCACTGAGAATATCGTATAACCGGAGGGAGAAGTACGTAGTACTTCAAAAGTACTGTAGAATGCACAGACTTGTTTTGCGTACTCCTTTTAGAAACAAAATCAAAAAACAAAGTTTTTTTTGTCTTGGATGAAAGGTATGCAGGCTCATAGTGGCACCACCCACTCCACCTCGGCTACGAATACAAGTTTGCCTGGCACAATTAAATTTAAACAACGAGAGTACTTAGATTTTTAAAAAAGATGAACATTATGATGTTAACAACATCATGTTGTAGCGGTTATACCTGAACACACATGGCACGAATTAGAAAATTGAATGTGATCAAAATGTAGGCGCCGAAGATTTCTCTAGCCGCAACTGCTTACTCTACTGAAGATTTGGTATACGTGGGCAGCGCGATTGGCATGCGCTAGAAGTTCGAGTCGCATTTGCATCTTTTGCCAACCCACTGGATGAATATGTTGCTAAACTATCACGAGAACCTGTAAGCGGTGGTTTCGCGCAAACCATTTCATGAACGATTGGCCTTTGCCGACAACGGGTGGTAGATGTCGAGCCACTTGACGTAATCTTCGTAGAGCTTGACGAGGACTTGTCTTTCGCGAGACCCATAGTCTTTAACTTTTTGTAGACAGGTCCCTAGTCCAGCCCGCTGGCTTTCCACTTAGCGAACAACTTCTCTGCAAACGCTTCGTCTTTCCGCGCTCTTTGGATTCTCGATGCGGAAAACAGAAACTCTTCGGGCGTCGTTCTAACAGTTTTTTCGAGTGGGTGGTGGGTATTTAGCCACTTAAAGTAGCCCTGGTAGACCTCAAAAAACGTTTTGTCCATATTGACGCCCTTTTGTTTGAATGCCACGATGACGTCGTCCGACGTGAGGCCATTTTGTCTCCACATCTTGTACAAGTCGTCCGCGTACGTGACGTCGTCGAATGCCTTGTAGACATTTGCTTTGGCAAACAATGCCGCATCGGACTGCAATGCTGAATTAGTCTTGAGATAGGTTTGAACAGCGATTTGGCATTGGCGTCGAGCTGGTAGCCCTCCTTAGAAAATCTTTTGGTGACCTTGTCGACGTCGAATCCATGGCGCTTCCACCTCCCGAACAGCGTATTAGCGTAGTTGGCGTTGTTCAGCGCATCATCGAGCTTCTCAATGTTGAACATGTTCGCCGCCCATCGTTGCACCGCCCAGCCTCTCTTCGTTGTCATCACTCTCATGGCTACGCAAGAATCGCTTCGTTTCACCGTCGCTGAGACCCTCTACCAGCAAGTCGACGTCTGCGTGCATCATTTTGGAGACCTTCGCGCCCTGACCAGCATTTGCAGCGTTGCCGCTGGCAAGAAGAGTGACTGCAGACAGCACCATAAGGATGGATGACAGACGCATTGTCGATTCCCAGCGGCGAAGAGAAACCACTTGGAGGCTGGGAAGCGAATTGCGGAATGAGAACAGGAAGTTGCGATCGGGATCGCGAATCGCGTGAAAAAGCGATGATTGAGAGAGTACGTGCAGAAAACAGCATTGCTATGATAACTCGCATTGTGTTATCGATGTTGCAGCATATAGGATTGGCCATGAAGAGGAGACGGATGTGTACTGTACTACACGAACTGTGCCTGATCGTGGGCTTGGCTACAACGTGTAGCTTACTGCGAAGTCGACTGTACTGTACACCTACGACATGATACTACTTTCAGTTTAATGTTTTATCTTCACTTACAACCTAATCTATCGAGTAAGTTGTATTGCGGAATCTGGTGGTTAAACCGATATATATATTTAAAGAAACCAGACCCCAAACCGGATCTCCCCTTCATTCTAATGAGTATTTTAACAAAATACTAATGCGTGCACATCCACAGATGTTGCAATGCCCGACCCACTGCACGTTTATCTTCCATTTACATGTACCCACAAGCAGTCTGACTGCTGTAGTCTATCGCAACTCTCCACTTACTGTCACCACTTAGAGAACTGTGATTTCTGGAACATCTATTTTTTTAAAAAATAGAAACTAGCATAGGGAGAGTGTTACTTGCCTGGACGTCTAAAATACAGGTATGAGAGTGACTAAAGATACAAACTGGAATACTAGCATTTTGTATGGGAGCTATTGATTGCACCCTTTTCCGCCCTTTTCTGCTGAAATGCCCGGAGGGGGTGAATGCCAGCTCTGTGGTTTAAGATCCGTGTGCGGAGCACGCGGGCTTAAACCCAGGACCAAGCATGGTCAGATCCCGCTCGGCCCTATAGGGTTAACATGCACAGGAAAGGGTTTTAAGGGGCGTAGTTAGGGGACAGTTTCCTGCCAACGCCTCCGATTTTGAAGATTTGCTGTTAATGACACCCGTCCCCCACACCGGCTCTCTGGTTTGTAACAATAGTCTCTGTCATACAGGTATTGTGCGTTCTACTCGAAACTGGTTTCCGCGATTGACCAATCTTCCCATCCCCAATCTCGCGCAAAGCACTTGACTTTGTAAAGACTACGATTTGGACATGATTTGGTCTTTGGGCGATTCATAAATGACTTGGATTTGGTATGCTGCGGCTCGGCTCGCAAAACCAATCAGCATCCACAAATTTTTTAATTAAATTAAATTTGTGAAAGGGGGAATTCACAGTAACAGAGGTAGATTGAAGCAAAACAAAACAGTTTAAACTGTTTTGTTTCTGTTTAAACAGATAACGTTTTTTGTTTAATTCATGAGTACAGTACATGTACATGTAGTGGCTTGTTTGCCTGTACTGACACTAAACAATCAATCGACCCGTTGGTACACGCTGTGTGGTTTCAAGCGTTTATCCTTTATGTGTTGCTGCAGCACACGCACGCTTCTCAACGCTTGTAGCTCTGAATCATACCAAGTTGATCGCTTAAACGTGCGGGCCACCACCAAATCCGCTAGCAGCAACGCCTCCAGTCGCCGGTGCAGGGTGGTGCGACATCCGTCCACGAACAAAGCCGCCAAAGCCCTTCTTCTTTTTCTGCTCCTTCTGCATCTCAAGCTGGTGCACACGAGCGCCGTACTTGGTAGCAAGGTCACGGATGACGCCGTCATCGTCACGGAACTCCCCAATAACCTGTCGGAAGTCAGGTACGCGCTCCGAAGCCAACGCCTTAAGGAACGGAATCAGGTCCTTCAGCTCATGGTCGTCGCGATCCCGTCCGTTTGTGAAAGGCTTGACCGGAATAGCGTTTTCCGGCTGCAACTGGTAAGCTGCTGGATCATCGTCTAGAATTACCACCTGCTTCAAGTCGCGGTTCAGGTTGGACAAGTCCTTCACGTGGGCGCCGTTCAGATACCGCGTAGCATCGCGCGACAGAACATGCAGCGCACACTGTTTGGGGTCCAGCTTCTGCACAATTTCCTCCGCGCCGTAATTCTGCGAGAAGATGACAATCTCATAGTACTGACACAGCGTCTCAAGGAATTCGTCCACTCCAGGACGCTTGGCATGGCGCCAGCCGTGCTTCCTCTGCATCAGTAAAACAACAGCAACATTAAGTCAATTTCCCTGTAATAACACATAAAATTGCAGCAACGTACGCTCCATTCAGAATGCACAAGTGTATCTTCGAGGTCTAGCACCAACACGGGGACGGGTGGCGTGTCCGCCGGCACCTGCGGGATGGGCCAGTCCGGCAGCAGCTTCTGTCTGGACGGGTCGGTGAAGGGCTTGACCGTCTCCTCGACCTTCTTAGCCACGATCGCGTAGATGTCACCCAGGAACGTGGCGCCCAGCGTGTCCGTGATACGTTCCTTGATGCTGTCGTCCAGCAGGAAGTGCCACAGGATGGAGCCGGAGATGCTGCCAGCCAGCAGCGCGAACGAGATGCGAGCGGGGAGCGATGACGTACGCACGACCTTGTGACCCGTGGCAGCGTCGGACGAGTGCTTGGCGGCCTTGCGCGCCGCTCGGCGCTCAGCTCGAGGCACCACTTTGAGCGGGACGTCGCGCCCCACTTTGGCAAAGATAGACGAGGCTTCAGACACGGAGGAGGGAGCGAACGCGTCCGCCGCTAGCATCAGACGGCGAGAAGCACCTCGAGCTGCAGACGCGCGGACGCTACGCTGCGCATTGCGCAGCACCAGCTTGAGCATCATTATTGGAGACTTTGGTTCGGAGATATGCGGTCTGTATGGCGCGCCAGTCACCACAATTGGCACAGTGTACCAGACCCAGTCGAAAGATGGGTGTTAAGTTTCGAACCAGGTGGGTTGTTTACTGTTGTCTGGGTTCCTAAACCCTAGAAAACCCATTTTGGGTTCCAAAGTCAGATCAAGATGATAATGACGCGGCTCGCGTTGCTTGCGCTGGCAATTCCCAGTATCCTGGTGCAGGGCAACTTCGCGGAGCTGGATCCAGAGGTTGCAGCGGTGGTGGAAGATCCGCAGTTCGACCCGTATGACGACAAGCCGCGCGGCGTTGGCGCTGATGCCGAATACGCGCCGAAAGCTCGCACTGTTGAGAGCTTCGACTTCGATCCATCCGAGGGCCTGACGTTCTACGTGGCAGGTGAAAGCATCGAATGTTTCTACCAAGACGCCAAGTTCGAGGGTGATGAGTTGGGCGGTGCCTACGTGGTGAGCTCTGCGGACTCTCATATTGATTTGGAGGTGAAAAACCCGGAAGGAGTCGCGATCTACCGACGACTGGGAGACGCAGAGGGGCAATATCTCATCACGCCCAAGTGAGTGCTGACTATTAGGTTTGCAGATGTGATAAGATGTTTCTGACGAACTATTGGTGGATTTTGTACAGACAATCGGGTGTTCATGAGTTTTGCTTCATGAATCCGGACTCGGATGGCAAGTTGGTGACGCATGTAACCAACACGCTGCAGTCGCAGCATCCAGTGGAAAAAGGTTGGTGCGGTATCTTGACAGTGAAGGTACTGCGTGTGGTTAACTTGAAGTTGGTTGCTCTGCAGAGCATGTGAGTGTGTTGGCCAAGTACGCGTCGCACCTGGATGTGCGTCTCGGTGAGCTGGAGTCGGAGCAGAGATTGCAGCTCATCCGGACAGACAGGCACATCAAGGGTGCGTTTACTGTATTCATTGGTTAGGTGATTGTTTCTTGCTAAGTTTTCTTGATTGGACTTGCAGTGGAGGAGGAGATGAACAAACACGTCATGTTCTACGGAGCTCTGGAGTGCACTGTCTACCTCATCGTCTGCTTCTACCAGGTGTACTACATTAAAAGCTTGCTGGACAGCCCGCGTAAGGCGCGGCCCTGGGTTTGAAGGAAATCGTGCTACAAGTTTATGTTCGTACACAAAGTACACCATAAACCTCCGCAGCAACCGAAGACCAATGCAGTCACGTAAGGTTTAATAGACATCGCCGGCTTCCATCTCTCCAGTTATGGTGTCTGTAAGCCTGCATCCAGTGCTTTGATATAGTCAAGGTCGGGTTTGTTATCGTTCGGTCGGTATCGTGTCCACAGGTCCAAGAAGTCAGGTCCAAGTCCTTTGCTCTTTTCGCCATGTTCATCTTCATATATCCACAAGTAGCACCGCGCAACGTCTTCAAGCTCTTTCTCTGGGAGCTGCAACAGAGTCCACCATGGCTCGTTTTTCTCTGTAGCTACATTCGGCCCAACCTGGTGACGATACAAACAGGCCAAGTACACTGCACCAGCAGCAAGGGCGATGCAGTCAAATGCCAGGCACAGCCCGCTCTTCACAGCGTCCGCGATCAGCATGAACGTAATCTGACGGGTATTCTCGTACGAAATATCCGGGTGAATCGCCTCAAGCGCAAACACCCGCTCCATGTGCGGCGCTACGTACGCGAACGGTTGCGGGGATCCGATCTCGAACGATAGTGTGAGCAGCAAAATCCTTTCGAGCAGCAGTACTTTGCTCGAATTGGCCTCCACCTCTCCCACCTCCACGACCTCCAACAGCGCGTTCAACCATTCGATGTGCTTGGTATTTGCTGCTTCCTTGTCATTTCCTAGTGTTGAGCTCATCTCCACGGGTTTTCCCTTCGAGTCGAGCTTCTGTTTCTTCTTGGTTGGCGCAGCAGGTGACGGGGAGCGTCCGTGTGTTCTAGCTCCGTTATTCTTTGTCGTATGGGTCTTGTGTCTGGTCATAAGCTTCTCCTGAGCCTGCTCCCGGCACAATAATAGGTACATGGAGCACTCGGTGACGTACCGGACCTTAACCGGAAACTCTTCTGTCTTGCCGGCTAAGAACAGCGCTGCTGTGGCCACTAGGAAGCGGTCGTGGGTCGCGAACGAGTGCATCATGTAGAACCTTTGGACGAACAATTGAGCGGAGACACTGGGGGCCTCAGGCATCTCCAGGAGCTGCGCCAAGTGCTCCACGAAGGCGCAAGTGGTGCGTCGCAGCTGCTGCTCCACTCGCCATGGGATGTTGGACTCGGTGAAACTGGGCGTATGAAAGACCGAAGGGCCTTCGATCTGCGTGTTCTCCTTCTCCGCATCATCGGCTGCCAAGCTCGGCGTCTGAGAGGGGCGCAGGATCACGGCGCGCAGCTCTGGGAAGACCCACTTGCCTGCAGGTTCCGGCGCCATCTCTTTTTAGAAATCACGGCGCTTCTACATGTATATTCCAATAAGGGAAGTCATCAATTTCGAAACTCCGTGTCAGTTTCATGTTCCATCCATATTAGCCAATGAAAGAGCCAAATTCGAATTTAGGCAATTAGATTGGACTATACTCAGCCAATCTAATTGCCTAGATTTGTATTTGGCGCTTTCATTGGCTAATATGGAGGGGACAAGAAACTGACACGGAGTTACGAAACTGGTGACTTCCCTTTTTTAACAAATAAAGTTATTGATATTCACATTTTAAAAAAATGTTTTTCAATATTTTGAAAATACATGTAATTGGCCAGTGCTATTTTTAAATGTTAAAACAGAGGTTCTCAATAAGAACCGACACAGCGAGGGGTGTGACCTCAGGACAACTAAATGCGGAACTGGTCGTACGAAGCTGAAATTTGGTATGCACGTAGATGACACAATTGAGCTGTTTTCTGCAAAGTTTGAGAGCCTTACGCCTAATAGTTCTTGTACGACGGGGGCGCGTAGGGAGCTGATTTCTTGCTTGTGTGCAGGTGCCTAAAAGTTAAAATGCTATTGAGGGAGTGCTTGCATTGTTGTTGGCAAATGCCGAAGTGAGTAGATTAAAGTTAAGCAAACATGCCTACTCGTACTGCCCCCCTACTGCTCTTACATTTGTCCACTTGAGGGTGCTTGAGCAAACACCACCGCCTGCGTCTCCGGGCCAGCCAAGTCGATGTAGCCAATCAAAAGTGTTCTGGTACGGTTAAGACTGAACCGTCCCCGCGGTCCCGGACCGTCCCCAAACACTGACCAAACCGTGCATTGGTGGTGCAAGCCCAACACTCCCACTCACCGCTACTGCACTGTGACCTTCTCCTCGATCCCGCTCGCGCCGCGCAGGTACTTGAGCGTCTTGGTCCCAAGAGCCTTCGCCAGCACGCTCGCGAGCTGGTGCTTCATGTCGACGTAGTCCACCTTGACCGTTGCACGTTTTCGCGGGTGGAGTGGTGCTTGATGTCGACTAGCTTTGTCCTCGAACTGTACCCAGCGTTCTTCGCCAGTGCATCGCTCCTTGATTATCTTCCCAAATCTGCGTCGCATCCTCTTGTTCTCTGCCCATGTCCTTTAGCATCACACGCATCCATGGTACCTCTTGCACGCACAGGCTTAAAGCCATGTACTCAGCTTCAGCAGAGCTGAGCGGAACCGTCCTCTGGAATTGGACTTGAACACTACCGGAGCGTTACCCAACATCAGTATGACTCGAGACACGGAATGCCTGTCGTCGATGTTGCTCCCTCAGTCGGCATCCGTGAAGGCTTCAACCGTGAAACCGTCCTTTCCACCTTGGTACACAATACTGTGCCCACGAGCCGTCTTCAGGTAGCGAAGTACGCGGATAGCTGCACGCCACTGTTGCAGCCCTGGGTTCTTGAGAAATCGAGACAGCTGCGTCGCCACATACGCGATGTCCAGCCTGGTACACGTCGTGACGCAGAGTAGACGCCCGATAAAAGAGCGATACGGTTTAGACGACATCTCAGTACGCTCTCCAACCGTCCCTGGAGACTGTATCTTGGACAGTTTCAGGTTCGACGCGCACAGATTGTCCACACCTTTGGCACCTAGCTGTCTAAATCGTCCCGCCACGTCGTCGATATACCGAATTTCTTAATCATAAGCGTTCCAGCGGTTCTATCGTGGTCGATCTCCATACTCAAGATGACCTTCGCAGTACCCAACTCCTTCGTCTTGAATGCGTTCTTGAGCGCCTCTTTGGTCTTACGGACTTCTTCAACCGTCTTCGCCGCGATGATCATGTCGTCCACATACAGGCACACGTACACGAAACCGTCTGTGGTACGCTTCACGTAGACGCACTGATCCGCCCCACAGCTCTTGAAACCGTTCTGCAGGATCAGCGATGAATGGTTTTGTTCCGAGCACTTGCTGCCTGCTTCAGTCCGTAGATGGCCTTCAACAGCTTGTACACCATGCCCTTAGCGTCCAACACACCATGTGGAACCTCCATGTAGACCAGGTCCACCAGCCCACTCTTCAGGAATGTGACGATGGAATCTGGAAATTTCTCGGATGGATGTGGTTATGTTACGAACTGGATTGTTCTCAGTGGAGATTGTGTGATTTATGGAAGAAGACCTGGTTATTTTTCGAGAGACAAGGTGACTGCTGGAGTAGCAGTTGGCCCGCGGAGTGATGGCGCCCTAGGTCAAGGATGGGCCCTTAGACTTGGAAGTGCGTGTTCAGAATTGTACACTCTGAACACAATGTGCACTCAGTCCAGGTAAGGTCGTAACCACCCTTGGGAATGTATCCCACGTGGTGGCCCGTATCGCCGTGACCAAATGCACAAATATATCATGTACCCGGGACCGATGTTTTTCACAGTTGTGAAAGTAATTGTACCCCGAAGACGCCAAAGTCCAAGTAACTTCCGAACTACGAGTGACCAAGTGATGACAAGTGGATGATCAAGAGCCTCTGCGACGAAGGTGTCCCAGTTGGGAAGCACTTCTCTACATATAGCTACTTGAGAGTGTATGCTTTCGGAGTTGGGGACTTTCGGGTACCCCAACTCAAGAACACCTAAGTCCTCCGAGTGTGTTTTCGAGCACCCCAACTCAGAGTGGCCAGTCCTTTGAGTGGTCTTTCGGGTACTAACTCAAAGTAATTATTACCCAGGGATACTCTATACATCATCCCAAGTCTGAGTGCGGTCAACTCTAACTTCGAAACGCACATCCACTCTGAGTCTGGATCACATATTCAACTCAGCACTGTAACGAAGAAGCCAGTATGCGAAGGGGCCAGTACGCGAAGGGACGCTTGAAGGTGGGTGATTTGCACCCACTATCCTGATTACGTTACGCACGACCATGTGGCACCTGTACCCACAATCGTGATTATGTTACGCATGTCCACACTGAAGTCAAGTCAAACGCCCGGGAGATGAGCGATGGGAAGAACGCCAAGGAACATGGAAGATCTGAGACCGCAGAAGACGATCGAAACGAAGTGAACTGGCAGTCATAGATAGCCGACACTTGGTATAGTGAAACAGAGTATATGTTTGCATGTAGTAGGAGTAGGTTAACAATTTAGTGTTCATTTTGCCGTCACAAGCACAAGTTGACTTCGTCGAGGCGCATCGGACTATAAGGACAAGCCGGTGAGCGGAGCACTCAAACGCTCAAGTCCCCCTGCGTTGGTGATCATTCGCAACGAGCGTTTGGGGTGATCCGTGCACTCCATTATCCTAGTTGGGCCCGTTGCGTGTATTGGTAAGGGCGGGTACCCATTTCATGTTAACGTTTGCTTCTCGGGTTGGTTTGCAGTCCCCCAGAGTTAATTACTAGACTGCGTTTGAAAGGAAAGTATTGTATTGAAGTGTATATTCCTCTTTCGGGAGGTGGTGCGCGAAAAGAAAAAGGGAACCTTCAGGTTGCCCAGTGCCTGAAGCGTAGTCCCAGTTGACTGGCGTACAGGCCCACCACTCAAGGGTCTAAAAGAATAAGAGTGGCTGTATATTTGTTTACCCTGTTTTATATTGGTTATCTATATTAGATCTGCGTTCAGAAGCAAACCAACTGAGCATTGAGACGGTTCATAGAGAATTGTGACACCCAACTCAGAACGCTCACGCTTCACAGTGGACAACAACTCAGCAGTGATTCCCTCAGTCTACCCCTAGCGATAACGACACCAAAGAGGATATCACAAGGGACACACGCCAACTCAGGAAGTGGATTGATATCTACAAGTGGATTAACATCTGCGTTCTGAGACTGACCCTCTGTCTAATCTAAAGCCAGGGCTAGCGCTATACATTTGGGCGATTAAGGTTCACCGACCTCGTCACAGGAACGCTGTGTCCGCGTCCAGCTGCTCCATGACGTAACCGTACGCCACACACACTGCTAGTACCACTCGAATAAATTTCATGTTTGCTTGCCACCAGGGAGTACGTTTCAAAGAAGCATATTCCAAATTTCAGCTTGAACCCCTTAGCAAACAACCGTGCTTTGTAGTGGATGACGCGACCGGTCTCGTCACGCTTCTTGGCGAATACCCAGCGGCAGCCGATGGTACGCTTGTCCGTACCACGTGGGACCAGTATTTACGTAGCGTTCCGTTCGTGGAGCGTAGTTCAGATTCCATTACCTCTCACCACTCATCGGCTTCGTTGCTGGCCATCATCGCCGGTACGTCTGTGGCGTTGATGATGTTGGGTACGTTCGCCATCGCTGCTTCGGTGATGAGTCCGTCCCGCCGATCCGAGCACGCTTAGGAGTCAGCGGGCCGTCGTTCCCTTCCGACTGCAGGTCTTCTTCGTCATCACCGTCCTCAAGCAGGAATACAGGCTCACGAGACCTTCGTGACCGTTCCGGTTCTGGGTGGAATACCAATCGATTCTCCTGGAACGCTTGTGCCTGAGGTCGGTGCGGTGCGAGCTCCAGTCCAGTAGAAGTAGGACGGCCTGACGGTGGCAGCTGCAGTACGTTGACGTCCGGTTGAGGTTCCCCCTCGTCCATCTCGACGTCCGAGACGGGTTCTTCAGCAGCCTCCATCGGTTTGTCCGCGACGGATTGTTGTTCCACACCAGTCGTGGCTGTTCCTTCATCACTGTCCTTGGTCACATGTATGACCGTTCCGTGATGCTACGGCGAGGGCGTATCATATATTCCTCCCCCTTCGCCCTCGTCCAGCTTCACCGACCGTGGCACCTTGACGTTGGACGTATCCAAGTCATAGACACGGTAACCTTCCCTGAAACCACCACCGTTCTGGCGCGGACGGTTACCCTTGCGACCGTTTCCCCGGCCTCCCTTGAACCATCCAGCGTTCCCGTTGACTCGAAACGCTTTCTCCGTGGTCTCCTTCTTCTGCAACCGATCGTGTTCCTTCAGCAGCCTCTCCTTGAACTCGATCAGCGTGATGCCCTTCGTGTTCTCCACGGTGGGCGCAATCAGCTCGTACTCGGACGGAGGGCTGCTCGGCAGCAGCACAAGCTGTCGTGCCTCGTCCACCGGCTCTCCAAGCCTCTGGAGACCGACCACGAGCTCGTCGAACGCGTCCAGGTGTTAGGTCATCGCCGTTCCTTCCTGCATCTTGAACTCATGGAGTCGCCGAGTCATCGTCACGCGGTTGTGGAGCGTGGTACGGTTGTAGTACTCACGCAGAGTACTACATGCCTCCATAGCACGCACTGCGGAACGGAACTTCGTCTGGTGTTGTATCTTGACGCCTTGAACGATGATGGCCAGCGCCCCGGCGTCGTTCACCAGCCGCGCTTCCATGATCTCGCTCTCAGGCTTGACGACTTGATATGAGCAGGCGGACCCTTCCTAGCGAGCGTCATTCTCATGCTGTACTCCCAGTGGAAATCATTCCCACTCCCGAGGAGGACATCGGCGCGCTTGGTCGTCATGTCTTGAGAGTTCACACTTAATGTTATTGAGGTAGTGTTGTTGGCAAGTGCCGAACTAAGTAGATTAAAGTTAAGCAAACTTGTCCTACTCGTACTGCCTTTGTAGTTATCCACTTGACGGTACTTGAGCAAACACCACCGCCTGCGTCGCCGGGCCAGCCAAGTCGATGTAGCCAATTAAAAGCGTTCTGGTACGGTTAAGACTGAACCGGCCCCGCTGTCCCGAACCGTCCCCGACCCCGCCCGAACCTTGCACAGGCGGTGCGAGCCCAACAAATGTCAATGTCGCATTGTGGTCCAATTTTAATTCAACAATTGCCCTATCACATATGTCAGTGATCGGTAGGAGCGCTTGTTTCACATTAGACGACACATCCGTTATACGCACACTATCTAACGTTAAAGAATACGGTGCGATTAGTGTATAATTAATCCTCCCAGATTGGACCTCGATGGTGCTTCTGGCGGACGCTCCATCGCCTCTGCGGGCGTGCTTTTGGATCGATATCTGCTCGACTACGTGGCCTTAGACCACCACACTTTATCAGCGTTAGTTTCACACCTTATGCTATGTTGTTCTGAGATCATCCCCCAATACCCCCCTTACTGTGCCGGGTTTTACCAAGAACTTCTGTTAAAAAAATAGAGATTAATATATATGTATACATATTAATCTATATTTTGTTTTTACTTTCGTCGAAGTATCTAACCTTATTCATTTTTATTTAGACAGTGACTGCTGTTCCAGACTGGGTAGTCCTTTGAGGTCCTTAATAATGGATTGAAGGTCCTTAATATGGGGCTAAAAAGGGTTGATGATTGTACATAAGGCCGACTCAAAAACACAAGCATGATACTTCTCTCTCCGTCATGCTATTGCCGTGCGGTTTGGAGGGCTGGGTAGCCCATCCATTGTTGTCCATAATCCAGCTGTAAGATCCACCTGAGGATCGCTAGAAGCTACGTGACAGCACTGGCAAGCAGAAATTAGCCTTTTTCAGGCTAACCTATATGTACCGATTAGCGTATACCCGCAATTATCCCCACTGCTGTCACCATTCAATATGCCACTGTAAAGTTTCACCACTCTACATTAGGCAAAATTGTTCTTATTGAAGTGTGTATAAACATATCTGATCTGAAGTTTATGTCCGGTACTCGAGTTACTTCTTCATTACCACCAGTTAGTGTGATTCCTGGTGTAAGAAAAAGTGAGAGATGTATTTTATATTTAGGAAAATGGCGGGATCTAATACGCGCATGTTTTTGCAAAGGTTTAACTATCGCGTGCGGCGACACTACCGCTCGACCCGGCAGAATGTAAAATAATTATACTAAGGAGCACGCAACATCGGGTTTTGTCACATGACGCAAACGGGGTTTTTTATGAGCCGAAACACATCAGAATGATTAGTTTAGACAGACTTTTTGGTTTACAATATCTGCCACCTCCGGTTTGATCAAAATTGTCAAGCTACTACCTAGCTTCAACCTCAGCGAAGTAAAAGAATGATCACTCCACAAACGTTGAAGCATTACTGCCAAAATTGACTATGTGGTTATAACAAAATTGAAAGTATGAATACCACCGCTTACTGGGGAGATCGCACAATGAATCCACGATTAACCGACTAATCAACAGCAAGTCTGCGCCGTAACCCGTGCCTACTATTCCGTGCCCCCACAGTGGCTGCCGCGGTGTCCGCCACCCCGAGGTTCTACCGAGGCCCAGTTGGACCATAGTATGGACATCTCGGACCTGAAGGACTTGTCGCCTACCGAGATTTGCCACCATCGTTGTGCCAGCTTCAAGGCGCCGCAGTACATGTATGACGACACGTAGATCCTATCAAAACCACGCAAGCCCCCGAACGTGCAGGACGAAAGACATAGGGGGATTCACTTACCTGATGCCGTGGTCAGGTTGCGGAACAAGGGGTGGGATCCGACCTGGTAAGCCTAATGCTCCC
Organism: Phytophthora quercina; assembly: GCA_014706105.1. Classification (NCBI taxonomy): domain Eukaryota; phylum Oomycota; class Peronosporomycetes; order Peronosporales; family Peronosporaceae; genus Phytophthora; species Phytophthora quercina. Next base: position 361,637 of record JACBOW010000019.1, on the reverse strand, counting down.
TGTAGCTTTAGGGTGGCTAACCGAACGTCGCCTAGCTCCGTGAGAGATCCAGCAGGCGGACCTCCTGCCTCCGAATTGGCATCGACGACACGATGTCGGTATCAACGACACGATGCCGGCATCGTCCGTGTCAAACCCGTCGCAGATCGGGCGATCATATTTTACGTCGAATTCTTTATCCTAACCTGATATGTCTCGCAGTTTTCGTGTGAGCTGTTGTTGGGTTCATAGCCGTCGAGATACAGGTGGAACAAACCACATTCAAACAATACCCTATGTAGCCGATAAGTGTCACCTGAGAAAAATCACCTAGCTTCATGATGACAGAGTAATTGCCCGCCACGATGTAGAAGACGCTTCTGATGACCCCTTGAAAGAATGAAAAGGGTGGCGTGGTTCTCTGCGGCCTGGGGCCCAACGCCATGGCGATCAATTGGAGTCAATGCCAGGATCTATTTTCAAAGCGTTGGTCGTGCTCAAAAAACGATGAAAACAGCTGTGTACTGCTCCGACTGAAAGCGCCATTCATCAAGCATGATACCAAAATTCGAGAAGGCTGGTGGAAATCTCGACCTTTTTGGTCGCCAAAACCGCGTACGCTAACGGTGCTTCGGTGCGAATCCGCTTTATATTCGTGTACGTTTCGACAGCGGGATCTTCGCAGAACGAAAAAAATAAGTCGCTGTAGGCGGTCTAGCTCTTCCGACCTACGAATGCCACTAGTTGAAGCCGCTGTTCGTTGACGTCGTCACGTCTTCGAGATGCTGTTTCAGCACGTGACTGAAGAGGTTGGCGTAGCCGGTGTGCATTTTTTACCTGAGAACTATGCCGCACTGGTAGCGAAAGTGCTCGTCGGTTCATCTCGCGCGTCGAGGAGCGGAGCGAAGAAGTAGGGACAGACTTGTTCGGTCGTGAAGGACGCATGGTGGATTTGAAAATGGTGGGCTTAGACGGTTAAGTGCTTGAAAGATACCACTAAGCAGTGGCTCAGCTGAAGGCAAACTATAGCGTAATGACGAATTCTTGGGTATGCCGGAAAGGACAGCACGACCATAAAACAATTTTTGTGGTGGCATCCAAACTGATCGTGCTATATAGTTGCTTCCGTAAATAAAACGATGTTTATTTTTAAATTTCTGACAAAAACCAGGTGTTTTATGACGTATTGACTGCGAAATGTTGAATACCATCTGCAATACAATGATTTTGTTTCGGAGAGTGTGTTTTACACCCTAAACAACCAGCCCGGACCAACCTGGGCCCGACCCGACGCGCCATGTATAGAACTTGGACACGAGTTTGCACGACTATGAAAACTTCAGTCTATATCATCGTTCTAAAACAAATTGTAGTGCCTAGTGCCACATACAGCGGGTGGAAAGTCAACGCCCACCTCACGTTTTTGCCAGCTCGACTTCAACGTGAAGTATGATCAATACGCAGGCCATCAATCTAGATACCAACTGAGACCCTCCAACCCAAAGATAAACCAGGACGTATGGCACCTGCGGATCCAACACAAATATAGAATGAATTGGTTGTGCAGAGCGGAATATAATGTTCTCACATTACATTGACACCATGATATACAAGGCCTCAACCACAACATCGAACGCAACAACATCTTGTACCTCTGCAACACAAATATCTCCTTTCAGTGGTACGCACCGTGTAATAGAACTAAAAACACACAAACGCACTCCTCGTTCTGTGTTGACTTGCCCGATAGATCCCAAATACTAGCATACAATTATGCAACGCCTTACATAAACACTACAGAGTATGCGAACCCATGGAATAACCACAAAAGGGTAACGTGGCTGTACAAAAGTCTACGAAAAATATTACCGTAAAATATTTTGCATATGTTACACCAGATCTTCCGATAATAACGTTACAATAGTAGTATGAAACAGACAAGATATTGTAGTCGATGATGCAAGCCACAAATTAAGTTTTAAGGCCAAAATATGTTATTAATTATTAGCTTCCCTTCGTTTTCATCTCGCCAATGTCGTCTTGATCATCTTCATGACAGTGCTTGCGCTAAGAAAAAGCGCCTGTTTAACTTAACGAACAGGACGGTTTCCAAGGGCATGGGAAGTATTCTCTGGTGGTGGTGGGAGAGCGTGTACTTAGCGTCGCTAAAGCGCCGTTTGGCTGCATTAGAAGCTGGGAGGGATATAACGCAGTCTTTCAAATTTCTTCTGCGATGTACGCTCCTCTTCTGCGCAGTCTGCGCCTTGCCGCTAATCCTTGTGGACGCCCGTCGCTTGCGGCGGGGGTGTCGTGCCGCTACAGGAAGCATCTCGAAAGAGTGTTGCAAAACTTCTGGTCTTACGTGAGCTCGGCGATCTTTCCCGCAAGGGTCAACACGCAAGCCTCGTTGAACGCAGGGTCATTTACATCTGCGACATCGGCAGAAAGGTGCGTTTGTCTGCAATGAGGTGCTACTCGATGATCTCGTCGAAGATGTCCCGAGCGTTGAGAAGGTTGCGTTATCTGCCTGTAGTTTTAGGGTGGCTGGCCGAACGTCGCCTAGCCCCGTGAGAAGATCCAGCAGGCGGACCTCCTGTCTCCGAGTTGGCATCAACGACCCGATGTCGCCATCGTCCGTGCCAAGCGCGTCATGGATCGGTCGATCAGATTTTACGTCGAATTATTTCTCCTAACCTGACCGCAAACGGTTTATATGTAAAAAAAAAAAATCACACACACACATGCACATACACACATTTGCGACCAAACATTGGAAGTGTTCTAAACAAACCTGTTAGTGATTTTGGCAATACCAAAAATAACAAATATATGGGTCTGTTGGTCTAGTTCATGTCTCGTAGTTTTCGTATGAGATGTTGTTGGGCCTCATAGTCGTCGAGATACAGGATGATTTCTGGTGTCACATACAGTGGGTGGAAAAAGTCAACGCCCACCTCGTGTTTGGTCCAGCTCGACCTAAACGTAAAATCTAATCAATAAATTCAACAGACAACAGCCCCCACCGGAAGTTAGGCTTCTTCATTCGAAGAAGAAAAGATCTCAGTCGATGGCTGCGATCTGTTCCGATTTATTCCCTACTGAACCCCGCATGTACGCTTCGCGATCTGTGATCTAAAGCTCAAATGTTTACCATCTATGTGGCGATGATGTCGAAGTTTTGAGAACGACGCAGGTTTGTCCGTCTCCAGCTTGATCCTAGCCTTGACCCCGTCGCCAATACAATGGGTCTGTGCAAGTACAGTCATCTGCTCCGACGTTCACACAGGTCGAAATGGACACAACAATACTCAATGCGCTATTACGAAAGGTGGTGTAAGTCATGGAGCTCTTCATGAGGCAGCCAACCAGAAACCTTACCATCACGACTGACAGCACGGTCAGCAGCACGTCGTGGACCGCCACAAACACACCGTAAGACGCTATGGTCATGTCGTCAGCCACCTACACGATCCCAGCCGACAAACTTGACACAGACTCCCGCGACGACGCCCTTCGTGACCTAGTCGTGGATTCGTCACCTTCGTAGACTTTGCAGTCATGGTACCTCAGTCCTCGTCGTCAGCGCTGCAGTCGCGGCTGCTATCTTCGGTCACGGTGAAGGGGGTTGATTGTGAACCACTCTAACCTCTTTCGATTTGTACCAGTGTTTGGGTGCAACAACCACCGGTACAGGTTGGAAGCGGTCAGATGCTAGTCGGAATTTGACGGTATGGAGAAATCGCCTCGACAAAAACACAAACTTGTATGCACTAAACGCAAAAGATTACGCAGAAGATTTGATACAAAATAAGCGTGCGGCGCATACAATTTCTGAGGAATCGAGAATGATTTGTGGTTATTGTAGCTTCCGGCCAAACTTGCCGCTGCTGGGCGGTTTGCCAACGTGGTTGAATCGGCAAATACAAACGTTAAGCCACTTGGCAATCGGCCAAGCCTCAACCAAGGCCAAGCCATATGGTCTGGGTAGCCACGTTTAGGTCCGATGGCGTACTTATTTGGTCGATTTGCGACGCTGCCCACAACTGCCATAAGACGGTGTCATAATCAATCTCTAAATTTGTCTCTAAACATGGAAGCTCCACAGGTACGATATGGGAAAGGTTTCTGATAGATGCCCAAAGTTATGAGAGGGTCTTTTCTTAGGTGGGGCAGCGCTCCTTCCCAGTTGATACATAGTAAATCCAAGATAAATGTGATTGCCACATAAAGCGTGCGGTTAGGTAAAATTTCCAAAAACTTATTGAGACCGGATTATCACCAGACTGCGTTGGAGTTAAATCAAAGGCCTTGACATATAAGCTATATTTTTAAATAACGGATTTCACTCGAATAGTGCCCGAGTCACTCAATTTTGCCCAGAAAACCAATCGTATTTGGGAGGGGGCTTCTAAACAGTGTAGGGTTACTAATATGGAGCATCGGTAAATCGTAGAGAATTTACTTTAACTTACGGAAGAGATTCACTTCACAATAAACGCTGGTCAGATATCCTACTGCAAATGTACTGGATTCGCAATAGCGGGTTTAATTGTGTTATAAGACTCCAAATATCTGGTGCCCTGGTGGCTGAAATGAAATCGCTCACCTCTGTTGTTCAGACCAACTGTTGGAGCGGGTTTATAATATGTGCAGAGTCTGTTCCACATTCTAATGATTCTAATTCGTGACGGGGTTACTATTTTGTGAAGGGCTTGTATTCGGCGAAATTCGTTAGCTTTTTTCTCGGAAAATCTACAGCCCATGTTTCTGAGAGAGGGGGTGAAATCCACTCTGAACCCATCTCACTTGGCAACCCGAATTGACGCCTGTTGTTTAAGGGCTGTGTGCGCAGCACGCAGACTTAAACCCAGGACCTTGCATGGTCTAATGGATTATTGGAGTGATTCCCGCAGGCTTTTCAGGCGACCCAGATCCTAAATTTGCCCTATCCCATCCATAGTCGGTCCATTTTCCATCGCCTTGTTGCCCAACAGAGGCACAGATTTTAAGGGAGCGAAAACCTGTAAAATTACATAGATCTGAGTCGATACCCTGAAACCCAATATTCCATACTTAAAACTTCAACACTAAAATACACTACACCTGCACTTCCGCCGCAGTCACCACGCCCTCGCACGGAGAAAGGTGTGCGCAACGCCAACCTGGACGTACGCAAGACAAGGACGGAGGGGGGCCTTTGCATTCAGAGGGACCTTCACAGCCAGAGGATCTATCGCAGCCAGAGGAGCCAACGTATCCGCCCCAGTTCGAGTAGTCCACTGCTGCAGGCCCAGCCGCCGCCCACCGCTACAACATACACAAGTTACTTCTCCCACGATGAGTGACAACTCACCTTCTGTGTATGAGCCTGTGAATTTGCGTGCGACACAGGGCAGTCTGAAAGGCCTTTGAATTTCCTTCGCTACAACTGCTGTATCCTGACGAACATCAAGCGCGAGTTCGTAAGATGCGGGGAACCACCAAACTCCGGCTCAAGTACATCCACAGCTGCTGCGGTCCCAGGGACAAGGTCATCTTGCTCAACGCCAACACGCTCGAGACCAACAGCAGCACCATTCGACGGATTGCAAAGTTCAATAAACGTTGTTGTACACTGAATGAAAAGCTTAAACCTGAGTGATGAGGCTGCTACTCGCTAATGCTAGAACCGAGACAGCGCCCATCGCCCTCCGCCACTCAGGTCAGCAGCAGTAAGCGGGAATGCAGCTGTAAGGCAATGTAATGACGTTGCACGTTAGAATTTGCTTTACCTGTTGAGTGATTGTCTTTACGGCGCTATATATTTGTAGTACGCGGCCTCACAGTGAGGGCCAGCCCTTGTCAGGTAGTTCTGTCCACGCTGCTGCTTGTCTTTCTGTTGCTTGCCTTCTATAGCCAGCCCAAGCGAGAGAATCAGCAACATACTTCCATCATTGCTCGCTGTGCTCTGGAAGTGCGTAACATCAGTTCTGCGGGTGAAGCCCATTTTCCTAAATTTGAGCCAGAGTCGTAAATTTAGGTTTAGGACGATTCACAGTGCTGCGGGAATCGCTCCATTATCCCAACTGACCGTAATACATCAAACTTTTCCTGACCGACCGTAAAACTAGCAGATGGTCAAAATCTGCAGTATGATGGATAATGAACACGAAGCTGGTACAACACAAAAATATCTTCTAAAAACGAATTGGAGATAAGACTTGAGGGCGTGGCACAGGCATACAACAACGGAGGTTCACTCACTTCTCAACAGCTTTGGAGCGTGGCAAGGGCAACCTACTGACCAAGTACGGGCGTCAGACTATCACTCTACGAGACGTATTTACCTCTGCCTCGGACGCCAAAAGTTTCTTCGTGCTTATGCTTTCAATGAAAACAAGCCGATCAAGCAGGAAGTGTCGTCAGGCCACCGAAAAATTTGGGTTTAAAATCAGACCTTTGTCACTGGCAGGTCACTCTCTCGAAGAAGAGTGAATCAAAGCGTGCAAACACGAAAAATGCGTTCTGTCCACCTAGATCATGGTTTGTTAGCGACATGAACCTTGATCACTCTCCGAGTTATGACTCCGTCGGAAAATGTTCAGCAGAGATTTTGATGGAGATGCCCGGGCTCAAGAGCTCTCTAGTACCGGGATTAAGCAGCGCTCGTAAACGTGTTGCAGCGTCCGTGAAGGCAGTGGACGGTGTGAATATAGATTACAGCTCCGCGATGCTCTACAAAGCTATTGCACGAGCGAAGGAGATGATGGCAGGCACCACAGATAGCTACGACAAACTTCCCGCTTTTCTGAAGTCATTCGAGCGTCAAAACCCGGGATCAAGAGTGTGCTGTCAGCTGGATAGCAAAGGACGATTCTTTCGTGTGTTTCTGTCTGTGGGTTGTATTGTAGCCCGTCAAGATAACTGGGTGCCTGCCCTTGAGTGTGATGGCACTCACATGAAAAACGCCCAGTACAATGGTGTTTGTGTGCTTCTTGTAGGCAAGGACGGCAATTGGACAAACGTACCGGTTGCTATTACGTTCATCTACAAGGAGAACGCTGAGAATTTCGAATGGGTTTTCGCGAATTGTGTGGCGGCGGGCATTAAGTTGCATGATCGCGCCTTTTTCTCGGACAGGGGCAAGCAACGAGAAGCTCAGGTGCGGCTGCGGAACCGCGGAATTGTGGTGAATCTGAAGTTTGCGCACTTCACATTTTCTTCAACGTCTGCAGCCACTTTCGATCTGTAGAGCCGAACATTGAAAATGTAAGGGCACTGGTATTCCGCTTGCAAGCGACAACGACATTGAATGAGTACGAAGACGTTCTCGTAGAGATTCAGGAATCATTCCCCGCATCGCGCAGCATCAAGATAAATGATAGTATCCAGCGCCAGACTGTAGCAAAGTATTTGTGAAAGATTCATCCGAGGAGCTGGACGAAGTTTGGGAACTGCTCACTGACCCCTGAAGAAACCTCAGAATTGATAAACTATGGAAAGCAGTCGAAGCCTATGGTGGTGAGTGTGCCCTCTTTGCTGGAAGGAGCACAAGTGCGGTAGAAGGTCAGCACTATGCCCTCGTGCTAGAGGGCGTTCGGGATAATCAAGTGTTTCGAGCTCTTGTACTGTACTACAACCTTGTAATGGAAACATTCACCGGAATAAAGAAAAACGCAGAAACCAGACAGCGGCACACCACACGGCCACACCAAAAGCGAAGAAGTTGTTTGACAAACAACTGTGGGGTGCTGCTGCGTGTACCGTCCGTAAAAGCTCAGAGGTTGTTTTCTACGTTGACGATGCAGAGAGAAGCTTGGAAGAAAACGATCCTGAGCAGGAGATTCAAGGTGCTCCGGTTCTTGCGAGAGCCGAAGATAAGTACAACGTAACATATATGGTGGAGACGCTGGAACTTGCATCCGTTGCGCAGACCGACAACACCTCCAGCTCCCATGTCGCCATATCATAGCAGCAGTGTTCAGCCAGAGTGGAGACCGATCGTCGACCGCAGGCGCGTACAAGTTTTTCATGTGGCTTTCACTGCGGCTGGGGGATATGCACAAGCATTCCTGCAAACATCACTCGGTTTGCCATTCGTGAAGGTACTCCGTTCAGACCCAACATTCAGCCGCCGCCCCTATACAACCAGGCGGGAGGCAAAAATCCACGGCCTCAACGAGATGTATCCGCGAGAGACAAACGGATTCCATCTCGTGGAGAACCTAAGCAGTCGAAGATCGCCCGTACAAAGAAAAAATATCCAGCTCACAACATGACCGCATTGCTGTAGTTGCCAGTATGCGAGAATACTTCAGTAGCGAAATCAGAGCCCACGTGAAAAAGAAAAGTTCGAAGTACACTTGCAGTCGCTGCGGAAAGGCGGAAGGGCACAACGCCGCGAAATGCCCAAATCGTCCAATGGGGAAGGTGGATTCCGACGTCAAAGCTGGAAATTTCATCGTTGGTAGCTGCCCATTTGAGCTTCTTGAGCGCATGAACAACTTTGCTCCCATTGTAGTCGATAATCCGACTATCATCAGCGAATTCAGCTTTTGATTAATCGGTCGGGAGTCCTAGAGCTGTGGATGATCCCTACAAGAGCGTATTCAAACGAAGTTGAATTTGAAGAAGCTAATCTCATTTTTCAATATCATCGATACCTTTTATTTCATTCGAGGACGCTGGCGCTTCACAATGCCCTGACACAACCTTCTCTCCGGGTTTGGGGGCACTGGGTTTTATTACCACACCACCACCCCACATGCGGATCAAACAAAGGCGCACCCGGGCAAAGCTCAGCCCCGAACTACAAGTAGCTAGTTGAAGCACACTGCAAAAAAACATTTTATAAAGCACCACATAAGTTATTTTGAAGTTAGCATTCACTGCAACAACCAACACACAGCATGTTCGCAGTACGCACACCTCCGAGCACAGCAATGTAGAACTCGTATCCTAAGTTGTGTTTCAAGAAGCATCACATTAGTGAGTTTGCAGCTAGCATTCAGTGCATCAACCAACATGCAACAACACTTTCGCAGTACACATATTACCGAGCACAGCAATGCTAAAGTTGTATCTTACGTTGGTTTTGAAGATAGCACCACATTAGTTAACTTGCAGCTACCAGTCAATGCATTAACCAGTACAACAACATTCGTGCAGTACACATACCACCGAGAACACCAACACAGAACAGCAATTCATCCGGCTCGCGATCAACCAAGGACGCAGAGGACAATGTCGCCAAATCAAACAGGACGACCTGCAAGTATATCCACAGCGATACGACTACGTACACAATACATTAATGGCCAGGCTTGTTAGCGAGCTCTTACGCAAACTAAGATTTTGCTCGAACCATCGTTATTGCTTACGTGATCTTCATCTCCTTCTTGTAAATGGCCTGGGGCTTATCTTCGTCTATTAATATTGACCTGGGGCTGCAAGACATACTTCACGATGCACGACTGAGTGAGAAATAGACAATGGGTCTTCTGAGGATTTTTCAATGAAACACGCACCCTCCAACTGTCGCGCCTGCGACGTCTTATCGTCTCTTCCCAACCTGCAGATGACCATCTGCTAGTTTTACGGTCACTCAGGAAAAGTTTGATGTATTTACGGTCAGTTGGGTTAACAATCCTGGTCTAATAGCACTCGGCCTAGTGTTCTGTCGGCGTTCTCAGGGTATTAACCCTATTGCGGTAGCCCTCTGAAAAAACATGCAAAAAATGTGCATGTTTTACAAAAAAAATATCCAATCAAAATTTTGAATTTTGAATATTAACCAATAATACCAATTGCAGATTTTTTTTAAAACATAAGTCATGTGACATGGTTTTACATTAAGTACGAGTAAAACGTGCCGATTTTGAATTGCGGGATGCGGGGTAAAACCACCCAACTTGTATGGAGTTTTACATACACTTGACTTGAGGTTTAGTAGGGGGATAGAATCTACGTTGGCCAGCTACGATTTCAAGATTTGAAGGTCATGACACCCGTCCTCATGTCTTTAAATGATTGCAGCCATGTTCGCCATGTTTTCTTTACCATTTGGTTTTAGTATGGCATTCTAACCTACCTAGATATACAATATGGGCTGTACCACCCGCCTTTTTTTAACAATGATTCTCGCCACGAAGTAACACAGTACCTCTGACCTTTCCCGACCAATTAAATGCCCAAATCACCTTTATGGCGTAAAATCGATATAGGTAGCTAAGGAAGTTATACTTGACAAGCCTAACGCATTAGGTTTTGTCGCTATGTATTTTTTTGAGATGTAAGACCGGTTGCCATACGCGCTGGTAAGCCTTCTCTAGAGGGCACTTCGCGTGTGATACTACAACTTAGATGTGCAATTATTAGAAAACTACAATTTACATTGGTCGTCCTAACATTTACTCGCTCTACTGAGACATGATTCCTCCGTCACTCTCACTGAGAGCCTCGAGCTGCTGCAGTCCCACGATCTCTGTCAGCAGCCCATCGTAGCTCATGCTCAGCGAGGCACTCTGACGCGTCAGCAGCGCGCTCACCTCGACAATCCCTCCGACGGTGGAGCCTCCATCTTGCACCCCTCTGTCCGTGGACCAGACGTCGTGTGGTGGGCAGCTCCATACGTTTGGTCAGATGTTTAGTTTAGTGTGGGTCACACTAGTGGGTTATACGTTTACGATTGAGTTATCCCTTCAATTAGTACGGGGTAGGGTCCATATCAGCAACGTAGTGGTTCAAGTTAGCGATGCTGTAATAGTGCTTGTCTTCTCGCATATCGGTTTAATGGAGAGCTTGTGCTTCACATTATCGCACAAAACTTTCACACATCTATCCTTAGCCCCAATACTTTTGGGCCTTAGCTTACGGACAAAAATAGCAGCGAGTCTGCGACATCCTTGAGATTTTGTCCTAAACACTCTAATATAAGGACAAAAATAGAAGGTGGAGCGCTAAAAAGCGCCTCTTCGCCGTAAGCAGCGTTTGTATCGGAGTGAAAATTGACTTGATTCTATTATTGGATTTTTGTCGGTTTTTGTCCTTATTTTAAGGACAAAAACAGCTAATAGATGGATGGATTGGACACCTTGGGCGACGATGCATACCTCCGCAACCACACAAGTTGTGAGCAAGATGGAGCTATCACATAATAGAGCAGATAAAGGGTTACATCTTCATTCCTCTTGATGCGAACTTATACCCAAAATGACGTCAGCAATGGCCCTCAACTTTAGGTCCTTGATTTTTGCCCTTAACTTGGCTTGATTGGGGTTAGGCCTTAGCTATGTGAAGTCTCAGCTCCACCTGATTAAGAGCCATTAAACTAGACGCCGTCGGCCAGAGGAATTGGCTTTGTTGTGCCACTTCGTGGCAAGAATCTCGTTTTAAAAACAAAATAGGTATCTACCGATGGTTTCATAGAAAAAATAAAACCTAAAATTGAAATAATTTTTTTTTATTCATTTGAAATTCCTAATTTATTTAAAAAAAGTTTAATAAAAAAGTGATTCTAAATCGGTTAACCCTTTGAGATTTGATATGTATTAACACGAGTCCTCCATAGAGAGAAGGACCAAAACTGCCGTTTTGGATGGCCGAGTAAAGCGTAGAATTTACCAAATTTAGCTAAAAAGATATCACTAGATAGATCTGCATATCCTAAGTCGAATGTAGGCCTCGTTCTTGCGATTACGAAGAAAGTCTTAACATGAAGTTTGCTGTAATGCAGCAACCTAGTGAAGGTGACCTGAACTCCTAAGCAAGGTACGTGCAAATCGTTATTAAACAATGATGATGGAAGTGGCACCAGCACGAAGTAAAACCATACAAATAGCTGACTGGTACCACCTCAACCAGTAGAAATTACAATAACTACATCAACAACGTACATACCTGCTATTATAATGAATACCACGACCATTTCGTGGGCAGAGGTTCGGAGTAATCAAAATATTGTATTACCCAGTAATACTTTTTCGATATTAATACTGATTATATTAATCCTAATACAGCAATGTTATAGCTTTGTATTAGGATTACTTGGAGTAATCCAAAGAGAATGGATTAGTAATACTAATGATACCTCTTTGATACTTTTGAGGAAGGTGCGGGACTTGTTTCCATCGAAAATTACACATATACCTGACTGTATCAACTGAGTAGTTGTTCGTCCATCTGTAGCAAAGCACTTCTGCGTGTTAGTAATACAAATATATTTTAGTGCTCTCCCCAACGCGGGAGTCAAAATGTCTTCGGCCTCTACCCAAGTACAATGTGCAAGTACTAACATCTCACTGATACCGCGCGTTAGTGAATGGGATAGTGCGCGAAGAGAACATAGAAACTATTACCCGTCTGAGTCGATACAATTGTGATAGGTGCGTTATTCTGACTTATAGGGGCCCGCACCGTCGTAGTTTTCGCAGCAGATGGACTGAGGGCACCTTTCGACCAACGTGAGCTGCAGAGCTCAACAAATTTCTATAACAATTACATAAATCCAATAAGCTTTTTGCAGTACTAATTGGGGCTCAAACCCCAATACATGTACTTCCGTTTTCCACTCGATTGGTACCTCGTCTTACAGACACCGCCTGTTATAATACATCGTTTTGGGTGCGTACTTAGCTCTTACAGGCGTGTCTGTCTCTCGTACTAAAATGATTGCTTTACCGCCAAAGTGTACTCTAAAAATAATTATTTTAAGTCCACTCTCTTAGCCACGTCTGTAGGAGCTAAGTGCGAATCCTGACAAATTTGCCTAAAATGCCCGACCAGCGGAAGCGGCGGCGCTCGCGCTCTCGGTCTCGCTCCGCGAGCAAGCGTCCGGCGGTGGAACTGGACGAGCAGCAGCGCAAAGAAGCAGAGCGTGTGGCTGCGATCGCCAAACGTGCAGAAGAGCGTGCAGCCAAGCGTAAGACGAAGGAGCAGGACGCAGCCGCCACCAAGTCGAAAGATGCGGCAACAGGCGAGCGGAAGTTGCCGCTGAAGATTGGAGAGACACCAGCAGCTACGGAGGAGCCATCATCCAAGCCCACGTTCAGGTCCAAGGCTCAGAGACAGAAGGACGCGCTTGAAAGACTCGAGAAGAAGCGACAGGAGATGGACAAGCAGCGGAAGGGGGCAGAAGACGCTAGACGTCAGTTCCTACAACGTCAACGCAGTGAGAGGGAGCGAGGCTCGAGATCCAATGGAGATCGACGCCGTGATGATCGAGCAGTTAGAGACAGAAGAGATGATCGACGTGCAGTAGAGTCTTCTTCGAAGGATGAGGGTAAACCGGCGCTATTGGCTCCCAATGAGGCCAAGGCTCTACAAGCTCTAAAGGATCAGTACTTAGGCAAGACTGTCAAGAAGAAAAAAGTGGTGAAGGCCAGTGAAAAGTTCTCCAAGATCTTTCAATTTGACTGGGAAGCTTCGGAGGACACGAGCACAGACTTGAACCCATTGTACGCGAAAAAGATGGATGTCAACTTGCTGTATGGACGTGGCTATCGTGCTGGTGTGGATATGCGTGAACAACGTAAGAAAAACTCGTTCTTGGAGGAACTGAGTCACAAGCGCCAGAAGGAGCAGCAACTTGCCGATGAGACGGATGGCAGCTTGACCGGTGAACAGATCGCAGCGAGAAAGCAGGAGCGCGAACGCGCTCTACGCAACATGCAGGCGCGTGAACGGGATCGCATGCAGGAAATGGCTTCGCGCGAGGCAAAGACTATGGGCACGCACTGGTCGGAGAAGTCGTTAGATGAGATGAAGGAGCGCGACTGGCGTATCTTCCGTGAGGACTTTGATATCACCCTCAAGGGCGGTCGTGCTCCCAACCCGCTACGCAAATGGAGCGAAGCAGGCGAGATGCTGCCTGATGCCGTGTTCAAGGCCATTAAAGAGATGGGCTTCGAGCGACCGTCACCTATTCAGATGCAGGCTATTCCAATTGGATTGCAGAAGCGCGATATCATAGGTATTGCTGAAACTGGTTCAGGTAAGACTGCGGCTTTCATGATCCCCATTATTGCCTACATCTACTCGCTTCCAGCTACAATGGTTGCACGAACCGGTGAACAAGGTCCGTTGGCTCTAGTCATGGCACCCACGCGTGAGCTGGCTCTGCAGATTGAACAGGAAGGCATCAAGCTTTGCAAGTACACGAGTGTGGGGCTGCCTGAGAAAATGAACCCTATCAAGACACTGTCGGTTGTCGGTGGTCAGAGCATTGAGGACCAGGGATTCCGTCTCCGTGAGGGTGTAGATATCATTATCGGTACTCCTGGTCGTCTGATGGATTGTCTGGAAAGTCACTACCTGGTGCTGAATCAGTGTAACTATGTAGTGTTGGATGAAGCCGATCGCATGATTGATATGGGTTTCGAGCCTCAGGTGGTTACAGTGCTCGAGAATATGGGATCACTACTGAAGTCGGAGAATGAAGAGGAGATGGAGCAGCAGCTTACATTGGCAAACGGTGTTCAGCCAGGAGAAGAACTGCAGCACCGCCTTCGTGTCACTACCATGTTTAGTGCTACGATGCCTGTCGAGGTGGAGCGTCTGGCTAAAACGTTCTTGCGGCACCCTTCCATCGTCAAGATTGGTGATGAAGACTCGGGCAAGAACAAGCGTATTGACCAGCGAGTCGTGTTCATGAATCCGGGTAAGAAGCGCTCCAAACTGGTGGAGGTGCTGCGTGATATTCTGAGTGCGCAGTCAGTGCCGATGCCACGGTCCCGTAAGGAGAAGGTTGTGGACGGCGCCAAGATCATCGTGTTCGTCAACATCAAGAAGGAATGTGACTCTGTGGCCAAGTTCATTTCGAGCGAAGGTTTCCGCTGCACAATCCTGCACGGTGGCAAGACGCAGGATCAGCGTGAGGAGAGCCTAAAGATGTTCCGTGAAGGTTATTGCGATATGTTGGTGGCGACGGACGTGGCTGGTCGTGGTCTGGATATCCCGGACGTCACTCACGTCGTGAACTTCGATCTGCCATCCAAGATTCAGAACTACTCGCACCGTATCGGTCGTACCGGTCGTGCTGGCAAGGACGGTGTGGCCATTTCGTTCCTCACGGATGACGACGAAGAGATCATGTACGACCTCAAGCAATACCTCATCTCCACAGAGATGCCGGTGCCAAGTGAGCTTGCAAACCATCCGTCCGCAAAGGCCGCTCCTGGCGCTCGTGACGAGAAGGGCAACGTCATCGCGCGCTCGAAGCGTGACACCGTCATCTACGCAAAGTAAGGACAGCGAGCATCAAGTAAAATCGAGCAGCATACCTTGTCTACGCCATTCTGGTTCTGTGTTGATGCTTTGGTTGTTTCTGTTGTTAGCCGTCTCGACGTCCTGTCCTAGCTCGAGTAAGCACCCTCTTTATATATACTAATCGTGGTGGGGTGGCTGACCTGACCTTAGCTGATCTCTATGGACACGCCGAGATGGTGCGAGTCGCTATCGTAGTGCCGCAAGTCCATCTGCGCCGACACGCGCGTCTTGAGATTCTTAGACGTACGCCACTCGAACGCTCCAATAAAGATGCCATCAGATCCAATGGAGCTCGACACCGTTTCCGTCTCACTCAACTCGTATTTGCCCATCAATCTCAACGACCGCTTGTCTTTCCTTCGGTCGAACACGAACCTCGAACTCACCATCAGCTCCGGCATGACCGTCTGCGTCAAATCCAACTGCACCCTCCGTCCTCCATCATTCCTACATCAAAGTATCCGTCAGTATCTCACCAAAAAAAATACCCCTCCTACATTTCAACTTACACTTGTAACAGAGCGAGTAGGTCTTCATGAGTATAACTCGTAGCCATGTTAAGTGTGGTAAACCTCCCCAGTCTGTCACTATGGTCAAGTCCGACGTCATAAGCTCCAAGAACTCCTAGTGCCATCTCCCCCACTTTGCCACCCAATGTAGCCTGCAGCGTAGGTCCATTGACTGCATCAATCTTAGCTCCAGCAAAGAAGCTCTGGGTCTTATAGTCAGCTCCAATACGAGCGAAAGACGCCGGTGCCTTCTCTGTAGCGGACTCTTGAGCTTCCAACGTGAACCGCAGACTGTTGCTGGCTTGGAGATGAGCCTGAAGCGCCAAGTGACGCGACGAACTCACACGTAGACTGGAAGTGATGACGGAGTTGAGTTGACTCTCACAGACCAGCGCTGACTCGACGCTGCGCTTAACGGCAGCTTTAAAGAAGGAGGCGAGTACGCAGGTCTGCAGTCCGATGGCCATTCCACTTGGTGTGAGAGTGTTGATCTCCAGTGCATGACGTGAGTGGGTGGTGGGCTCCAGAGGCTCGTTTAGACGCGTGTTCTCGGCCAGGAAGTCGGCGTACAGGTTGCTGCTGAGCCCCGCGGTGGCACGTCGACCGGCCATGATCGACGAGAGGCGGAGCAGAGGTGTTTTGGGGGATTGGAGACCGTCAGCTACTACTACCGGAAGTAGACAGATTGTACAAGGTTTCGAACGGAAAGAAAAGGGATTGGTGGATATTTGAACTAGAAAAAGATATGATTGGTGGATATACCATATGGACTAATGAAGACGTACGCAATACGATGTAGCCATCTTCACTGCAACATGAACATGTACACTTGCTACTTTAGTGACTGGGGAGGTGAAGTTGAGTCTGCGTCAATCTCCGTGCCGTCAATACCCTCCCATGGCTCACGATGTGGTTGAGTTTCTGCTGAGGAACTGCTATTGCCCGGTGCTTGAAGCTCTGACAGCTCATCTGCTGACACCTCGTTGTGGTCTTCCTCTCGCTCCGGCTCAGGGTTTTGATCCGTAGTCTTGTCGGTATCCTGTCTCTCAGTTGGTCGTTTTCCAGCCGTGTGAACTTCCTGTTCGGTACTCGCAGACGCTGCCGCTTCGCCAGTTTCGTGCATCTGCGCATTCTTCTCCGCGTCCTTCAATGCAAGGTCTGCTTGCCTGGCTAGCTGTGTGCTGCAGCTGGCCAAGGTTCCGGTGGGTTCTGGCTCGACCCAATTTGGCTTGTGTGCTGCAGCACTTGCAAAGCCTCCGTTCTGGCCGTTAAGTCGGGCGGCAACGGCTGAATTCAAGTTGAATGGACGAACATTCAGAGTCGACTCCACGAGCTTGTAGAACTGTAGCGCCCGGTCAAACTCCGCCGGCTCCATCTCCATCATGCGCTGGCTGATGCGCTTCCCCACTTCCTGCGCTGTTATGTACTTCTGCCACGCTCCCGGTGGAGGAGCCACGTTGCTAAATTCGTGAGCCGGACCCAAGTCGAGATGAATTCCGCTGACCACGTCTCGAGTAGAACTGCCACCGTGCGGAGGATCGAAAAAGTTCTTCGCCTTAGCAAGTTCCCAACGTGGCTCGATATTCTCCATCGGAATGATGGTGCTGCAGCGGACGATGCGGCGGATATAGAAAACATGTCTGCACGGCAAGTGGTGGTTTACCATGAACGCACACGAACACTGCCACCCACGATCCGCCTCCACGCAAAACTCCTTCGTAGGCTCATCGCAGAAGATCTCGTTAGGTGCCACCGCGGATACAAAGAACGACCCGCGCGTTGGCTCGAAGAACTGGTACGCCCCTCGCGATATGGCAAAGCGGTACTGTGGGAACACCAAGCTGCTAGCAGCGGGGCTTACTGTGGCAGCCAGCAGTCGCATTTCGGCATCGTACTCCTCGCCGCCAGACCCACTGTGGGCCGCATTACCAGTCGAGTTGGTCAGCTCGGCATTCAAGTCGCGTATGAACGCGCGTTCCACCACAGTTTGGTAGTAACGGATTGCTGCTACCGTCTCGTCGAGTGCCATCTCTTCGTTTGCAGCAGCAAAAATCTCTTTCCAGGTTGGAGCAAACTGGCCATCATTTTCAGATATGCTGAAGGTTGTCACACCTTCACGAGCGAACGTAGTCCAGCGATCGCGACACGAATCCCACTGCTCCAGGAAGTAGCGGAAGAATGAGTGTTGCTTCGAGCCTAGAACGTCAGCCATAATAGCGATGTTCGCGCCGTACACGAGCGAAGTGGGAGCGTAAACCAGCAACTGGGCAATACCGGTGAGGCGGTCTCTGTGCCACGAAGTCAAGTCCTTCCCGTGTTCTGCGATCGCCTTGTGAAGCGCACGCACTACGTGAAACTGAGAGTAGAGCACGCGGGCTGCAGGAAAGATCGCTCGCAGCTCCTCCAGTTCAGGCGAGTGTCCACTTGGGACAATCAATGCACGAATGCGAGGATGCCGAGCATTATGCGCCTTGAATTGGTCGAGTGCGGCACGTAGAGTTTCCGATCGGTCGCTTTCCACAATAGCGTGCTGCACGTACTGCCAGTTGCCGAGCGTATCATGCGTCATTAGCGAGTAAACTCGGTAGCTTGAATCTGATGAACCTTCCTTTAAAGAAGGTATGGCATCCACACGCAGCACTTCCGGGAATGCCTCGAATACCTTGCGCATGTGCTTGGTTTGCATTGTAATACTTGACAATACTTTCTGTTCTCCATAACAGTATGCACGTTAGTCTTTGTAATATTGTCCTGGTAAATAAAAAGAAATCGCACCTCGTCATCGACGAAGATCTTGGCCGCGTTCCCCTCCAGAGCAGCAAACTCGTTGACGTACGAGGCTAAACGTTCCTCCACAGATTGCAGTACATCATGCTGGCTCGAGCGGACGCGCCTTACGCGCTCGAGAAAAGCACGAACGTCCGCCATCGTAGGCACATGAGGTACTTCTCCATTCCCTTGTCTCGCCGCTTGATTTAAAGTACCATCAGCCTCGTCAGGCCGAGGGTATTTCCTTGGGCGACCCACACGCCGCCGCTTGATAACTTGAGCCTGAAACAATCCCAAATGTCCAGCAGAAGGTGCTGCGTTCACTCGCGTAGCATCGCCACCAAGTGGGTGGTTGTGTAGGAGACTGACTTTGGTCACGCGGATGCGATACTTATCGTCTTCTTCTCCAAGCTGCAGCGTCGCGTTCACCTACATAGAAACCCTCAATATAAATTAGTATCTCTTGTGTATTACACACTACTGTAGAGATGGTTAGACTGTACCCTGGCTTGGCATTCGGACGGCTGCTCTCCATTCCAACGTGCGTGGGCTCGAGCCGCTTCCCCTCGGAGTTTATGGGAACACTGCAGCATCCTCGTGTAGTCCAGGAAGCGCTCTGGAAGCAGCGGGGAAGGAATCGGCCGACCGGAGCTGGCGATCGACGCTAACACCTGGTTACGCGTCTTAACGGACGTTGCGCTACGGCGACTGAAGGTCTGTGGGTTAATACACACGTTAGTCGACGTTTTCTAGCTGGTTGTTACCGCGTAGGGGGGATAAAGACCTGGTGGGTACGTTGCTGATACTCTTCCATGTACGCAAAGAACTCGTCCCATGACGCGAAGTCGCGACGTTCCATGGGCGGCGCCTGCCATTGCGGGCCGTCTGTGGTCTCCATTGCGAATTCGCCTTTAAGTGTTTCTATCATTTGCTGACATGTTCGGTATGATTTAATGTGCTCTAGTCACAAACTATGTATTTGGATTACGAATGAGCTACAAAGCGCAGTGTCTTTGTACATTACTGTTCTTTCATTGGACAAAATTTGACCAATCCTGGTACTTCAACTTACTCGTCAAATGTGCGTGGACATTGCACTCGTCCAGCATTGGGCTCACTTACAGATCTTCCACTAAGCAGTAAAGTTCCAAGTTTCGAGCCAAGATGCCGACTCTCTACGTAGGTACATACACGCGCAAGGAAGGTCACGTAGATGGCCACGCCAAGGGGATCCACGCCTACTCATTCGACGACGCCACGGGCGCCTTGAAGCTGCTTAAGATCACGGGTGGCGCGGGTATCAACCCTTCCTACGTCTTCGGCACCAACTCGACGCTCTACGCCGTGAACGAGAGCAACGAGCCTTCGCAGTTGCACCCCGAAGAGGAGACGGGCTTCGTGTCTGCCTACAAAATGGGCAAACACGGCGAACTCACGCAGATCAGTCGCCATGAGACTGGCGGCAGCTACACGTGCCACGTAGCGCTGAGTCCTAACGGAGACTTCGTGTCCGTCGCCAACTATGGTGGCGGCAGTCTGTCGCTCTACCCTGTGAACGCGGACGGCTCATTGGCGCCTGCCTCGGACTACCACCGATTCGATGGTGCCAGTATGGTCATCCCGGACCGCCAGGAAGCCTCGCACATCCATAGTACGGCCTGGACGCCGACCGGACTCCTTGCTGCTGATCTGGGCACCGACCGCCTCGTGCAGTACACATTGGACGCGGCCAACAAGAAGCTGGTGGACGAGGAGTTCATCACGCGTCCGCCTGGTTCGGGTCCGCGTCACTTCGCACTCTCCCCTGAGCTTGGCGTAGGCTACGTCATCAATGAGCTTGACAACACAGTGGGTGTGTATCCGCTGGACGCCAAGACTGGCAAGTTGGGCCACGAAGCGCTGCAGAACATTTCAACAATACCGAAAGACTACTCGGGTCCCGCTGCATTGGCGTCGGACATCCACATCTCGACGAACGGCAAGTTCGTGTACGCGGCCACGCGCTTCTGCCACAGTATCGCCATCTACAAGATCCTATCGGACACGCGTCTCGAGCTCGTGGAGATCATGCCCACGCGCGGTGACACGCCCCGTGACATCCTCCTGTACAAGGACTTTGTGCTGGCACTCAACCAGGACACCAGCAGCCTCGACGTGTTCCGTGCTGACGCAGAGAGAGGCAAGCTCACGTACACCGGCAACTCCATCGAGTGCCCGTCGCCATCGTCCATGTTCATTGCGCAGTAAGTAGAGTCACGGTACCGTTAGCTAAAAGCCTCAATAGACCTCTCCACTTACCGTAAAACTTACTGGCGGATTGTTTTAGCCAATCATGTAGAAGTATTGATCAAATTATGAGATCTGATTGGCTGTGAACGAAGTGTTGGTAGATCCTTCGATGTCAGCAGGTGTGGCGCTCGTGACCGGAGGTAGCCGCGGCATCGGCTTCGCCGTGGCTCAGCAGCTCCATCGACGTGGGTGGCAGGTGGCCATCACCTCTCGGGACTTAGGACGAGCTCAGAAGGCAGCGCAACAGATCTCTCCGGACGTGCTACCTCTAGCATACAGCTGTCCACGGCGTGGCGAAGGAGACGCCAGTGCTGAAGCTGCTCAGCTGGTGTCACAAGTGTCCAAAGAGCTCGGTGCTGGTCCGTCAGCTCTCGTTAATGCAGCGGGAATCGCCAAGAACAGTTTACTATTGAGACTCAAAGATAGCGACTTGGATGAGCTGCTGCTTACGAACCTCGTGGGGCCTGTGCACATGTGTAAAGCGGTGGCTAAAGGAATGATGCAGCGACGTCACGGCAGCATCATCAACATCGGAAGTGTCGTGGGTGCTGGGGGGAACGTCGGACAAGTTGCCTACAGTGCGTCCAAGTCGGGACTTGCAGGCGTCACCAAGACGTTGGCCAAGGAGTTCGGGAACCGCAACATCCGCGTGAATCTGGTGGAGCCCGGCTTCATCTCCACGGACATGACGGACGCGGTGGCTGATGCTGCACGTGAACGCGTCATGGCTAACATTCCGTTGGGTCGATTCGGGAAACCGGACGAAGTTGCACAACTCGTGGCGTTCCTGGCCAGTGACGAGGCGTCCTACATCACTGGACAATGCATTCGCATCGACGGAGGACTGGTCATTTAACGCAGATACTGAATATACCATTGCTGCTGGTGCTGCCATCGATGGAGGCAATAGTTGACGAGTTAGTGGCTATCGCTACGACTGAAGACTGGACGCGAAGTGTGTAGGTGGCCTGGACTCCGTAGCCGTCTTCTACATGTAGCAAGCAATTGAATTAATGCGATAGTTCGTGGCGATAACTACAGGGCATTTCAATCACCTTGTCAGATGGACGAAATGCGAGAACGGATGGGTGCGCAGTCGACCTTCGCTGGTGCCCAAGCTGTGCTTCGTTAATCTCTTTGTTTAACCAGGTGATCACTGCATTAAAAAGGGAAAAACAACACAACTTGAGCAAAACTTTGGATACAAGCGTGGTGTTTGGCAGCATACCTTGCTGGTTGGATGCCAAAAGCTTGTTGCTGTCCTCCAGTTTCTGGCTCAGC
This sequence comes from Phytophthora quercina, assembly GCA_014706105.1. Classification (NCBI taxonomy): domain Eukaryota; phylum Oomycota; class Peronosporomycetes; order Peronosporales; family Peronosporaceae; genus Phytophthora; species Phytophthora quercina. The sequence continues at coordinate 339,567 of JACBOW010000019.1, read as the reverse complement.
TCCTTTATTGTGTCCTGTGATGAAACAATCAATAAGAATAAGGTTTAAGCAATGCCAATGCGTTCATCTCGGAGTTACGTACCTTTAATTGTAAAGTGTGCTCGTCTCGCTTGCGAATATCTTCCTTGGTCGACTTCAGTTCTAACAACGCTTCCTCACGCTGAAATTGTTTTTCCTCGACAAACTGGAGGGTGCAACGACAATGTGTTAGAGCGCAAGGTTCCCTCCAAGCAATATCATCGGAGAGCCATCGCACCTGTTCTTGCTGTTTGATAATCCTAGCCTTCATCCGCATCTTAGACTTCAGCATCCGGTTTTCGTTCTGTATGCGTTCGATAATTTCGTTTCCCTGATTGCATTTCGAGGCGTTAGCCGTACCATTTAGCATCACTCGAACGCCATATAAGCTGCTCACCTTATTGATCTCCGAGATGCTTAACTCGAGCTTTTGCTGAAGCTTTGCATGGTTGTCCCGGTACATTTTCAATGATTCGTCAACTTCCTCGTTGTGAATCTTTGCCGACTGTAGGAGATCTGTGGTCTTCTTGATGACGTCCTCCTTGTCCGCAAGCTGTTGCTGTAGCGCGTCTGCGCGCACCTGCAAAGCGTTAATCTGCTTCTCCTGCTGGAACATCTTTTGGTCCAGTTCTTTGTTTTGCGTGCGCAGTTCTTCCACTTCACCTGAGAGCGCACTTCTGCCCTGACTGAGATCCTGTGACTGTGTTCGCAGATGATCAATCTGCATTTCGTGCTGGTACTTTTGCTTGCTCAGATCCTGCACCTGGGCTTCGCTCGCCTCTGCTGCAGCTTTCAGCGCTTGAAGCTACCCACACAATGCACATTAGCCTCTGATTGCAAACCCTCGAAACAAGCACCACCCTCACCTCTTTCTCGTATCTCTCCACTAGCGCGTCGATTTTTGCGTTAAGTTCACCTTCACGTTCTTTCAGTGCAGTCGCTGCAGCTCTGCGCTGCTCATCCAATCCGCTCGCAAACTTCATTTTCTCCTGTGAAAGCGTCGACTCCGTCTCATATCCTAACGCCGACAATTGCTGCTGCAACTTCGCCTCGCTTTTCTGCGTCACCTGCAACTCCTCCGTCGTCTGTTTCAACGACGTCGACAACGAGCGTCTACTTGCTCCCACCTCTGCCAATCTTGCCGCTAGATACGCCTTAATAGCCGCATCATCACCTGGGAAAAACTTCAACGAGAGGTGCGTCAACTGCTTGAACGGGTTCGTCTCCACAATACTAAACACCGACTGTCCATTGCTATCCGACGTGTTTAACACCGCCAAATAGCTGCAAAAAACATGTTAAATAAAGCCGTCAAAATCAACCTCTTAAGAAAAAAAAACTCGAACTCCTCTCACCTCAATGGAATTGGTCCAGCGGATCTGCTGTGTTGAGCGTCAATAAATCCTCTTTTGGTGGTAGCAGCTCCCACTTCACCCTCTTCCTTCTCTTCTTCTTCTTGTGCAATTTTCTTGCTGTCCTTAAGGCAGCACTGCAGAAGTTCGATGAGGTTGGCCGGGAACATTGCAAAGTCCACGAGCAGCCTCTGCTGCGCCTTGAGTTCGTGGAATTCTTCCTCCGAGACGCTCCAGAGGTACAAAAAGTACGGGTCTACGCCGTCGTCGTCTGTGATTTCCACGCGCATCACACGCTCCTTCTGGTTCTTGGCATTATTTTGCTACGTAGAATAAATTACCGTAATATATTATAATGAGTTTTTTAGATAATATTGCATGGTGAAGAGCGCGAATGGAGACACGTACGCGCACGCCCGTGAGGAGACGGATGGTGAGAGGCAGCAGCTTCTCGTCGCGGTCCGGGTACTGCACCAACACGTGGAAGCGCCGGTCAAACAGCGGCGCCTCGCGGTCAAACTCCTCCATCCCTATTGTGGAATTTGAATAATAGATTCGGCGCGATTTTTTCGCCAAAATAGGCCGTGGCCAGGAAAAATATCCTTAGCGAGCTACCGGTACAAGTAACCTTAGGTCGCTTTCAGCGAGATTCAGCGCTTCAGCATGCTACGGTACTAGAATATTTCATGTATGTGTTGATGGGGTAGTTGGCAGTGCAGAGAGCTACTAGCTCAGTGATGACATTGAAAACAAGAAGTATATTTTGAACAAAATTGCTAAGCTTCAAACTGGAGGAGCTTAGAGGTTGCCGCGCAGGCGGCGGGCGCTGTACTTGTCAGCACTCACGTTAACTCCAGCCTGGGCAGTCGCGTCAGCGTCAGCGTCGACACCGGCCGAGACGCCAGCGCCAACGTTGATTTCGCCGTTAGCCTTCAGACCAGCATTGGCGCCAAGGCCAGCGCGGAAGTCGCCAGCGCCCACGTCGATGCCAACGCCAGCTGAGAGTCCGGCATGTCCTTCCAGGCCAGCACCAACCTTGACAGAGAGTCCCGAGTCGCCCCCGATGCCAACGCTAAGGCCAAGACCGCCGCGGCCACCAATACCAACGTTCAGGCCACCGGTGAGGCCGCCGCTAACAGCAGCGTCGGTACTGTCGGCATCGCTATAAGTATCGATGCCACCGTCAAGGCCAGAGTCGATGTCAGTGTCGACCTGGATACCTGAGCCGCCATCCGTGTCGACCTCACCTCCAGCATTGTAATCGCCATCGTCAACCTCAACGCTACCATCGTCGATCTCGCCATAACCCGAGACACCTCCGTCAGCATCGGTACTGGCGTCAACGTAAGCACCACCGTCCCCACTGGTATTGACTCCAACACCGCCGTTCAGGCCGCCAACGTTGGCGCCGCCGGTCTTGCTGCCGGACACGCTGGCATCGACGCCAACACCGCCGTTCAGGCCGCCATCCACGTCCACGTTGGCACCGCCGTTCACGCTGTCGTCAACTTGCACACCACCGGTCTTGCTGCCGGACATGTTGGCGTCAATCTTCACATCGCTGGTCTTGCTGCCGTCGTTGCTATCTGTGGCATTGTTGGATTGGCTGGCAGTTTGATTTTTCCCAGGGCATGGGCTTGGTGTCTCGGGAGTAGAGCCTGAAACATCAATTTCATTGGAAGGGACAGGAATTTCACCGTTCACGGTCCCAGAAACTTTAACGCCGCCCGAGTGTGCCGGGACATCGTCGTCCACGCTACCAGCAACGTCAACGCCGTTTGCAGGAACAGGGACGGCACCGGTTGCGCTGCCAGTGACCTCAACGTCGTTCAAGGAAGCCAGACTGTCGCCGTTCTCGCTTCCCGAAACATCTACACTAGGACTTTCTCTGATGCCATTCGATGGGACTGGAACGTTGCCACCACCGACACTGGTGTCGTATCCGCTGGTTGAGACGGCAGCAGTAGAGCCGTCATGCTGCGTAGCTGACTGGCCTTCAACGTCGGTCGGTGTGAAGTCTTGAATCACGGATGTGTTAGTGATCGACGTCTTGCTCTTGGGGCACGGAGTGACTGGGACTGTCGGGGCCGGGGTGGCCACGTCGTAAATCATCTCGCAGTCTTTTGTATGGTCATTTCCAGCATCAGCAGTGAAATTGGACAGAGCGATGGCCACAGCAAACAGCTTGAAGAAGGTCTTGCACGACAGCATTTTTGTTGTTGAAGAAGATATTCACCAAAGAGTAGGGCTTCCACAAAGGAAGAGAACTGACAGGTACACTGAGACTGACGGGAACAAGACGGGGGACTCGACTGAGCGAGTAAAAATGGTGAATGAGCTTGGAACCAAACATCGCTGCGACTAGCACTCGCTCTTCAGTCTGTGGCTTCATTCCCAGCTGTAGAAGGCGGTCAAGAACCTTATGATCAACCGCCTCTAGAGGCACTCAAGTGACAACGCAGCGCTGAAGGATTTTGTAGGCATGTGCTTCGACGCATGATAATAACAATCGATATCTTAGTGAGGCACAGCATACGTGTCCTTTCACTATCGTTGGCAGTTGGTATTATAAGGTATACCAGTACACATGGAAAAGCTCTCTGCTCCACTTCGAGTCCATTATCGGCGGTAAGATGGCATGTTTGATCTTATCCGGTTAGTATTTTGCTGTTCACTCAAAAGTGGACAGCAAAAATACTGTTGGACTCGCAATCCAGCGAGTAACGATGTGGATCTTTTGAGCAGTGTTGGTGCCGAGTTTAGGCGTCCGAAATGCATTAATGCTAAGCTTACAAATATTTCTCTATTGAAACTGTACATGTGCGCACCCAGTGCCTCGATCGTAACCTAGTAATGCTCGCAGTTGATGGCCTGTACGGCAGCATTTTACGTAGCCAAAAGTAGTAATTGCGTTGTTGTTGTGTTGATGGATGTTGTTTTTACTTACAGTATTCGGCGCTTATCGAGCCCAACAACATTCTTCTCTTAGCCTTAGAAGCCACTTGGACAACATTTTTGGTGATCAACGCGAACACAAAAAACATGTATGGAATACATGTATACGCGCCAATTGAGATAATGAATTCGGCAACTCCTCTTACGTGAGAACCGTGACCTCGTGTGTTTTGCCGTTACGACGGGGTCGTTGTCGTTGTGAAAGTCGCGTTTGGATAAACGACACTACACGTTGCAGTCGCCAGCGGCCAACACGAATGGGTATCTTGGTCGGATGCGCCCTCCAACCGACAACGTAACATAACGTCATCGGATCTTCCAACTGTGTCATAGTCTTATGATAGCTGGGCAGCCACGTGGTGCAGTTCAGACTCGCATTTCATCTGCAGTCAGACCGACAGACGGTATTGTCGGGGGAATGCAATATCCAGCCATGAAAGCGCACTAGCGGTGAAATGTCCATCTTCGACGTGAATCCACGGAAATGCGCGAATGTGCCTTCAACTTTGCGTCTCAGCACGACTATAGAACCACGAGCATAGTGCTTCCAAAAGAATTCCACTCCTTTTACTATTCGGTGCAACCGTATTAAATGGAGTCGGAGGTCGCCAAGCTCGAGATAATTGGATGAGGCTTGGCAGCGACGATCTGCTTGAGTACGCGCGCATTACGCATTGTCCGATCATCTACCACTTTGCGCATACGCGTTGGAGCTACAGTGGCGACGGTTGCATCCGAGCTGGTAGCCACGTTATTGAGCTGCTCGATCTCCAGCTGTTGAAGCCAGCTTGCCGTCGAGCTACCAGCAATGAATACATCAGACGGATTGTAGTCCTGAAGAATCTTCAGTAGCTGCTTGGTTGCTGCACAGAACTCGTGAAATTCAACGGCGCCGCAGGTGCCGTTTACAATTACCACTCTCGAGTGTGTTGGGACATCAGTAACTAGACGTTGGTCTTCAGGTTCATTGAGCAGCCTGGTAAGCGCCTCCATTGCAATTGGCCCCACGTCTAATGCGCGGAATGTCCATTCGTATTCAAATTTTGCCGGGGAAGGTTTGTGAATAGCCCCATCATTGCCTTCGTCATCTGCATCGTCCCCTTCTAAGTCCAGCCACAACGAAGCCAGCACGCTCGATTTACCCTCGACAACACGCGTATCAGACAAGCACTGCGCTGTTACATCCTGGAATGTTCGCCAACCAGCGTCAGGTGCCGTCAACCGTTTTGAAGATGCATGGCTGAGAACAACATGTGCCCTCTCTCCTTCGTACATGACATGGCGTTTCTGTTCGAACACATCGGCATGGTCTGGCTCCACTAGTGGCTTTTGCCTAGCACTCTTCATTTGAGATGCTTTTCGCTTGCGACTTTTCTTCCCACCAACTTCTTCGGAGTTAGAATCGGACGTATTCTCGTCGCTTTCTTCTGTATCCATGTCATCATCGTCTTCATCTTCGATGACAGCGGCAGCACTGAAATCCTGCTCTTCCAGTGGAGTCTCGCCTACAATCCAATCGATTGGTAACAGAAGTCGAACGCACTTGCGACTTGCTTTCTGCTGGAGTTTCTCCACTGCAGGTACAAAAAGATCCCATAAACCCATGGGGCGAGCTTTATTCAGTAAGAGATGATGGCCGGGTTCCTTCTCGATACCAGGTTCGTTCGCTTCCTCTTCCGGAATGTCTTCCTTAATTCCTCTATCGGTTTGAGAGCCTTCTGCGTCTTCTTCCTGTTCCTCACTCTCTTCTTCGTGTTTCATGCCGATGTGACTATGCGTAGCTGCTATTTTCATTTGCTTCCTATGCAAAACTCTGTAGAGGCTCATTGCCACTTCACCGACAAAGTAGATTTCGTGAACAAACTCGATCAGGCCGTCAATCAACCGTAGTTTAGATTCCAGACACTTGCCGCCAACAATAGCAGTAAGAATACGAGGTTGAGCATTGCACTGCAGTATCGGCTGAAGCGTTTGAGACCACGTTGTAAGTTCCTTGTAAAGTATTGGTCCAGCAAAAATTGGAGGTGGTAAATGGCGGTCATCTTTCTTGGGTGCAAACGCAAAAGCACCCTCGCACGGCTGGGACGGAATGGCATCCAGAACGCAAGCACCAACCATTCGCGCAAACTGGTTCCGCAGTGCATTTGCACCCTGCTCACTCAAGTCCTTTCCAGCAAACTCAGGTTTCGTAAGGTCACGTATTGACGTAGGTAAAGTTTTTACTGGAGGCGCCGGCACGGGAGCAGCGGATGTTCCAGTTGTACCAGGTTTTCCTTTAGCAGGAACAGCAACAGAGGCTTTCTTTCCTCCCGCTGCAGGCTTCTGTGGCTCGGGTGGCGCTGGGGTAGCTGGCTTAGCCAACTCTCGCATTCGAATGGCATGCGTGACAAGGTCGATACCAGCAGCGTCAAGATGCTCGAGCAACAAGATTCTCGGAGACATCCCTGCTCCTTGCGGATCTGCGTCAAGATTGCCTTCTTTGCCTAATGCCTCGCTCTCAGTCACCCCAAGCGATGCAGACGAACTCAATAGCAGTTCCTTTCGACTGAATTCAATCTGGCTTTGCACTTCCTCAACAGCATCGCAAAACACGACATCCCTTTGGATTGCGCGCTGCACCAGCTTAGCAACACTCCGAAGAGAAAGTTGCGGAGCCAAACTCTTAAGCAAGCTTTTCATGATCGCTGCTTCTGCTTCCTCATTGTGTTCCTCTCCCTCTTGGGGCTTGCCTTCCTCAGTATCTCCGGTGGTTGGGTTCGCTGCAAGTGCAATAGCTTTCAGTTCAGCTTGGGCGGCACTACGAAGCAGTTTGAGCATCTGCTTCGTCAAAGGTGGCCGCCTTAACGTGCTTACAAGCACGATTGTATGAACAACGGGTTTGGCACTTGCCAGAGCATTCAACAGCGTTCTCAGTGACTCCGCAGCCTGAACCGCTTTTGCGGGAACAAAAGTAGCATGCTGGGTTAACTCTTGGGAAAAGCGCCATGCCAGCTCAGTTTTGAAAGAAGCTCCGTCTACCGATGCAGCGGCTTCTTTGGCTTCTGTCTTTACCAGTGAAAACCACGGAGCCAAATCCAAGTCTACCTGCATCAATACCACCCCAGACCTGTCAACATGCTCGATATTTTGTGGTGTCGGTGGGTTGTCCGTTGTCTCTGTCGATGACACCACCAGGGGCAGGCTCATCGAAGCTTCTTCCTTTACCACCCACTGGCTGACTGACGAGTAGGGCAACTTGTCACCCAACCACATGCACTGAATTCGTCGTCGTTCCTGCTCGAACAAGGCCTGGTGATCCTGATCACCACCAATAGCTTCATCAATAGCGCGCATAAGCAATTTCCCCACACCCTCGACCTTGGCTGCTTGCACAACAGATGAGTTGTTCCCAGCATTCATCGCTTTCGCGATTTCACAGACTACCGGAGTTTCGCTGCACAGGCTTCCAATTCTTTCGTGCAGTCGTTCTTGTAATCGGGTGCTCGTGTAGGGAGCGGTGCACGCTGAAAACCGCATCGCCTCGAATGTTTCCTCGAGATCCGGCTGCAACGCCGTTATCTCGTTTTCTAGTGCTTCACGCTGAGCAAGCCTCTCGATTTTACGCACTTCGCGAGCACTTAAGGGAGTGCTTTTTACTGTACCAATATCTCCGTTTTCACTGTCTTCTTCTTCGCTATCAGCGTCTTCGTCGTCTGCTTCACCAGCTTCTTCATCTTCGTGGTTCTCGTTTTTCAGTTGTTGAATCAAGCGACCTATCTGTACGTTCTGAGCTTCATCGGCCTTCTTACACAGCTCACGAAGTGTTTCCAAACGCCAATCCCAGTCCTGACCTAGGTGCACTGGGAGTGGAGAGCATTGGGATGTCTCTTGTTGCAACTCTGTTTCTGCAATAGCACCCTCTCCACTACCGTTCTGCTCTGGTAGAGCTACAGAAGCTACTTCGTTTAGCTTCTCTGCACCTTCAGCACCAATATCCCCAGCATCTTCGTTGCTAGGGTTCTCATTCTCAATAACAGGCGTTTGCTTGGGCCAGAGAGCTCTTAAAATTCCTTGAGCACGTTCATAAAGCGCGTGGTAGTCGCGCACCAAGTCCGGGCTGAAATAAACGTCACTGAAATCATTCGACCCATTGTGTTCGTAGAACTTGGTGACATCATCGCGCGGCATCAACTCATTAAATACAACGGGCTCCGGCGGTCTCACTCCATCCAGGATTTCATCAACAATGTTAGCCACGAAAAAGTGACTCTCTCGTTGCTCCACACATCTGATTTGCATCTCGCGCCGTCTCCACGCAATAAAGTTGTCTTCAGCAACGCAGCTCAAACGCACTTCCACAGGTAGTTCAGCAGATGAATCCGCATCTGCGTCGAGATGAATCGCCCCGAAACAAACACGAGGTTGAGGGTCTGCATCTAGCAGCCATTTTTCAAGATATACACCAGGTTTTGAAGATTCAAAAGTGAACACAAATCGCTGGGTTTCTCCAGGTAGCAGCATGCCCCCAAGTTCTGACACTGAAGTAGTCATGAACCGTTCCAGCTCTTGCTCCTCTCTTCGAGTACGGTGCCCGCGTAAATGGGTCGCCAGCTCTCCGTTCTCTTCATCGAAGGGGGCCCGCCACCATTGATAGTGAACAACGGTATTTCCATCGTTGGTAATCGACAATGAGCGTTGTTCTTGCTCGCCCACTGGGGTATAGAAGCTTAGACGGAGCGGTGGGTGGCATACTTCTGGGTTGTTGCCGCTTAGAATGCCGTCGCTTTCTGGAGTCGAGTCAGGCGCGTCATCGTCATCTGCAACGTGGGCAATTCGAATACTCGGACCAGTAAACTGATTGTTGCTGGGGGCTCCGTTGGTCACCGACTTGGGGGAGCTTGGGCTTGGGTATGAACGTAGCCTGGGGTGGCGTGAAGCTTCATCTACGCTCGCTGAATATGTTCGAACGGATCCCTCATCGTCGCTGTCGATCCCTGCTTCATTGGTAGCACCGGACGCCCAAGCAAACAAATCGGTTGTTTCAATTGCTAGGTGGCTACTAGCACTCTGGTCCACCTCGTGGGGTTGGATTACCTCAAGTTGCTTGCGTAGGCGCCACTTCTTGCGTGCCAACAGACTGAGAGATCTTTTTTCGAGCTTGGACAGCGGTCGCGAGGCCTCGAGATCACGATTCCCCTGACTACCATGATAGTCTAGTGGCCGCCGAACTCTGGGACCAAGTTTCGTGCTTTCGCGAATAGGACAAAACAGTCCGCTGAAAATGTTTCCAACAGGAACGTACCGCGTTCCCTCGTTTCGCAAGCTCACCAGCCAGATATCCCCTCCCACCTTGTCACTCAATGGCCGAGCTTTCTGTAACGCGTCATACATCTCACGCTGCTCACGATAAGCAGCGGCTCGACTCATTACAAGTTCCTGCGGCGCCTTGCCAAGACGTCGTGCTGCTCGTGCCTTGAACGTCTCCCAGTCGCGAGACATTTGTCGCCACTTGCGTAGAGCATTTTGCTGGCGCTGTTGCGCGACCCGTTCATGAATCGGGAGTGAGTTCAACCACTTCCGATGAGCCACCGCTTCCTCACGACGCTGGCGAACATCGTTTTCCATCTCTTGCTGCATGAATTTCCGTGTGGCCGCATCTCCCCCTGCTGGTTCAGCATCAGTCGGTTTCCCGTCGATACCTTCCAGCTGAATACGACTCGTCGTCTTCCGCTTCATCGATGCCATCACGTGATGAGGCGACGTTGCTGCTGCTCGTAACTCGGAAGCACTGGGCTGTCCACGTTGCTCTGCCAAGAATTTGTCGAAGCGCTCGACATCTTCAGCCCCACCGAGCGCTGCGTACGAAGCCAACTTTCCCGATCGGGCATCGCGAGAATGATGTTGGTTCACGACTGCCGATGCACCATTAATGTGGCCCTCACCACGAGTTGCTGCAGGCGCGACCTTGGCTGGTTCATCAAGGATAGTCCTTGCAACGATGATTGTCCGGGTCTTGTGCCCATTTGGTGAGCCCGTACTGATAGCCGTGGAAGGCTTTCCGCTAGATGGAGCGAGGCTTGCATTGGACGCGGACTCGCTCATCGTGTCGACGTCCGCAACTATCCGCTTCTGGAAGAGTCGCGTGTGACTGACGCTTGCTAAAAGTCGCGGATCTTTCGGAAATGTCTTGGCCGGAAGGAGGCAAGCGCCTGCCGCTTTGGGACGCGATCTACAACGGGGACATCGTGGCAGCCCAGAAGCTGCTGGTGACGAAGGCTGGAGCAGCTCAAGTGAATGCCCCGCATGGAGTACGTTTGACAAGCTGCACCCATAGCGGATGAACAGCATCACCTCATACTGCAATTGCAGCTCTGGCAACAGACAAGCGTGCACGTAGCTGTGCAGCACGGCCACGCCAAACTCCTGAAGCATTTGCTCTTCACTGGCGCCGACGGCAATGCCCGGACGGTAGGAGATACACATTTTTCTAAGACTATTGTGATGACGAACTGTGCCTGCACGTAGCTCAACGGCACGACACCGTTGCATCTCGCTGTCGAGATCAATCGCAGAGACATTGTGCAAGACCTGCTCCTCGCAGGCGCCAACCCGCTACTCCGCAACGTACAACAGTATATCTTTCATCCTCCTAGACCCTGCATTTCACCCTCATTCACAACTGCCGTGCTGCTTCAGTTCACAGGTCAAACCCCTCTCCAGTCAGCTGTGAGTCAAGGATTGAAGTCCATCGCAATGTTACTTCGTCAAGGTGTCGACAGCCAACAAACCCTCGCCAGCCTCGAAGCTGCAGCACAGCAAACAGCAACACGTCGACTATCGCTCACCGTCTGTAAACCTGCACAGTCCAACTAAAAAAAAAAACTTCATAAAACTCCAAATCCAACACGTACCCAGTGGACACCTCCCTGGCACTTGCACCTGGTAGCATAGCATATAGCCTTGTATTGTCCTCATAAGTGTTCGAGTCAAGCTCATTTTTTCTGCATCTGCTTAGAACAGCGGGTCGTCCTTCATGGGGGCACTGCCACCCTTGAGGGACTCAGGAGCCGAGAACAGGCGGTCCACCTTGGACAGGTCAAAGCTCTCGAGTGACTCTCCATCCGGGTCCACAGCCGGGAATACGCCCGTCGTGTCGTTCCTCTTCTCGACGCCGAACACGGGCGGGTTCATGACGCTCACGGCGTGCAGTTCCTCAGACTCAGCTTCGATCTCAATGGCTTCAGCAGCGTTAAGAGCCACGAGAGAGCCCTCCTTCACGTCCTGGACCTGGCCTGGGCCCTCACCCACGTCCAGTAGCCGCACACGGCCGTTGCCGCGCGTCACCAGCAGCGCGTACACGTGGTTCTGGAATTCGAGACGGACTGGTATGCCCTTCTTCAGCACCTCCTGTTGCACTGAGAAGCCGCATTCGTCATTGCGCACTAGGTAACGACTTCAACAAAAAAACAAGAGTGATGGTCAGTCGGATATAGCTGGTAATAGACTGCAACTTTTGTCCTTACCGCGTCTCGAGGGCGCCGTCGTCGCTGGTGATGATGCGGTGCTTCTGACGCACATCGTCCAGCGATCGCACGAGGAAGGACGAGGGAGCAGATGCGTGCAGGGAACGCAAAAGCGGCTTGGAGGCCTTCACGGCCAGCGTCGTTAGCCTCAACATGGGAAGTCGAGCAATGCGGACCGTCTCCTTTGGTTGGTGCGTTCCGTACTTAGTAGGACATATCGTACTTAAATGAGAAAAACTACTAAATTGCATATACGGAGCAGTCATATCAGTACAACATGTCTAACATCATCGCGTCTTTTCGCCGTTTATTATCGTCCAATCACAACGTGCGATTCCCATTGTTCTGCGTTCAGTATCAGACGCCGATAATAAACGACCGGAGAAGATGGCACGCAAGGATGAAGGCTCGATGCACGCTGTGAGCAGGGGGTACGAAGCGCCGGCGCCGCCCTCTGTGCGTGTGCACGGGCGTCAGCTGGCGTGTTTCCGTCCGAAGCGCCGCTTCCGCCTCGCCACGGCGGCGCTGAAAACGCAGGAGGAGAATGCGGGCAGTCGCCTGGAGCTGGCGTGTCACTGCGAGCGCCAGGTACTGCAGTGCCTTGTGGACATGCAGCAGCAGACGGAGAGCGAGCTGAGAACGACTGAAGATTTATACAGGTACCGCCTACGCAAGTGGGGCGAGCGCTTCGCCGTGCGCGACTGGGCGCAGGAGCGCGTGTGTCAGAAGTGGAAGGAGAACCAGAAGCGCTTCACAGAGCAGGACAAGGACGTACAGGAGGAAGATGACGCAAACATCAAGAAGATGTCGCCCAAGACAACCGGCAAAGCGGTCAAGATGGCTTTCTCGACGTTCACCACGGCGGCGGAGCTCATGCTGCACACACGGCAGTTCGATGCCTTGTTGAAGGCCGGAGTACCGCCGCAGCTCCGTGGACAAGTCTGGTGGATGTGCAGCGGCGCAGCAGAGCTTCGACGTGAAGCCAAGGAGTCGTATCCGGCGCTGCTACATCGATTGCACACGTTGAGCAAGTGTGCGGAGATGGACATCGAGAAGGACCTGCCCAGGACGTTCCCGCTAGCTCTCCGCAACTCGATGCGGCAATCGCAGGAGCTGTCGGGAGACGGCGACAACTTTGGAGAGCTACGACGTGTACTACAGGCTTATTCGCTGCGCAACCCGGCAGTGGGGTACTGTCAGAGCATGAACTTTCTCGCTGCTGTGCTCCTGCAGAATATGGGAGAGGAAGAGGCCTTCTGGGTGCTGGCAGCTATCGTGGAGGAGCTCACTCCGCAGTACCATACCCGAACGATGACAGGTAGTCGTGCGGATCAGCGAGTCTTCTCAGATTTGGTGACCCAGAAGCTACCAATACTGGCAAACCACTTGCAAACGTTGGGTGTGGACTTTGAGCCGTTCACGCTCAAATGGTTCTTGTGTCTTTTCCTCAACACATTGCCATTTGAGCCTGTGATGAGGATTTGGGACATGTTCTTCTGCGAAGGCAGCCATGTACTGCTACGAGTGGGGCTTGTGCTTCTCAAACTCAACCAACCTCGCATCATGGCATGTGACGATGCACTTGACGTATACGAGATGTTTAAAGTCTCGCACGAAACTCTGCAAGAACTCACGGCACCCTACAGGTCAGGACTGCTCAACCGAGACGAGTGCGTCTGTGACACGTTGATTCGACTTGCAATGGACAAGTCTTTCCTGGGGACAATTCCGTTCGACTCGCTGCACGAGTTGCGTCAATACTACCGGGGCGAGATCGAAGCCGAACTGGAGGAGGCTGAAGCGCGACGCCTCGAGCGCCAACGTAGTGCAGCAGTAGACGACGCTGATGATAGCTGCAGCTTTCGAGGTGGCAGCGAAGATCGTGCATTGATGATGGAGTACGATTTCGTGGACGACTACTCATGCAGTTCTGGTTTGGAGGCGTCTCCAGCACGACACATTCGATTCATGGACCTGTATGACAGCGACGATTCGACCGCTGACTACTTTGTGGACGTCATGTACGACTTCTCGCTACAGCACCACTGCCGCTAGGTAGCATGCAGCAAGGATGGAAGAGGGGGAGGAGGTATCTATTTGATTTGCTTTGGTTGCAAAGGACACGGAACCAAACATGATGCACGATCAAGCAAGACAGAATTCGCGCCATTTACTCGCTTGTTGTTTACATTTGACTATTCTGGCTGCGCTATTGACGTGTATCTAAACAGTGTTACCTAAGGCTTCGGATGCAGCGCGTGGTACAGGAAGTCCACGGCCTGTGTGTACGTGGTGGCATCACGCGGGTCATAGTGCTCTCCTTCAACGCGAAGCATCTTGACTGGACCTGCGTACTTGCTAGCAAGTTCGTCGCTCTGTTCCTTGGATACATACCTATCATTGCTCGCAGCCACGAAGAGCGCGGGGGCATAGCAGAGCCCCACAAAATCCACAGGACGCAGCAATTCAATATCCACTTCAGTTCGCTTCCTCACGCTCTTGTTGATGGCCGTCATAGCCACTTTCATGACCGCCTTGGGCACAGGGAATCCCTCCTGCTGCATCTCACGCAGCAGTCCCTCGTTCACCTCCTTCATGGACGCGTAACCGCTGTCAAGAACAATGGCACGAATAGGCTTAAACAACTTCGGCGACTGTCCGGTGCGCAACACATGCGGCAGCGTCTGCAGCTTGGCCTGCATCTTCTTGCCCGCCGTTCCCGCTGCACGAATGGCAAGGTTTGTCACCACTGGGAACGCTCCCATACTGTGCGCATAGAGACAAATGTCCGAGACGGACTCGTCCTTCTCAATACACTGTAGCACAGCATACAGGTCGATGGATTCATTCCAACCCATGGTCACATAGATGCCGTCGGACAGTCCGGAGCCGCAGCAGTCGAACGCCAGCACCGAGAAGCCACGCTTCAGCGCTGCGTCGCGCACACGCAGAGCGTCCAGTCTTGAGCCAATGTTGGAGTGCAGGTAGATCAAGCAGGGCGTAGTGGCCGGCGTATTGCTGCCCTGTGCAAAGAGCTGCCAGTGCGAGCAGCGTACGCGCAAGCCGCGCTCGTTGTACACGTCGAAGTCTTTGCGCTTGGCCTGCGTGACGTCGTCCTGTATCGGGTCCACCGAGAGCTCTGCGACCTGGAAGCGCTCGGGTCCGAGCTCGTGCACGTCGTAGAGCGTGCGCTTGGGGCGGATGACCAGCTGTACTACGTCGCGGTAGCCCTTGCCCAGTAACTGCTTGACGCTGGCGTCGCCCATACCGCCCAGACGCTTGAGTTCCGCCTCCAGCTCACCCTCGGCGAAGATCTCCATCTCACTGGACACGCCGTTACCCATGGTAAGTGCTTGGTTCTCGGTGTTACCGTAGTCTCGAGGAGAGGAAGCGTGACTGCCAGACGTTGATTGAGACAGCGATGGGAGACGATGTTGGGCTGACTAAAGTGGGACTAACCAGATCTGTTACATCCGCTAACGAATTTGAAGGGAGTTCGATTGTAATTGGCTGAAAAGGTGTTTCGATGATGAATCGCGAGGTAAACAAACGTCACGTTGGACTCACGTCGGCGTCGGGCCAAAAAGCTTACCCAAAAATAAATACCGGTACTGAAACCTCCGAAAATAAATGTTTCTTTTCGGATCCAATAGTTTATTTTAGGCTAGTTTTACACGAAATTTATGTTGCTGGCAGCTAAAGTTCGGTAATGTATTTTTGCTCCAACCGCCAGTTGCGGTTTGACCTTGAGCTCCACACCTCACTTTCAAACAAAGAAATGCCTCCCAAAGTCCTACTACAAGCAACTCACCTCAACGATGGCCGACAACCTCCTCCCTGCTGCTCCGCTGCGGCCCGCCTTCACGTCCATCCAGATTATCAACATCTACTTAAAGTCCTGTCTGGGCGAGGAGAGAGAGAGAGAGACCACGGACTACTACATGCATATCATGTAAGAAGTGCCTAGTGCCCCACGTTCGAACGGCCCACACGAACTACGAGAGCGACATGCGTGACGCCAGTGTCACCGCGACGGGGAGGAGGCTGTTGCCGTGGGTAAGCCGGTAGGCTTCAAACCGATACGCATGGCTGCGGTGGATCGCCAACGAAAATCTGCCTGTAAGTACTTTCGTGTTTAACGTGGGAAGCCTCGCTCTCGCTAATTTAGTATGTTTTGGTTAGGTACACGAAATTAAACCCCACCTCTGCCGCCACCCTGACTGCCATCATGGAGGGCGGTGATGCTATTGACCGGGGACGAGATGTCCGACACGTTCGACGCCATCATCGACGGTTGGTCACACGAAACCGAGCACCATTGGACTATCTATGACTGCTACGAGGCGGATTCAGGCCCATAGCACCCGCTATTGCCGCTAGCACCAGTGATGGACGAGCCTGACGACGGGCTCAACACAGACGGAAATTGGACGGCTATCGAGCGGTTGTGCCGTTTTACGGGAAATCCATCGCTGGTTGCCGCTTCCTAGTTGGTGACAATTGTGCAGTCAACAAGCGGTTCTCTCGCCTACTTGGAATGTCAGTTGTTGGCTGCGCGAGTAACCGACTCCCCCTCGAACAAGTGCAGCTGTTAATGAAGAAGCAGCGAACTCTGAAGCAACCGGCAAAGTCACGGTAAGTTACGTGCACGCTATTTCCTCATTTGGACTAATGCTGGAACTGAATTTGATTATTTTGGGTGCCAAAAATACTCATTGACTGCTGTTTTTCTACAGGACACACGCTGGCAATCAACATTTATGATGCCCAACCGGCTCGTGAAGGGAGTAAGTCGGACAGCTCGTCGTCATCTGCTGAAGTAAACTCGCGGAGCTGTTTTCAGCTGTCCGACTTACTCCCTTCACGAACCGTGCACCGCAAGCTTGAAACGCTGCGCGGTGTCGAGTCAGTATCGAAGCATCTATAAGCGGCGAACCTCACCTTTCTAGACTTCCGTGCCCATTTCGACGATCTACTGAGAAGGCAGACCTTTATGTGGCGGAGTGGGGATCACAAAAACTTGTGATGTGATCCAAACTCACCAACGGTGGTCCAGACTACCAACTTACGGAGGGGGTACTCCGCTTGTCCGTGACGGTTGTGTTCCTTCTCACCTTGTGTACCCGTCGGCTGGACGGGTCACACTCTTCCAGGTAGACTCTGAAGGTGTCTGGGATGTCTTGATTCTCTTGTACTTGGGCGGTACTTGGGGGTTCTTGGTGACGACCACGCGGATACGCTTCACTTGGTTGTTGATCAGGTAAGTCGTCCTCGATCAGGGGTTCCAATAGACCGAGTCAATTTGAAGTGGTGTGTCCTTGTTGCTCCTTTCCGTGTTTCTTGTCCTTTCCGTGCTTGCCGCTTCCTTTAGCGGGATCCTCTTGGGGGTTGTTGAGAGTGCAGCCTGGCCAAGCTATCTGGGGGCTCTCTAGGTTGCCTCCTTGGTTGATCTACTTAGTACTTAGTCGACAGGTGGGTCAATATAAGTTCCTAGCCTGGTATGTACTTAGCGTAGTCGTAGAGAGAGAAATCCAAAGGTCTTGAGTCCAAAGAAGTAAATTCTAGTCTGTCCTATCCTCTACCATGTCCAATAATCTGCCTAAGTCAGTCCTAATCCCAGAGTGTTTGTAGATGTACCAAATAAGTGGTACCCCTACTCTGGTTGGGTGGTGTACCGAAATGATGGTCACCTTTGCAAATCCTAATCGCGATTCGGTATACTTGTGTCTAAAAGATTGCACCCTGGTTGAAATAGGTACCCATGTACCGAAATGATTGCACCTTCCCAAAGAAGATCGCACTGGGTACAAACGTACTCAAAAGATCGCCCCCTTCCGAAACTGATCAGGCCGTCTTCTGGATCGCACATTTCTTGACTCCCGCTTCTCCACATTTATTCGTGAAGTACCTTGGTAAGTAAGTTTGTTGCATGTTGGTATGGAGCAATGTATCTAACCAAATGCGTACATTATTGTGAATTATATTTGTAGCACCCGATGCGGAAATTGTCCACTCCGCTGTGTTCGAGAAAGCGGTGGTGAAGGTGCTCAACCAATTGGCGTTGCTGTCAGACGCTGAAATTGCCATTCTGGAGCTTTTCAAGCGCCCGCCCGCGACCGTTGAAGTGCTGGAGCCAGTGCCACCTAGAACGGAAGGATTTGCGGAGCGCATGCTGAAGCGACGTAAAGTAGCAGCCGAACATGCCGAATACGTTATGCTTTCGGCAATCCCCCCCCCCACCTCCGACATGGTGGAGAGGCTGTTCAGCGTCGCACATGCTGTTTGCGCCATGAGCGCCGCCGACTCGCCCCCATGATACTGGAGACGATACGTTTTTTTAAGATGAACTGCTCGTACTGGGATGTGGTAGTTGTAGAACGAACATGATTGCAGTAATATACTGTACCACCAATAAGTGTTGCATATATTTATTTGCTCACGACATAACATGCAAACAAACACGTATTTCGTTCCTCTTACAGCAATATATCGTATTTTGGACATGCCTGCCAGCAACTATTAGAGCACTATGGACTATTAATCGTAGCGTTGTGCAAGCACAAATTTGAAGACGCACTGCCTCTTGAGTCCGTGACTACACTTTATTCGGCCTTTGGCGTCCATTTTCGAGCTTTATTACGATCGTCTACCTATGCTGAGCGTGCAGAGTTAATCCATTGTTTCGTTGCTTTTCATTGGCGTCACGGTTCGGCCGTTTCGTTGCAGAGCTCTCACAAGTATTTTCTCTCCGTCTTTAGTCGCTGTTTGCAGACGATCAAGGACTACACCAACAGTACATTCTATTTATCAGCCGTAGATATTTTGTACAATAGTGGAGTTATTCCCACAGCCATTTTCAAAACTCAAATCCAAAATCAAAATTTTGCGCGACCCTTCCCCATCGCACAGACCTTTTGATTGGCTGAGACGGATGCGTGTGTATTTTCTTCGTCCCAACCAAGTCGCGACGGACTATTGGGTGTCGGACTGGGTCTTGGAACACCAGTTGACTCCCCCCCCATCCGAGTGCCCTTGCATCATTGCGCCATACATAGACTGCAGCTCCACAAAGCGCGACGGCACAATCTCGTTCCTAGATGGGATTGATGCAGTAACGGAATGTCCGTTCGGTTTGATGATGAAGTTGAGGCAGGCACCAACGGTTCAAAGACCTCGTCGATGCCCATCGTGGTCGAAGGCGGGTTAGCTGCCGATGCAGTAGCACCCACGTCGATATTCCCGTCACCAACACGGTCAGTAGGTGGAATAGGGCCAGGAGCGTTGCTGTCCACACCGACATCATCGGGCTGAGGCGAAGTGGGTGAACACTTTTAGCCTCCCATGGGGGTGACGCCGAAGAAAGCAAATGGTAGATATGGGGAACATGAACAAGCACGCCATCCTGAATACGATGGACTTCAGCTGGACCAACGATATTCTGCAACAAAAGTTCTGCGATCGAGCTCTGAGACTGAGCGAAACGAGTGACAAAGATCTAGGGATCATCAAAGAAACGGTGGTAGTAACTCATTCAATGAGTGGACTCGTCATGTCGATGGCTCTAGCAACAGGTAAATGCAGTTTTGGTGAAGGCTCGTCGTGGGTGGCTATCAGCTCGCCGATGACGGGTAGTATGGCTTCGGATTACTTCCAGGACTTCTGCAACGACGAAGTTAGTGAGTTTGTGACGGATTTGTTGGAATTCTTCGGGCAATGCCCCCATGCCCACGTCAAGAGCTTCACTGATGTATCAAAACGAAAGATACAGTACAGATAAGCTGAATTCTGCGTACGTGGCCGCTCAGCAGGCCTATGCTGGTAACGTGAGTGCGGCGATGTGCGGTGACAACCCAAACGGCATTTTCTCCCGGTACGAGGCGATCATGATTCTTGTATCGAAGCTCGTTCCACACAAGTCTCCTCAGAACGATGGCCTCGTAGAATTCCAGAGCTGCGCCAAAGGTTTGGACGAATCCAAGTTTGGCAAGAGCTACATGGACAAGTTCTACAGACCGGAACTGAATCATGCAGACACCGTGTTTTTGACTGGCGACGGATGGCTCAAGGACTCTCAAAAACCCGTAAAATGGTTCGAGTGTCTGTTGTAGAGTAGGTTAGTCTGTGCTGTAAATGGAAAATAATTCTACCACGAGAGAATTATAAGCTTCACTGCACAAGTTTCCGCCTTATTTTGTTTTGTGCGTCTTTGAGCGTTTTGTCGACTTATATCATTACATTTTATTGTTCATGTAGGTCAACTATTTAAATTCGGCGAATTCGATTGATTTAAGATCAACGAAGCTATACACCTGTCGATGCGTTTATAGCAGACACTCGAACCACTTCACAGGTTTCTGTGAGTCCTTGAAAAAGCCATCACCATTCAGAAAAACCGTATCGGCATGATTTAGCTCCGGTGCGTAGAATTTGTCCTTGTAGTTGTTGCCAAACCCTGCGTCCTCGATTCCCTTCGCGCAACTCTGGTATTCTACTAATCCATCGTTCTCGGGAGACTTGTGCGGGACAAGTTTTGCAGCAGCAATCATGATCGACCGGTACACGGAGATAAGGCCGTGGTAATTGTTGCTGCACATTGCTGCACTAACGTTACCGCTATATGCCTCCTGGGCAGCGTGATATGCCGCGGTGTGTTTTTTGGTGCTGTACTGTTCATTCTCGTATACCAGAGACTGTCGGGCGACAGGCATCGGGCATTGACCGAAAATGTCCAGCAACTCCGTAGCAACATCACTGATCTCGTCTGTGCAATAGTCCTGGAAGTAGTCTGACGCCATACTTCCCATCATGGGCGAACTGATAGCAACCCATGACGAACCCTCTCCAAAACTGCATTTACCAGTTGCTAGGGCCATTGACATGACGAGGCCGGCCATCGAATGCGTGACGATAACAGTATCTGTAATTGTGCCCGAATTCACGTCACTGACATCGCTGAATCTGAGAGCGCGGTCACAGAATTTTTCTTGGAGAGAATCGCTCGTCCAGCTGTAGTCCATAGTGTTCAAGATGGCGTACTTGACTGTTGAGCAGCACGGCGCGTGGTTATTCATGTTCCCCATTCTGCCACTTGCCAGTTTTGGAGTGTTCTGAAGTTCCTCCGTTTCGTGTCGGCTTCCAATACCGTGAAAGAAGATGCACGGGCGAGGAGTTGATTTACACTTACACGTCGATGATTCCATCTCCACATGCTTTGCTGCCTTGAGTTGTCGTGAAATGCTTTCTGGGACAGCGTTTCCAGTCAGCAACGCCAATGTCGTCGGTGTCACTGAAGTAGCAAAAGCCACAGATTTACACGATACTGCTTCCTCATTCAACGGTAAATTGACGGATTTGTCAAGATATTCCACGTCGATACTCAAATCACTGCTGTAAACCTTAAAACCGGACTCGCCTGACACGCAGATAGCAAAACGAGAACCAGCAAACGACGTCTTGAACAAATTCCCACTTGCGCACTCGATAACTTCGTCACCTATAGATGCGCTTGAAATGGGCATCGCATCATTAAGTGCAGGTAAGATATCGTGAAATGGAAGTGTGTCTGACGGTAGACACTGAATTCGTCGCTTGACTTCTCCGTCTGAAGAATTGGTGTGGGTTTCGATGTAGCCCGAACCGTTTACGAACGCGTACGTGAACTCGGTTTTGTCCATGACGAAAGACGCATAGCCGTCGTAAAGCACCTTAGCACCGTCGCCCGATACGACGGGGTTGGCAAAGACATCGAACTCTGAATGTCCGTGGATGTGGTTGGCCTTACGCTTGAGTGTGACGTGGAGTTTGACGGAGGGGGCATCAACGAGCTGAGTTTCAAGCTGGCGGTGGTTTGGAAAGAATGTGGCTTGATCTACAGCAATTCCCAGTGTGATTCCTGACTTCGTGAGAGCGAGAAGAGCTACCAAGACAAACATGGCCGCCTTCATTTTGCTCGACTAGCTCTCCTTGGACACTAGAAAACAAGAAATGGCATGAGACGATTGCGAGTGGAGCACCTAATCAGAGATGGGAATCGACAGATCCTGGACACTTTCATCAATTGATCATTTCTTTCAAGAAACTTGGTCTTTGAATACGAGGTTCGACTGGTATCATGAGCAGATGTACTCGGAGAACGAGATTGGGATCCACAGAGCTCAGAGTTTGATAAAGTCGGAGACATGCTGCAAGTGTAGCTGTGATTCTTGGCCCGTAGGGTGATGTAACTTCGGCAAGCGTTGCAACTTGATGTAACACAGGTGGGTCTGCAACTTCGGCTGGAACAGCTCCAGTGCTTTACTCAACGAGTCCACATCACTTGGACCGATCTGAGTATTACCACTAAGCAGAAGCTCCTCCAGTGTAGCGTTACCAGGGATGTATTGAACGCCGTCTACTGTCTCCAGCACAGGCAGACCGAGTTGTGCAATGACTGTCGCGCGATCGATCTTCTTCTTGGCCCTTTTGGCTTGATCCATCTAATCGGACAGAAAGAATAAGAGTTAGTGACATTTACGTCCTACAAGTGTCGAGTCTCATGGTACCTGAGCATGAATTTGACTCTCAGCAGCCTCTAGTTCAGCGAGTAACTCGGGTGGTGCTACGTATTTTGTCAGTCCGTCAACCAGCAGCTTTGCCCTGATGAGGTGAATTAGCTGTGGTAAGTACACATTGGTCGCCATCATATCAGACAAGTGCTAAAACTTACCCACGTCCCGAGATTTTGTTATTGGCGAGTGAAAGCGTCTTCAGTGTCGTGTTAAATGGCAGTGCGTGAGCGAAGGCACGCGCACCAGCATCGCCGATAGCGTTCTGAAACAGATTGAGGGATTCAAGTGATTTGTTGTGGCGGATTGCTCGAGCCAGTGCCACAGCTCCTCGTGAAGTAATTCCATTCGCACGCAGTGACAGGAAAATCAGCGCAGAACTCTCACTCAGTAGCTGAGCAAACACCTCCGACGAGTCCTCCTCTCCTCCAGCTTGCAGTTCCTTCTGCATACTCAACTCATGTTTCTGGTCTTCGGTCAGCTCTTTATCTTGCTGGGAATGAGCACCAGGTTGGGGCGTTGGTTGATGGTGTTTGCTTGTATCGCCACCTGATGGGGGTCTGGAAACTGTCCGAGGAGCCGAAGGCAGTCGAGAAGCTTCTTCTGAAGGTTGAGAAGAGCTTACACTCGGGACGTTCGCATCGGTCGAGCTGCTTTCGTTTGTTTCTTCAGCAGCGACAATCGCGTTCCATTCTAAGTGCAGAGCAGTCACATGCGTCTTTGGGATCGTTGAGCACAACAATTGCAGTTGCTCCTTGTTCAATCCAACGTTAAACAGACTGCGGATGAAGAGCACAACACAAATGCGTCATCCTTCAGCAATAGCAAAGACAAATACGCTTCATGACGTACCAGACCGAACGAACTATTGTCGAGAAGGGCAGTGCAAAGCACAAAGCCCGGCAGTTCCCATCGTCAAGTTGCCAATGTTTGATCGAGATCTGCTCAACTTCACTCACGTCGTAAATGTTGCGGCTCGTCGAGGTTTCACTGGATGCAGCTCCCTGTCGTTCCTCCTCGTCCGGATGTAGTGGAAGGAGTTGCGGGTGGGGAATCAAGTTGTATAGCGTACAATATGCAAGCAGGTCGCGTCGAAAGACGTGGGCAGGTGGAAAAGTTGCGATTGCCTTTTTCACTGCAACGTCGTCAAGCGAAACTTGGCGCTGAGCGTTGACCTCCGGAGACCACACGCCTCTAGGTAAAGCAGCAGGACGGGGAACCATTTTGCAGAGGTATAGCGAGGATGGAATTTGGCACGTTACGCGGTCCGACGAGGATAGCCAGCAGGTTTTGCGACTATATTTAACGAGCTGGCACCGCATTAGTTTGTCTTCTACGCCTGGGTATCCCACAGATCGTACACTCCATAGATATTTATTCGTCAAAATTGTACGTCGTCTCCTTGCTTTGGTTTCTGTCACTCTTTACAACTGCTTTATGTGGCGTTGTGCACATGCGCACAGGTCTTGCACTTCTTTGAGAAGGCTTTTGCAACGAATTCTTGGCATCGGCAAGAGCTGCAAGGTCCTTGGGTAGCAGTACCTGCAGATGAGCGTCGTTGCGAGCCCCCAGAAGCCTCAAACTGCGCAATTCCTTCCTTGGCCTGGTCGATTGCATCGTATAAGCACTGCGCGGCGCGTGGATGCGGAACTGCTCCGCTCAAAATCTCTTCCGGCGTGAGTTTCTGCCCGTAAAAGTTGCTGTTCATCTCTGTCCGCGCGGTGATGACAGCTCCATGCAGTGAAATGCCTGCGAAGAGACCTCGACTGTGAGAGTAGCTATAGTTGGCGTTAAAGCCACCTCGGCTGGCAGCAGCCTGTGCCAGTGCATCACGTCCGTACGGACCCACCGCCACACTCAGTCCACCGCCAATGTTCACCTGAGTACGGTGGAAAACCTTGACAGCGTTCTTGGAGCCCATGATAATCATAAACTCAATAAGTTCACCTCCACCCTCGAGGCCACCGCCAATACCCGCCGTGCCGATAGCGGATGGCGCAGACCAAGAACCGTCATCCAGCTTGGCAATCACAATACCCGTGCCCATCTTGGCTGTAATAAGCAATCCAGCCTTGATAACTGTAAGGAAGGCAATACCTTGTGCTCGCTTGAGAAAGTTAACCGGAATGTAGCGGTCACCGTCAGCGCCAAAGTCTGGTCTGAAAAAGTTGCCTAGGATATCAGCAGCCGAACGACACGCGCTCTCCAACGATCGACTGTATGGCAGATGCAGTCGTGTCTTAGCCTCGTGCGGGTTCTCCTTGTGGCAGTTGGCATACTGCGTGTTAAGTCCATCCTGGAAGCACTGCAGAATCGGCGCGCAAATCGTGCACACCCGCTGTGGATGAGCAGGGTCGTATTTCTTTTTCATACTCTCACTCGCTACTTGGTCGGGCGAGATCAACATCCTCGCAGGTGAGCACGAATGACACACACCCGCTCCACACTTCCGGCAATGATGTCTCCGTCGTTTAATCTCGAAAACTTCGCTACAAATGGCGCACTTTGGGTTGTCTGCATACCGATTCATCGTACGTCTCGTCGGTCCTGTCGACGTTGCAGGAACCAGCTCCCCGCTCGTATTACTCGACGTATCACTCTCAATACTATCACGTCGGATCAATTCCGACGCCGAATAAGGTCGTCTATCTCCTGACGGTCTCATTTGAGCCGGTAGCGGCGGGTTAGCCACCCCCGAACTTGACACTGGTCGTCGAGTATTAGAGGAGTTTCTACTAGTAATTAGAGCTGTGGAGCTTCCATTTCTCTTGCTCTTGACATGAACTTTCACCAGTTTCTTCCTCTTCTTGTCGTCTGGAATAAGTCTCGCTAGTTGTGGCAGCATATGCTCCAGCATCAACTCACTACCAAAGTAGGTACTGAGTCTTTCATAAAAGACACGGGCTCGTAGCTCCCCCTGTCCATATTGCTTGCAGTCCGCTTTAAAGGCTGAAACCACCTCGTCGTGGTCCTTATTAGCACCTCGAACAGCTGCCAGCATCCTCTTGTAAATTGACGCAGCTTCTTCCCCCGCTGCAGCTTGAGGAACGTCAATTATCTCCTTTTCGGTGTTTTTTTCGCGTTCTTTTGTGTTTTTCTTCTTTTTATTCCGATCTTTCGGCACATTACGCCGACTTATACCTGTGGAAGTGGCGGCGCTGCTCACTGCGCGAATGGTGAAGACGGTGGACGACGAGTTGGGGAAGTGGAAGCCGCAGTGCGAGCACAGACGCGTGTCCGGGGAGGTTCCGGCGCGGCAGGAAGGACACGACGTCATTACTCGATCGTTAATGTAAGAGTGCCAGTTCGTAAAGAGTTTTGTCCAATGAGAATGATTATTGATGTGAATGGTTTTGACCAATGAAAAGTTGCGTCGTTTCGCGACAAATGGCTACACTTTGAAAGGCTAGTATGAGGGTCTTGTGCTGTGTTGTGATGGTGCTGTGGTGTGTGGAAGCGGTGGAGACTGCGTTTGACTTGAAGTTTGTGTATGAAGACCCGAGGTCGCTGTTGGCTGGGCAGACGACGGTGGGAAGCTCGCGAGTCCGCTGGAATACGCAGTCCGTCATCACTGCGTTTGGTATGGAACAAGGAGCGAGACTGGAGCTGCAAGTGACGGATCTTCATGTTGTTGCAACGGATAGTATGACGCAGGAAGTGGTTGTGCCGGTGGTGTTTACGCTGTATGACGTTGACCAATGGCGCGCGTACGCGGTGCTCAAACTGCGTGAAGTACACATTCGAAGCGAATTCGTGTTGTGTCACTATCCTGCAGTAATGCGCTTTGCAGTGCCACCACCTGATCCGAGGGATAAATTGCCATGGACACTGACGTTTGATGTTCACAAGTCGAGTCAATATACGCTGCAGGCACAGGTCTGTGGGGATGCATCGGTGAACGTCACGGTACGAACTGTTGAAATTGTTGTAGTGACGACTAGCTGCTGAACATGGTGTTTTTACTTCTAGGGATACGCGAGAATGGTGAATTTAGGTTACGATGGCGCTTTGTCGGAGCATCTGGGCGTCCAGGAACTCGGACTACGGCCAGTGTATAAAGGTACGTGGATTGACCTATCCTTTTTTTTTTGAAAAGATTGCTCACGTTGCTGTACCGGCAGTGTTGTTTGTGGTATACCTCTCGATGATGGTGCTGTGGACGCTGGAGTGCTATGTCAGGCGCCGCAACGTTTCAGTAGGATTGTTCTACTACATGTAGTGGTGCAAATCTCTCTCTGACCCAGTTGTCTTGCAACAGAAAATCTGCTACGTATTTCAAGCGACTGTACAAGCCAAAGCACTGTCGATTGCACTGAAAATTGCATTTTACCGTGAACGCAGCTTACATGGAGACGTTAATCCTATTCTCGACTTTGCACAAGACTTCGGTGAAAGTGCCACCAGTGCGGCGTTGCTCGGAGTGTCAGTTCTCGGGTCACTAGGCTGGTCAATCACTCGAACTCGTCTTTCACGTAAAGAAACCATGTCGCTACTGCTCTTGGCGCTAATTTACCTCATAGTAGCCGTCAGCAAGGCTATGTGTCGACCTACTGACGCCCAGAATTGCCGCGGATTCTTGCTGTCGGAATACGCTCTACAGTCCATGATGATGCTGGGCGTGATCGTAGCATTGAACTTCACCATTGCACAGCTGAAGCTTGCTGTCAATTACGAACGGTGGAACTGCTTTGTGACGCCACTCACGTACATGAAACTCGAACAGTTCCAGTGAGTGTATTCTACGCTTTCTTTACGTTGTATTTCATGACACTCAGCTAACACTTTCGTTTTCTGCGTTGTAGGCGATTTCGTTTTGTTTTCCTTGGCTACTTACTGATGCCTACTTTCCTGCTGCTACTGAATGTAAGAACTGCGACGATATTACCCACGTTTAGTCTGGTTTAACAGTCCTATTTGTCTAACTATTTTGTTTTCGCTTTCAATCAGCTCGTAGTGGTCACGCCGCCAGGTTATTGGCGATACGCCTGGGTGGACATTCTTCTCTATGAAGTCACAACACTGGTGGTTGTAATTAACATTGGTTTGGTCGTTCGACCGGTGGACCTTTACACCTACTCACGGGTAAGTAAATATCGAAATTATAGTAGTTCTTGATAGCTAACTCGGGTCCATTTAACTTTCAATGCCTAGATTGCAAGAAATACTTCGCCGGATGCGAACAGCCGTGAAGGTACAGATCCCATCGAGCCGCCCCCCTTACAAGCACCTCAACCAAATCGATCGCGGACTCAAACAAACTCAAGAAGAGGCTCTGCTACATTAACTCCGACCGAGTATTCGGGTGGCATGGCCGCTATCGAAAGCAACTGATAGTCAAAGCAAGATACATATGGTGATTAGATAGTAATGGATCGGGATAATTTGTTCGTCAACACAAGAATGAACACCCTGCTACTGGTTTTGTGTCCAAGATTTGCTCCTGGTTCTCGACGTTGTCGTCATTGCATATTTCTTCGTCGCACACGCACCGTTTACTTCAGCGCAATGCAGGCAGCAGTATTTCTTGTTGCGAGCTTCCTCTTCGTTGTATTCTCCGTGACGTCAACTGCTTGGGGAAGCGGACAGCCTCACGAAATCGCAATCTTCCAAGCAAGCCCTCCCAGTTGACGCTCCTTCGTTGCATCTCCATGTTATTCTTTTAAGGGATAAGATCCACGGACAGTCTGCTTTTGAGGTTTTTGCCGCTACTGTTGTGTCTGAAGACAATACTAGCGTGCGCTATGATGGTTTTGCCGAGTTTATCCAGGGTGACACTGAGTTTACCTACTTGCTTGTGGATGGCGCCGCCTACGCAGTGGAAACCAAGGGAAATGACACGACTTCAGCTGCCATACAAGAAGCGCACTGCCTCTCATCGATCACACCCTACGACTCCATAATCCAAGCTCTCAACAACGCCGCTGCTTTTTTTCCGATTTCAAGCAAGCGCCAGACCAACTCGGGCTCCAACAAACCAAACGGGCGATTTTGTTTCATTTACTCTGATCAAATATCCAAATGTCAACAACTGCAGCACGATAGGTGGTTTGGCCGCAGTCGAAAACAACCGATTGTAAATTCGAGAAATCGGGATTGCGGCACCAGACGACCATATCATACGTTCGTCAACATAACTTCAAAGTGTACTACCGGTAGGGTTAATAAGTAGCACTTGTAGTGGTTAGTGCGGAACACGGGAGGACAATTCAACTACACATTTCAAGTTTCTTTTCGATCATTTTTATGGGGTGGAGCTTGATGCGACATACGAACCCAACCGATACGCATAAAACTCTCACCTACAACTCGCGTGCGGAATCAGCATTTGCTGGAAAGTCCGTCGGTAACCGAACACGACTTCAACTATAACGGCCACGCTTCTTCTAGTGTCGTCTCAAAGTTCTTGTCGTTAAAGGGAACCTTTGTATCCCCGAAATCTGCCGAATCGAGAGCCGCGCGCGCTTCGTCCGTAAGTTGATTCCACATGATAAGATCCTGATTCTCTCCGTCTTGGTATGAGAATACCATCCCAATCCAGTCAAATTTATCTGGAAACGTATGAGAAACCCTTGTGGTTGTGTTGGAGCCGCCAACGTATGTGGTGTTACAGCGCCATCTACTAATTCTGCCTGTTATGATTACCTGGGTGCCCGCAAAGCCCATGGGGTATCACCGCTAGCTTCTGGTATGGTTCTTCGTTGCGTTTTCCCACCGGCAAGATCACCAACTTTTTCGGTTCCAGAGTCTGTTGTGACAACGACGCACCGAGAATCTTCGGCGTCTCCAAAGCAGGATCATCAATCCACATCACTATACTGGCCCAGTCGTGGCGGTTTTCGGCGCGGTAAGACCAAACGTTTTTCGGGAAATACCACGCATAGACCATGGCCCACTTGTCTTGGACCAAGCCGCTCTGCCGTACACTTGAGACCCCAGGGGTGCTTCCGTGTAGCCTTTCGTATCTTTCGTTCCTTTGAGACCTCCAGTGATCTCACCAGCAGCATTCACAGCAGGAAACGAAACGCAGCCAGCTCCAATAAAAAGTTGTGGCTTGAACTTGACCGCTGCATTTTCAGATATCGTGACTGGGTCGGGTTGGGCAAAAGGCTGCACTTGATCATGATCAATTGTGACGCCATGTATACACAGAGCAGAGTGCAACAGAACACCAAGACAGTAACGAGATTCATAGATTCGAATAGCGACAGGTAGTACTGCAGAGCTGAGGTCGGCCTGATGAATCAAAAACTGAGAGATGAAGGAGCTTCACTGTTAGTGAATCGCTCAAGCGCTTGGTGTTCTGACTCTCTTTCCCGGTACACTGTACAGTACAAGCAGCTTGGTAACCAAGCGGGTTGCAAATTCTATGGAGATTCGGATGCAATAAACGAGACGCGATAGCCTATCGCGCCTCGTTGGTCTCGTGCGGCTGCAAGTGCGCGTAACCAAAGCAATCCAGCGTTGGGAGTCCGCGGTTTACTTTGCTCGCGATATAAAGACTGGGTGTTCGGCTGCGTGCAATCCACGACTTGCTTAACAGCTCGGCGTTGGGCGCGCCTCCGCGAATATGCTTCACACGATATGGATAGGTCTGATCATTTCTTCCAACTGTTATCCTGCAGCTGGCTCTCTTTCCCAATATTATCAACACTGACATGATACATGTATAAACGATCTTCTCGGCAGTGATGCAGGTACAGATCCACAACCTCCTCAGTGACAGGACACACGGAAGGACAAAACAAAATATCTTGGATTTTGTAAACTTGCTGGGATTTTTGTCCTAAGCTTAGCCAGGCATAGTAAAATCGAGTTTATTTGATTTTGTCCCCTCACTGGGGCTCGACTGCTCGGTGACAGTAGTGTGGCGCACATTTATGAAAGTCAGAGGTGAATGAGCAAAAATATTAATATTTTCAAATCTGATAATACCAGATGTTATACCGAATTACAGGGTTCCCCGCACGTGAGACCAATAAAGGCTGCGAGGTTATGAAAGTCTCACGAGATTGTCCAAGAGGGCAAATGTACTGATATATTACAATCTACTGGTCTAATTGCAGAGTAAGTGGCGTATCGCCATTGTGTAAGTAGGTCGGGGGATGATACCCGAATGCACCCAACAGTTCCTAATAGTTTCAGGCGTGACATCATTCCAAGCTTTAGATGCCCAGTCCATAGCAACGTCGATTTCGATCTTCTCTTGGGGCAGACTCGCAATGTACCTGTCGACGCTGGCCTCCATTTTGATACGGCTGAATCTACTCGTGATACAGGCGATAATCCCTTGATCAAGAGGCTGCAAGACGCTAGTTGTATTTTTAGGGAGAAATTCCAGCCGTACATTCGTCAGAGGGACTTGAGGCTTCGTGTGCACGCTAGCGTTGTCTACCAATAGGAGATTGTGGCGGCATTCTTGCTGCATGTGCATGTCGAACTTGTTAAGCAAGTCGCAAAAAATCGAGCTATTCATCCAGGCCTTCTCGCTGTTGGTGTACTCAACACCAAGCTGATCGGGTACGTTGCGCCCCTTGAACACGCGCGTCACCTTCGACCTTCCTATGAACAGCAACTTCTGCTTATCACTACCATCAGCATTTGTCGTTACGGCCATGGTTATACGGACCTTGTCAACCTTGTGGCCACTTTGTTGAGCTTAGATAGCGTATGGGGCGACTCTGCACGGTAAAAAAACCTAGTTTCATCCATATTGTAGATGTCCTTGAGGGCATATGTGTCCGTGAACTTGCGCATGTTGGCGCGGCCATCAACAACAGCGTTCATTTCGACTGAACCTGCCTCTCCATGTTTGCGGATACAGCGAATTCCGTGACGTTTTCTAGAGCGATACACCCAGCCTTAGAGAAACCAGGCCTCTTGTCCGTCGGCAGGTGTTTATAGTGTTTGTTAACCCCTTCAACCCGGTGCGCTGTATAAGATGTGTTAGCAAGCCAACTAGATAAGGATTTGCAGTTGTACTTGGTTTTTGTATTGAAGGATTTTTCGGCACCCGCATCTGTCACCGCCAATACAAAAATCGGGAGTAGTCTGAGTATTACTTCTGTCCGCTGCTCACATCAGGTTGAAGCGGGAAAGCATCGTCGTTTTTGTCCACTTTTTCGGAATATGTATTGACGCAGGTTGACTAAGCAAATGCCACACCACATATTACAGTTTTGAGGGTTTGCTTGAGTGGCCACCAGAGCTCCCCCACTTTCAGAAACGCCGAGTCGGAGAACAATGCCCGGGGCGCGTGGCAAGCGACGCGCGATGCGCATTACGCAAGGAGGAACGTATACGTGGAGATCTGTATGGAGCGAGCTGAAAGGAAGCGGGTGGACGTTCAAGCTGCCGCCTGCTAGTTCAATCGAGACGCGATGGAAGTTCACGCCGCCAGGAAGGAATGCCAACGGCGTCGAAAGCAAGGACTACTATTTGGGCGAGGATCGCGTGCTTGAGCATTATGCATCTGGTATGTAAGCGTTTGTTATGTGGGAATGAGTGGCTTAAAAGCTAACAAAACGTCTTCTGTTCATTGCAGTTCATTCAACCATAGCTGTTCGAGCTATGAGTGCAGCCTGTACGGCAAAAGGTTGGCGTATGCTGTATTTCCTGTCTTTGAATGTTCGCTAACATGTACTTCAACGCATTTGAGTATGGTGTAGCTCCGTTAGCGGTCGGCGTGCAGGATACGGAGCATGGGGATCCTGCGGACGCGAATGTGAGCGTACAGTAGTCGTTACCCGCCTCTTCGGAAGCTGTAGCCGCAGATACATCTACGACTCCTTCACATTCACCGATGGCGGCAGTACCTTCCAGCGGTACGTCCACTGCAGTCACGACGTTGTTTTCTCGTATCACTAAAGCCGTGTTGCGTGTATAATGCAGATCGGGCTGATGTCTCTGCAAGCGAAGGCCCTGACGAGCAAGACGAAGAAGACGAAGAAGGCGAATACCATTTGGTACCACGTAGCACTTCGGTACTACGTCCACGGCGTGCTTCTGAGGCGCTCTCGCAAGGGATGTCTCTCTTTGGATCGTCAGATGAAGATGAAGATGCAGACGCAAGCAACACAAAGGAACAGCAAGATGGCGATGAAGATCACGTTTGCACATTGTGCTGTTTTATATGTGTTGCAGTTGATAGCCTGATGGCTAGTGACGTTGAGGATGATCTGGACGTTGCCGGAGATGGAGATGATGCTGATGAGTTTGGGGACCTAGATTCTGGCGATGAGCCCGAGCAAGATAGCATAGTCGACGAGGATGAGTCTGATATAGACAGCGAAGGCTACGTCACGAAAGATTCAAGCGCACAGTTGGAGGGAGATGATGAGAACACGAATTCTCTCGATTCGATTGCTGAGCGCCATTTTACAGAGAAGGTTTTGGAGTCGATTGGCGGAAGCGAGAAGGTGTCGTGGGCAATGACCTGGAGGAGTTTCGTGACCATATTGAAAACGGATGAGTGAGCCGGTGTTCCCCGACGTGTACGAGTACCTGCAGAAGCCGTACAAACCTGTAGGAGAGAAAAATAGCTACCCGGATCTTCGAAACGAGCACTACGGTCCTACGCCTGAAGCTCGTCTTGAACAGAGCTTTACTCGGACAGTCCACTCCACTGTCGTAATTAAGTGAACCGCTTGGAGCGGGCCTGAGGCTATTGAGCGCTTCCACGATAGCGTCGAACGGAGTGATCGACGTAAGACACCGCGCAGTTTGTTTGGCGACGGCTTTGACATCGTCGCTTATACTCTCCACAACGTAGGCAGTGCCATTTACGAGCATGTAGGTAAACGTGGTATCTCCTTGAATAAATGTGGCGAATCCGTCGTAGCGTACGCTTGACCCATCGGTAGACACATTCTGCTTGGCGAAAACGTCGAAGACAGACTGGCCATGTATCTGCATGTTGCTGCCCCTGAGCAGGATGCGGAGGCGTATAGAAGGAAAATCACTTAGAGAACGGCGAACGGGAGTCAATTCTTGATCGTGCACGATGGCCGAAGCGACTACTCCCGCAAGCGATAACAGAGCTGCGATAAAATGAAGTGCGGCGACTCTTAATTAGCCCTTTTCTTCTACTTCATGCCTGGGGTACTTTGGCAGCATATCGCCGTGTGCTGCCACAACTACATGCTCAAGCAGTTGGAGGCGCGGGTGGAATCTTACTTTGAGCGTAAGAAGAAGATGTCGCGTCGCCGGCCCGAAGACACGACGCCAATGGGAACGCATGGAGACGTGCGCATGAGTCTGATGGCAAGTGAAGCCAATTCTTCCCCACGAGTTGTGCGTATTCATCGGGTTACTGCTTGCTCGAGCTATCCAGCCGGACCATGAGAAGATCTCAAACCACTGGAAGCGGTCGGACGAGGGTACAATCGGGCGGGGCATTTTTGGCAACTTCATGAAGCGCGATCGCTTTAAGGGGAATTTCGCGCAATCTGCACTTTTCAAGCAACCAGGATCCCGTGCCAAGCCTGACAGGGCCTGAAAAATCCGCAAGGTGGTTCATGTGCTGCAACGCACGTTTCGTCGTGGGCTCATTCCACCGGCAGAACTCGCGTTTGACGAAGCCATGCTTCCGTCCCGCTCATCGTTCAATACGACCCGTGTTTACGTGAAGGATAAGCCATGCAAGTGGAGAACGAAACTGTTCATGCTGTGCTCTGCACACTCTGCGTACTGCATCAAGTCTGAAATGCTGGTGTGGAAGTTACTAAGTTGTATAATACATCTCAAGAATATGCGTTGTATTTGTTGTGCTGTATATTACAGGTTCGAGGTATACATTGGCAAGAAGCAACATATCGGTGACGCCAAGTCGATTGATAAGAAGTCTGGCCCTGCTGCGGTTGTGCGCACCATCAAGGCAGCTTTTCCTGACGGCCAAGACAAGGGCTTTCGTCTCTTAGTGACCGACCGATTCTACACGAGCGTAGTTCTGGCGATTCGGCTCCTACTGATAGGGTTCTATACAATCGGCACGATCATGACGAACCGAATTGGGTTTGCTACGAGCCTCAAAGAAAAAAAGAAAACTCGACCGAAGGACATAATGCGAGGCACGCTCAAGTACGTGAAGTCGAAGATGGTGAATGCGATGTCGGCTATTCCGTGATGGGACAGCAAGCCTGTGTACTTCTTGTGCCCGAGCAGTGATCTGGCAATGGATCGTACTGTCCGTCGAGAAAAGACGGGAGATCAGCACGAGGTACCGTGCCCCAAGGCCGTGAAGGATTACCACAAGTTCATGGGCAGAGTTGACGTCCATGATCAACTTCGTCTACAGCGGTACTCGTTGCAGCGAGCTGTGACGTTCAGGAAGTACTACAAGTCTCTATTTTTGGGGCTGGTGGATCTTGCGATTGTCAACGGATATATCGTACACCGTGAGTATCACAAGAGCAAGAGTACACGCCAACTGACGCACGTCCAGTATATCAAGAAGCTGTATCTCGTGCTAATCAACCTCAAGGACGAAGACATGTTCGAAGGAAACACATTTGGTGCAGGTATGTATTTGCGCTGTATATACAGGTTTGGGATGTCATATCTAATCTGTATATTCATGTTTACAGATCCGCCGCTTTCGTCTACGATTGCGACACAATCTACAGGTGCTGCGGGCGCTGCAACGACTAATGAAGACACGGCGCGCGAAGCATCTGCCGAAGCAGATTGATGATTGGCGAAACCATTCGGAACAGTCGAAGCGAGTCCAGCGCAACTGAAAGGTGTGTTCCCTGATGCGCACCGACGGGAAATGAGGCGGGACCACGACCTATTACTGCGATGGCTGCTTCAGCTCGCGCCCGGTGTACCTGTGCATGAAGCCCAAGCAAACGATCGACGGTGTGTTGATGATCTGCTGGGAGATCCGGCACTCCACCATCCAGAACGGCACCGCCATTCCTGATCACCTGCAAAACAAGATCCGACTGCGTCAGTCTCCTGCCAAGCGTCGACGCACTGCATCGGACGCTTCGGTCGAGGAAGAGGAAGAGGAAGAGAAGGGGGAAGATACGGAATGAGAGTGGGGGCGACTGCCAGTGTGCGGACGGAAGGCGAAGGAAGGTTAACAGTCGATTGCTCATTTGAAGAAGCCCCGTCTATCGAGTTGATTTCAAGTTTGTATGCAGCTTTGAAGGACGCGTCACTTGATTGCGTCCGTATTTCAATCCCATTCACTTGAGTTGACTATGGTATTCGTTTGCACCTTTTGTTACACTTTTTCCAATTCTTCAACAAATTTGATTGGCTTCAATGATAAACCACTCGAGTTCTGCACCGGACTCGTGCGATGAAAAGTTCAGTCATCGGGCAAAGCCAGGGCGCAAACAAGCTTATACAAATTAATGACGCTGTATATACCGCATATGATACTTCATACACAGCACAGGAACGACTCAGCGCATCGTCTACCACACTAACCTGTTCGATTCCCATCTCGATGGAATATCCTAGTATACAAACTTTCATATTAAACTGCGCTGTATATACAGCATTCGTCACCCTCAAAATCCTTCGGTTTGAAGGGGTTAACGAACAACTTGGTACGGTACATTAGGCCGTGGTCCGTTACGGACTGAACCTCCTCCGACATTTGCCAAACTCTGCAAGAAGTGCACGATCGAGATCGTCAACGATGGGGTCGGCGATCTTCTTGCAGTGGTAGGTGTCCTTGGACAGCTTTCAAAGCTTTGCTTCGTTCCGAAGGATTTTGAGGAGAGTCCACTTCGATGGAGGCTGCGGTAGATCGAAGGCACGCGTTGCCCACATCGCTAGCCCGTGCATGTCCCAGTGCGCATGCTGGCAACTTTGCACAGCTCGAGCTTTTGGCCGAGTGGGAGGAGCACGTACGCCTTCCTGTTCTGGTTCTTGGTCTTGGGCTGCGAGGGCATGGAGAAGTTTTATCAAATGGAGGCTGACAACATGTACGCACCGCGCCACTCCCATACTAATGTCCATTTCCAGCCTTTCATTTACAACCGCCATGTAGCAACTAGTGCATGCACCCACGCTTCCCGCGGACTCCACTTTGCCCTCCAAATTTCATTTGACTCAGTGCACATCTCATCTATGCACTCGTTCTCCTCGAGCGATTTGCATCAACCGTGCGAGGCATACAACCACACGCAGTTGAGGATTTGGCGGGGAAACCTGCACCCTGAAGTTCCTGTTCTTAGTGTAGGGTATCACTGGAAAGAGCTCAAAATGAATATGTAACGCTCTAACGGCTTGATCGGAACATTGTTTTGGCACCGAATAAATGTTTTTTTTTTGGTCTCAAACGTGGCATTGCCTACCACCAGAATCTATTAAGTTTCAAGTTAAGACAAAATCATTTTGCTCGATACAAAAGCAAGTCCACTGGGTCGGTGGACGCAAATTTTATCAATTAGACCAGGGTATAATTGTAGACACGCCTATCTTAGACAGGTTAATCTGTTCATGTACCCTCTAGATAATAGTGGTAGTCAATTACACAGCAGCAAGAAGAATTTTTTATTTTTCAACACTTGAGCAAAATGTGAAGTAGCCAATCCGAGCAGGTACGCTTGACTACCCCAATTTGAAGTTGCAGCAGCAACCAACATTTCGTTTTCTACAGCTCGTGGTCTACGAGTGTTAAAGTGTGTCGACGGCGTTAAACACGCATTATGAGGTCAGAAACTTGTCTGTGTTGGCGATGCCATCATCATTAACCAGAATTGTGGTAATATTTCATGCATCGCATTGGCGGTTGGCTAGACGAGGATATGTCTTGATGATGATATGTACAATGCAAGCGTCAACGTTATTTGATTTAGAAGCTCCAGTACGTCTGCTCATGGTAAGCTGCACTACTTGCAGTCCCTGTTTACAATACGTTTCAACAATATCCATTACGCCGTTGCACCCTTACAGTAATGCAGTTGCCATAGAATATACTACGTAGTAGCATCGTAGTGCTGGGTCATGTTGCTCTTATCGTGGCTTTGCTGTTAGACATTGTCTCAAATGCCATCAAAGGCTACATCGCTATACCGTACAGTTTGTCAAAGGCGTATACATGCGTATGTGAGTCGTGATAGCGCCGACGTTACCTGTTGCAGCTCTAAGCCCGAATTTGGGCAGCTTGGTACAAAATTACCGTCACTGCAGCGCTACTGTGTGTGTTACTGGTGTGGCAGGAGGAGTCACTCAATGCCAACACGTTCCCTCACAGCGCATGGGTCCTGGTGCAAGCACCGTGCGACGTCACCGAGCAGCAGCGCTTGATTTCCTGCCAATGATGTTGCTCGCTCAAAGCCGCCGCCCAGAGAAAATAATTTTTCTTGCTGCTGCAAGCCTAACAGCACGATGTTTCGTGCAGGTGGGCGAATTTTTTTCTGACCAATCAGAGAGCTGGAATTTTTTCATTTGTTGCCACAAAAAATAAATTCTTGCTGCTGTGCAATTGACTACCACTAATGTGGTTAATACTAATAAAATGATGTCTAGGCTAGACTCTAACCACATTACTTGGTAACTTAATCCTTTTGTTGCCCATACATTGCCTATTGTTAGATTTATATACTTTAAACAAGACAAATTTGCAAAACGATGCAAACTTTTCTGGTAACCCAAATATTACTATATAGAAAAATCAAGTATAACATTTTGGAGAGTTTTGTAAAACGTGGCATTATGCATCGTTTTACTCCAGTATCCGGTAACATCATTATTGGTTAAAAAAAATTGTCTTCATATTTGATTGGACAGTTTTTGTAAAACGATGCATTATGCAGCGTTTCACCTCGGTCGGTAACCAAAGGGTTAAACTGAACACTAATTGATGCCAACCCAAACCTCAGTATCGTTATCGCCATTTGAGGTTATTCAAAAGTAGCCTAAACGCGAAAAGACGGCGTTTTAGCAACCGCTTGAGTCCGTTTCCCGCCGATAATTCGAATGCAGCCCCTTGAATCCTGTGTGCCACTTCATGCCACTGAGTACAGTTGTCGAAGGCTACATACACACATGAATTTCAGATGGTGAGTCACTGTCCATGTTCTCACTTCATGTACTACCTGGCATCGAGTTGTCAAAGGGTGCGTTGCCGATGCCGCATACCGCCCACCAGATGCGTTGTGGTTGCTCCGCGTATTCCGTTCTCCACTGTCCATAGCGTTCTGTCTAACACCTCTGTAGACTAATTCCTAATAGAGGTGACATCCTTGTCGAGA
This sequence comes from Phytophthora quercina, assembly GCA_014706105.1. NCBI lineage: Eukaryota > Oomycota > Peronosporomycetes > Peronosporales > Peronosporaceae > Phytophthora > Phytophthora quercina. The sequence continues at coordinate 300,985 of JACBOW010000019.1, read as the reverse complement.
AGAAGTGCATGTCTTGACGATGTAGCAAGACTTCGTACCCCAGCCACTGCTCCAATACTCACCTTCATACTCTTTTGTATACAGCACACCATAAATACGAATACAATCTTGACATGTGATCAGGAACATCTGTTTTGCTGGTGACAATCGCTTGGTTCAAGTTTTGGTTGCTGGTGAGGAGGTCGATGTGATTGGTGTTTGAGAGATGTTTCTTGATACGGAAATGACCAAACGTCCCAAAGTATAACCTTTGCCCAGCAAAAATTCGGAGATGGCTGTACCTTTCATTCCCTCGATCTTTCCCTCTTACATGGGGAGTATTTCTGGCTCCACAAGGCGGGCCAGCTCTTCGACACTTTGTGTGGTGTTTCTCTTGCCCTTCACGCAACGAAGGATGGTTCCTTCAGCCACAGGGCGAGACGTAAATCCCACGTGTTTAATGTGGTTGTGGCAGAAGTTGGTCTGGGTCAATTTTCAAAAACCTTTGTCATTTTATTTTTTGACGGGGGGTCACGCGGCAATCCGGGTCATGGAGGGAATGGAGCCGTCACCATGACTGTGACCAGTATTGCATTGGGCTGCCCTGTGATTTGGGTCGCTAGCATGCCCTACTGCAGCCGAGCGACTACCAACAATCAAGCGGAGTATCGTGGCTTGTTGCATGGTCCTAAATACGCTGATAGCAAAAGACGTCGACCGCTTCATATCGTCGGGGACTTATACAACAACAGAGGACACGCAGACCCTCAAAAGCAGCACATCGTTGCAAGCTCTATCGGCACTGTCGGGCTCTAGCGGACAAATGTAAGGTTCAGTCGTGGACCCACCATCTACGGGCTTTCAACAAAACTGCAGACGCCCTCGCGAATCTAGCAATGGACACACGCCGCAGTCGCCAAGTCAGCATCAACACAATGTATCGTGTTGACGATATCCGACTGGCACTGGACGAGGAGATCTACAACACTGACTGGACGGTCAGACGCAATTAGAGCTGTAACCACTTCAAGTGGCCTGGTGCACCACATTAACGGACCTCTTCCAGTGGGAACCCACTGGAAGAAACCTGCTGGCGACGGAAAAGGGCGACGGCGGGCTTCTGGGGATTAGTGATCGTTAGAGATTCTAAGTGATTACATTATACCAGGTCTTTCAGACAAAAAACCAAAACTTGGGTCACACGAGACTCTGCGTCCGACAGCGACGTGTTCATCGCGAGATTTCGCATCACCGTGGCCAAGCTTTGTGTCACTGCGTCGCGCACTCATGAAGTACGCTTTCCACATCTCCTGCGTCACTTCCGGCTCTGGGCGCTGCAGCTCGTAGTCACAGATACGCAGCAGCGTCTTGCGTTCGATGCAGGAACTGAGCGGCAACAACTTGAGTTGGCCAATTCCGCGGCTACCATCGTTGAGCGCGCGGACGCGTCTCTCATACACCAGGTAACTGTCCATAAAGGCTTTCTTCTCTTGGTGGGAACTGCCACGGTAAAGTGGGGGAGTGGGCATATTGGCACCCATAGCCAAGGTGAAGTTAGGTCCAACGCCGCTTTTCTTGGTCTTTGCTTCCTCCATTCTCGTGTCACCCGACGCGTCCGGCGGATCCCGAGCAAACCATCCCCAGCGAGCTTGTCCTCTCGGCGAGTGTACTTCCTCGCGCAAGTTCTCGATCTCTTGCGACCTGATGGCCTACCTTGTCCGACGCCTCCCATAGCATGGCGTTGTGTGCGGTCATCAGATGCTGCTGCTGCTGCTCCATTTGAGCACGCAGGTGTCGTAGTCGCCCTTCAGCTGTAGTTGATTCTGGAGCTGTTCTTGCAGATAACCCGAGAAGCGTGCTGCCATTTCTTCTTGCTGGTCGTGGAGCTTCTGCAACTGCTCAAACGTCAGTTGGTGTACGGCCGTAGACTGCTGGCCCATCGCCTCCACCTGGCGACTGCGCTCTTCTTGCAGTTGCCGGTCTTCTTGGAGTGACTGCTGCTGCGGATCTTCTCCGAGGGACGAGCGGCAACTTCTCACAGGAGAGGTCATCCTGATGGCACGAACTCCCATTAAAGAATTCTTTGTTGTGACGTGCTTGCGACGAAGACTTCCAAATGATTAAAAAAAGGACGAAAGCTGCCTGCTCTGCTCTCCTATGGCCTCCTAGAGCAGAGTCTTACGCGATCCAAGCAGCGCTACACGCAATCTTCCAGCCTCTTCAGCAGCGACTGCGGCCTTTCATCCAGGCAACGTCCTCCTTAGCCGCCCCATCACGCTGCTGAGTGGTTGCAAGCCAACACACGTCGACAACAGTGTCTGCCACGTACACGCCACGTAGTCTTGCCCCATGCTGGTCACCCACGGAGGCAGCTTACACCCTCCGTGGGTTACCAGCTTGATGGTGTCCTATACACCACCATCAACACCTTCTGGAGGCCAGCTTGGAGCACCTTTTCATCGCCGACAACAAACGAAGCACATGCCGGTCGCCCAGGTTGCCAATGGTAGTCCCCAAAACCGCGAAAACCCTGTGAGCTCAGGGTCAGGCAGTTCCAGTTCCGATGCCCCAGCTCCGACGCCTGCAATGACGGTGGTTCTGGACTAACTCGAGTACCAGACCATGACGGAATGGTATCAGCGAAGAATCCAAGTGTGTAAGTCGCGCGAATATGGGTTAGCAAGAGCGATAAAGAAAAAAAATAATACCACGCTGCACTCGCCCGCTCGTTAAATGTAGTTTTGACATGAAATTTGCGATGTTTGGTATCTGGCCTCGCCACCCAATGCAATGCTGGATAGTTTTCAATGAGAAAATCTCTGGGAGACTCGGAATCGAATTTACAATACGAAACTACATGTAGTTATGCACTACTCGTTTTCCTAGCTACAATGGGGTGGTATCACAACATGTCTATATGTAGTTACTATGCATCTCCAACTAAGGTAATGCTCCAACGATTCTTCGCTACAGCCCTACAGCAGGCACTCAAACCACTTGAAAGGCTTCTGTGAGTCCTTGAAAAATCCGTCATGAGTCAGAAACGCAGTGTCTGCGTGATTTAGTTTGGCCACGTAGAATCGATCCAGATAGCTGTTACCAAATAACGCTGGGTCAAGGCCGCCCAAACAGCTCTGGAACTCGACCAAGCCGTCGTTCTCTTCTGATTTATGAGGGATTACTGTGCCCCCGAGGATGCATTGGGGTTGGTAGAGCGAGACGACACCGTTGTAGTTATTACTGCATAGTGCCGCAGTCACATTTCTGCGATAGGCTTCCTGCGCCGTAGTATATGCAGCATTGAGTTCTGGAGTACTATGCTTCTCGTTCTGGTATGACACGGACCTGCGAGCTGGGGACGCGGGGCATTGACCGATTAGCTCCAATACCCCCGTTACAATACTCGTGTACTCATCATTGCACATATTCTGGAGCCATACTCCCCATCATTGGAGCGCTGATACTCACCCACGACGTACTCTCGGCGAATTTGCATTTTCCTTTCGCAATAGTCATCGACCTTACAAGTCCACCCATCGAGTGAGTCACAACAATAGTGTCTGTGATGATACCAGTCGCCACATCACTGGTTTTGCTCATTGAAAGTGAGAAATCACAGAACTTCTGCTGTAGTGTGTCGTTCGTCCATCCACAGTCGACGGTGTTGAGGATGGCGTATTTGACCGAAGTACAGCAAGGAGCATGGTCACCGATGTAACCAAACTTGTTCCTCGTCAACTTGGGAGTATCTTGTAACTCGGTTTCTTCTATCGGATTTCCCAAACCGGGAAGGAAAATACACGGGCGAGGGGTGGATTTACACGTGCAAGGTGATGCTTCCATCGCCATGTGCTCTTCAGCTTTCAGATTTCTCGAACCCGGTAACGAAGAAAAATCACCAGTCAATAGTCCCAGAGCTGTCGAACTCATTGATATAGATGTCGCCACGGTAGTACAAGTGGTTGTGTTGTAGATTGCATTTGGAGTCACAATATCAAACGGGTCATCAAAATATTCCTCTGCTATGGTCATATCGCTGCTGTAGGCCGTGAACCCGGAAACTCCTGAAGAACAGATAGCAAACTTAACATCCATGAATGAAGTCTAGAACAAACGCCCGCCGGTGCAGTCAACAGCTTCACTGCCCACTGAAGCACCTGGAATGGGTGTTGCGTTGTTCAGAGCAGGCAAAATAGCATCGAACTGCAGCATATTTGTCTGGAAACATTCAACAGCATCGTTGCTAGTCGTGCCATTCTTTACCGTAAAATAGGCTTTGCCGTTCACAAGTGGATACGTGAACCGAGTGTCTTTCTCCATGAACGTTGCATAAGAGTCGTATAGCAGACTAGAGCCGTCCTCGGACACTACTGGACTAGCAAAAACGTCGAAATCGGAGTGACCGTGGATCTTCATCGTATCGCGCTTGAAAGTGACATGAAGTTTCGCGAATGGAGCATTTGTTAGTGAGTTCATCCGTCGATCAATTAGGGACTCTGACGAAACTCCTAAGCTGCCGCAAGTTATTGTCAGGATTGTCATGAACAGACCACTTAAAAAGTGGGAAAATCTAAAAAATTCCCACATTTGCCACTTCCTGGCGATTACTAGGTCACTACTAACATCTTTACCACCACCACTCCCACATTTAGCGTTGTACCCATTCTCCATATAACAGTGTTAATGTATGCATTCCACTTTTCCCACTTCCTAACGAGATATATCACTTTTAAGTGGTCTGGTCTCGAAATGATGCCCAATTTCGCTGTTACCAGCATATTGATTGAGGAGCAGCTTGCTGAATGCTGTGGCTCTAAAAACGAAGTGACCGATAATTAATAAATGCACTTGTCATCTTTGATCACGAGCACCTCTACTTTCTGCACTTGTAATTATAGGATGGGTTTCACACGTTGTCGACTCAGTGAACTGGAGGAAGGGCTCCCAATCCTTGATAACGGGTCGATGTATTTCTACCCAGAGCACTCGATACAAGACTGTCAGTACATGTACACTCAACGTTAGTTCCGTCGCCGGTATGGTAGTCATAAATGTTTGCGAGCTCGACACGATCCCGGGGTGATCGGGTGACTGTGTAGAGTATAGAATGTCATGGCAGCAGTTGCAAGCTCTAATTTCCCAATTTATGTCGATTTGCAAAGCTTTCAATGCAAGCTACAGTACCTACCGGTACTTGACCTTCACCTATTTTGGCGGTAGCAAAATGGTTCAAGTCCCTGATTTCGTAAGGTTGTTTACTGGCGACCAGAAACACGTATTCCGCTCATGCATTCTAGAGTCAGACGATTGTGAAAATCACTCCACTATCGACGAGAATATGCCGGCTATGACATTGAGAACTAGAGCAACGACGAATAAAGTTGTCCTGGTTCATCAGCAGCAGGTAAGCGATGCAGTTTTTATCTGGAGTACTCAAAAATCCCATCACCCCAGTAAAGCTATGTTAATGCAGGTTAGCTGTCAACGCAATACAATGTCTAAAACGGCTTTTGGGAGTTCTTCATACGCCATCATGAATCAGAAATGTCGTGTCTGCGTAGTTCAATTTCACAGCGTAGACGCGATCAAGATAATTGTTATCAAACGAGGTTGAATCGAGACAACCCAAGCAGCTCTGAAATTCCACGAGGCTATTTTTTCCTTTTTCGACTTCTGTGGGATCAATAAAGTCTAGTCGAGACGCGCCGTTCAGGTACATCAAAAACATGTACCTTACCTCTTTCAAGTTGCCTTCAATTTATCCAACCAGCATTACTTCTCATTTTATATCCCTTTACCTCATACCAGCCATCGCTCCAGCTAGGATTCCTTGGTTTCCACTCCCTCCACGCGGTCCTCCACACATCCTAGTGCAATTTTCTTCTCCAAGTACGGCAACACCCACTTAAAACTCAGAGCCAGCAGTATTACCAGCCACCCAATGAGCACCAATGTATCACTCGGAAAAGCCTCCAGCAGCACTTCTTCCACCACAATGTCGAACACACACTCCTTCATTTCTAACGTGGAATCTGGACGTCGCACTCCTTCCACTTCAGCCAAAAGTGAAAATTCCACTTCGATCGCTGTCCCCGATGGTTCCAGGCGGTATCTCACCGACTCGTGTGTCTCCATCTCCGTCGGGTGTAGACGAAGTTTGGCCGTGTTGAGAACCCGTCGACGGGTTTTCATGGTATTGGATGCAATATTTACGTTATTAACGTCATATTTGTCGGTGCTCGCCACTGGCAGCGGCAGCAGCACACGCTCCACTTGTAGTGAGAAGAGCGACGGCTGTGTAGCTGGATACGACACTTTGATGTCGTAGACGGTTGCGGGCTGAAGCTCCGACACACGGAAGAGCTGTAGGACGCCGTACATCACGCGGTGTGACGTGAGAGGGGACTCTGGACGGAGATCTATGATGGAGGCGGCATCAGGGGCCAGCGAAGACATCGATGGGGACGCCAGGAAGACCAGGAAGATAGCGAGCAGCAGCGGTGGCATCGTGGAAGTGTGAGTTTCTAAATCATCATTTCTAATTAATGTAATTTTGTATTTCGACTATTACAATATTTGTGTCTAGTATAAAATTGTAAGTAGCAAGTTGTATGTAAAAGGCAGAAATGACTCGACAATCGTTGGCCAACACGAACTTTGTGTGAACTGTACGAACAAAACGAGAAGGAAGGTCTTTTAGAAGCTGAATCGGATAATACTGTGTTCCATCTGAGTTATCGGATCTCTTTCGAATTTCACATGCCGCTTATCCTACGATCAAATTTTGATCACGACACTACGTGGTGGATATTGTTTCCCGTTATCGACGGATGAAGACGAAAAATTACTGTCGAAAATACAACGCCAATTAGTTGGTGGTTGTACACTCAACTGCTTTGTGTAACATGGCTTTCTGGTTACATACTACGAGTGCAAGTGTCAACTAAGCCTAGCACTTCTCAAGATTCGGGCAAGTAGAAAAAAATTGCTGTCCCAGTGAGCAGAGTGCGTGTATTCGTAGTCACCGACGTCACAGTCGCCACTTCATCACACGAGACATTGTCACCCAGTGTTGGGGTCGAAATATTAGGCAGTGATTTGTCCAAATATCAACCGCCATGATGATATCCCCTCCGTACGCGATGAAACCAGTCGATCTCGAAACGCAAACAGCGAAATGTTCTCCACCAAACATCGTATCAAACAGGACTTCACTCGGACAATCCACTTCACTGTCGTAACTAAGTGAACCGCTTGGAGCGGGCCTGGGGCTATTGAGCGCTTCCACGATAGAGTCGAACGGAGTGATCGACGTAAGACATCGCGCAGTTTGAGTGGCAACTGATGTAACATCGTCGCTTATACTCTCCACAACGTAGGCAGTGCCATTTACGAGCATGTAGGTAAACGTGGTATCTCCTTGAATAAATGTGGCGAATCCGTCGTAGCGTACGCTTGACCCATCGGTAGACACATTCTGCTTGGCGAAAACGTCGAAGACAGACTGGCCATGTATCTGCATGTTGCTGCCCCTGAGCAGGATACGGAGGCGTATAGAAGGAAAATCACTTAGAGAACGCCGAACGGGAGCCAATTCTTGACCGTGCACGATGGCCAAAGCGACTGCTACCACAAGGTATAACAGAACGGCGATAACTGGGATTCGCCGTAAGACGCTCATGTTACCGCAGCTTGTGACGTCTTGCGTGTCTTGCAACGTGATACAGTAGCACAAAGTGCAACTGCTCTACGTTATATACAGTTATCGTTGGCTTGATTTACGCGGCACTTACGGGCCGGAGGATTTCGTAATTTCCATTGCCTACGAAAGCTTTCAGACGCGTCATACAACTTTATCGTAAACTCCAATCCGTTTTGCTGCATGGATAAAGTCGGGATTTGACCTTGTTCGCGTTGAAGCAGGAGGAGGTTACGTGTATGACATCGTTAGTAGAAGTCAGCTTTTAAAAAGAGTTAACTACGTTGGCTGAAGTTAACCCCAAGGAGAAAACCAAAAAGAGGAGCTTACAAAAGTTTGACGATTTTGCTTCAAGTGATCGGTTTTATATTTTGGACACCAAACAACATCTTCACTCTATATTTCACGATGCTCGATTATACGCCATCTACAGTTCCAGACACTCAAACCACTTGTGCGGCTTTTGCGAGTCTTTGAGGATACCTTCACCTGTCAAAAATGCCGTATCTGCGTGATTCAGTTGGGGTCTATAGAATCGATCGAGGTAGTGGTTGCCAAAGAGGTTTTCGTCGAGGCCACCCAGACAGCTTTTTAAACTCCACAAGACCATCGTTCTTCTTGGACTTGTGAGGAACCGCTGTGCCGGCAAAAATGCATGGTGCTTGGTACATTGACAACAACCCGAAAAAGCTGTCACTGCACATGGCCGCTGATACATTGTCACGGTAAGCTTCTTGAGCAGCTACATACGCAGCATCGATAGAAGGGGTGGTGTGGTTTCCGCCCTGATAAATGGTTGATTGGCGTGACTTTGGCATTGGACACTGACCCAGCACCTCGAATATCCCCACAGCAAACTCTAAGGTATCTTCGTTGCAGATATCCATGAGGAAATCCGAAGCCATACTGCCAGTCATCGGAGGACTCAGCGCCACCCACGACGTGGTTTTGCGAAACTTACACTTGCCCTTAGCAAGTGCGTGAGCCATCACGAGTCCACCCATTGAATGTGTCACAACGATCGTATTGTCAATGACTCCAGCAGCGACGTCGCTAGTATTACTCATCGAAAGTGAGTGATCGCAGAACTTCTGCTGCAATGTGTCGTTCCTCCAGCCAGCGTCGATAGTATTCATTACAGCATACTTAATCTCCGAGCAGCAAGGAGCATGACCATGAATATCTCCAAACTTTTGCTTAGTCAATTTCGGAGTATCTTGCAGCTCTGCCTCCTCGTTCGGATTACCCAAACCGTGCAGGAAAATACATGGGCGAGGTGTGGACATACACTCACATTTTGAGGCCTGCATCGCCAAATGAGCCTCTTCTTTCAACATTCTCAATTTACTCGACGGAAATTTACCACCAGTAGCCAATGCAAGTGCTGTCGGCGTTAACGAAGTGGCTTTCTGAACAACTTCACATGAACCAGATCTGTCGGTTAATTCAGGCTTTGGAACGCTAACTGGACCATCGAGATACTCCACATCAATGTCCAAATCACTGCTATACGCCGTGAAACCATCTCCACCTGACGCACAGATAGCGTAATGAACTCCAGCGAACATCGTCTTGAACAAGTTTCCACTCGTACACTTGACAGACTTATCACCGATCGATGCACTTGGAATGGGTGTAGCGTCATTCAGAGCAGGTAAAATCTTGTCGAATGGAAGTGTGTTGGAAGGAAGACATCGAACTGTTTCAGTGTCAAAAGCGTCCGTAGTCGACAGATAAGCGGATCCATCCACCAGTGTGTACGTGAATTCAGAGTCGTCGTCGTGGAAGGTTGCGTAGCTGTTGTAAAGGACACTAACACCGTTGGCTGACACGACGGGGGTAGCGTAGATATCGAACTCGGACTGTCCGTGCAGCTTCATACTCTTGCGTTTGAAGGTGACATGAAGCTTCACGGATGGTGCATCATTGAGTGATGTCTGTGCTGGGGAATTCTTTAAAGCAGTTGCTGGATGCGTGAAACCTAGTAGAATGATAGCGGAAGCGACGAGAGTCCTCATTAACGCCACCATGTTTGCTGGTCATCTCGTTCTTCTGGAAAAACGAGAAATGAATGGCGTGTTATCATGGCAAGTCACGCATCGCTGATGCTTTGGAAGTCGCCATCAAGGGAAGGACGAACATCCTCCAGCACCATGTCATCCCTTTTCTCGAAATCTACCTACCGGTACAATCAAAGTGTTTGCCAATTGTGCACACACATCTGGATGTGTTGACTGCAAAACGTGAGAACCGACAAGTCCCAATCCTGCGTCGACTCCCAGCTTGAAAACCCGTACATCTCCTGCATCTCCGGCTTTTGCCATCACGCAAGCTCACTGAAGAACACACTCGATTTTTGTTGTCAACGAGATCTGCGGACCCGACCACTCATACGTGAACCACTATGTACATGTACCGTACGACTTGTGAACGACCAGCTTTGCCAGTTGATAGTGTTGATAGTGTCGATGATGGCCATGATACCCATAGGCATTGCGTGATGCCGGAAGCATTTTCAAAGCCGTCGTACGGTGTACATGTACATGTAGCGCGGCCTTCAAGCGAGTCGCTTGAAGCGACCCGCAGTTCTCACCGTACATGTTGAACATTGTTGACGGCTTTCACGTCCATCTGTCTGTAAGATAACTTGCAAGCTGTGCAGACCCGGTCTATGCTAGTTAATGGAGAGAATTAATGCTTCAAATCGCTCTCACTATCAGCATGGAATCTAGGAACACCGAATCGCTTTGACCAAGGTCTGGAAACGTGGCTACATGGTCTCAACTACCTTTTGGACACTGAATCAACCGCAGCGAACAGACTTGGTTTGGGTGTGTGATCTACATGCACGGCACCATGAAAGGGTTCGTAGGTGCTGCTGTTATCGCGTTCTTGGCTTTTACGGAGTCGACGAATGCTGTAACTCGACAATTGAAGAATTCTCTAACCGATCTGCCGTCCTTAAAGCTTCATGTCACGCTCCAACGTAAAGCCATGGAACTTCACAGAGAATCCGAGTTCGACGTTTTCGCTAACCCCGTTGTGGCGGATGATGGTGTTAGCGTACTCTATGACGGCTACGCGACGTTCGTTGAAGGCCACTCTCGATTCACGTACTCACTTGTTGACGGATCTTTCTATTTGGTGACAAACGACACTTCTTCAAATGCTGCTACAGTTCGCTGTATTCCACCAAGTACGCTACCATTCAACGCTATTTTACCGGCATTGAACGATGCGAAGCCCATTCCTAGTGCTTCAATTGGTGGGGAACCTATTGAGTGTGAAAATGGGAACCTGTTCAAGACAACATTCGCTGGAATTCACTACGCTATCTGTTCATCGGATGAATCCGGATTTACTGCTATCGCTAGCGACGTTACCATTGACGTGGATTATCTCGACAGTCCTGTTGATATTCCCGAGACTAAGTTAGAAGGTGGCACATCGTGTGATGTTTTAGCTGAAGCTACCGAAATGGCACCGATAGCTCTCGCATTGCTATCTGGAAATGATATTCCTACCAGCACTTCAAGACACCTCAAGGAAGAATCGCACATGGCTATCCAGTCTTCATCGTGTCAATGCAATTCAACTCCTCGCCCTTGTATTTTTTACCACGGTCTAGGCAACGAGAAGGATGAACCGACTGTGCAAGACACGTCTCGTCATTTCGGCTACAATTATATCAAAGACCATGCCCCATGCTGCTCTACGATCAAGTATGCAGCACTCAACACGGTCGACTACGCGTGGACTGACGCTTCACTTCAGAAGAAGGTCTGTGACCGCGCACTTTCAATGTCAACAACCTCCAAGTCCCGAACAATTGAAGACACAATTGTTGTGACGCACTCGATGGGTGGACTGATGTTTGCTGGAGCACTTGTCAATGGAAAGTGTAAACTCGGAAAGAGCTCTACATGGATCGGTCTGAGTCCTCCTATGACTGGCAGCATGTCTTCAGACTATATCATGGATTTCTGCAATGGTGAAGTTCGGAATCTCATGACAGACCTGCTATTCAACGGTAAATGTCCCGTGCCTCCATCCACAGTGTCTGTCGCTTATGAAAACGAGAAGTACAGCAATAAGGATCTTGATGCAGCGTATGACGCAGTTCAGGAGATGTATCGCAAACACGTCTACGCAGCCATGTGCAGTACTTCGAATGTTGGGAATATTTCCAAGTATCAAGCCAAGTATATGATCGGAGGCAGAGTGATTCCACACAAGTCCTCCAAGAACGATGGTCTCGTTGAGTTTCACAGTTGCGCAGGCGGAATTTCACCTTCCAAGTTTGGTGATACACCCGACAACCGGTTCTACAAGTGCGAGTTGAATCACGCAGATACGGCATTCAAAACGGGCGATGGGATCTTCAAGTCGACTGTGTTGCCACTCAAGTGGTTCGCGTGTCTCCTGTAACTCAAGAGCTCTTAACAAATACAGCCATCTGAACTTTTATACACACTGTCTTCATTAGAGTTTCCGTCAAAACGGTATCTGTATTTTGACTGCAACTCTATCAAACAACTTCACTTTACCGCTACACGACATTTTTAAAACTACAAGTTATCTACAACAAACACTCAAACCATTTCACCGGCTTCTGAGAATCCTTGAGCCATCCGTCGCCAGTCAAGAACACAGTATCTGCGTGATTGAGTTCCGGTCTGTAGAACGTGTCCTTGTAGCTCTTACCGAACTTGGATTCATCCAAACCTTTAGCACAGCTCTGAAATTCCACCAACGCGTCATTCTGGGGCGATTTGTGTGGAATAACTTTTGCTGCGAGAAGCATAAGCGCCTCGTACTCAGAGAAGATACCGCTCGGGTTGTCACTGCACATAGCAGCATTAACGTTATCACGGTAAGCCTTTTGAGCTTTAACGTACGCCGCATTGAGCTTCTTGTCGGCGTATCTGCCGTTCTGGTACACGATCGACTGCCGGGCGATTGGCATTGGGCATTGTCCGAAGAATTCCAACAAATCCGTCGCGAAATTGCTGACCTCGTCGTTACAGAAGTCCTGGAAGTAGTCCGAAGCCATGCTGCCTGTCATTGGAGAGCTAATTGCCACCCACGATGAACCTTCACCAAAGCTACATTTACCTGTTGCAAGAGCCATCGACATGACGAGTCCAGCCATCGAATGCGTGACGATAACCGTATCCGTAATTGATCCCGATTTCACGTGACTGATGTCGCTGAATCTGAGCGCTCGGTCACAGAATTTTTCTTGCAGTGTATCGTTCGTCCAGCTGTAGTCCATAGTGTTTAAGATAGCGTATTTGACTGTCGAGCAGCATGGAGCGTGTTTGTTCATGTTCCCCATTCTACCACTTGCAAGTTTCGGCGTGTTTTGAAGTTCCTCCTCTTCGTTGGAACTCCCGATACCATGGAAAAAGATACACGGACGAGGTGTAGACTTGCATTTACATGACGAAGCTTCCATCTCCATGTGTTCTGCAGTCTTCAATTGTCTCGAATTGCTAATTGGAATGGGAGTTCCCGTTAGTAGAGCCAACGCAGTCGGTGTCACTGAAGTGGGTTTAGCTACAGGACCACACAATGTTCCTTCTCTCGGAATCGTAACAGGGTTATCCAAATACTCGACTTCAATCGTCAAGTCACTGCTATAAGCCGTAAAACCCGAGTTACTAGCCGAACAAATAGCGAAATGAGCTCCAGCGAACGTCGTTTTGAACAGATTTCCACTGGAACATTCGACGGCTTCGTCACCTATCGACGCACTTGGAATGGGCGTTGCGTCGTTCAACGCTGGCAGGATGGAGTTAAACGGTAGTGTACTCGTTGGAACGCACCCCACGTTCTTCTTGTCTTCATCACTCGTCAATAAATAACCAGAACCATTCACATACGAGTATGTAAAAGTACTGTCATCATCAACGAACGTCGCGTAGCCGTCGTAAAGTACATTAGCACCTTTAGCTGAAATGACGGGGTTGGCGAAAACGTCGAACTCGGATTGTCCGTGCAGCTTCATGGACTCACGCTTGAAAGTGACATGGAGTTTCACGGATGGTGCGTCATTTAGTGAAGTTGCCAGACGACGATTAACTGGAAACGTGGTTTCTTGGTCCTGGAAGCCGCTTGCCGCCCATGCGAGCACAGAGAACGCGACGGTAGCAAGTTGAACTGGTGTTATCATCTCGATCGAGAATTTCAAGAATGGCTTTCCACTCTATCGAGGTTTCTCCAAAGATGCCAGACCGAGTTCATTCTATGCACTGTGGAGCACTTCCTGGGATCAAACGAGTTGGAATTGCAGACTGGTTTACGGACAGCACACCTGGAAGCGGAAAACTTATGGTTGCCGCTACCAGTTTATTTGAGTTGGTACTGTACTTCGTATCCGCCGCGCCAGACATGTAGGTGGTCAACTTTAGACCCCTTCCTTTTTTCAAGTATTCACACGTCACAGACTCAACATTTTGGACATTTTTGTGGTCAGCTGAAATAAACTTGGTTTTACTATGGTTTGCTCCCGGATTGGTATTTTTGCACACAAAAGGTGCACTCTGCCCAAACAGCATTTGTATGACGTTTTATGGAGGACTGTAGCTTGCTCGCTCGAGATTGTGATTGGGCTCAAAACGTTCAGTAACCATGTGCGCAAGGATTGGAATATCATGGGAGGTATGGTCGATAGCCCATCTTTGCTATTGACTTGAATTTGTATACCAGCCCACATGTCCCGACTACATACATGTCCACCGCGGATAGTACTGATGGGGGCGAAAGTGCTTTTGGCTGGTTGTCCGAGAAAGGTGTATGCTACTAAGTACTTGGCTGCACCGTTTCAGCAAGGCAAGGCAAACCACATCTACGAATACGGCTACAAGCTACTTAAGTATCTAATAGTGGGGGCTACAGCAAACATTCAAGCCATTTTACGGGTTTTGAGAATCCTTGAGCTGTCCATCGCCATTCAAAACACGGCGTGATTCAGTTCCATGTAGCTCTGCCCAAACTTGGATTCATCCAGACCTTTAGTGCAGCTCTGGGATTCTACAGACCATCGTTCTGGAGACTTGTGCAAAACCTTGGACACCAACATTAGTATGCTACATGTACTCATCATATACATGTACTAATATTGGTGGCCAAGATTTGCTCCTGGTTCTCGACGGGGTCGTCGTCATTGCAGATTTCTTCGTCGCACACGCACCGTTTACTTCTGCGCAATGCAGACAGCAGCATTTCTTGCTGCGAGTTTCCTCTTCATTGCATTCTCCGTGACAACGTCAACCACTTGGGGAAGCGAACTGTCCCACGAATCGCAATCTTCCAAGCAAGCCCTCCCAAATGACTCTCCTTCGTTGTTATTCTTTTAGAGGATAAGATCCACGGACAGTCTACCTTTGAGGTTTTTGCCAATCCGGTTGTGTCTGAAGACAATACTAAATTGCGCTATGATGGTTTCGTCGAGTTTATCCAGGGTGACACTGAGTTTACCTACTTGCTTGTGGATGGCGCCGCCTACGCAGTGGAAACCAAGGGAAATGACACGACTTCAGCTGCCATACAAGAAGCGCACTGCCTCTCATAGATCACACCCTACGACCCCATAATCCAAGCTCTCAACAACGCCGCTGCTACTTCTGAGACGTCCATCGCGACGGACGCTTCAGGCTGCTCAAGCGAAAATTCGTTCAAGACATCTCTCCGAGGGAAACGTTTTACTCTCTGTGCATTGAGCTCAACTGGGTTCATGGTATACGGAGGGGATATGTATGTTTTCGTTGATTATCTGGAGAGTCCACTCCGCAGCATTACAACACCGACATTGACCGATGCAACTTTATCGTGCCCTACTGTGGCAACATCAACATCCCTTACACTCACCGCGCTCAAGTTCCTGACAGGTGATGGCACTGCATCCACTAAGAACGCGCAAGATTAGCGACTCGAAAAGCGCGTAGTCTTGGCGTTGCTCGTCTGGTACTTCGTAGCTTGGTGGCACCACGCACAAATACGAAGCTCGGCTCGTAAATTTAATGAGTGTTCCACTTCTCACTGGTCGGTCCACACAGACAGAATGCTCTTCACTTTCCATTTTTGTGTGAAAACTTCTCTATACACTTGGGCGTTTGAATCTGCTTTGGCCAATATCTCGAACGGCAGCAAGCTGACTACGTCTGAAGGCTTTAGTACATGTACACACATCACGAGCTCAGACTGGAGCTTGTGCTGTGGGACCATACTTTATTGATTTTGTAAATTATCCGTAATAAATAATTGTAATGGGACAATACAATAATAACTGATTTGACATTATTTTTCCGACCCTCGTGTTTACGAAGTATGTGCTAGACGCTCGTTGAGCTCAAGTGATGATTGGCAGACCCCGTGGTGCTTCCAGGGCACACTCAATGGATAGAACACCGTATATTTGAAGAAACTATTTTTTTTGCTAGAGATCTACATGTAGACATGCTATTACTGCTGGTTGGCAGTTGTGGGGCAGGCCAACAAACATCCAGGTCTACGGTCCACCGGAGCGTGTGGAGTGGCTCCATGACCTTCGCATTCCAACCGTTTGTGGCTGCTACATCAACACCACTTCATAAGCATGGTCTGGTTGCGATGTGTTAAGTTTCCAGCCTGGCCCGCAAAATCAACGTGACAATGCGTGTATTTGCTCCATCGGGTGAGGCCGAACCAGCACCAGCACTTGCACCTTTCTGCTGACCTCCTGCTCCATTTACCACAGATGCAGCTGGAGTTCCTGTTGAAGGCAAATTGCGCCAAAGTGACCCACCTTTGAGAATACACTGCACTCGAACCTGCACCCACTGCACCACTTCCAGCTCAGGTCGACGCTGAGTTGAATTTGCACGAGCAGGCACTACAGCGCCACCAGTACGAGCGGAACTCGATGGCAGTGCCGTATCCGATCCTAAAGCAGACGCAGCTACCGGAATGGGGGCGTTGTACGTAACCTGTACAGCAAGTTGTTGTCCAGCGGCGATGGCACCACGTGCAGGCTCCAGCGTGAACAATTTCGCGTGAGGCGATGCTGCATCTACAACAAATTCAAAGGAGCCAGCAGAACCTCCCGTATTGGTTGGTGTAGCTGTGGTAACTTCATCCAAACCGCCATAAACTCCACTGCTCGGTGTCGTACTACCAATAAACACAGTCTTCGTAACCCGAGTGGCATCGATTACGTCGATGTTGTCTGCTATCTCGTCCCCAGAGAATGTTAGGACGAAAGAGGAGGCAGGTTTTCGCAGTCCTGCAGCGGGCAAGTCATTCACTTTAATACCCGACGGAAGCTGGCTCAAAGATACACTTGGAGGCATGTCAAACAGATCTTCCACTGGTTGAAGTGTTAAAAGTTGATGTCTCTTGGTTTTGCCAGCATTTGATGGAGCTGGAGCTAGTGCAACATCTGCAGTCGGAGCGAACACGTAGAGCTGGTTCTCCCAGCAGCGGCCGGAGATAGTGATAATGTGCTGTTCATTTTCATTCGGCACCTTGATGCGATACCGTTGAGAATAATGACCAGGTCTTTGATGATCTGGCTGGAAAATCACTTGGACAATTAGAGAACCGTTTTCAGGGATGATCGCGCTAGTAGGAGAGAATGTAAACACTGGCAATCCCGTCGAACTTGTCATCGAATCGCTCTCTGAAGCCACAATATCAGTTGTTGCTGGCTTGGTGTTGTCACCATCATCGAACGTAACAATCGAAAAGGCTAACGGGAATACACTTCCGTTCGCTAGCACAAGTTCCCGTACATTACGAGTACGTGCCAATATGTCTTGGAAATCTAGCTTCCCGTCTGCAGGAGTGAGAGACAAACTCGGATTGATCCCTTCACCACGAAGTTTAACGCGAATATTCACCCCCAAAGCGGACAGTTCCAACTCGTCTTCGTACCTCAACGGAGTACGTGGCTCGAATTCAACACGAATAGCACGCTTTTTCTTACTGTCAGAACTGGCAGGTACTTCGCGCAATGCCCCCATCAGACGAAAAGCTCCCAAAATATGGAGTGGTTGAGCACGTAGTAACACGCTTTCACCTCCAGATGGAGCCGTCTCGAGTGTGAGATCACGGACAAGCGTTTGGCCAATTGCCACTTGACCAAAATCCAAGATTGTAGTTGAAGGGATCAAAAAGGGCTCAATCACTGTTGTTCGAACCTCCAAAGCTTGTGATGGTGTTGGTGGTTCTGTTTTCGAGGAATGTTTTCCGTTTGCGCTCCCTTCCTGCTGATAGAAGCACAGGACAGTCCACGTGTGGTGACAACTGCGAGGCTCTGTATCGGCGTCAATCTTCGGCGTCACAGGTCTTGATTCTGGATCTTTATCCATCCGACTACTGCCAAGATCTTCTGTAGTTTGTTCAGCACTCAGATCAAGGTGAACACTTCTTGCTGAATTAAGGGGAAGGTCATTTTCACCGTTAGTAGTTTCGTCAGATACTTTCGCCTCGAAGTAGCAGCTTTTGACGAGCTTAAAAATGTCCTCAGTGGGCTCGAAGTCGATCTCCAGACGAATAGTCTCACATGGAGCGAGACGTGTCACAAGCGGTGTGATCTTCAAAAATGGTTCGGCTTCAGGAGGTAGACGCAGTTCTACAAGATGAGTATGCCGGTCAGATTGGTTTGTTAGATTGACGCTGCAGGTTTGAGTTTGACCTAGTGACGTGGCACCAAGTCGAATAGCTGAATGAGAGAATACCAGATCACTGGCAACTCCGTAGCCGGAACATAGCACAGTGTACTCCTGATTAAAAGTAGACGACCACAGCGTCAATAGTGGTTTTGTACGTCCCATTGTCCCGGCAGCTTTCAAAGTACCCGGGAAGCTTGGAGTGTACACAACCCGCAGCGTCCGTGCTTCACCAGGCAACAGTACCAAGCCCACTCCTTCAGATACGTCAGCTACAGTCACATCTTTCGGCAATACAGTCACTCCAACCCGCTGAGGTATGCGGGCCGAATTCGTGAAGTTTAGCTCGTGGCTAACGCTCTGTCCGACGCAACATGCTCCAAAATGGAGCTCTCCCTCGGAACTCCCAGTCTCCGCGTGCAGCAAAACGTTAAGTGTCAATGCTGTAGGTGTCAATCTCGCTGTGAGCAAGAAGTAGACAGGAATCACTTGATCAGGTACCACAACTTGAACTGGAACTGCCAACATTCCTAGAGCACGTGAACCCAATCCAGCACGTTCAATTCGTTTCCACATACGCTCTTCTGGACGAAACTTGACTTGAACAGGAAAATTCCCCTCCTGAGAACCCACTGCGGCCTGTACAAAACCAAAACCAGGGTTGAATTCGACGTAGCCTACAAGCGGTCGAGGCACTTGTACCTGGATCTTGAGAGCTACTTTACCTCGATTGCACACGACAAGCTGGTGGCGATAGAGTTTTCCATAGGCGCAACATCGGAAGTTCAGACGTGAACTTGAAACAAAAATTGGGACTTGCGAAGCTACGCCTGATACAAGTACAGGGATGGAGGCGAGTCGTCGCAGGTCTGGAGATGATATTCCTGACGACGATGCTGCTGGGAATTCAAGAACAAACTGCTCATTCTCCAGCTTCATGGCAACAGCGGGTGCGAAGGTGAAAGATACTGCAGTGCTTGAATATGGCGCTACAACACCTCGTTTTGTAAAGCGAACTGGTCCGTCAGCACCATCCTGTTTAAATAGTGTTGTTTCTCGAACACGCTCAACCAACTCCTGTTCTTCTGGATTGAGTGGGTCTCTTGCATCGTCATCAATGTTTCCTGTAGCAGAATCTTCCAGTGGTTTACTGCATGTTGTGGGTATCTTGGTTGAAGCTTCACTGGGTACACGGGATACAGCACAAGATTCCGGAGACGTCAAAATCTGTGTATCTTCTACACTGTCGGCTACTTCTTCAACAGGTTGCACGTCATTGTCTTCCTGAGGGTTCTCGTTTGAATTCGTATCATGTTGTATCTCAGCAGGATCATCATCGGTGACATCAACGTCGTTCACAAGCTCAGCTCCACCAGTTTCTGCGTCGTTATCGTGTTCCAGCTCTGTTGGTTGATCTTTGGGCGTCACTGGATGCTCTAATTCTATTGACGGGGTTGGTAATCGGCGTACACGATATTCGAGAGGCAACGCACCTTCGTTGGAAAGCGCTAAAGCGACCGTTGTACGTTCTCCAGCCACAACTTCAGGAAACTGGACAACATACTGGGACAGTTTTGGAACAGCCTTCTTGCATGTACAGCGGACCGACAACTGAAAGACGCCCGTGGGCGCTGCTACAGATAATGTTGTGTCTAAGTCACGTCCTTCCGTCCCCGCGAAGGTCATCTTCAATGAACAACTCATTCCTGCTGACATTCGACCGGGTTTTTCGTATACGATGTCAAACAGCTCGGTCACTTCGTCATCCATAGGCAGTAGTCGGAACTGGTTGAACGTGTTCGAGACATTTGTGAGGGTAAAGCCGAGAGTGAGTGGACGACCCACGTCAAAGTCTTTGAACCAGAGCATCTGAGGGTTAGCGAGGAACGCGTTGCCAGTAAACGTTTTGCCCCACACAACTTGCGGCTGAGCAAACCTCGAGTCTTTCTGTCGTTGTCGCGCCTTTGTGAGTTGTCGTTCCTCCAGCACACTACGACCCCGTGGATTCTTGCGCTTCGTTGATGTTGAAACATTCTCTGGTATTTGATTCCCTTCATCTTCTTGTCGAGAGTCTTTGGACCGACGAGAACCATTCGCACCAAGAGGTGGCAACTTGACGTCACTGTTTGACAAGAGAGCATGATTCACCTTACGCGAATCTTGACTGTGTTGTACACCAGTAAGTGGAGGTATCAACAGC
Organism: Phytophthora quercina; assembly: GCA_014706105.1. NCBI lineage: Eukaryota > Oomycota > Peronosporomycetes > Peronosporales > Peronosporaceae > Phytophthora > Phytophthora quercina. The sequence continues at coordinate 280,455 of JACBOW010000019.1, read as the reverse complement.
CGCTCGGAGGTTCTCAGCTCTGCGTCTTCCATTTCGTATCCTTCTGTTCTACCCGAGCTCACACCAGGACCTTCGACACCTTCAGACTCTTGCTGAGAATTGTGCTTTCTTCGACGAGGTAGCAGCACCGAGCTCAGTTCCGTCCCGGTATGAGTCGATTTAGCATGAACTTTTGCAACAACACGGCGCCGATGTTCGGGAGTGATAACTGCACTACGTCCAAGTCCAAAGCTGTGGTCCTTCATCGTCGTTTCTTGTGAAGGATATACCCGAACAAGCTTCCCGGTAGGATCCAGCGCTTCTTTACCAGTCCGTGATACCAAATACGCATTCGTCCGTTCGTCTTGAGCTGCACGACCCATTTCACGCTGGTATTTCTTTTCGTACGCTCGATTCTCCGCCTCCAGTTTTTCTCGCCGTCTCTGAACTACCTTTTCAGCTTCTAATCGACTCAAAAGTTTCACCTCGCGCTCTTGAATGTTCCGTTCAATCTTTAAACGCTCCTTCTTAGCTTCTCGCTGCACCACTTTGCGTCTCGCCACCTCGTACGGATTCTTTCCTTGATCCAACAGACTTTGATGTGTCCGAGCTTGTTGAGTCTTTTCAGCTTGATCTCGCGCTTGAATAGCAGAACTTTGTGCTCCAATTTTCGCCGAAGACGTGTCCAAGTCCTGCTTGAGCTCCAGCACAGCTTCTACTCGAGTCGAACGCTCGTTTTGGGCCTCCACCACCATCTGCGAGAGATATCGTCGGTCCGTTCGAAAGCCATCGTGAAGTCTCTGCCGCACCGGAGCTCGAGGACTTCCATCACCACCCTCATCTCGCGATGCCATGGGTCACGAGCTCAATTAGAGCAAACAGGCCAACGGGCGCCACCGATGGAGTCCGAGTGACGCTTGAGACTTGAGGGACGCTTGAAAATAGGGGTCCCTACAGTTCCAACGTCAACTCAAAAGCAAACACGTTTTAGTTTTCTTGTTTGAACACAATCCTACATCGTCACAGATAGTCCACAGTCCGCCGTCTTCCGTGATTCCGCTACATCCAGAGAAATTACACTATGCAATACAGCACAAGCTCCCGCAGCACCGATAGTATTTGGTTGTTCCGGGATAAACACCTAGTGAAAAGAAAACAAGTTAGCTCCATCCAGTCGGTAGCGTACGTTCCGAGACCGACGTAGTTGTGTGACGCCAAGGCGCAGCGACGCCGCGTTGGGCGGCTGATGTCTATAAAAGTAGCGACGGCGATCCAGCGTCACCCAACGCATAGTCGACATCAGCATCGCCCTCGAAAGTGTTGGCAGCGTTCCATTCTACTGAGTCATCATGCTGAAGCAGTTCATCGAGAGCTGCCGACGTTGGCAGAGGGTTGTCAATAGTTGAAACATCGGCTTCACTGGACAACCAGAACGTCTGCTGCAGGTTACTATCGTCCACAGTGGCAGCGTCCGACCCGTTGGAACTGCCAAACCATTGCTGAAAATTAAGTTGCTGACCGACCAACTCATTCCCACCAGTTGACGGGCCAATTTGGTTGGTAGCCATTGCACTTTTTCCTACGAAAGGCTCCAGCGGCATCGATGAAAAGTGATTTAACTCGGGATGCATCGTAGCAGCGACACGAACAGGATCCGAAGCAGAACGCAGTCTACCCACCGTTCCTTGTCTCGTCGGCACCCCGCCGAACGTCGATTCCAAGCTATGAGGCGGTGAATCTACCTGCACCATCGACATTTTCTCCAAATGAGTTGACAAATGCAACGCATTAGCCCAGTCATCACCCAGAGTAGCAAAGGCGTTCAAGCCCAGCTCGGACTCTGGTTCTTTCATGACAAATCCTTCAGTCGGTAACGTTGAATGTTCAGCAATTTTGAAACATTCCATTCCAACCGGCAGCATTTCTGTATCCTCGCTTTCTGCGAAGCTTGTATTCGAGTGGTACGAGCTGGTTGAAGGTGGTCCACCACCGAAATCGAGCACTCCAGGGTCTCCAGTATCGTCCGCATCACAGTTCGCTAGAACAGATAAAATATCACTGTCAATTGCCTGTTCGTCACTTGATAGTGACGTCGTGTGGTGTCCAGACGCCGAGATGGAGGATGGTGGCCACTCGAAGGACCCTCGACCACCGGAACTCGTACTTCTTATTGGTAGAATCGCCTCGTGAGCACTCACCACACTGTCACATCGGTTGCTAACAGGCATTTTAAGCTCGTCCAGTGGATTAAACGGCGTCATCTCAGGCAGCGATTCGGACTTGGAGCGGAGTTTGTTACGTCGAACTGTCGTTGCAGCCTTTTTTGGGTGGGGAGTGGGAACTCGGCGCAGTTTACGCGGCGTTTTAGCTGTTGTTTTCATCGGGATAGAATTTGGTGCAGCAATAACAACCAAAGGGCCAGCTAAAGGAGTCGCCACTTGTTCAATCCGACTGACTGGCTCCGAATTGGAACGCGAGCGTAGATTGCGCCTTGGTGCTTTGGCTGATGGAGGGACAATATCCGTTGGCGACGTAAGCTCTCCCAGATTATTGGTACTTTGGTTACCAAGCAACATAGTTGGATCAGAAGCAAATGCCACCAACGGGGTAGCTGGTCGGATCGTCACGTTACGAGGTGCATTGTGCAGTGGCAGTGCAAACGTCCCAGCCTGCTAATCACACAAGTAATAAATAAATAAAATTAAATCACTACAGACTCAAAATCTAAATAAAAAAATACCACGAACCTGAGCTTGTGCTTCTTTCTTCTCTAGAGCTTCAGCTTCAGCCAGTTCTGGATGTTTCACCTTCTGGTGGTGAATCAACGAGCCTTCCGACCCGTAAGCCTAAAAAAATTAAAAAAATAAGTATTCTGATAACCTAAATCAATTAACTCATCTTCAACCTTGGGACAATCAGCCAGCGGACACTTGAATTTACGGTCAATCTCAGCTGCAGAGCGTCGTCGTCTCTTCTTGCTGGTGCTTGAGGGCGGCGCCGCCTTCTCAGCGTCTGGCTCCTGTAGATCCTGCGTCTGAATTTTCAACTACAGCATAAAAAAATGTTAGAAAATTATTTAAAAAAAAGAATTTTCACTAAATTTCTAAAATGTACATGTTGTTCGTTCTTGAATTTTGTCACTTTGTCGTCTTTAACGGCACTTGGCGGCGTCTTCTTGGCGCGTCTTGCTCTGGGTTTATACTCAGAGACGTCCGTCATGGTCACGTCTGTGTCGACGCGGGGCTTGCGTTGTCTGGCCTTGGGCTTCATCGTTCTGAGGGTGGAAGAGCTAAAGTGCGTTTCTCTTGGCCACTGTATGCGCCTCTTCAAGTGTCAATTCTTCAACGTGATCGGATTGCACGAGGTTGGTGTGGTGGACACCATCAACGCACTTAGGATTCCTGGCGTGCGGCATGTGTCAGAAGCACTAAAATTGTCCACTATTAAGAGATTGTGGACGGGTAATGTAGGTGTCCTACTTCGATGATATCAGGTGATGCAATATATCAGGACTGGGCTAATCGTACATGTTAGCAGTCTTTTTTTTCAAAGAGAAAAATACTATCCGGATAAATCTTGTCCACGTAAAGAGGACATCTTAGATTCGAGTTCAGCTGCGATAACAGTGGTCCTAAGCACTGATCTCAGCAACCCCTTTCCTTCTTTCGATGACTCATCTCCGCTAACTTCAACGTGCATGTCAACGAGAATCAATTGACAGATGTCAATTCTATCTTGACGCCAAGTGCAAGACGCTTTGACTATTTTTATGGGTCGTGCTATTATCTGAAAATAAGCGAGTGCTTAAGTAATAGCCTTGTGGTCGAAGACGTCTTGGTGAAGGTTCATGGAGATCGTGGCAGTGAATCGATTGCTGCTGCGATTCGCGGCACTTGACGAAGATGAGAGCGAAGCGGTGGCTATCAGTTGCGTCGAGTTCTTACTATCAGAGACCAACGCGTACTACCAGCAGAAATGCCTCGCTCGAGGAGCAGTTCGATCCACGAGTTCACAACTTCTAGACAACGTCGTAGATTCCGCTTTTGCTGCAGTACTAGAAGCTGAATCTACGATGGATGATGCCCGGTTTCAACCTGAAAGCAGACCCGAGGCCGAGCCGAAAGACCGACATGCTGTACGCAGTGTGCCGTGCAAAAGTCCTGAAAAAACTGCATCCATTCGAAACGCGCTACCGATGAAAACCTCGTCATCACTGGCTTCACGAGTAGGAAGTTCATCAGATAAAGTGCGAGTAGCGTCGCCTGTGAGAAGAAAGAGAAGAACGAGCAAAGGTACGAAACAAGAGTCGCTATCCAGGATAGCAGTTGTTGACACTCGTTTCAACTAGGTGAAACAGAGAAACCAAGCGCGTCTACACCTCCAGTGCTGATGATTGAGCTTGAAGGCGATCCAGACTACGAGAAACCCGTACGGATTGAATTTCCGCTTGATAGTGTAACTCATGAGCAGCTAACGAATATTTTTACCACAGGAAATCAAGGAATGGCGTGAAAAATGCTTGAAAAGCCTTGAAACTTCAACGAAGAAACCTGGTTTCACCAAGTGGGTGAAGATGGCTCGGGTATTTTCAGTCCCCGGAAATCGTGTGACCATGGAGGAAGGCGTTTTTGCAGCACCTCCAGCGAACATAGTTGCTGCACTTGCTGAAACTCCAGTCCGTACGAAGACGAACATCGACAGTTTTTCTTCGATCTTGGATCATACCGAAGAATTGGAAGAAACATCGAGTGTAATTGAGAACGGCTATGCTGCTACTGGTACGAGACGGACTAGTCGAAGGCCAAGTGCAATGCTGGAGGCTACAGCTCGAAGTTCGCGCCCAATGTCGACGACGATTCACAGTATCGCGGAAAACCCGCAGTATCAATCCAAGCGTCGATCTCAATCGGCTAGCGTCGACTCTACTTTTGACCGGCGGCGGAAGACTACGCTACTTACCGACTCTCTCTCACGACGTAAGCTTACAAGAAAACTCTCATCAACCGAGTCTGTCGCTGGCGGAAACTCGAACAACGGATGGAGCAGTAGTAGAAGTTTGTGGCGCTACGAGCAAGAGGCTGGTAGTGCTACAAGTCGGACGTTCGTGGAAGATGACACCGAATTCAGCGCTACCAGTCTTCCAGCTATGATGAGTGTGGCGTCAGGAGTGGTTTTGATGCAGGGTGAAGCTGTCGTAGAAGGCCCGGAATGGGTCGAGAACACCACTACCATGTCCCGTAAACGCTTTGATGTAAGTGACGTGTTTCGAATTTATCGGATAAAATATCTAACATCTCTCTTGCAGCTTCAGCAACGACTAGCGACCGACGCGTTGCTAAATGCACCATCAGAACGTGATTTAAATTCACCTCCATCCCTTAATCTCGGCTCGCCTCTTCAATTCGGCCATTACCCAGCCTCACCATTATCGGAGCTTCGCTTTCGTGACTATGAAGAAGTCCCACCGGAGCCTATTCCGATCCCCCAACTCTCACCGATTTCCACATCCGCGTTAGCGATTCCACGATCTGTAAGTGTTGTATATGGACAAAATGGCCAACTTACCAAAGTACTCACGATATGTTTACAGCATCTTGCACTATCGTTGTCAACACCTTCGCTTCGAGTCCGAACGTCCACATCTAGTGGTAAAGCCGTCAATAACAGCATTGCAGGCGACAACGACAGCAATCGAGGTTTTTCTACGACTAGTAGCGGCAACAGCGTGCACACAGCTGTGGGTAATATAAAGCCACGACCGACTACAGCATTGAAAGCCGTCGGTACTCCTCCAAGGTTGGTAACAGGTCGTGCAAGGTCGACGTCTGCAGCTCCAGGAAATGTTAGAACTTTTGTACCGACGATAAGAAGTGCTGCACCAGCTTCAGCTAAGTATCTGCGCGAATTTCCCAAGCCAAAACCAGGAATAATTCGTGTTGTTAACGACCAAGCAGCAAGATTATTGGGCAGCGTGGAGGATCGCCAAAGGACCGCATGGATGACCTAACGTTAGCAAAAAAATTGCAGGACGTATCAACGACAAACGCAAGATTATTTTGTCATTTGAAGGTTCTAACGCTTGGTTTCGATTTATAATTCTTACTGTTGCTACAGCAGGCATTCAAACCACTTGAACGGCTTTTGCGCGTCCTTGAACAGTTCCGAAATGCTGTGTCTGCGTGATTCAGCTCAGCTGAGTAGAATCGATCAAGATAGCTATCGATCGCCAAATATGGTTGGATCGAGGCCACCCAAGCAACTTTGGAACTCCACAAGTGCGTCGTTTTCTTTTGACTTGTATGGGATCAACTTGCCTCCAATTAAACACGAAGGATAGAACTTCGACAAGACTCCATGGTAGCTTTTACTGCACAATGCCGCTGTCACGTCCCCACGATAGGATTCCTGCGCCGCAGTGTACGCCGCGTTGACTGTTGGAGTGCTGTACTTCCCATTCTGGTAGGAGATGGACTTTTTCGCAAGTGACGCCGGGCACTGACCGAGTAGATCCAGCAACCCTGTCGCTATTGCAGTGTACTTATCCATACAAAGGTCTTGAATGAAGTCTCCAGCCATACTCCCCAGCATTGGTGCGCTCAAACTCACCCACGACGTGCTCTTCGCGAATTTACACTTTCCAGTCGCAAGGGCACTCGCCATCACAAGTCCTCCCATCGAGTGCGTCACAACGATGGTGTCCGAGATTATGCGTGACGTGAGATCACTGGTTTCACTCATCGAGAGCGAGAAATCGCAGAATTTCTGCTACAGCGTGTCATTCATCCAGCCATCGTCGACAGTATTCAAGACTGCGTACTTAACCGTCGTGCAGCAAGGCGCGTGATCGCCAATATCTCCGAACTTCTCTTTCGTCATTTCAGGAGTGTCCTGCAATTCTGCCATTTCACTCGGGTTACCCAATCCATGCAAGAAAATACACGGACGAGGTGTAGACTTGCACGCGCACGAGTCAGCTTCGATTACTACTGGTGCGGCAGCCTTCAGACTTTTCGGTGCAATGGACGAAAGCGTTTTCCCTGTAAGTAGCGATGGCAGTTGGTGTCGCGGGGGCAGGCGTCACGGACACTAGACAAGATTCGACCTTGCCGCTCAGTCTTGGCGCTGATATCTTACGGATAGGACTTGACAAATACTCCACCGCCATCTTCATATCAAGTCCATACGCAATGAATCCTGATGCACCCGAACCACACAAAATGAAGTCAACACCGCTGAACGATGTCTGGAATAATGTTCCATTTGGGCACTCGACAGGTTCCCCACCGACGGACGCGCTTGGAGCTGCAGTAGCGTTGCTAAGTGCTGGTAAGATGGAATCAAACGGAATGCCCAATGAATGACAACGAACGGATTGTGCTGGAGAAAGCTCGTCTCGAGACGCCATCACGATGTACGACGCGCCGTCTACTAGCATATAAGCGAATTCAGTCTCTCCTTCTCCAAAAGTCGCGAAGCCATCATAATGAATCTTGGTGCCATCCATTGATACTACGGGTGTAGCAAAGACGTCGAAAACAGACTGGTCGTGAATATTCATGTTTTTGCCTTCGAGATAACATGAAGATGAAGCGAAGGTAGCGAACTTAGCTGCGTTGCAGACGCCACAAAGGTGAAGACACTGACAAGTAATGGAAGAACCGAAGCGCGCATTTGTTGGATTCTCGACTTGTAAAAGAAATAAATGTTCGTGAACGCTTGTTGGGGAGTCTCGTGATGGAGTTCGTGACTGCTCCATATTTCTGCACACAACACTTGCTGTTTATGGCACGAGTGAAATGAACGTGATCAGCGACGGAACTATCTATCCCGTGCATGCCGATGCTGTACGCGTTCGGAGTAAATACTAGGATGATGTACGTGACAGAATACTAGGTCTACTTTGTTCACGACGGGCCTCGGGCCACAATAAGGCGAAGTTTCGACACCAATACAAAAGAGCTTCACAATGGCAATACGCAGATATCTATTGGATCTCTCTTTGCAACACGATATACATCGGTCTAGATCCCGATAGGTGCTGAGCGCTCAGACTCTTGTAGCGAGCGGATGGTCACGGGCTTTGTTGGCGAGACTACAATTTTCTTGTGCTTCGCTTCCATTTGTTTGGCTCGGCCTAAGTAGAAAGCCATCAGAGCCTATTCATTCACAAAAGACGAAAGTAAGCTTTGGTTGCTAAAGACCTTAAACCACCCCCACAAGAGCAACACACACAGACATACCTCTTTCGACCTCGCCGCCTTCGACATGTGCGTTTGGATAGGAGCTGGTATTGGTAGACTCGATGCTTTGACTTCTGACACGTTTAGGACCTTCTTCTCGGGCTTTTGTTGCTGAGTTTTCTGCTGTGTGTCGACAATAGCTGATGGCTCTAGCTCAGGCTCTGGGTCTGACATTGGCTCCAATGTCGCTGTTGATTCCGACATCGCTAGGACTTTCGGGGGAGAAAATGGATTGTTATCATCATCATCATCTCTCAGCACGTGGCCTGGAGTAGGCAATGATCCCAGGTCAATCCATTCGTCACCGTCCACGTCAACACTGCGCCCGAAAGTGTATTCGAAATTCATTGTAGCCACACGGTAGCGTAGTAATCGTCCTTCGCCTTCGACGATTGTCAAACCTTCTCAACTCTACTAGTCACCCCGCTTTGTGAGCTTTGGTCGACTCGGGTATAGTCCATGCCGGCAACCGACTATATCATCTCTGGCGAAGCGGTACGCGAGTGGAATCCCTACGTCCTCCAGTCACTACTTCCAGATGGATCAGTCATAGATGTTGAAGACAAATTGACTCTGAGCTCATATGTTCACGCGACCAGGAATTCCAAGTTGCTAAACTTGGAGAGCTGGCTACCGGTAGTGATGATGCCTCAACCCCAGACCCACGTGCATGATTGAACTCTTTGTCGTTATACCTGGCAAGCATGCCTGAATTATATACGCCGAAGAAAACTGTCAGTCCGTTGCTGGTTTCGCCGGGGAGCGTTGGCTGGAGGATGGACCTGCCAACATTGCGAGCGTCCAGCTGGCATCAATAAATGTAGAATTCGTTTTATCCTGATGAAGCGCAACGTTCTTCAGAATCTCACGGGAAAGTCGTTCGACGTACCGATAGTTCTGTATCATCCACAATGATGTTGGTATCAACCATTTACCGTATACCACACCAAAATATCCGCCTGTCGATTCGATCTTATAGTTTTAGCTACATTAAAGTTTTAACTATAATAAAACCATACTAAAATATGGTCGAAAGCGCAGTGAAGGGCAATATTCCGTATAGGTACCGACTTCCTCTGCTTATAGTGATCAGTCGTGTACATGGTACACTGTGTACCACTGTCAAAATCATGTACACATGGCTACATTGCACGTAGCGATTATAATAATATAATATAATATTATAATATTATGCAAACCGAGCCACTGCTGTATTAACTCATGCATCCATCGTCATCGGAATCAACCTCTCCAATGTTTCTATCTAAAACGCACTGACGGTCAAGGAGACCGATTAGATCTGCCGCTGCTAAATCACTAGCCTCGACTAGTTGACCATAACACCTTTTGTACCCATTTGCAATCACGTCCGCTGAGAGCGTCCCACGCTTCTCGGATCCATTTTGCCATGACAAGCCGGTCAGGCGCTGTCATCAGGAACGATGAACCGGGGACATGGGCTCTCAGTTGCTCCCGTAGGTAAGCAATCCAGCACACCCGTGCCTACCGCATTGACCACTTTAAGCTTCTCCCCCGCCGTGAACGAGGCTCGACGTTTGCCCTGCACAATCCATGGCATTGCCGAAAATGACTGGCATTGAAATGACTGGTACCATTTGTGTGTGACCGTTATAAACAGAGGATGGATATATTTGAAATTATCCCCTGTGATTGGCTGACCGTTATAAGTAGGTGACCGTAATAAACAGAGGAAGTCGGTATTAATAAAACCAAGATATTACAGAAATAATAATGCAATTTGTTTGCATTATGCCTGGGCGTACTTCCTACGATCGCACGGCTTCAACCGTGCCACATACTAAGTAAGTTTATCTTGTACATCAGGGGTGCGGATTATTTTCATGTGTCATTCGGATGAAGGGCATGTGTCGTCAGAATAAGGCAGAATTTCATGCACTTAGGCAGACATCCATGTACACGAAGTATTAGTACTGCATATGGTTAACCAGCTGTATCCATAGCTCATCGGTGATCTTCCCGTTCTCGTCTACTGGATTAATGTCACTTTGGAAGCCAAGGCACGTTAGTTCTTGGTCGGTTTCAGGCAAAGTTTTTACTGGAGAACAGCAGTCTTCAAAACAGCCTGTAGACAGTGTCATCCAAGCTGCTAAGTCGACTGAGTAAAGAATGTTTTCAAACTGGCCGAATTCCAAAGCGCGGGCGTCGAACATCATCAAGGTGACGTTACGACAAAAACATCGGTACCACTGACCCAACAGCTGGAGAAGTTGATTCCACAACAGGATGACAAGCAATTGTGTATTCGGTATCTGTCTGTCAAGGGTTGTCTTCAACGTCCACGGCCCCTTTCTTCACAGGAAGAGCACACTTCGAACCAGAAATCCTTCACCCAATACTCAAGGCCTTTATCTAAAAGCGTTTTGGAGGGCTTAAACCGAAGTATGCATCGCTTTGAGGGAACCCAGACCATCATTGGGCGAGGTCGTCGAGGAGATTAAGGCCTCGGTCCGCGCCCGCGGTGTTGGTTATAGCAGACCGAATAGAAGATCTAGCGAAAAGGTACCCCGACGCTGTCATGCGCATGCTCAAGGGTGACGTTAAGAGCGCGTATCGTCATTTAATGGAGAACGAGACAGCAGGGAGCCTGGTCACGAAGACCCTGGCTGGTGACATTAGCCACTGACTTGAGAACCGACCTACACATGGTCCACGAGGACCATCTACCGGCATTCTTCTGGAAACAAATAACTGTACATGCGATGTAGACGCGCAAGTCAGCATAGGTCCTTAGAAGTCATTAAGTAACTTAACATCATTGCACCCCACCGTAAAAACGAAAACTAATCTTGGTAGGATGGTTTGGCTATATAGATGCGCTTTACAGAGTGGAGTGCTTAATTCTGAGAGATCTAAGAAATATAGGAAAAACCGGGCTCACTGTATTTAAGATATATCCATCTAGCCAGAAAACTCTGATTTTGAAGGAGCCCAGTCAAAATAATTTGGTATGTTTTTCACAAAAGATTCGTTATATATAAATATGTATATCGCAGGTATTACCTGTGGGGTTTCTTGGTTTCGTTGAAACCACCTTCGAAAAAAAACTTTGGTGGGGGTTTCTAGGATATCGTTGAAACCCCCGTTAAAAAATCTATGGTAGTGTTTCTTGGCTTCGTTGAAACCACCGTTTAAAAATCTTTCCTAGAGTGAAGGGACGCTGCCACAATGCGTAACCACAGCACAACCACGGCTGACATTGCCAAGAGCAGATCCATACATATCGAAGGTGTTACCCGTGGGGGTTTCCTATATTACTTTGAAACCCCCGGTGAAAAAGATCCATGGTAGAACGAAAGGACGAGGCCACAAAGCCTGATCAATCATAGCGCTTTTCTTTTTGAGCCATCTACAACAACACAAATCCCAACAAAACAATGTCTACGGACTTATACGACATCGACGACGATGACAGCCTTATCGGATCTGATGAAGACGCACACCTAGATGACGAAGATGTTCAAGATTTACAAGAATTTCGATTTCTAGTTGCATGCAGCACGAAGCAACAGGCTAAAAATCCCACATGCACCAGATGGAAGAAGGCAGGTACAGATACACCTATAATCTCACATCTCGCAACATTTTGAGGAGCTTTTATAGCTGCACATCTCACGTTCAGTGCCGAAGTGTCATCCAAATCACAAAATTAATGATACCTTCACTGTGGATGTTCATGGCACACACACTGAGGAAGACGCGCCAAACATCCGCCCAGGCATTAACGGTATATTTCAACCTGAAATCGGCAATATACTTCAAGGCGGAGTCGACCCTGAAGGGTGTCTTTCAATTCTCCGCAATCGCTATAGAGAGCGTCCAGATTTACTGAATCGTCTGCCCACACGAATGATGCTAAAATCACGAAAGCAGTACATCACTAACGATGACAGAGGTTTGTTTTCTTTTGATATTTTCGATTTTTATAATAGCTACTGATAATTTTACCCGAATTTTTACCCATTTCTGTATGACACAGAGGATGCTATCTCTAACTATGCTGCTTTGGCAGCATGGGCTGGACCTCGAGAATGTCTTACGCGGGAAAAGGTTTTTGGAGACAGCTTTCCGTATGTCGCAGCTCAAGATATTACGACCTTCAAGTCGAAACCAGCTGCGTTCAGAAACGAGCTTCTTGTCTTGCGTTGCTTTACATACGGCGACAATGACGAAGCCATGGGAGTCATTGTGAGCACGCGCACACTTCTTCGCAACGTTGTTAATGCAGTCAATGCTCAAGAGGGACATGTGGTTGTAGGTGCAGCTGATGGAACGTACAAGCTGCACCGTGGAGGTTGGACTCTGGTAGATTTTGGAACTTACGGTGTCCATCTGGACAGGCGCGAATACCGACACACTTTTGTGCCTTGGGCATACATGTTTGTCCGATCAGAAAATATCGAGACGTACACTGCTCGGTTCACAACGTTTCGCAGTACAGCCCAGCGGTTTTTCGAGATTGATTTGTCTGTATCATTCGGATCGCTGGACCACTCGGACGCTATAGCGACCTCCTTTGTAACCCAGTGCCCGATATTCATCTACTCAACTGCTGGCCCCATTTCATCCGAAAATCCAATGAAAACGGGCGGCGCCTACTGCAACATAACTTGTCCTGGGAGAACACCGTTCTGTCATCGCTACAGTGGTTGCACAAAGCTAGAACAACGAAACAGTTCACCGCTCTCTCCGATATAGTCATCGCTCAGCTCCAATCCGACAACGAGACCGACTACGCTGAATGGTTGAAGAATTAGTACCTTGATGTTCGGAGGCACGCATGGTTCGTCACAGCAAGTGGGTGTCCTGGGGTGTTACCCAATCAAAATCCAATAGAAGCCCACCATAAAAAGATCAAGACCTCAAACGTTCTGTCACTGCGCGCATCCACCGCTTATGTGCTCCGCCGATCCTTACCCAGCATCCGGACCAGTGCATCTGAATACAGCACAATCGGATTCCCAATTTCAATTTGTTGCAGCGGACCAGTGCCGGTGGAGATGGTGGACGCTGCGCGCAAACTGTGTCAGAAAGATAACCATCGGAGCCGCGCACTAACCGCCGCGATAAGAAAGCAGTCGTCTTCAACGCGAAGGCGTATCAAGTCGGCGACAACAATCTTAATGGTATAGCGGTGACTGTCAAACGCGTGAGGACGTACCTGAAATCTTTGATCGGAGAGCTGAAAAATAACGCAGAAGTCAAAGACATCAGTATTGACTATCTGTCACTACACAACGCGGAGATTCTACAAGAAGTTCCGTACGACCACGACTGGGATCCCACTAATTGGTCGAAGGACGAGGTGAGTCTCTCATTATTTTACTGTTATAGTTCGTATATTGAAACTCGGTTGTTTTAATTTTTTATATGTAGATACGAGCGATCAGAAACAAGTACAAGTGCGACCGCAAGGCTCAATATACATCGCGCTGGATCCGCAGCCACGTGCTGGCCACGCTTGCCCTGTTAGTCAACTTTGATCTGGCGCACATGCTGAAAAGGCGTCCAGCACGGCGTCCACCTGGCAGACCCCGAGAAGTGCCTCGGGCATTTCAAAGAAATGGTGAAGCGTTCTTTGGTCTCACACGTCTGCTGCGAGAGCTACCAAAGACCCCAGCTATGGCTCTCAACTGAAAATGCAGTGTTGAGTTTGAAGAGCGCACGGGAAACTCTGTTTCTTTCGAAAATTACTGGGGAAGGGTGTGCTCGTGGAGCAACAGCGGTGGAATTTACCACTGGAAAGTTGAATTCCAAAATGGCGTCGTGCGACGACTGAAGGTGGAAGAACTGGCAAAGGCTATCGAATACGCTGATTCGACGGGAGTTGCGGTAGCCGGCCCGTAGACAAAGTTTCGAGTAGGTCTCTGCAGAAGACAGTCAAAGGTATGCATTTACGCTAACATTCAATTACACATGTTGCTTGGACATGTTGCGCTTCGCTTGGACAACCGGATGGGTACTGCTTGTGGCAAATGGCTTACCCATGCATGATGTATCTGGCGTTCATCCTGCGTGCATGAAATTCAGCCGTTTAGAGGCGGCACATGACGCTAATCCGTTTGATACGTGCAATTAGGCTTTTCTCGTACGTCAGGATCAGAGCATCTTGAGCACTGGGTATTAGGCCGCTTGACTTGCGATTGGTTTAAATGTGTCATGACGAAAGTTTGAATCCACTTTTGCGGTCTTCTGGTGGTATACTCAGCTCACTACTCGCAACAGTGACTAAATTGCATGCATCTACGGCTCTGATTGGTCGAATTATATACTATAAACCACCTACAAACCCTTTACGCCTAATCATTCCGAAAAATAGTAAGGCTATAAAATATTTCATAATTCATTTTACTCTAAAACACTTTTGTAGCATATTCACACCATAGTACTCCTTTCATTACTCCAATAATAAGAGGTTTTGAAAGCATATTATTGGAGTAATGAAAGGAGTACTATGGTGTGAATATGCGACAAAAGTGTTTTAGAGTAAAATGAATTATGACATATTTTATAGCCTTACTATTTTTTTACGGATCCCTGCCAAAGCGTTTAAAACGGCATGGGACAGCAGTACAAAGATGAAATCATAATGGAGCGATTCCCGCAGCCCATTTCCAAAACTCAAACCCGAATTCAAATCTGTGCGAGCCCCTATTTGATTGGCCCAGAAGTTTGAATGTGCACTTTCGTCGACCGCTACGGAGCAAAGTTGGTCTGTGATCTTATCTGTTACGGTTCAAACGGCTGCGGCAATCGCTCCATCACGATAGAGGAACAGATAAGTTATCTCAGGCACTCTACCTACTTTTCCTAGTTGGTTTTTATGCAAAGTAGTCTGAGTATCATCTATTAGCACTCGAACAATGTATTGGGGATCCGAAAAAGGGTAAATTAGGTAG
Organism: Phytophthora quercina; assembly: GCA_014706105.1. Classification (NCBI taxonomy): domain Eukaryota; phylum Oomycota; class Peronosporomycetes; order Peronosporales; family Peronosporaceae; genus Phytophthora; species Phytophthora quercina. The sequence continues at coordinate 265,298 of JACBOW010000019.1, read as the reverse complement.
GTCAATTTTACTTGGTTTTAGTAATACATGGAGGATTACCATACATTCAGTTTGGAGCTTAGCTGTCAAACTCTCTATCTCAGAAAAGCTGATTTGAATTTTTGTCACGCCATCGACGCATTTAGTGGCTTAAAAGAGCTCGTTGTTGCTTTTCGAACGCTCAGTCACTCAAGTAGCGCTGGTGGCAGCTCGTACCGACCATTTTCTCGTCCATTGTGGCAGGAATTGATTGGAATCAACCTCGTCCAGGGATTGATGCGATTTTTGCGTATCTGACTTTCGTTTTGCTATCTAAAAATGCCACACACATGAGTATATTTCTGTTATGACACATTTGAGGAGATATAGGATACAGTAATTTGCCTCAATAAAGAACACCGGACAGTTTATAACCTGTAGCAATGTATGCATACAATTTCGTTTACTAATACAAATTTGGTAGTAATATCATATTTCCTTTGAAAAGTTTGTATATAACAGGTTTTCTTTATTGATGCAAATTACTGTACCTCGTGCGATGTTGTGGGAGCCTGAAGCCAAAAGAAAAACTGGTTGGCCTTCAACTAGATCGCTTGCGCTTATACCGGGAGGGCGAAACGCAACTGAAAAATATGTAAGCTTATTACGTTATGAAAGAGGACGTTAATGGTGGCCCCAGTAGCCATCGCGTCCAATATCCATGATCCATTTGATTGTGAGTATACTCGGCCGCAAGTTTGTTAGCTATGTTCTGCTGAATCACCGTGTTATGGGAGACACTGGACATGCTCTAGTGCTCGCACGCGGGATATACCGACGTATATACGCTCAAATTGCCATGAGCGAGAGCGTGAAGATCCAACCCAGTAAAAGAATAATTGAAGCAACGTCATGCCCTGAGCTTTTCATACTGTTAGTACAAATGCAGCATCCACCGCATGTCGAGAGTAGCGGGCATTTTTTTTGGCAAGCCTAATGCAGCATCGGTGCGTACCAGACTTTCGCTGTATTGCAACGACACAGACTTATCGTCCAAGTCTTCGTACGATGACTTAGGCTTCCTTACCCATGTAGACTCCACGTGGTAGTCGGAAATCGTCGAGGACGAGTCGTGCCCATTTGAGGTGCTCAATTGCGAATGCTCAAGCCAGCCGGCCAGCAACTGCACCTACCTGTACGAGGGAACCGCGACAAGCGCGGCCAGCGGTAGATGCACCAAGAGCAGTGGTGACTTGTCGCACACCTCAACCATGAGCCTGTCCGTCTACGTGTGTTGCCTGAGGCAGCGCACTCGAACAACCTCCAGCAGTTTTGTACGACCTTTATTATCAGTAATTCAGTACGTCGTTCAGTCGACATTTTTGGAACCAATTAAAGTTTGTGATGCCCTACGGTTTACTACCTAGCCCTCCCGGTAAAATCCTTACTTTCAACAAGGCACCGCCAAAACACCAAATAGGCATTTCGTCCTTTTTCACAACACAAAACCTAGATAGAGGAGGTGTGGATAACGCACTCCATCGCTGCGTTACGGGGCGATGTGGTAGTAATGTTATTCGTCAAATCTGAGGCACCCAAGCGATGCCGAACCTCGAGGACGGCATCTACGGAATCGCTTCTAGCACTGTATCCAACAATTCCTTCCCCGCGTGGGGACATCACCTCCGTCTCGAACTTATGTACGGTCTCGTCGCCAAACGATTGTCAGATTTTCATTTTTTTCATTTGGATTGAGAACTGCTTTCGCTTCAAAGTGTGAGCAGAAGTAAAACCTTTTTCTCAAGAATTGCCACCAAGAGATGAGCTTTGGGGCATTAAGTTTTCGCCAGGCGGGAATATTAACATGCATATGAGCAAGATGTTCAACTTGAAGACTGAGTTGCAGACTTTCCAGTACACCGTCGATGATGCTGGATAGTTTGCCGAGCCAGCAGGAGTATGAAAGTCTCAAGTCATCGATATGCTACAGTGCAGACTGTAGTGCATTCACACCCATAAAGGTTCGCGAATGGAGTCGCGTTGCCGCTTCCGGACAACAAGAGTTTCGGAGCAAGGATAGTGCTGCGTAAAGCACAGAAGAGTGGAGGTAATCAGAGCGGAGGGAACCAAGGTGGGGTGAAAGCAAAAGGGGGTACTCAAAATCAAAAGGAAAAGTCAAGTGACAAGTCGAGTGACTCTAAGAAGAAGAAAGCAAAGAAGTGCTTTATCTGTGAGAGTACGGCACACCTAAATGCTGATTGCCCAGAGAGAGTGAAGAACTCGGGCGGTGCTGGAGCTACTGAGACGGATCAATAGCGTAAGCTGCGCGGGAACGTGACATTCGTCAAGAGTCCAGTGAGTCATCAAATGACGAAGACATGGACGCGTAACGAGCATGCTGGACTCGATGACGCTTGATGCAGGCGCTGGGTCAGGCATCAGTGGTGAAGCTGATGACTTCCAGGAAGACGTAGGCGACCGAGAGACTAATGCAGCTTTTGGAAATGATCCAGTAGATAGTGACTCGAGACAAGATGATGACACGAGTGGTGGCTGGGGGTATTTTGATACCGCTGCCAACGCGCATGTGACAGGTAATCGAGCGCACTACTTTGTATTCGCGGAAGACATTAGCCAGTCCCAAAGCGTGCGTGGATTGACCCCAGCGCTCGCTTCGCGTATCGCTGGAGTCGGAGCCATGGTTTTAGTCACCGAAGTCGATGGTGAGCAAGTTGTGCTGTACTTGGATGCGGTATTCTACATACCAGGTGCTGAGTATGGACTTCTGTCGCCTGGACTCGCTGTGGAACAAGGATTTGATTTCACTTTCGATCGTGAGACGAGGGACTTCAGTGTGATGAATGAAGGACGGACAGGGACAGTGGCTACACCACGTGATACTACGTGGGGATTTCACGTGACATCTAACCGTGGAATATATGGCCCCGAGGATCAACCCTTGTGTAATTTTACTGCTGTAGATGGAGTTGCATCGATGGCGCTATGGCATGAGCGACTTGGACACACGTGCCATCAGTACTTGAAAACCATGACTGACCAAGGTCTGCTTGATGGTATGGTACTGACTCAGCGACAGCATCAGGAGACCTGCGATGCGTGTCATATCGGGAAGCAGAAGCGCAAGTCACATCTGAAGAAGCTGGACCGAGGGCTTAAGCGTCCTAATCAGGTGGTGTATGCCGACTCGCTGATTCTAAGTAAGAATAACGGAACTCGGTGTGAAGCTGTACTCACCATCATGGATGGATACTCCAGATTCGTGAAGCTGCACCTGTTGAAGAACAAGTCGAGCGACGTGGTGAACAACTACATCAAGGAGTACGTGTCGTGGGCTCAGCGGCAGGCCGGCCGGAACAAGAATGGCGCGGAAAAAGTGACTTACGTTGTTCGGCAGGTGTGGACAGATAAAGGAGGTGAATTTGTAAACTTGACACGAAGCTTTGGTATGGCCTTCATGGAGTTGAGCATATTCGTGTCGGACCCAAGAATTCACAACTAAACTTGTGTGAACGGACACACCAGTCTCTCGTGAAGATGACAAAAGCGATGACGTATCAAGCAGGCTTTCCTAAGAGTTTGTGGGCTGAGGCACTGCAGAATGCTGCCTACGTCAAGAACCGGATCTATAACAAAGGTATTCAGGGCATCCCGTACGAAAAGATGTTCGAAAAAATGTTCGGGGTGAAGCCAAACCATCACCATATCAAGTAATTTGGCTCGTTGGCGTACGTGCATGTACCAGAAACACCTGGCCGACGCAAACATCACGACAATGCCAAGATCGGCTTTGTTCTCGGCTATGCTGAGGATGTCGTGGGGTGCAAGGTACTTTCCGGAAGAACACACAGCCAAGTTTGTGTCCGACTTGCGGGTAGCTGAGAATGTAGTATACGGAGATCGTCATGATATTTCTTCAGAAGATGCAGACCTGGAATCGCTGCACTTTGAACGACGTGTTCCACCGGATGAGGTGTGCATTGAGTCGAGCATTGAGGAGACTATCGACATCATATGACTACCGAGCTGGACCAGGAGGTGGAGAGCACCATAGCCATAGGGACTACAGATCTGGATCAGTATGTGGAGAGTACGGTAGCTGCTTCGGTTTTAGGCGAGACGGTGGATTTACAACCCGCTGATCTCGAGGGAGGCGAGGACGAAGAAGTCGCTGATGCTAGTGATATGCGAGATACACATGTGGAAGAGCGGACCAAATGTGAACATGCATCTCAGATTACTACTCGTCGGGAAGATCTGAATGGTGATGACGAAGACCAAATTACTGAGTCACAGCACAGTGGTGATCAAAATGAGGGCCAAGATGCTGAGAATCAATCGACACAAGTAACGACGCAGAGTTTGGCATCACTGCAAGATGAACCTGATACTCACGATGGTCGTGAGTCTGTTGCAGGAATGTGTGGGTCATGTGTGGATTCAGAGGCATCGGACGACAGCGACGATGTAGCCGATCGTGTCGATAGTGCAGATGCACTCTCTCGTAAGGGTGAAGACGGTGGAAGTGTGGAGAACATGCAGAGTAAACCTGAAACTGTGGATGCGAGCGCACGGCTGCCAGTCAGAAAGACTGGAAAGCGTACTCACCGCGAGGAGATGAAATCGGTGGAAATGCGTGTGGAGCAAAGTGCAACAAAGCTGGCATCGAAGAGGACCCAAACGGGACTTCGCGAGACTCATGAGTGTCGCCGTCCAAGATATTTGGAAGAAGACTACGTGATGAATAATGTTCAGAGATCGTTACGTGTACTTGGTAGAGATGGCAAACCTATTCGAACTGGCAGTGTGCGAATTCCAAGGAACCATCGTGAGGCGATGCGATCGGATTTCTGAGACTTCTGGAGAGAGGCGGAACTACAAGAAATGGCAGGCTTGAAGGCAAAGGGCGTCATTTTGGAGATACCTAGCGAGGAAGTCCCAAGTGATGCCAAGCCCATCAATACCAGATGGGTATATGCTGGCAAATCAGATTACCAAGGTTTCGTGATTCGTTTTAAGGCACGAATCGTAGCGTTCGGCAACCACCAGAGACCTGGAATCGACTTTGTGGAGACGTTTGCACCGGTTGCACGGATGTCGCCATTTCGGTTGCTGGCAGCGTTAGCAGCAGCGCTGAATTTGCAGTTGTATGGTGGAGACATGACCACTGCGTATTTGAACGCGTTGCTGGGGATCCAGCAGTACCTGAAGTCGATTGACGGCTTTCCATGTCAGATTGATGGACACATGTACATGGTAGTGAGGGCATGATATGGGCTACGACAGTCTGGGAGTGAATGGAACTCCGAATTGAATCATTGGCTACTGGAACATGGATACCAGTGCCCAACAACTATACCATGTCTGTACTACCAGTTCAAGGAGGATAGCATCATGTTGGTGTTAGTGTATGTGGACGATATTCTTGTCGCGACGAACAACGAGAAGAGCAAACAGAAATTGTTCACGGATCTCGATGATGCATCCGGCATCAAGGACCAAGGACTCTTGACATCCTATTTGGGGGTTGATGTTGGCAGACCACGGATCATATCGCGATTCGTCAGAGCAAGTACGCTCGTGGCATTCTCGAGACCTTTGGATATGAAAATGCACATGCAGTTGGAAATCCGATGGAGAAAAACATTCGGTTGGCCCCGCTCGGTGGGACCGAAGAACCGGACACGACTTTCGCTTATCGGCAAGCTGTAGGGTTGTTGATGTATCTAGCTACCGGAACACGGCCTGATTTGGCGTTCGCAGTTGGACAGCTTAGTCGTTTCGTGGCAAACCCGTCTGCTAAACACGTTGGAACCGCCAAGCGTGTGTTTCACTATCTAGCAGGTACTGTAGGCTGTGAAATCACTTATGAGCGAGCTCAGGGAACGCCTAGCAACATTGTGCTAGATTGGTATTGTGATAGCGACTGGGCTAATGACCCATAATCCCGAAAGAGCACAACGGGGTTCGTCTTCACACTTGCAGGTGGTGCAGTGTCGTGGATGTCAAGACGACAGACTATAGTGGCGCTTTCGACCGTGGGGGACCTCATACGTTGCAGAATGCGAAGCTACAATGCAGGCTGTGGCTGAAAGTAACATATTGCAGGAAGTATTGCCGCAGAAAGCAGTGGAGCTGAGAATTGGAATTGACAACCAAGCTGCATACGTGCTGGCAACAAATCGTACGTATAATTGGCGCACCAGACACATTGAGCTTCGATGGCACTTTGTACGTGAACAATTGCAGAAGCGAGCCATCGGTTTGCACAAGGTCAAGGCGACGTGAATCCGGCAGATGCATTCACGAAAGCATTGCACAAGCGTCGTCTACGAGACCTCTTGCAATTGGTGGGTATTGGAGATGCCAAGTAGCAGTCATCACTCCAAGCACCCTGAAGTTCGAATTTTTAGCTTCGAGGGAGGCGTGGTGGGATGCAGATCGGAGCGATGACGTTGAAGTAGATCTGAGACCCTGATTAAGGTGGTGAGACTAACTGGAGACACGAACCTTGAAGAAGCTGTGAGGCCGTGTCTCTCTGTATGGGAACGGAGCTCAAACCCGCTTGAGACCGCTTAAATATTGTAGGCTGTAGGAGCTTGAGAGAGCTAACTGTGTAAACTTACTTCTCATCATTCCATCTCGCGTGTAGGCGTGGTTGGCCTACGGATCTAGTGCAAATCTCAACAGACACATGAACGTCAGCTTGCGGTAAGCTTAGGCCACATCTCATCCGATTGCCCTAAGTAGTTCGGATGCTGGTTTCCTGGTTTCGCAACAGCGCTGGAGAGCATAGCGCAACCCAAACATCCAACGTAAGGTACCGTTCTAGAACACGTATGCACCAAAACGATATATCACGTTATGTTGTAGGTTGATTGGCTGGTACCTAAGTAATTTGCGTGCACAGTAACGTAACCGATCAAATACTTGCTCCTACTCGATGTGTGCCACACAGGCTTCAGAAATTATTGATTTCGGTGTAAAAACCTGCTGACATACTAAACCTTGGGATTTCGATGCGAAATCTTAAATTTATAATGTCTCTTATTTGAAGTTTGTATATATTCAAACTGTGTACGTCACACCACCGATACGAAGCGACGCGCTGAATTAATTCCTATTGGGCTGTATGTAGTACGTATCCGTACCACTACCAGAATTAACGGTATTTTACGTTATTTCGCAGTAAATAATAGCAATGTCTCTATAGAACCCACCTCCTGCCTCATCCGGGTATATCTGGATTGCCGACTCTCGAGTAGAACACTGCGGAGACGCGGTGGGGGAGCTCTGGGGATGCCTGCACGCGATCGTTGCGCTCACCAGTCCCATCGCCGCATCGATCCAGAGAGAATCTCTGCAAATGGTGCCAGTGACTTGTGTCGGGATCCCGTAACCAGAAGCGGTACGCTAAAGTAACGGTATGCGGTTGGTTGATAGTAGACACGCCACACTTTACGATCGATGGCAACATGCCGACGCAGTGCTAGAAATTGGTAAGTGCCTCTTGACGAGGCCTCATTGAGGTGTCTGGTATCAATCCATAGTCATCATGAACAATGTGAAATCTAGGGTGGCTAGTGACTAGCAATTGTAATGAGAGTTGCAATAGTCGTGACAAAGGATTGAGAGCAAACCTTTACAACGAATTTTAGTGAGGTTCTTCCAGCGATACCGTAGAACAAACTACTGCTAGCTATAGCTGTACTATTGCACTGAAATACGCGTTGAAACACCTTCGTAGAACCTAACCGACGCGGTGTCTTGCCAGCGACGAGGCCTCGAGGCCGCTCGTCGGAAGTCAAACTCGTCGAGCCTTCGTTTGAGTTGCTTACCACAAGGTGGCCATAGTGGTCGCTGTCGTTCTAGTTGCGCAACGAGGGAGAGGCCATCGTAGCCCGGGTGGGATTGAAGCCGATCTGGTGGATGACGTCGCCGAGGTCGGGGTCGACGTGCTGCCCGGTGTGGTTCGGACGGGGTTGCACGCTGCAACTTGCACCTTGTCTGTAGGGTATTCCCTGTAATAGAATTTTATTGCACTCGTTTGTCAAACATCTTTACCCATGAGCTTTGTGGGCTTTTGCTGACAACAACAAGTTGTTGTTGATGTTGTGGGTGCAGTTGAACCAATCACAGGCATATTTTCAGCGTAGCGAGTTTGTGTCACGATTTCTTGTCAAATTTCGTTGTCGCAAGCTGCTGTATGATTGGCTTTATTTTGAGGGTTGACAAAATGTATTGTGTGAAATCGTAGCATGTCGTGGTTACGCTGGCATACAATTTCCTATACTGGTGTTACTATAGTAGGAGAATGGGTTTTGATATTCAGACGGAGTTTCAACTAATCAAATTGGGCGTCAAATCTGATCCCATACAAAGGCTAAATTTTGTGCTTTTATTCTTTTAGTCTTAGGGCCGTTCTTAACCGGGATCGCGATCCTAGGGTTCCGGTATTCTCATTGGGACTTCCATTCAAAAACAATCTAATAAAAAAAACTTGAAATCTTATAAACTTGCGTCTCTGTGTTGTACGCGTCCAACAAGGACGTTAAAAATATCATTCCAATGCATGTGTGCTGCTAACGGGCTCTCGAATACCCGTAGTACGCAAGACTAATTTTTTGTAGTTGCCGTCTGTCTTGGTGAGGACTCCAGGCCACCTTGCGATCCCGCGACTCGCGATCCCACACTCGGATCGCATGGATTGTATAATCACGAAATTTCACATTACACCAACCAATCACAGCGCGAGTTTGGAATCGCGATCCCGGTTGAGAACGGCCCTTAGCAGATTTACATTTTAGATCATTGATCACATGCAGCCTACAACTTGAGCAGGAAAGTACTCATCGGGCCGATGACACTGACACAGTAATGTGCGTGCTTGGATAAGATCTGCCGTTTATCCACTACTGGCGGCTCTACTTAAGTACTGGCCAAACTATTTTCAATGGCGAAAAAAGCACTACCAGCCCAACTCTAGGTTTTTTTTTTTTTACCTGGCACGGCTGGCGACGATGGGTTTGTCCGCGCGGCTGCAGTGGCAGCGTCTCGACATGTTCAGCGCTGCGGATTCTCGCGAGACAAAAACAATACTCGGACCTGATGCACGCCAGCTTATGAGTCTGTTGAAAGGACAGATAAACGTCACTGCGAGCCCAGGCGACCCTGGCCATCGAACCTTCAACATGGGCTATTGGTTAAACGTACCTTTAGCACAACCAACGTGACTTCTTTTGCTCATAGTTGAGGACATCAATCAGGCATAGCTCGATAGCAGAAGCTGTATCGTATTCGACTCAACAATAAAGCAACACGTTTGTGTTTGTGGGGAACACCCCTCTTATCCCCGCCCCCGCGATGCCCTCACTAGGTGATTAGAAGGGACGACTTGCTTCTATTCAACACGGGATTGGCCAAGTTCTACGCGCTTATCGTGAGATGATACTGTAGTAATCAGAGAGGTCAAAGGAATCCTGTCATCGTATAACCGGTTGTGGATAGGAAAGCTGCGCAATCAAAGCATGCACTGTACATGTAGTAACAAACACCTCCACGTACTATGCTAATATTTAAAAGTACATTGGAGACCCTAAGGGTACTACGAAAATACCGAGATAGGGAAACTATACTTATAAAACCTGGATAAATTTCTAGCGTCATGGAAATACACTCGCTGATTGTACTTGCACGCACGCAATTCTGGGCTTCAGACCCATTGAGGCCATGCAATGCCTTGGCCTTTAATTTTAAGGCTGGACAGCCTAGACTCGAGGAAACCACTTCAGGATCAGAGTTGGCTTGGACGACTGGGACAAGTCGTGTTTGAGTCAAAGTATATAGTAGGTACATGTAGTTTAACAGTTTATCAACCTATGTGAGCCCTATAACACCTATACCACTTTGTCAAATCACGTGATTATCTGGCTACATGTACAGAAAAAAACTGAAATGCTGTATTAGTCCTGGTTTACCACATAAAAATACTAATACATATACTACAATTGGCTTTTCACTGAGCACTGCAGTTCAACTCAAAGTCAGATGTCGGAAAGCTTTGCCAGTGGGCTATAACCGTGTCGGTTCCGTTCCAACGCACAGTAATCACAGCGTAAACTAGTCTACAGAAGTTGAACCGCAGGTACGATACAACGATACAACTCGTATTTTAATATTGTTTAAAAAAATATCTGCAAAACGATCGCGTGATGGTAACACGTTTTTCTTCAAGGATGACGGATAATTTGAGTACATAATATGTACTATATTATACTTGACATTCATACTTACACTATAATAGCTGCTTGAGCGTAACTCGAATTCAAGGGATACCCAACACTTTAGACTGCTCAGCGCTACAGGCCGTTCCGCATTGCAGGATAGTACCTCGGATCGGAGCTACGACAACCATTCCTGGATCCGCTGCCCTCAGATACGTGCTAGTTGTTTAAACTCACTGCGCAATCTACTTCCCAAGGCACAAGCATCCAACCCCTCGTCTCCACGGCTTCGACCCAAGAAAAAAAAGCATGCCCCTAAGCACTACGTATTGCTCCTGGCGGTAGCCGCTCTCGTCGCGACCACTGACGCCACCACGGCTCTTAGTGGTGCCCGGCTGTCCAAGCCGTACACGGTGAATGCTGTGGACGCGACTAACGCTCACGAAAGCATCGAAAACGACCGCCGTTTCCTGAGAGCCCACAAAAGCGATGACGTCGTCGATGAAGATGGCGTTGGTGCCTATGAGGACGATGATGATGAAGAAGAAGAGAGAATGTTCTCGAGTTGGGCCGAGAAGGCGAAAGCGGCTATGGCGGCGGCGACGCTTGCTGGGAAGTCGACCGATGACATGGCTAAAGTTCTCACTAAGCTGGAGAAGGGCGAGGTAGACGCTCTCTTCAATCAAGGCAAGTCGCAACTGATGAAAGCCTTCCCGGATTTTACACCAGGAATGGCCCTGGACGACTTTGACAAAATGATCAGAAGTGCTAACGTACCACAAGGCGAAAGGGATGTGTTGATCGTTGGGTACTCGAAGTATCTCGATCTCAACGGGCACATTTGAGGCTCGCGAGCTCGATTGGTTTTCTGGGAATTAACACGAGTTAGAACGTCTTCTTAGCTTCATTCCTTTTAATTGACCGTAATGTACTTTCAGCTCGACACGAAATACAGGATCTCAGTCACTGACCGCAAGCCGGCAGACTGTAGTTAGTAGTCCTGGACAGAATCACGATCACCTTCGTATCTATCGATGCACGCTCCTTGATGCCCTCGATCTGGCTGGCCGAAAGTGCCAAGTCGTTGACCCCCACCGAGCTGTTCGACATGGATGTTCTCGCCATGTCATAACGATCATGAACGCCGCCTTGCTGGTTTCGCCGTCACCAGACACGTCGTCAATTACATCTCCTGGTGCCGCTCATCGGCATGGACATATCGTACGGGTGTTCCAGGAATGCAACCTCGGGGCTAGTAATGCCTTCGTGGAGGCGTAGATTTTGCTGCCGTGCTCATATCGACCGACCCAGAGGGGAGTGGTGAGCTGCAGGATGGGAGCTCGATCCCGTGATGCCGTTGATGTCGGGAGCACTTCTTTCGACCACGTTGTCGGAATATATATGACACCCGGGAGTACCGATTCGGCCTACAAAGACATGTAGCATTATGAACAGCGCAGTACGTTGTCGGTTCTGAGTGCTGCTACCAGCTACAGTGTCACCAAACACTGCATTTCAGACTAAACATCACGCCCACTACGTTGAAGATAGAGTCATCTTTCGTGGCGTTCAATGCAGAAACGTAGCGTCGCTTAGTTTTCGTGGTGTTCAGGTCAAGAACTCGCTTTTACCTCATCATAGAACAGCTAGAAGCTGTTGCTTTCGAGGCTATCACTGGCACTATAGCTATCAGTTGTGACGATGAGCAAGACTAAGTCGGCCAGGGATGTCCTCGCGACCAAACGGGAATACCACGCGTACATGATTCCCCACTCATCGTTGACCTTCGCAGAGCGAGCGTACACTTGAGAACCAAAGCCAGCGCCATCACAGCCATTCCATGTTGCGCCGAACTCAAACCAACTCAAGCCTTTGCTAACCGAGCCGTTTGCCTGGACAGCAGCGTACGGGTGACACTGCGAGATCTCGAGCTGCGGCTAGAACTTGGAGGCGGCTATATCGGAGGCGGTAACTGACTCAGGCTCGGTAATTGGCTGGACTTGATCATGAGGGATCAACCACAGCCACCAAGGCGATTGCAGCGAAAGTAAGAGTGTTGAGCTTCATTCACGTGTCCAACGACGAGTCCACACAATTGTGCAGGATGGGGGCTTGAGAAATGACGACAGGCTGCGAACGGAGAAGCTAGTTTTTGCAGTCAGTCTCACCGTACGTTATCTCTAAAGAATCATATGCCATGGGGGAGTGATAACGTTTTAAACGTTTTTATCTTTAAAAAATGATGGCACTTCTGGTGCCTCAACTGCAACAGAATTCAAGGTAATGCCCTAAAAACTATCTAGTCTCCGAAGAATTAGCTTGATGCTCCACATTTAGTTTCAAACTACATGTAGCTTTCGATTCCTCGGGGCAACGCGACAGGCTATGAAAAACTCTTTGAGAAAAGTGGCTTACAGTAGTGCTGCTTGGTGAAAATAGTGTTAGCCCACTGGGTAAAGGTCCCAGGAAGTACTCGGCGTGGGTTCAAATCCCACCAAGGACAAAAACGGAAGAAGTAAGTTCGATTCACTCTCAAATCCAATATCTCACAATCTCATCTCAACAATCAATATCTTCTCATATTCGATCCAAAAAAGATTGTTCAAACAATCAATTTCACAAGAGCGTACAACCAGTCATCAGTTTTGGTGAAAATAGTGCATTAACAAAAATAAAAAATGTTTGATCACAAATGGACAAATTACTGACCATAAAATGGATAATAGGTCGACAATTTATTCAAATCAATACAAACGTCGACGATGTGGTCGCGCCTGACGGAGGGCCTGGCCGACATGGTGGCGCCCGAGGAGGGCGACGAGCAGGAGCGGGATGACGAGGACCAGCTCTGGAGCCGCTTTGCAGCCGTCGTAGCGCCCCTTCCCCCGTCCCCCAGCGGCTCAGCGCCGTCTGTTACCCCTGCCACAGAGGAGGACGAGCAGGAACAATATATCTGCGAGCTGGAGCGGGCCTTACTACAGAGGAAGAGGCAGAATGAGACCCTGGAGAATAAAGTAATATTAGTGTTTTTTTTTATTTAAATCATTTTTACTAATATTTTTTTTATTAAACTAGGTCCGAGAGCTTGAGACTCGAGCGGGAGACGACCGACAGCTCAAAAGACAGCTGAAAAAGCAGGTAAATGAAGAATTTTAGACTTTTTTTATTGTTTAGGGATATTAATTTTAAAAAAAATCTGCTGTAGGGGGTGGAGATTGCTCAGCAGAAGGCGACAATTGAGAGACTGCAAGTTGCACGGAATGATGCGGTGGCGTTGCAGACTGAGGAAGGACAAAGTACAGGGTCCGAGTGGGATCGACTTGTGCAGGAGTTGCAACAGTCCCAAGCTGAGGTGGAGAGTTTTTTTTTTAATTATTGTCAAGAAGTTGGCTGACTTTTGTGTCGTGTGGAGCAGGCTGATGCCCTTGCGACGCAGTGTCAAGCTCATGAAAAGGAGCTGGTTTGCCTACGTGATCGAGTAGAAGAGTTGCAGGCTGCTAAAGAGACGTTGCAGGATGATGAACGTGAGGCGCGATCGAGAGCAGCAGAGTACGAGCAGGGGTACATGGATTTACTGGCGGAAATCGAGAAGATGAAGACGGCAAACGAGGAGGAAAAGGTGGCGTTGATGGCGAAAAGTGAGGAGCATGCAAGCTCCATTGACAGCCAGAAACTGTATGATTTGGAGGCTCGATTGACTACGTCAGAAGCGGACAAAGCTGTCGCGCAACAAGATGCTGAGAGGTTGCAGCGTGATCTGAATGCGCTTGAAGGTGTCCTTCATCAGTTTCAGGTAGACAACAAAGCACAAAAGGAGTGTGTAGCTGCGATGGAGGCCGAACTTGATCAAGCGAAGAACGAGTTGCAATCTCGGCAACCCCTTCCGGAGCGTACTGAAGGAGAAGCCAATGACTTGGAGCGGATAATGGAAAATCTGTCGAAGAAAACCCATGAGTGTGAACAGCTCCGAGAGGTACGGTAGATGATACCTTGTTTGTCAGAATTCTATTTCGTTAACTTCGGGGGTTTCATTTGTGTCAGGCACTCGAGAGCACCGCAACTCAATACAACTCGGAGCGCGATGTGCTGGACAAGAGACTTGCAGCACAATTAGTGGTACGTGCTCTTCTACAGTTGTTTACATTTCGAAAAAAACACTTACTTTCTTGTCTTCAATCGCTTACTACAATGCAGGTGGCATATGTGGACAGCACCAAGAAGGGTGAAGTACTGCAACTCATGGCGCGAATGATGGTGCGATGACCGTGGCTTGAGGTTAGGAAGAGACGATTTTCTTCTGACAAGTTGTTTTATTGCCAGGGCTTTTCGGAGGAGCAAAACCGCCGTGTTGGCTTGGGCTATCCGATTGAAGGTAATGGAGGGGGCGGACTTTTCTCGTCGATTATGGGTCTTGTAGCTCCAGGCGAAGGTGTGAATGCCACCGTCGACCCATCAACGATTGAGGGCAAGAGTTTTGCAGATATGTGGTCCGACTTCTTGATCGATGAAGCATCTAAAGGGAAGTAATATGGAGTGTCCGCTAACAATCTGGAAATGTTTCAAACACATTGTGCATGAGCGGACAGTATTCTGGACCCGTCGACACACAACCAGATGTCCAGATTAACATTACATGTTTCTATGTTGATATGCTTGGCAGAACGCTGGTTACAGCAAGCACTCGAACCACTGGATGGCTTTTGAGAGTCTTTGAAGAGGCCGTCGTGGGTCAGAAACGCCGTACCTGCATGATTCGACTCTGGCAAGTAAAATCGGTACTCGTAGCTGTCTCCAAACAAGTTTGAATCGAGGTTGCCCAGGTAGCTCTGGAACTCGACGAGACCATCATTTTCAAGTGATTTATGAGGGATTACCTCGCCTCCAATGATGCTATGTCGAGACAACGCCGTCGTAGTAGTTGCTGCACATGGCCGCAGATACATTCGAACGGTAAGCTTCTTGAGCTGCAGTATACGCTGCGTTAAGCTCCGTGTTGCTGTACTTTTCGCCTTGGTAGAAAATGGACTTGCGGGAGGCAGAAGGAGGACACTGTTCGATTAATTTCAGCAAATCTGCAGCACTTGAAGTAATCTCGTTGTCGCACAAGGAATCTCCGCCATACTACCTGTCATCGGAGCGCTGAGACTGACCCAAGATGTACTTCCGGCGAACTTACATTTTCCTGTCGCGAGCGCCGATGCCATCACAAGCCCACTCATCGACTGCGTCACGACGATGGTGTCCGAGATTGTTGACAAGTCGCTGGTTTCACTCATAGAAAGCGAGAAATCGCAGAACTTCTGCTACAGCGTGTCGTTAGTCCATCCGTAGTCAACAGTATTCAAGACCGCGTATTTGACGTTGTACAACAGGGTCCATGATCACCAGTATCGCCGAACTTGTAATTCCGCTTCTTCGTTTGGGTTTCCTAAACCATGCAAGAAGATACACGGACGTAGGGTCGACTTGCACTCGCATGACTCTGCTTGGATAGCCACGGGTGCAGCAGCCTTCAGATTCCTGGATGCTGTCGCTGGAAGGGACTCGCCAGTAAGAAGTGCGATGGCAGTCGGTGTCACCGGTGCAGGAGGTGCCACAACAGGACACGACACGACTTCTTCACTTGATACTGGTGATACGTTGTGGACCAGAGTTTGCAAGTATTGCGCTGTCATCATGACATCGAGACCAAAAGCAGTGAATCTTGACGCAGATGCACACAACACGAAGTCGACCCCACCAAACGACGTCTCGAATAGTGATCCGCTTGGACAATCGATAGGTTCACCTCCAACAGTTGCGCTGGGGATTGGAGCAATGTTATTGAGTGCTGGCAACATCACTTCGAACGGCAGGATAGACGGAAGACAGTGCACCGTTCGTGTGGCAGTGGACGCACTGCTCTCCACCATGTACGAGACGCCGTTCACGAGCATGTAGACGAACTTGTTGTCGTCCTGGATGAAGGTACTAAAGCCGTCGTAGTTTACGCTTTGTCTGGGGACACGACGGGGTTTGCAAACATGTCGAATTCTGATTGTTCGTGGATCTTCAGGTTTTTGCTCCTGAGAGTAACATGCAGTCGCAATGAAGGTGCTTTCCCCAGTGTCTTCTGGAGCCAATCTTGCTCAACTTGGTTTGCTGTTAGCGGCGTGGCAGCTACCACGACCACCAAGAGCGTGAAACGGCGGCAACCACTGATCGAGGTGGGAACCGCATTGTATGGTTTTCGTTTGTTTTCGTTTGTTTTCGTATGTCTACGGCGTCGTGAATTTGAGAATGAGCTGGCTGATTAGAGTATGTTTACTTTACGTCCGTAATCAGTGATACTCCAAATTCCTATCTGTCACGTTTAAGGCGATGGAGTTGACGTGGATACATGTACGGAGTACAAGATTTACACAGTGTATCCGCGGTGGACATGTATGTGGTCGGGACATGAATGTGGTAACGGGCTGGTATACAAATTTAAGTCAATACATGTAGCAAAGATGGGTTCAAATGGGCTATCGACCATAGCTCCCATAATATTCCATCTCCCCAATCCTTGCGCACATGGTTAGAAAGAGGAGACATCGCTGAACGTTTTGAGCCCAATCACAATCTCGAGCGACTCATTTTGCGCAAGCTACAGTCCTCCAAAAAAACGCCATACAAATGCTGTTTGGGCAGCAGTGCACCTTTTGTGTGCAAAATACTAGTTCCAATCCGGGAGCTAACTATAGTAAAACCAAGTTTATTTTCAACTGACCACATACTTGTCCAAATGTTTATCTGTGACGTGTGAATATTTGAAAAAAGGCAGGGGCCTAAAGTTGACCACCCACATGTCCGGCGCGGATAACGTACACTACATGTACTGTAACGTGGGGATGAAGTGAGCAGCATGGATTTGCTCATCGTACAGATGGCACATGCGCGCATGTAAGGAAAAGGAAGTGCTGGAATACTGTATCGAAGACTGGTTACATGTACAGCATCAACATTGGGTAGCAGCGAGGATATGATGCTAACGTTAGAAAGTTGAAAGTTGACTCTCGACCTATTCTAGTGGCTATCTGTTCGCGCCGAGGTTCGATTCGGTTTGCTAGCGATGCAGAAGCATCTTTGCACTTGTGCGTCGCGACAATATAATAAATCATCACCTTCATCAGTTGTTTTGAGGAAGCGTACAGTGGTTCGTGCACATTAAGCTTAGGGAGGGGTGAAAGAAGTTTTATCGTCCCAAGCCAGAAGGTTACATGTAGTAAGCCCCGTGTGCGGAACACAACCCCCTGACAAACATGGTATCCCGCTAGGTTTTTTTTTGGTTTAATAGGAAGTGTGATAGTTTTCCTTCCGACTTCTCCGATGATTACAAATTTGTGACGGGTCATGACATCCGTCTTCACTTCGAAATATTATTATCGCACGGTATAGAAAATGAAAGGTTTTCTTCCTCACGAATAGCGGCGCAAGGAAATTGCTGCTCCTTGACTGATGGTGGTGGAGCGATCAATGGAATACATTGTACCATTTTCTGTCTTAAGTGAGACCTAGGACACTAAACCGGATGCCAACGGATTCTAACGTTGCCACTGTTGCTTGTCTCGACTTTGACTGATCACGCTTCACCGAGGCGTTATCCAAACTCACCACCGTAATCATCTTCCTTGAACATGAATAGCCCAGGTCTTCACCGATGAGGAGCACATTCAATACACCCTGCACCCTTTTCGAGTGTTATTCATGCGTACGAACGCGAGTTCGAGATATGGGCCGAGGTTTCGTCCACGACCAAGCACCTTTGTATTCCAAGAGGCTACACAGCACGATTCCGAAACTAAGCTCTAACCGAATATATTTTTCTAGTAATTGGCCTGCCTTTACTGGGCCCCCTCACAGAAGACATTCGAACCACTTGAACGGCTTTTGTGAGTCTTTGAACAGTCCGTCATGAGTCAGAAATGCTGTGTCGGCATGGTTCAACTTCGCAGCGTAAAAATTATCGATGTAGCTGTTGCCGAACAAGGATGAGTCGAGGCCACCCAAGCAGCTCTGGAACTCCACGAGCGCGTCGTTTTCTTTGGACTTGTGCGGAATCACCATACCTCCAACCAAATATGAAGGAGAGTACTTCGACAGGACGCCGTGGTAGCTTTTGCTGCAAAGCGCCGCTGTCACGTTCCCACGATAAGCTTCCTGTGCCACAGGGTATGCTGCGTTAAGCTCCGTGTTGCTGTATTTCCCATTCTGGTAGGATACAGACTTGCGGGCAGCGGAAGGGGGACACTGTCCTATTATCTCCAACAGGTCTGCTGCGATGGAGCTGATTTCATCGTCACACAAGTCTTGGACGAAGTCACCAGCCATACTCCCCATCATTGGCGCGCTTAAGCTTACCCACGATGTGCTCTCCGCGAACTTACACTTTCCCGTCGCTAAGGCAGTGGCCATCACAAGTCCTCCCATCGAGTGCGTCACAACGATGGTGTCCGAGATTATGCGTGACGTGAGATCACTGGTTTCACTCATCGAGAGCGAGAAATCGCAGAATTTCTGCTACAGCGTGTCATTCATCCAGCCATCGTCGACAGTATTCAAGACTGCGTACTTAACCGTCGTGCAGCAAGGCGCGTGATCGCCAATATCTCCAAACTTCTCTTTCGTCATTTCAGGAGTGTCCTGCAATTCTGCCATTTCATTCGGGTTACCCAATCCATGCAAGAAAATACACGGACGAGGTGTAGACTTGCACTCGCACGAGTTACTACTGGTGCGGCAGCCTTCAGACTTTTCGATGCAATGGACGAAAGCGTTTTCCCTGTAAGTAGCGATGGTAGTTGGTGTCGCGGGGGCAGGCATCACGGACACTAGACAAGATTCGACCTTACCGCTCAGTCTTGGCGCTGATATCTTACGGATAGGACTTGACAAATACTCCACCGCCATAGTCATATCATGTCCATACGCAATGAATCCTGATGCACCCGAACCACACAAAATGAAGTCAACGCCGCTGAACGATGTCTGGAATAATGTTCCATTTGGGCACTCGACAGGTTCCCCACCGACGGACGCGCTTGGTACTGCAGTAGCGTTGTCGAGGGCGGGCAGGATAAGCTCGAACGGCAAGATCGATGGCGCACAATGCACCTTTCGTGTGGCCACTGAAGTGCTATCGTTTCCTGGGGTCTCCACTACATACGACACGCCATTTACTAGCATGTATGTGTACGTATTGTCGCTGTCAATGAAGTTCGCGAAGTCGTCGTAGTATACTCTTTCGTTGTCGGACATTATTGGGTTCGCCAAAACGTCGAAGACGGATTGGCCATGGATCATCATGTTCTTGCCTTTGAGCATTACTCGTAGCCGCAACGAAGGTGCATTTAACAACAAGTTTTGGGACCAATGTTGTTCAGCTTGGATGTGTGAGCCAGTCGAAGTCGCGCCAGCTTCCGCAAGGATGAAGAGGGAGAAAATAGTGGTAACCATCATCGATAGAGTAAAAGTTTGCATCGTGTATTTGTGGTTTAGCAGTGCCCCAAAAGCGCTCGTCGTTGAGATTGCAAGAGTGAGCTGTGTGTTTGAAGAACGCCATTACCAGTACTGTAAACAGTGGCAAACATGTATTTCGCACGTGTGATTACGTACATGTATGAGCAAATCGTATCTTTCACTGTTTACTTCTGCACTACAGGGAGTAAACAAACTGCTCTGGGAGTGCTGTACTTACGCGTTACGATAACAGCATATCACCACGGTTGTCTTGCCTGAACTGACGTTCTTTAGTCTTGAATCGTAAAATGGCTTAGACGCCGAATCGTGTGAGCCTTCGCCGTTTTGTTGTCCTTGTTCTCGAACAAGTTACACAACGCAGCCCACATCTCAGATCCCGTAGTCTTATCACGGATCTGGTGGAGGATCTCTGGTGGCACAGACGTCCCCACTATGCACATGATCTTCGTCTCCTTCCGGTCGAACTCGGCCTCACTCTTCGCATTCGAAAGCGAAGCCTTCTTCAGCTTGCCTTCTGCAATGTCCGCGAGGTCCTTCTCTTTGAAGACGGTCTGCATCGCCCATTTGTACGTCTGCCAATCTCGTCCGTCCCAGTTCTTGGGAATCCCTTCGTCCGTGTACTTCAGCGGAGTTGCCATCGCGGATCGTTGCTCGTGCAGCGAGCAGTCCGAACTTTGGGCTCATGTGTCTGTTGAGATTTGCACTAGATCCATAGGCCAACCACGCCTACACGCGAGATGGAATGATGAGAAGTAAGTTTACACAGTTAGCTCTCTCAAGCTCCTACAGCCTACAATATTTAAGCGGTCTCAAGCGGGTTTGAGCTCCGTTCCCATACAGAGAGACACGGCCTCACAGCTTCTTCAAGGTTCGTGTCTCCAGTTAGTCTCACCACCTTAATCCGGGTCTCAGATCTACTTCAACGTCATCGCTCCGATCTACATTCCAACAGTGTCACCCGGATAGGAGACCGTGCCAGTGGCTTAAGCCGAGTTAGCGAATCCAAATGACCGCATCCTACAGCTTGATCAAGCTGGAAACGATAACAGCACCACCCATATCATCATCGATCGAGGTGGAACTACTTGAGATACTTAACGCCAAAGGACGATGCGCGAACACCGACTCCACGTAGACGACCACCATCGAGTTGGCCTCCTGCTCGCGCGATTGCCCAGCGCTACATACTACGAGGTGGGCACGACCGGTATACTGTACATGGGCAACGATCTGACGCCGCGCTTCCTCCTCGAACTGGTGCCGCATTGTCTTCATCTTGCACACACGGAATCGATATAGGTTACTTGATTAGTTGATACGTATATACACAGATACGTAGATACGATTACACGGCGTCGCGACAGCGAGGTATATGCCCGAATAGGGTGAGTGGCTGTCGCGACGACCAAGCTCGCCAATATATTTTGATTTGTTGACTCGTTTTGACTCGTTGCTGCGTTAGACGTGCTGATAAAAACGCTTTGCTTCACGGCACGGTAGCGAGATATAGGCCCGGGTAGGGTGAGTGGTTGCCACGGTTCCAAGAAGCAAAATACGTTCTGATGAGATTTTTTTAAAGAGAACAAAGTTGATGTGAAATGACACTACAGTTAGTCGTTCGTACTTACGTTAAGAATAAATGTAAACGTTATATCCGGTTAAGTACGAACGGTCACACAAATATACAATTAAAAATGTACAATTTTAATTTTATGTTTTTAGTTAAAGTAAAACAGTGTTAACGCTACTTCGGATGCTGTTTAAACATTTCACCATTTCAACAGTGCACGACCAGCCCATTCCTCTAGTACTGGGAATACCTGTATAGGTATTGACAGATCTCAAAGAATTATACTAGGAATACCTCAGAATGAGGAATGGAAGGCTCTCAACGGAATAATTCTACGGTACTGAGTAACGCATAATTTCAGTCAACATTCGATCAATATTCGCAGTACAGTGAACTACGGCGACATTACCGGCCATTTGCTGTATTCCTGAAAATCCAGTCCCTTGATTGGCTAGATGCAGCGTATTGGCCACGATTATTCCAAATCGTGGCTGATACTGTGCCTAAATATGGGGTGCCGTTTGCAACGTGGATTGCAAGCACGGTAGCACATTTGAGTCAGATTTGCAACCCAATCCGATACAAAAGCCAAGTCTGGTTGCAAACGGACGGGGTCCCTATGTGCGATGAAAGTTTGCTGTGTGCTAGGCCACGACGACGAGGCCGAGCGTGCTGTATTCATACACAGAGGGTTATAGGAGCTTTACTAGCGAGATGCATTTGTCAACCTAATAGGGATGGTCGTGATCGGCGTGTATCCGGCACGATGCCCTTCCATTTGCAGCAACCTCGATGCTACTCCCCTCCCCTTCATTAGAGTACAAGTACCTATTGTTGCTGCTAGATGAACAGCAGCACAGCGCTGGTGGTAATGGTTATCGCACTCCGCTCAATAATATGCTGCTACCACTGATACTCGCTAGTAGCAGCTTATTTAAGCTTAAGATGCCTGATCTGTCAAAAGAAAACGAGCGAACACGGTTTGCATACTACAGAGGTTATTGTATTTTGGTACATATAGGGACCAAGCGCTGTAGTTGAGCAGCTCCATCAACCACCACGCTAGAATGACAGTGTGCCTGATGATAATGTGGAAGTCAAGATATCACGATTGCAGAGCCCCAGCGGTTGCAGCAGTGTTGAGACATCCGTCAGGTTTCGCCAAGATTGCATGTGTGGAGCGATACGCAAGCAGACAACAATAGCCAAGCTGCATCGACAGAAATTCCGAATCAACTTTACAGTAGCTTATTAGTACCACTATGGCAACATTTGTGGTGCAGCGGGTATCGGCTAGGGCAATAGAGACAGACGCGCTCATAAGCAGGACTCATTGACACAGCAAATGAACCAATTTTTGGTAAATTTTCCAGTTCCTACTTGGCCCTGAACAACATTGCGCGCCTACAGTCCCATGAAACAGCGTGGCGTTGAGCGAAACCAGCGACGCGACGAATATATGAAATGATCGCCCACAAGAAACCCTCGCACTGCAGCACAAGCACGGCAGAATCACAGGATTGCTCAGAAACACGTGGTGGCTAAGCACAACCGTCAGCGTAAACGCTTTTTTATGGGACGTGCCTATTGAACTAACGTTAGTTAAACCTTAGCCGCGCAAGATGTCTGGTATTTCCTAAGCCAGGTAATCAACGCCGGCGTCTTTAGTCGACCCGGTGGCCGAACATGGCTCCCCACTCTGCGTGGTGGCTCTGTTGGTTGTCTTGAAAATAGTTGTATATATTGAGCGAGGCGTACTCCTCGTATTTTGGCATGTGGTCGCCGCTGTTCTCGTATTGCCGATGCTTGGAGATGGCGTAGCCCGGTTGCCCAGAATTCGTTCACACGGCTTGTGACCGACACCGATTCTGAGTTATGTACCACTCGACCCCCCTGTATCCATAAAACGTTGATGCACACCACGCTGAGTATACCCCAAATGTGTTTCCATTCTGCTTCGAATTCCTCCATCTCGTCGTAGTAATCGCACTCTTTTTCTTCGCGCTTCTGCTGTGGCAACAGCATCACCCTTTCAATGAACTAGTATCACGCAACGCACCCCGCCGGGACGAACTACGAGCAGTGTTCTCGCACTGGGAGCAATGGCAAGAGTCTATGCGTGCGGATAGCTCCGGCGTCGACGAGAACGAACGCAGCAGGAAGAGGCATTCTCATCTCCTCATATCTCATTTTGTTGAACGGTAAACGCAAGGCAAAAAGGCTAGAAATCGATGATCGAGTGGTGAGAGCTACCAAAGGTCACGGTTGCAATGAAAGTGGAACTTTGCCCACCCCAAAGGGGGTTTTGTTGTTGCCACATTCGCGTCGATAAAAAAGCAGGCATTCCCAGCGTAAGTCGCAGACGACCTAGTTTTCACGGTACTTCGTAATTTGTACCGCGTAATGGTACACTGTCATCTCGCGCAACATTCAACTTCGGTCAACATTCGTACAACATTCAGCAGATTCGTTCATATTTGCCGTGGCTTACAGATTGGTTCCTCTGTCAGTGCCAGCGTCACGGTGCCTGAGTGTGAAGTTTCTGCTGCGTTGCAAACACCTGCGTGAGGCACTTGCAGAGCACATGTCGAAGGAGACGGATAGCGCTTCGGATCCACAGTTACTCCAGTACTAGGTAGGAGATGAAGGAGACGTAAAGTGTATGCGATGATGTTGCAACCTTGAATAGTGAACAGACTGGTGTACATTTTACATCTATGGACGCTGCAGTACTTCAACTTCAATTCTGTACTCAGCGGCAGATTTATGACATCGGTGCCAGAACATCGGTGGCAAGGTGCTTGATGGTAACAATGCTTGGTTTACTCACGGAGTGAACTTCGGGGTGTGACGACGCGGCATGGTTGATGCCTATACGAAGTTGCTGCTGCAATTGATGAGAAAATGGATTGTATTGCCTACCACGTCGCTTGATTAGTTACAATGAGCCTTTCACTGACCCACTACATGTGTCCTGCACGTTCCAGATGCCACTAGAATAAAGGCATGCATTCCCAGCCAAGTCGAAGAGTATTTAGTCCTGGTAGTGCTACGGTCACGTAGTATGGACAGCCCAATAGGGATTAGTTCGAGGACCTACATTATGTGGTCTACTTTAATAGTAGGTACTGAACCGATACAAATTTCAAATGTAAGGCCCTTATAATTTCGGCATTTCGTATAATATCGACTTTATCTTTAATTACACAGGTTTTAATATAAACTTGAGCAGGATGGGGGCTCAACCAGTGTCTTACGTTATTTTGGAATACAATTTGAACAGTTACGCTACGTACGGATTACTACGTACACGTACCGAGTATACATGCATCGCAGGCACTAAAACGAACGTTTAGTAGTAAAATGACTTTGATAGGACAAGCCTCTGGTGAATCGCGCTGTAGAGGACGATTCCATGATGCGCAGCCTTTTATGCCGTAGGGCTGTACAGCATTCATTTTCATTTTTCTGGTGAGGTATATTGCGTTCATTTAGTGCTCAGAGGAAGTAACGACCACTAATATCTGTAGCCGCCGCCCATACACGTCGCCAGCCTAGTTGTCTTCGTCACCCTACCAGTGGCCAGTCCGATCCGCCAGGACCGGGATGCTTGTTTGCCATTCACTCAGGTCACGTCTGGTGTGAGTTGGCGCTTGATTCCAAGCACTATGCGGAGCTCCACCGCTGCCGAAAAGTAGTTGGCGACTGGACTTAAAGCCCATGGCAAGGTTCGCCAGAGCGTCCGCAGTCTTGTTAAACTCCCCTGTAGTGATGTGTCCACGTTTGCACGTCACATTGGTCTACGATCGCTCAACATTTCAGGTAGAGTCTGAGGCGAGGTGAAGCTTTAGGTGTTCGGCGTCCATCTTGTTGCTTGATTATCGGTCGGCTGTCCCCGACGACATAAAGTGACTGGAGCCGGCCAGAAGGTGTCTGTTTTAGCCCATGCAGCAAGCCACGATTCTCAGCCCGGTTGTTCGTTGTGACCTTGCGACCATAGGCCATGCTGGCAAATCAGCAATGGTATGCGAGACCGAAGTCCGTATCCACCTTTATGATGTTCCGCCGGATCCAGGATTTTCATGAGAGCCCCCATCGAAGAATAACACGTAGTAAGTATGATTTGCGATGAAGGGAGTAGGTGTATAATCGTGATATGCGTTTAATGCTGTCTGCACCATGTGCATTGCCCGTCGCACAACAACATGGAATCGACCTCTGAAATAGGTACTAGCTCGTCCTCCCTCTCGATCTATCCCGTGGCACAGAGAGATCCAAGGCGCGATAACCGATTCATCTACGGAGAGCAACATGCACGTGCATTCTCGAAGCAGCACTTCATACAGATCGGACAGCCTGCCAGTATCTGTTGATATGAGGCTTGTAGTGGAAGGCAATTGCTGAAGTGAGATTAAATTTATCGATCCAAACTACTCTCCCGTCCTTCCATCTAGTACGCTTCCCTGTGTCTCCCTTGTTGACTCTCATCATCGTGTTTACCTGTTGTGTTTCCCTGAATGTCACCGACGCTTCCAATCACTGATCTCACCCAAACACCTAGTCAACCATGGCCCAAAGGCGACTTCCCAGCCAACCGTGACTCGACATCGACTCGATGTTGACTTCTCAGCCAATCAGATCACTTGGTGCATCATTTTCCACCAATCCGCTTCATGCACCTGATGGGTCGTCTAATCACGCATGTCGCACATGTCGCGCCCGTCGCGTCGTCCGTGATATCCGCACAACCCGCGACGTCCGCACAGCCCACGTCGTGTGCACCAGGTCAACGATATCGCCCTCCCGGGTGACATTTCGCAGACTCAGGTCCCGATCTCCTGCTACATCCACTCTAACATGGCAACGACCTGCGCAGCAGTATGTTTGAGTGAGTCGGGCATCCTGACAGCGTCGCAATAGAAATATACTGGTAATCGCAACGAAGCTGCCATACGCGCCGAAACCGCAAGCCGAGCCCCAAGCGCGTAACGAGAGCTACATGTTTAACGACAAGTGACTGGGTGAGCAGGACCGGGTGTGCGCAGCTGCCGCGGCCACGAGTTTGCAGGTTAATAAATTGATGATTGATGATTGATGATGGATTCGTTGATGATGAGTAGGGTGTACACAGGCTCGCTCACCACCACGACAGCGAGTGTAGGGCCCGCAGGGGGTGGGTGGTTGCCACAGCGACGAGTTCGCCGGTCGATAAGTTGTTGATTGATATAAATACAGGCACACTCACCAGCTCTCAGCCATTGTGTTACCTTCACACATACAAGTAAGAAGTAGAACAACAAACAATGATTGGGTTAGAAAAATACTTCGAACTACATAATAACAATAGAAATGCCACTGTACCACCTCGCCCCTCACCCGATATCTGGATTGCCGGCCCTCGCGTGGAGCGTTGCTGAGACGATCGGGTAGCTCCGAATATGCCTGCACGCGCCGCCGCGTCGTATTACCTGAAGGGGCGAGATGTTCTGGAAGTTGTTGTGCCAGTTGGTAAGCGACCATACATGTCCTCGGAGTTTCAACCAATCTGATTGCTGAATCTATACAATTTGTATAGATTGTATAATACATACTTTGCAAAATACAAATACTATTATTGTGTACATGGTAAGCCGCGAGCTATGTTGCTAGAGCTTGGATTGGCGGGTAGCCACCCGCCATTCTGGTGTCTTTGCGATTAGTTTCGCCTTTAGCGATATGGGCTGGAATTGCTTCTCCGGACCGACTTTATCCTGGTAGTGCTACGGTCGCGTAGTACGGACAGCACAATAAGGATTAATTCGAGGTCATCATGATGTGGCCCACTCCAATCCTAGGACTGAATCGATACAAATTTTAAGTGAAGGCCTCGTATAAAATTATCATTTCGCATAAACTACTAAATACTACTAAATTGCACAGCTTTTAATATTAACTTGGGCAGGAGAGAGATCTAACTAGTATCTTACGTTAACTGCGGTTACAATTTGATCGGTTATTGTGAATTCCGACCGAAATTGCCGAATCATGGCGCTCGGTGAAGTCGCTCAAAGTCGCTCCCATACAAAATCAAGTCATTAGTGAGTGATTATCACCCGTAAACTAGCTGTTTTGGACATATGTCAAGGCTAAAATCGTACTTAATACCGCAAGTTTACAAAACGCTATACGCTTGGCCCAACTTGGACGATTGATTCGAAGAGTCGCCCATTGGAATTCGGGGTAGGACTCCCAATACATTAAATTGAGCATGATGCGAATTTGATGCTACCAGGCATGCATGCAGTAAACCGATAGCTTGCACTTGAATACCCTACGGGACGCTGCGCATAATAATGAGTCTGCCCTGCATACATCAATATAGTATATTACTACGTGAATGGCAATACGTTCCAGTAGAGCGAGACCTGTAGTGTCCTCGGTATGGTCTAACATCAGCGTGTTAGATTTGCATCCTCAAATTGCCAGAGAAGTCATGTCGAACTTGACAGAGGCAATGGCCTGCAATAGCAGCACCCGTATCGAAATATCATTCACGGGTATACCCCTTGTGCAGCGAGAGAGATTTGATCCTGGGAGTTGTCAGGGACCCCTTGATGCTTGGTAATGGAGTGGTCGGCCGACGTCAAGGTCCCTGATGCGGTAACCCTCCTCAATATATAGAGGGTAAGTGACAACCACAGCACTTCTGATCCGTTGACACGTTGATATATACATAGATAGCTCTATATGGACTCGTTGATGCGTTTGGTCCCGTCTTCCAAGTACCACGACAATGCCGAGGAGATGGCCACCGTGCCGGTAGTACATGATCTCACATAACTTGCATGATTAGATAAGTCGATACGTTGAATATTTGTAGCATTGCTGTTTACTCAGGAGGATTTCTCTGACGACATCGAAATCCAAGTGTTAACCCTTTCGTGCGCCACTTACCTAAACCTATACCATACAAATTCAAGTGATTTGCTTGTAGTAGGGCGCTGTGAGCGCTCTGTTAGATATTCACAGTACTTGCTTTTCATGTCTCAAGAGACATGTCATCTGTGGTGATTTGTAGGATTTGCTCGGTGCATTAGAAAGCCGGCATATTACTTGGATTTTGTATAGTGTGGTAAAACCTTGATGATTACTCCACGCAACTTTTTGATATGTCACAAAAGACAGTGAAGTGTAGGTTGAACTTAGTGCAAAAGGGCGATCACTGCGCCCTTTTAGAGCCGTTTTTCCACCGTGTTTTGAAACAGGCCTTAAGGAGCGCAGTGAGCGCCCTTTTCGGACGAAAGGGTTAAGGCGACTACGGGTAGGCGACAAAGTGAGCACGTTCTGGTCAGGCCTCTATTTGGGGTGATCCATCGCCTTCACCCAGCCGGACGGGCCCTCGATGGACCAGTGGGCATTCGGAGTTTTTACTGGCTACAGGATGACGGGCGAACATCACTGTCTTCATGTATGCTACGAGGGAGGTTCGTCCAAGGTTGTATTGACCCAACCGATAAACGTGGTGAAGGTGGATTGGGTCACCTACGCGTTCCAGACCGGGGCTGGCACAAACGCAGCAGCGCTCAACGCTTTCGAGCTTCTGGAAAAGATGGATACAGTCTGTGGGCTGTATCCCAAGAGTCGGTCACCTCTACCAAGTAAGATTACGAAGGCTTTGTGTGTTCCGTTCGATCTAGCGGCGCTGGTACCGGTCAGTAGGCCTGATGCACTAGCTGTCGTATCGGTGTCGCGTCAACACGTTCCTGATTGCACCGCCTCCCCAAGCCACCAAGCGCAGTGGTAGTGACCTGGCGTCAGACTGTCCCTCTACAAGACGTAAAACTCGCGATGTCCACTTTAGTGACCAATCTGAGGACGAGGAGCACATTCCTCTTTTGCGACAAGCGTGTAACGCCGAAGGCGACGTGCGGACAGTGCAACATCCGAATAGACAGCTCATCGACTCTGCGACAAGCTTGCGTAACCAGCGCGCAACCTTTATTGTCGAGGGAAAAGATTTACGCGGGCGAGCAGCCACAACATTCCGCCCTACCTCGCTGGAGAGGCAGATTAACAACGCCATCACTCGCCCAGACCATGAAGGTAAGGACCCTCGATGTCTCCTTGAATGTATGCAAGAAGACTATTGCAAATCGGTTCCGCGGTACTCCCCCCGGCGCTGCGAGGTGCCTTCAACTTCGGCTTGCATCTCCGAGGACTCTCTTCCAAGCATTTTAGCAGGATCAAGCGAATTACGGAGCCTGAAGTCACAGGAGCTGTCGTCAACATGACCGATTTTCACGCAAAATTGGCCTTCAACCAGTACGTGAAGCCATCTCGTATACAGGACATGTGGATGCGCTTGGCAACCTTCGCCACTTTGGGCGCACCTTTTACAACAAGGCCATCGGGTCGGTGGTAGACGCTGCAGTCCGATTCATTGACAGGTTCGGCGACGGAGGTGACCCAGACTCGGAAACGACTCAGCTGCTGCCATTATGGGTTGACATGAAGTTCTGCGAGTTTCGGGGGGTTGTGGTCTCCGATGGCTTGTCAAGGGCAGCTAAAGTGAAGGACGAGAACTCCCATACATATCCCGTGCTAGCAGAGCTCTTGTACGACCAGCAGAAAGCCAGTATGGAGACCCTGAGACCCCAGGTCATGTCAAAACCAAAAGTGATCACATCGGGTAACTCAACCAAGAGCGACAACCGATACCGTTTAAGAAAGGAGGGGTTCCCAAGTCCATTTCTCGCAAATTACCCAAACAGGGTCTGCTCGAACTTTGTATGAAGCACCTTTCCAAGGCTGGGTGCTCGGGCGACGGTGTACCAGGCAAGTGTTTTTCATCCCAGTGGGCCATTCCCGCCCCATACAACTACCTGCAGACGTTAAGGAGTATATTACGACTCCGTTTGGTGGTCTCGCGCTTGAATACGAGACACTATGGCAACCAGTGACCTCGGCTTCAATTGCACCAGCTCTTCATAACATGGCATGTGGTCACGACAGTTACGTTAGTCCTCCGGCTGAGCCTCAGACCGCGCTGAGCCTCAAGCTACAGCACGTTTCTGCTGAATATACCAAATACACGACAAGTTTGAAGAAATTAAGTGCTCATTGTCAAGCTCAGATCGGGCAACATCCCGTGAAAACGGCATCGGTGCATGACGTCACGACCCCCGCATCGTTACAGCCTCATCCAAACCTGAAAATGGACGA
Source organism: Phytophthora quercina (assembly GCA_014706105.1). Classification (NCBI taxonomy): domain Eukaryota; phylum Oomycota; class Peronosporomycetes; order Peronosporales; family Peronosporaceae; genus Phytophthora; species Phytophthora quercina. Next base: position 234,827 of record JACBOW010000019.1, on the reverse strand, counting down.
CGATAGTATAGACGTAGAGACGGTGAATTTGCTGTCACGACTGGCGACCAAGTCTTGTTTATCTCTACCTGACTTCGAGAAACTAGTGCGCGGACAGACTCGACGACCCTCGACCAAGCAAAGATCAATACGAGCTACCGCAGCCACCGTGTACTGCATTATACGACACGCGGTTGCGATGGAATGAAGTGGTGCAGCACAGCGTCTCTCCAGAAAGGTTACCAGAGCGGCCACATCGTCAGTCGGCTCACCCGCCCAATCATCGTTCACTCACATATCACCTCCCTCAAGTGTGGCGACATATTCGCAAAGGTCAGCGGAGGGCCGCTATCGCATCGTGCGGTCATCTACGAAAAAATACTGGCCAGAAGTGTTTAATATCACCCTTGGGAGTGCTGTGGGTTTGATGCGTTGCATCTTGAAAATATCCGCAAGAACAGGCTACACATCAAACCGGCATATTGCATATGAAGTTTGGCGGGAGGTCAGCTGACGCCACACAAAGCCGTATCGCTTTCTGATTTTCCCGCTGGACCGTAGAACTGTACCCCGCCTCGCAATAAGGCATTTTAAGCTCGTTGGCGCGAGCTAAAGAAGGCCGGCTGGAACTCCAAGAAACCGAACGGTCTCTCGGACGACTTTACATACCTACGTCCCGGAAAAACGAAGAACGGCGTCTAAGAAGAAGACTATTTTGTCGGTGAGGAAGAACTGATGCGGTATCTGGACAAGGCCGACCTCGGTAAAACATGTTGGTGTATTGGAATGTCCGGTAATCTAGTCTGATAATGTAATTTGCGCAGCGACGGCTTCGAGCGAAGAAGAAGGCGATGCGAGACGGATCAGCAAACGCCGAAAAAACTGCTGAAGCGAGCAACCCTACCGCGAGAGAACGTAAGTGCGCTCTAAGGTGTATGCACACGTTTGCTTCGTGCTAATCGTGTACATCGTTGTTAGCCTGTACTATTCAACAGCCCGACGAATGCGCACCCGGCCAGGCTCAGCAATCGACCCAACCTACCTATTCGGAGGCCAGCAACCCCCCGCAAGAGACCGTAAGTGCGCTCTAAGGTGTATGCTACACGTTACTTTGTGTTAATCATGTACATTGTTTGTTAGCCTGTACTATTCAACCACCGTCCGACCAAGCCCAGCTATCGGCCCCCACCACGTCGTCGCAACCCGACCAAACATCAAGTCCAAGCGTTACGAATAGCTCGACTGCTATGCTGGGCGTCCCCTCATGGCACGACGTTTTCAGCACGGCGTGACGCGAGCGAACCGAAAAGAAGAACACAAGGTATTATCGTGTATGGTCCAAGTTATCTACTCAATCTAATCGTGTATATTTCGTGTACTAGGCTGGCCTCTTAGTCGACGTAACCTCGATCTTGACTTCGAAGATGCAAACGAAAGTAGTGACGCTTCTGTCGACTCAGATGCCGACCATGACTACGAGGATGATGTGAATTGCTCAGTGGTAGGAGACACAAGTGATAGGGAGAATTCTGCTGCTGGTTGACTTATGATGTATGTACACGTTAAATGCCTGCCTCTGACGTGTATCTTTTGTTGGAACTATTGCAGACTATGTCAATCATGTTGCTGATAGCGATGACTCGACCAAGTTTGCTAGCTTTGAACCTGACGCCGAGAATGGCGATGAGGATGATGACGATTCGTCGGTTGACACCTTCGACGCTACCGATGTCCGACCACCTGTTCCACCTGAAATGCGATTTGATGACCGGTTGATATCGACAATCGGTGGGATGGAGAGCATTGCTTCAGGCGTCGTACCTGACGCCTTCTTGAAGATCATGGGCGCAAACGGCTGGTCCGATTTGGCGACGCGCACACCGTACGACTACTTAATGGAGCCTTCCGAGCCCCGTTCGCCTGATTCTATGCGTGACGATTATCCGAATCTCTACAGCGATGAGTCTGGGCCAACCGTCAGGGCTCTTGCGGCGGCGACCACCCAATCCGGAGCATTCTTTTATTTCATGCAGCCTGAGCCTTGTTCAGGGACAAGTCGCGAGAGAGCAGCCGCAAAACGCCAGTCACTACAGCGAGAGAGCTGTGTGTCTACATAGGTCTGTTACAGGCACGGACGATAGTTCCGAACAATGAAACGCTGGCTAATAATTGGCGATCGACGGATAGAGGCGCCATACATCGTGGCTGTTTCGGACGGTTCATGACGCGTGACCGTTTCATGCACGTGTTTAGAAATCTACCTTTTTGGCTCGAACACCAACCTACGAGCCGCGACGGATCGGGCATGGAAGCTGCGCCCTATTATAGACGCTTTCCAGCATCGGTTTGCTGCTGGCCACACGGCCCCGTCCATCATGGCCTTTGACGGGGCAATGCTGCCTTCAAGATCCACGTTCAATAGAATGCGCGTGTATATCAAGGACAAGCCCCATAAATGGGGAACCAAGCTGTTCATGCTGTGCTGCTCAACAACAGCGTGCTGCATACAGTGAGTAGCGGGTGTGTCTTTGATACACCCACTTTTTTTGACGTCTAAGTTCTGTTATCGTATATGGTTCAAACTAACATTTATTTATCTTCTATGATACAGGTTTGACGTATTGCGGGAAAAAAGAAGCGGGCAGCTCAAGCTCCACAGACCCAAAGTCCGGCCCCGCAGCAGTGGTTCGCAATCTGCAGCACGTCTTCGGTCCTACAGCTCCACCAAATGGCGACATGCGGCTCGTCGTCACTGATTGGTTCTACGCTTCAGTGCCGTTATCCATGCAGCTTGTGACGGCGGGTTTCTACAAGATTGGCACTGTACGGACGGATCGACAAGGGTTGAACACAACGCTAATTCCAGGGAAGTAACAAGGAGACAAGGATGTGACCTGCAATCACTGCCACGATACCTTGCACCATGTGAAACCTTCGTGTGAAATGTTAAACCATGCAATTCGCTGCCGAGATATGTCATCTTTCCTTCGCTATCACTACAAGGAAATCGCGTTGAAAAGAAGAAGAAGCGGTCCCTCCGTTTTACAGCTGAAACGAGCGATGTTGGACACGTGCCGGAGAAGACTACATCATTTGAACCATCGGACGCTACCACTTCCAGAACATTTCGCTGCCAAATGGCTATTGCCATGTTTTTCAATACGACGGCTGTGGCATTTAGAGTTGCGGAGTTCCCTGGATTTACTGAGAGGGATGCAGTGCTTCTTGCATATCTCGGTGACTGGATTCCTCTCGTCTTCCTAGTGAATGAAAATTTTGGCTTAAGCGTGCCTTAATTTAATATTTGAGTTTGAAGTGCAATTTCTCCAATGTTTGGGTAGTACATTAACTCCTTGATAAATATGATGCACGCATCTTATAATAACATGCATGCATCTTATTCGGCGGCGACTAAGATGCTACGCATCAAACCAACAGTACTTGGGAGTGGTTGCGAAGGAAGGAGCGGACGGCCCCGACATCCGTCTCATTAACGACTATTCCTATCCAGAAGGTGGGTCTGATAATGACTAATCTGACCGAGCTAGTTTCCCTGGTATTACGCATAACCCTCCCGTAAATATCGCTGGACGAATTTCTGATTTGCGACGACGATATCCGAACGACCGGATCCTTTTCCTGCTCGGCCATGTATCGGGTGTCTTCCGTCACGTGCCGATCAACGCGATTCACGTGCATATGTTCGCGTTCGAATTTGGAGACTTCATTCGACGTGCCATGTGGCTTCGGGTGGTACGGATCCCCTTCCTGGTATTTTTTTTATACCTGGAGCTCTCATTAATGGGCTGTACGAGATGGGAGTTGCAGCAATGCCGCGACTACCGTCTTACCGCGCACCAGACGCCTAGGCGTTCTCATATGATACACAGTCTAGTGGGCGTTGTTTTCCTGTATAACGCCTAGGCGGTCTATTGTAGCAGGGTGACCTTCATCTATTAGATATGTATACCATCTACCTGCAAGGCATGATAGGGGCCAATGCGAGCAATACATACCGATTTAGAAGCGTTCGTGACGGTGTGCGTGTACGTCGATATGACCCTGCATTCATCGTTGAGTGTTTTGACTTGAATGTTGCAACATTGCAGCCGAGATGCAGCATAAAGTTTGAGATCGTTACCTTCTTGTTTTCCGTTCCGAATCGAGATGACGTAGTCGTCATCGTACAAGCCGTTCAGGTCATCCAGCTCATGCATGTAGCTCGTCAGGACATCAACGTAGTCCGCAACAGTACTCGCGAGATAGTGCCTCAGACTGAAGAATAGACTTGACTTAATGTCTTCCGGTAAGTACCAAGCAGGTGGATGGAGGCATATCTCTTCTCTGCCTTCGTCTTCGTCGTAGACCAAGTACTGATACCGAAAATACCACTCATCCATATCGACACTCGAGGGGAGAAGCTCCCGCAGCGGAGGGTGCAGCTCGGACTTGTCGAACACAGAGCTTGCCACAAGTCCGCATACTCGAAAAGCCTTCTTAATCGCATCTGGTTCCTTGGTATCTATCCAATTCAACACCCATTGTACCACAACAGAGTAGCGCGGCACTTTGGGGTTTCCTGCCTTCGTTTGAAGGCTTTTGTCGTCAAGTGCTCGGCCAATGTAGTCATCGAACTTGTCATTGTAGTAAGATTGACAGCTCCGGTTGACCGCAACAGCCAGTCGAACCCGTTGGCATTGGGCTTATAGTCTCTGGCGACGTACAGCTTGAACTGAAGACTGTAGCTGGCTCGCTTTTTCTCGCCAGACATGCTGGAGAACGCGTTTTTCAGAATCCCACGGAGGTGAACCTGGAGCAGGCGCGTTAGGAGGGTGGCAAGTCAAGCGGACGACAAGCTGCTGCGAATGATTGGTGAAAGCGTGTCGAGTTCAGCAACTGTTAGGAGTTTGTTCTATTTGACCATACGTTCAAATCGAGGGCACCATGCCCATGGATATTGAAAAAGTTCTCGAATTGAAGACCTAGGCGTCTAGTGCGCGATAAGACGGTAGCAAACACGGGTTTATTCTGGTGTGACGATCACACATGTGTGGAATTGGACGAGGGAGATCGATGCTTCTTGGACAACTTAGCCTTTCGTCGAGCCATGGCTACGGTCCTCGAGCCGAGTGCAATTAACGAGCGAAACGTTACGGAGTGGAGTGCACAGGGTCGTGGGGTCTCATTTGGGATACGCGTCGCGGGACCGTCACTATTCTTTTGGAAAATCACGACAGCGCAGCGCGGGTGAGAAACACGCTCGCTTCTGGTGCCGCCACGAAGACAGAGCTTCTCAGTCTGCTAGGGTGTCTCCGTCGCGTCGTGACGTGTTGTCCTCCGGCCAGGGCATAATACCAACGAGTACGAGACACGGCTTCAGCGGAAAACACAGGCTCGGACATCAGGCACTGGATGACTGGAAATTGTTCTGGGTCATATTACAGCAACATGAACGCTTCAACGTAGTCTAGGTGTCTCAGGTTGTTCAAGTGGCGTATTCGACAGTGCATGTGCACATGGATGCGTCAAACGAAGGACTGTGCGATCTCGATCCTGTGCTGCGTCAATATCTGCGCATTCAATTCACGGACACCATGAAAGAATAGTTCTTATTAATAACGGAACAAATCTATTTCGACTTCAATGGGGCAGCTTCAGTCTACATTAATGGACGCTTAAAATTGCTATGACCATCAGCTCGATTAGAACAGGGGGACGAGGAGAGCTATGCCCCTCGATTTGATGTTCATGTATTTGCGTCCACTGATGCAGTGTTGAGTCACCCTTTAAACCTTTGGAGCATGTTGCTTGACAGATTGGAGACCGACTCGCTGTACAGCCGAGTGTAGCTTTTGAACGCCTCAGAGACCCATCTTCCATGGAACCGGACCGTCATGGCATCGGTTCCTGCACGGTACATGTGCGTTGCGCCTCCAGCCCGTAGCGAGTGGGAGCTGAACGTGCTGGCATCTTCACCCATCCTTGTCGCTGCCTTCTTGATAGCACTTGCGACTTCATTTGTCGATACACAGGAGGGCCTTCCGAACTTGGACATGCAGACCGCTGCCGGAATGTCTTGGGGTAGATTTTGCCTCGATTGAAGCAGAAGCAGAGCTCCGAGGACAGGGCAGACAAACCCGTGACCGGAACGCCGTAGCATCCTCACCGTAGCCGGGTCGTTCTGGTTTGTTTTGGAACCACGTAGCTTGATCCGCACAGCATGCGCGAGCCTTGGGTTATGAGTGCATTCACCACGTTCATCGATTACGGAAATATATTGAGCGCGAAATGATTGAGAACCACGTGAAAGATGTTTTCGTGATGGCAACAATCTCCGATCGTCTCAGGAGAAAGAAGAACGCCAAGCACAGAACCCCCCCTCCCCAGAGGGCTTGCGCAGCCGGGCCCGCGAGGTTCAGGGATCGAAAGCACGTTTACAGGAGCTGAACGGAGACGGGGGCTTTGCGGCGGCGCGGTGGATCGAGACGCCGAATGCCTTTCAGTAACATGCCGATGTGTGGGTGGTCGATGGGGAAGATATTTCCGCCAGCAGCGAAAAAATGCTTTATGCCATGGAGCGTAGCGAGTATCGTGGAGCCTTGGACCGGTTTGCAGGAGCCGAAACCGTGCTGGAACGTAATGAAGTTTGATATGTGGTGAACACGATCGTCGAGCTGGAGGCCTGATAGCCACAGCGAAATCCGGCGGCGAGATGACCAAGCGTGCCACCTCTTCAAGGCACTGGCGTATTTGGTAAACGTGAAGTCGGCAACGGAGTGAGCTCGGAGATGCGTCTGCAGAGCGTTGTCAGGTCGTTGATATCCAGGCCCGGGGAAACAGGAGACCAACCAGCAGTAAACGAAGCAAACTTGTTAGCGAACGAGACGTGAGAACCGAGCCGAGAACCCGTGTCCGCGCGACTATTGTCGACTCCAGGACCGTGAGAAGCGGGAAAGCGAAGGCTGAACGTCGTTTACCACCAGCTGAGTGATCTGATGATAACCTGGGCACGTCGATTGCGAGAAGCAAGTTTGTTTTGCCAGGCCCAAGCCGGCGAATTGTCGATGCGGAAGTGGATGTGGAGTGGACGGGACGGGACGCTGGCGGCCCTTGAGAAGACCACCGTAGTCCCCACGCTTGGACGGCAAATGCGCACGAGAGTAGTTCACGATAGTTGATGTCGAAGCCGTTCTTGCCTGTTGACTTGAACTCCACCACTAACCCCAGCTCCTCGGAGGTATACTGGTACGTTAGTGCAGATTTAGAGGTTACGTCCAATGCACACAGGCCGTAGTCAGAAGCATCCATTTCTACAATAACATCAGGAGGTGGTAGACCATTGAAATACTCCAATGTCATGCCGTTCATTTGCGGGGAGTGCAGGATAAGCCACCTCCACCTTAGGTCAGCCTTCATCGCCGCCGTTACCGTCACCGATTGGTAGCACTGCAGTTGGTAGCGCTGCAGTTGGTACTCAAAATGGCGGAATCGTTGCACAAAGGGCCGAGCTGGACGAATACACGTCGCCACACGTCTGAGACTACCGAGAAGTGACCGGTAGAATCGCCGGGACAAATTCACCGAGTGGAAAACTAATGATACTAGGTTGCGGGCCTTCGTGATCTTGTCTACTGGCATTGAGACACCTTTCGTTGCGCAGTCAAATTCTAGCCCAAGCACCTTCTGTTTGGACGCCCAACCGGTAAACGTATCTTCATTCATGGCACCGGCACCCAGCACCGCCGTCATGACAAAACGCAGCGACCGTTCGATGTCAGCGCAGTTGGAACCAACGTTAGCTGTGACGTTCACATGATCATCTACCCAATGGTAGTTGAAGAACCCGTTGGGATACTCAGCATTTATGCGATTGCTCCACTCACAATTTCGTAATAGCCCGGGGAACCGGTCCAGGCAAAAGGGCAGCACAGTTCGATGATCAGGACGTCTTCCTCTTCGATAAGACTAGCGAACCAGTGGACACTGTTATTGTGAATGCTTACATGGCGAAAGGCCGAGGTGACGTCGCCAGCCATGACCTCAACATCGGCGTCGGGAAAGCCTTGGGCGACCCGGAGGATTTCCTCGGCGATGGCATAACATTGAATGTACTCTGGTCTTGGGATCGAAACTTGATCCGTAAAGGCGTTGACGAAGAGGTTATCGGGGTAAGAGAGGTCGTGGAGGGTTCGTCCGGCCAGCATGGGGTCACCACCAGCCTTGTCAACCACTCCAAACGGGCTGATAAAAAATTCAGGCCAGAGCTATAGAAGATCCTTGTCCAGGACCAAACAACGCCACGCATCTTGCTCATTGCGAATGTTTTTCCGTAGCACGTTCAGCCTCTCTCGAGCAGAGCCGTGGTTAGCAGGCCGAACCGTTTGACGTTCGATGGACTTGCCGACGTGTACACGAACGCCATCTGCTGCAATTTCCTTGAGACGTTCGAGTTGCGGGTAGGCTGCGCACACCGTTTCAATCTCTGCGGAGCTCATCCGTTTGTTCGGATGGTAGTCATCTGACGTTTGCCCTCGAATGATCTCGACGAATACAGCGAGTGACGGTTTGGTTTGGCGTACGACTCGGATAACACTTTCTGTAAAGGTCGATTGAGTAAAAAAAATCGCTTCCATCTTGCCCGCAACGCGGAACGGGGTAGTCCGAACTTGGCAACGACAGCTCGACACGTCGAAGGGCCGACCCCAGTAGTGCTCTCCGCGTAGTTTCTCGATGCCTCCGGTCGTGTGCATTCTTCTCCATGCAAGCCACCGTACGGCTTGAGATAACCGGTCGTAGCTGTTTCGGGCAGCTACGCTGCGGCTTACGTGCCGTACAAATGCATTTGGTATTTATCACTGCGCGCCGGGGCCAAGAGTCGGATGGATGGGTTGGTGGTAAGTGAGTACATCCGCCGGTTGAAGTGCAGGGTGCCCCAGAGTGCTCCAGCTGACGGCCAGCTACTCCACCAGCCGACGGTTTGGCGGGCTCTGCAATCAAGCGTTGCTGACGGCTCACCATGGACACGCAGGCCATGGACTTCTGTAATCGATCTACTGTCCGTGCATCCGTTGGTGCCCGAGAGAAAGGAGGTGGCTGTATGGCCGTATGCGGCTGTATGGTCGTGTGTGGCTGTATGGCCGTATGTGGCTGTATGGCCAGGAGTAACTGCCTAGGGCACTTGACGACACAGGCAGTTTGCCGAACTGGTACCCGCACCGGTACTTGTGTACTCGCGCTCGAAGCCACATCATTAGCAGGAAACTATGTATTGGACTGCTTATCGTGGGCGTCTCTCCGAAAGGTTCGGGAGCTGTTAACCTCTCGGCTCCATGAACGATGGTTGCGGCCAGGGCGGCTGTAGGTCTTGTCCACCCACTCCTGCAGGCGTGCCGGAAGTCTATCAGGCCAGTTGTGAGCACGACGGTGGTTGCCGCAGCGGTCACGGGTTCCTCCAGAGTATGGGAGACCGGCAACATTGCGGATGCACGGTTCTTGCCCCCGGAGATTTACCGACAGTAGACGCCGGATGTTATCTGGCACCGCTAGCCCTTGGCTTGGATCGCGACGTGAGAAGCGCCCCCCATCACTGCGGCAATTTCCATTGCTTCGATCCGTCGCCGTCAGAGCGCTAACCAGCGCGAAGGTTCAGTCAGCGGACTGGTAATCGATGGCACGGAGTGCCTCACAATAGCCATGCCACCACTGCGGGTTATCCGATTGCTGATAGCCTAGTGCGTTACCCAAGAACTTGTTCGGGTACAGTAGAGTCAACCGGACTCGCGTTGGGTTGTTTCCCGTGTCGGCCGATTTGTTGTTTGCGACTAACGCACGCAGACGCGAGGTGATCTTACGAACATGGTCAAACCAATATTCGTTACCGAAGGCTGCGAGACCGCGGATACCATCCAGGATGTCGTCGTACGAATGGCAGTGGGCTGGCACCGGCGGTAGCTGAGCAGATGAGCTAAAGTCGCTCGCAAAGTTGGAATTGTTTGAACCACTCTCGAGATTGTCCATCTCAGATACTTCATGGAAATGGAGTAGCGTCAGCCCAAACGACCGCTGAAAAGCGCATCCGTACGGCAGGTGTCACGACATACTTGATGCATTCCGCTTCACGGATCCACAACACAAAACTCATAGGAGACAGGATCTTACCTTCTTGCGACAGGAACAGCTTGAACATCCGGCCACCAGCCAGCAGGCGAGCCTGCGGCGGAGTATATTCGCCTTTCGGCTTCTTGAGTCCATCCGGGAAGCTATCACAGGACAGGAAGCACAGCGGCTGTGGCGGAAGCTCGCCCCTTGTGTTAGGAGCCGTGCCCGTGGAGCCTACGGTGGGCTGATTGTGACCAGCAGCCTGGCCTGTAGGAGTTGTTGCAGTCGAGCATTTACCTCTCTGAGTGCTGCCAGCACCGCTGACCCGTCTTCCGGTGCAGTGACACTGAAGTCGCGAGCGGGTGTCATGCCGGAGCTACCGGTATCGCGTGCTGGTGTCATTCCCGCACTGCCGGCTCTCTGTGCGGGGTAAAAGGTTGACAGGAAGGTCTCCAAGTTGAAACCTTGGCGATGCGTTGGTGGCTCGGCGGACAATGCTGAAGGCTGTGCCAGCACTGGCTGCGCAGCCACTACTGACCTCGAAGCTACTAGGGTTGAACACCTGGCGGGAAACTGCGGTACAACGGACGATGAGGCCCCTTCGGCCGCCTCCTGCGCGCGCAGTGGTCTCGGCTTGGCCGTCGGGGCACGAGCGACTGTGTTTGTGTCCGCAACACGGTTGCTCTCAGCTCGGGGGGCTGCCGGAGCTGTTGGTGGGATCGGCGCCTTGGCTTCCAAGTCGGAGTCGTCGAGCGGCAGAGTGGAGACACCCGCCGACTTCCTACGCGGAGCAACCTCTGCTGTCTCAGCGGCTACGCGCTTTACAGGCTTCTTCTTGCCCTTTCGAGCTGACGTCACGCCTTCGTCGGCAGCGGTCGACGGTTTCTTAGGCGCGCGCTTGCTAGTACGGATGGGAGGAGGGTCCGACGTTTATCGGGCAGACGAAGCTGCCCATGGCTCGTCTCCACCTGCCGCGTCTACGCCAGTCACGTCAACGACGTCGGGAGAGATCCTTTCGCTGTCCGAAGAGGCTGTGCCAGCCTTGTAAGAAGGCGCGGTGTTCGACGTCGTGTCGGTGCCCGCCTTATTGGTAAACATGGTAGTCGCTTAGGAACCCCCTCTTTTTGAGAATGCTGCTGACTTGTTGTCGAATTCTCGCGTGAGAGATGAGTGGCGAGCGGCGCTCGATCCACTGGAGTATTCCGTGTGGAAAACACAATTTCATTCGCGCCGCCTAACAGGCTTTGCATCTGAAACATACCTCAATGTGAGGGAGCTACAAAGCGGAGTACTGGTAGCCTTGCTTTGGGGGTCGACGTGAGCTCAAGCAAGTCGCAATCGTCCGATTGCTGTCAGGCTCTGGATTGACAATGCTAGTGAGGTGTCGTGGGCGCAAAGCCGGGCGAGCAGGCAGCCACTCGCCCAGTTGTACAACTGTCTTCTGTCTCTCGTTGAGTTTAACCACTCACCGCTATTAATGTCATGGCGTATGCCGGTTCACGAGCCTCCACACTTGATTATGAGCTCTATCAGATATGGACTATCTTGTCGCGTGGTTGGAAACAGCTGCCTGTCCGGTCGCCTTACGACGATCTCTCACTACTAGGAGAACGCTACTCCGAGGCCATGCCATTGCAGAGACTACCAACATCGCGTACCGCACCCACCGGGAGCAATGGCGCCGATTCTCGAAATTTATGAGGTGGTCTCCCTGGCTGCATGAAGACATGAAGGATGCGGGCACGAAGCTTGGGCTTTTTGCCATCTATTGCTTGTTGGAATCTGCAACGCCAAGCTTCACGCACTCAACACCAATTTGTTTTTCTTACTGGGCAGCCTAGTGGGGAATGAATCTTCACTGTTCTCGTTGCCCTTTTCTACGTATCCACGTCACCGTTTGACTATACTGCTTCAGCTGTCTCGTCCCTTATCTTAGTTGTAGCCATTCACTCAGCCACAGCGTGCCATGTTTTCTAACATTGCCGGCGTTATCAATAGCGCAAGTTGAAAGGTGTACCACCCCGTTTGGTTGGGCTCTTTTCTGTAGATATGGCTGCAAATTGCTTCATGACAGCGCATTTTTGGGTACAATTGCACCTAGATTTTTATATCCAATTAGTTATTCCGATAAGCTTACATGTATTGGAGTTATTATTGCTGTAACTGAGCCCTGGCGGCAAGGCAATAAATACAGCTCTATCACACTAAAGCTGTCCAGTATCCGTTGGTACCACCGATGTCATTGCGGTATCGACATCACGTGTTCTCCAGATTGTGGGATTCTGATGCGGAGGATCCACCGCGTCTCAGATCCGGTACTCAAGAAACAGCCCGTCACGACGGCTTTCCTAAAAAAAAATGTATCGGCGCATGAATTTTTGGAGGCCACGCAGCAGACGTTTATGGCGTTCCGTCTTGTTGGCATATTTTTCCTCCTACGGCGCTCTGAGTACTTAGTCATCGGATCCCGGCGATACAACTATTGGCTGAAGGCGTCTAACGTTTTCTTCTCGGACGTCAGAGGGGTTCCAGTGGTGTACGATAAGGCCGTCGCCGTGACGATAGGCCTCGCCGGCGCGAAAAAACGACCTGTACGGCCGGGATGTGTGGAGGGCGAAGCATGCAAGTGGTGACCCACGACTCTGCCCCAAGGCAGCATTGCAACACATACTACGTGCACGACGACACCTCGGTCGATGTAATGCATTGCACGTGTGTGTAGACCTGGAAGCAAGCGAATTGACTTCGGCCCTTAAGGATGTGGCTACCAGTGTTGGGGTACCGACGGCCAATTAGTCATATCACTCTATTCGAATTGGCGGTGCCACAGCGTAGCTATCCGGAGGCACTGACAGTCTCTCGATTAAGTTATTGGACAGATGGATGAGCAACACCTTTGAAGGATACCCATTACAAGCCGCAGCAGCCACCGTTGGCCTCTCTCGCAAAATTGCGTGATCGTGCCGCAGATTAAGTCTACAGATCAAGTCTACACATATTCTAGTCCAAGCTCAAGGCGCGGTAAGAACATTATTATGGGGCCGCTCACCGTCGTTCCCTTACAAGCACATACTTGGGGCCTCTCACCGCGCCCATGCATGGCCGGTGTGAACAATTCAAGTTTTGCCCCCAAGTTGTGAGAATGTCTTGTGTATGGAAACCCCGGAAGCCTGTGCGGGATATCAGGATGACAAGATCTTTTCCTTTTTTTTCAAATGCCCTTCTTTTAGTCCAAATACCTCCGCTATTGCTATCAAGTGTCATCATTAGTGGTCGCCAACTCGTTTCAGTTGCCCACACTTGGCTTAAGCTCATGTTAAAGGCATGATGGTCTTGATTGTTTTTTGACCTTTTTTCTTAAAAAAAGGTTCTCGGAAACAACTGACTCCGTAAGGGTTTTTTTTGGGGTGATCTCAGACTAACTAAACGCGGACCTTATGCTACCAAGCTGAAAATTGGCACACGTGTAGCATATCGGATAAAACTAACACTGACAAAGTTTGATAAGCTAAGACAAAGTAGTTTAGCAGATATCGCGCCGAGAGCATGCCTCCGGAGGCGATCAAGCCTCTGCCAGAAGCACCATCGCTGTCCATTTTGGGCGAGCTAAATAAACCCTACCCGCAGTGTATTTCTTAGACCGTATGTGCACAGACGATGCTAAACCAATGGAAGAAACGGGAAGCCTGTAGTGTACCAGAGGTGGGCCCGTCACTTATATCCACGTCTAATTTAGTGGATGTAAGGGCAAAAAATTAGCTAAAATTGGACCTTAATGCGATATTGATGATATACATTCCAGGCGTCTTCCGATAAGCAAGAAAACAGCGCTCGATATGCGCTCCTGTTGCGCAAGAACGACAAGGCGTTAGGCTCTCAAACTTTGCAGAAGATAGTTTTATACTGCCAGCTAGCTGTGTACGAAATTTCAGCTTCGTACGATGTTCCACATTTGGTTGTTCTGAGATCACCCCCCTTGCTGTGTCGGTTGTTACCGAGAACTCCTGTTAAAAAAACAATTAAAGTGGCAATAAACAAATTATTGATTGACGCACATCAAGACACTCGATTGTTGTTACTTTGTTCAGCAAAGTTTTGGTGTAATACACCGGTGACAAAAGTTGTGTTGGGAGAGGCACTTGATATTAGCTTTTAACGATATCGAGCTATCGCTACACACCTAAAGTGCGCACTACCTCCAATCAGCACTTTTCACATGTTGCTTGTTCTGGACTTGACACTCGCGGCGCTCGGTTTGATTGAGCTGCAGATGCACCTTAGTAGTGATCATTTTTTGTAGTATGGAATCTTGAACTTCTTGGTTGCCTTCTTCAACGCGTTAAATGACTTCTGAAAATCCTGAACCACGGTCTTATCGAGGCTATGGAAGTACTTACTGTCCGTAATGGCTCTCTTGGCGTCAATGCCAAATTTTCTGGCCAACGAATCAAATCTTTCGAGGGGGGGAAGGGGGGCTATCTTCGGTGTCTTCTTCGGCGACGGCCGTGCGGTGCGTCCTCAGAAACCTTTGGGTTGGGCCACGTGGAGAACACGCTCGGGCGACTGTGGCCTGGTTCGCGTCCGTGGTCGTCACGAGAGCGTTGCTAGTAGCCAGGAAGGCGACCGCGACAACAACGAAGATGTGAGAGAGACGCATGGGTGTATGCGCTACAAATGGATACTTGAGGGATGGCGAGCAGATTTCGAAATGAGACTAAAAACCCAACTTCCGATACGATGCGTCACTTGATAGAGCAGATGGAATAGTTAGACAGGATTCATCAATACCGAAGATGCAGTTTTATCAAAGAAAAAAAAAGATCGATATGCCACAAGACGCTGGTATACTTTTCTCGATCTCACGACACCGGTAAGCTTCGAAGTGTAGTACAACCCGATTTATTGGTGATGACGACTTAGTTGGCCCATAAATTGTTCATGGTAAAGCGATCGAGGGTCATGTGCCGACCTAGAGCCATCCATTTATACAATATAGCTCCTGCCTGTTGTTTCACCGTCGTTTTTTTAGCTTGCAGGCAGTCTATAGGAACCAAAATCCCTCAGGCATACCACAACTATCGGGCAAACCACCAAATCTGTCCATAAGAACACGTGCCACAATGTCGTAGAATGTGAAGTAGACGGATGTTTGGTTACTTTGGATTGTGGTTGTTTATGGTTTTATCATCATGACCGAACTATAGGTTACCCTATCTTGAGCTACACGAAGTATTTCAACACGACTTTATACTCGTCTGTTATTCTTGAGGCGGTATTCTAGACATCTACCGTAGGTGCTACTCATTAACAATAATACGAATAGAGACTCTACTCTAGAGCTACGACAAGCCGGGAGGATTCGCCCATCTGGTGCGAATTACATGCAGTAGGTACATGAATTTCACATGACCGCGTAAATCATTGCATTGTAAGTGTTCAAACTCATCCGTTGTTGAGTACTAGTACATGCGATTGTCCAAGTTATGTGCTGTTGACGGACCTGGGTTACTGTAGTGATCGGAGTTGGTGATGGGAACCATCATCATAACCGTACAGTACAATATATATACCGTAAGTATGCAGGCTGCGCATCCAAAACGTCCAATTCGTGCATTGAATAAGGCGGGTGCTACAGTCCATGTTTTATATCTGGGTTAGGTTAACCTACCATGATAAAACCAAGTAATCAGGCGAGCATGGCAAACATGTTTGCAATCATGTATGATTCGAGGGCGGGGGGCTTGCAATTCTCAATAATCGTAGTGGAATCTTTCGCCCAATTAAACCACTTAAAGCCCTGAGAACGCCGACAGAATCCCAAGCTGAGTACTATTAGACCATGCTTGTTCCTGGGGTTAAGCCTGCGTGCTGCGAACACACCCCTTAAACCACAGGCATCGACTTGCCGAGCTAGATATGGGTTTTCACCCCCTCCTCTAGAAAACGTGGGCTGTAGAGTTTTCGTCGTAAAAACACCCTGTAGCCAGGAGTCCAGACTACCGGTACGTTGGGGGGAGGGGGGGGGGCTGTTCTTAGTAAGAACTTCTTACCACAAACGGGTCCCCAGCACCAACCGCGATCACTACAGTAATCCAGGTCCGTCAACATGATAAGCGCACAGAACTTGGGCAATCGCGTACTACCGGTACTGACAGACCCTCCCATATCCGATCCTCTACTAAATGATAATACCTGTTATGTGATAAAAATAAAAATATCTGTTATGTGATAAAAAATCGAAGAAATCGGTGTCGACCAACAAAAGAAAATCCCCATAAGTTTCGTTTCAGTTTTACCTTGTCTGACCTGATAATCGATTGCTGCAGTTCCTAATATACCGGTCTAAAGAGCGCTTCTGCTTCTTTGAGGCAAGCTGCACGAGCCTAATTCGAAGGATTTGGCCAGAAAGGTAATGGAGAAGTGCCGATAAGCAAAATACCAACCTGTAAAGTTCGGAGAACCACCCTAGCTGGGTCCACAATCAACATCTATGGAATCTCAAGCTCAGTGTCTCGAATATTGCGTGAGCTGTTCTGTTATTGGACTTCATCTTCCACATAACTATCCTCCACTATTGTGCTACTGTATCATAGTAAGCGCAGTACGTATCATCTTCATCTGTCGGACTCTATAACATACTGTAGTACTTTGTAATTTTGCATACCTATACACTCCTCAATTGTGAACCTCACCAGGATATTGCCTATTACCGCATGACAGCCCCCAATGCCCAACAGTTCACCACTGTAGATATCATTGCGGTACCTGGACCAGGTATCCTGGTGAACCTTTTAAATAAAAATTTCCATTATAGTAAGTCACTACTATGATACTGCGATT
This sequence comes from Phytophthora quercina, assembly GCA_014706105.1. Taxonomy (NCBI): domain Eukaryota; phylum Oomycota; class Peronosporomycetes; order Peronosporales; family Peronosporaceae; genus Phytophthora; species Phytophthora quercina. The sequence goes on along the minus strand of JACBOW010000019.1, from coordinate 217,910 downwards.
TTCTTTGCCAATCGTAACAGTAATACGATATCGCCAATAGCTAGCGTTGAAAGTCGAATGACCCCTACGTCGAACAGCTGTGGTATTTGGCGGTAGGAAAAACAAGGTTCTGGATTGATGAGCGACCATCACTCGTTCCACCCCTCCATCATATGATAACCCACCTTACCTGATAAGTGATCACGTAAATCTTGCATCCCGTGATAATGATCTATGGGAGGTCTGTCTGTAGTATTCGACAACGATGAGTTTGAACACTTACTGGTACAATGCAATGATTTACCGACTTCCTCTGTTTATTACGGTCACCTACTTATAACGGTCAGCCAATCACAGGGGATAATTTCAAATATACCCACACACAATTGGGAGCAACTGAGAGCCCATGTCCCCGGTTCATCGTTCCAGATGAAAGTGCCTGACCCGGCTTGTTATGGCAAAATGGATCCGAGAAGCGTGAACGGGCTCTCAGCGGACGTGATTGCGAATGGGTACAAGAAGTGTTATGGTCAACTAGTCGAGGCTAGTGATTTAGCAGCGGCAGATCTAATCGGTCTCCTTGACCGTCAGTGGGTTTTAGATAGAAGCATTGGAGTGGTTGAGTCCGATGACGATATGGATGCATGAGTTAATACAGCGGTGGCTCGGTTTGCATAATATTATAATATAAGGTAAAATGCCAGTCCTGGCACGGTGCCAGTTCGTGGCACGGTGTTCAATTTTTACCAATTAAATCTCTCAAAAATCGAATTCTCGACGCCTATTGGCTATTATATTTTTGGATTAGTTGTTGGCACGATCTGCGAGGTGATTACCAAATTTTAGAGGTCCTATAAAAACATACAGGATATTCGTGTTTGTGCGCTCCACACATTTGCCAAGGCCCCAAGAAGACGTGGATCGTGCGCTGGCGCGTGTGGCAGCAGGCGAAAAAAAGGCTGTAATTGCTCGGACGTCACCGGTGCCGCCTCGCTCGCTCTTCAGGCTCGTTCAGAGGACGAAGGAAGGTGATCTAGCGCCCAGGCGCCCCGGGACCAAGCCGCTGATCGTGGACAACAGTACACATACATTGGCCCAGGTAAGCAAATGGCTACACTTACCCTTTTAAACGAATATTCTAACCCAAACGTTTTTGTCGGGATTTTACAATATAGAGGCAGCTGAGACGTGTGTCGAGTACGGGATCTTGCTGGTGACTTTACCGGCAAATGCTACTCACCTCTTCCAACCTTTGGATGTAGCAGTCTTTAAACCTTACAAGGATTGCGTGCAAGACCTCATGCTTGAGCGGCTGTGCGCCATCAACGACCCTGTGCTCAGAAAGTCAAAGGCTATCGAGATTGCTTACACGGCGTACCGTAGGGCCCTCGTAAACAAGCCGGCGAGCGCTGTTAATGATCCGTGAGTGTGGCATCTGGCCACTGTCATTGGTAGCTCAGGCGCGTTTGAACCTGTATGGCAGCGGCGGAGTCATGGGAAACATGGGTAGAGCGGAGTGGCTGCAGCACCAAGAGTCAGTCATCGAGGAGGTGCGCGACGAGATATTGCTGCTTCCTCCAGTTGCCGTTACTGGCAACAAGAGGAAGCGCACGACGGTGGACGTTTCGGGGCGTCTTGTGACGAAAGAACAGTTGATGGCAGGCTCTTACGAGTAGGTTTTGTAACCGTGCCACTAACGGGTCCAGTTAAAATTACCCAAAAACCCACGACTGACTGGTGTTTCATAACTTTTACATTTCGCATGACCTTGGACCACAAAAATTATCCCTGGGAAGGTATTTCCTTATAGTTTGTATTCAGCGTTATGCGTACACATACTTTTGCTTGTTAGGTACTTTGTGGGACAATTTTTGTGCAGCCTCGAAACGTTGCCAGGACAGGCATTTTACCTTAATATAATATTATAATAATCGTTACTATGCAATGTAGCCATGTGTACATGATATTGACAGTGGTATAGTGTACCATGTACACGACTGATCACTGTAAGCAGAGGAAGTCGGTACGCGTTCGTGGCAACGAACGGCCACTTGAAGGGACTACTTCCGAAATTCATGTACAGATGATCCCCTCCTTAATAACCCCTAGGTATGGAATATCCGCACAACAGGAATATGAAAGTGGTTCCCGACGCTTTTTGGTGAACGGTTGCATACAAGTCCAAGTAATTATTCCCTCTCACCCCTCAATCGTAAGAAGGAATACAAAATCAAAAAGAGATATGAATATTACGGGGTGCCCAACTATGGTAAAAGTCCATTCTGTACAGGACGTCCGAAGCAGTCGAGCAAGTGCATCTGCTTCAAATGTCCTTGTTTCCTGCCAATCTCCTCGCGTAACGCACGTTGCATCGTTCGAGGCCTACTCCCAGGCGTGTCCGAGAGGTCTGTTCCATCCACTTGAATAAAGAGATAGTGATCCACTTAAATGCTCCTTCAGGGCCAAGCCAGTACACTTACCTTCCCAATTACATGTTGTGCGTCCATTCGACTTTCAGTTGGTCATGTGATACCACAATCTCATCGCCGTTCGCGTATGGTTGTTGGACCTTTTGGACAAACCGCAGTTAGTCTACTGTTTGTACCAAATAAGTGGTACATCGGTAATGTGTACCATATATGTGGTACAATGTATAGTACCAATGGTACAGAACCATCACCAGTACGAAAACATTTTTTTATAAAAATGTCCACAAGGAGATGAATAAAATATTTTCTACATCTTTTTGCGTTGTTTTTACATCTTTTTGTCAGCACTTACGGGATAAAACAACTTACGAGTTCCGTAAGTCGTTGGTACATATTGGTACCACGTCCGAGGCGTTGCCCACAACTTCAAAGTCGCGGCACGGTTGCTCCCGTTCGGCACCAAGACGTTGGGCGCAGGTGCATCTCTAATCCGTTCGCAAGCACGACAAATCCATCTCCGCCCACCGGTAGTGAAGCAAGTGACGATAATGAGTCTTTGCTGAGGAGTCTCGAAACAAAAATTCTGGAGCAGGAGACCCTCAGTGGGGCTTTGGCAGCCTCTGAGTCGGCATCCATGGTCCCTGATACGCTTCATGTACTGTTTCGAGATGATTCTGGTAGTGGAAGTGCACGCATAATGTTGCCTTGTCAATGAATGTAGCGTGTTCCTAAACGTTTTAAAGGTTTTACCACATGAAAACAACGTTTTTAAACGTTTTTTAATTCGTTGATTTGAAAGCCTTTTTGAAAAGAACGGATCAATAATCACCAGACCACTTTAATCACGGGGAATCCCGTGCAAACCTGATATTAAGCTGATCACGTGTTGACAGACCCTCTTAAAACAGGTAAGGCGAGGGACTCTGTACAGTATAGTGAAAATAGTATAACTGATTTAAAATGATTGCAGCGGTCACCTCTACTCTTGTTTTTGCGCGAGTGTCCATACAATATCGAGCTGTTTAGCGTGAAGGATGCCTTCCAGTGAGAAGTCACTCAGTGCTTGTCGGTGCTCATTCCGCTCCCAACCAATTATGGAGAAGTCAGACTCCACAGTAGACGTGTTCGGAAACACTGTAGCAAGAGCCCCATATAATTGTAACTGTTGAGAACTATCATAGCAACCATCCTCCTGCAAAGGAAGTTTTTGCATTTGAGCATTTCTCCTGCTGCATGCAGAACGGCGTCGCTTCGGATGGCCTTGTATCCATCGGAATGTCACGGGAATTTGAAGCGGTGAACACGATTCCGTTCATAAATTCGCCTTGATCTCCCGCCGGAACTTAATGCAGAATCTGCAAGCATCAGAAACTACAGCGGAAGTATCTGGATCTCACTCTGCAATTTCAAGGCCGTAAAGGACATCATGCCCTGGCTTGGAAAGGAAACCTGATACCCGACGGCATCGTGAATGCCAAATTGCAAGAACGTCGTATGAGTGTCATGCTCAGGCTGTAACTTCCATTGTTTTCGCGTTGAGGTGCATTGTTGTTACTTAATGAACTGTTCTGGTTAAAACGCTCAGGTTGTACAGCAGCAAGAACTGGACTTCCACACGCACAACGACACTTGCTATACCCACGTAAATCCGAAATTGAGTCAGTCTCTAGATCCCCACTATTCTACTACCCCGGCTGGTGGCGACTCCTTGTAGCCGCACGATCTTCAGTGAATTCGGAGTGTAGTCGAACGAAGCTTGTAGTCGATGTGAGGAGGAGGAAGTAGATCTGAAAGTGATTGAAATTGATCTGGCATTCCAGCTATGTCATTGTCTACACTCCTGTGTCCTACCAACAACCTCACGAAGTTATAGCTCTTAACTCGAAGAAATAAGGGCTGGGGATCAAAAACAAAATGCATAATCTGGTTGGAGGTCACATACACAGGGCAACTTCAACTTACCCTTTTCTCAGCCAATCAGAATCGTCGAATCTTGGAGATCAACCAATCAGATCGCAGTATTCCCACCGGATTCAACGACACCACAGCGTCACGCCAGTGTTGGTGATCGCAACAACCAGACTGCGAAGTGTACAATCGCAACACAGTGCACAGTGCTTATAAGGCACAACGCCTCGTGGCGCCCGGCAGGGGCCGGACAATACAGTATGATATTGTACTGCAAAGCCAAAACCACAGTAATAATAACTGCAATACGAAGGAAAACAATAATAACTATTGGTACAATTTCAGTATATTGTACCATAGCTGACACGAGCCATTTGGTGTGATTTAGTGACGTGGCGTTCGACAAGTCGCCGTTGAAGCACCGGATGACCACACATTATACGTTGGCTGGCAACATACATGCGTGTTGGGAGTAGATTAAATTTACACTGTGAAAACAAGCGTTCAACTGTATTGGAGGCCGATGGCACCATTTTGGCCAGAGCATCCTAGTTCACCAACGCAGCTGCTTTGTTCCCCGGAGGATCTCGGTAGCGTTGTTGTACGACGAACGCACGTTCCTCTTACATGTACCTACCACTGACTAAACAAAAGTCACACAGCAAAAGCTTCAGTCTGAACCTCGTGATGCGTACTAAAGCGTTAAGACGTAGTTGGCTTGCTGCCGTTCGAGACAATGGCCAAAGCAGATTCAAACGCCCGAGGGTATGGATAATTTTTGCCCGTAGCACACAAAAAATGGAAAGTTAAGAGCGTGCTTTCGACCCTGGCATCGTGGTTTGCGCGCCAGTCCCAGAATTCATCTAACCTTGTATTGTATTGATATATTGGGGCAATATCATATCGTATTGACTTTGTGAACTTCCAGTAATAAATAATTGTATGGGACAATACCATAATAATTGGATTGATATTTTTTCCGACCGCTGGTACAAGCAGTCGACGACCTAATAGGAGGAATCAACGCCCAGGCTGGAGGGATACCCGCAGTGACGGTTTGTCTGTGTGAGTACTGGGCCTGTTCTGAATATGGCGGGACGTTTTGCCGGCGTGCTGACTGAAACGCAAGGGCCGACGAGGATGCATTAGCAATTCGTGGGACCATTGACCGATAGACTTTTATTTGGGTCATATTGGGTCATGGGCAAAAATGGTCATTGACCAAATCTCTTGACCTCTCCAACACCATTGACCAAAGTTGATCCATCCGGTCACTATCAAAGAGCTCATGTCAAATATGAGTGCAGCGACTTTCAAATTTCCTAAGCAGGTGGCCGTCCAACTAACCTCTATGGTACTACGTTATATTCCGATAGACAGGTCTACCTACTAGGCGCTGTTATCTACTACTTCGAAGTAGTCGGTTGTAGCGTCATCGGCGTTCCCTCCAAGTTCTACTGGCACTGGGAGGTTCACTGGTTCAATGTCCCGTCGTCAGCGCTTCTTGACCCGACACTTAGCCATATCTTCAATGCGGTCAACGTAGCGCTTTGACAGTACTTGAATGGTGGCGACAAAGGAAGGTAGCGATGGATGCGGAGTCATCGAGCAGCATTGATTTCGCTATTAAGCGCTCAAATGGGTTGGTTATGCGAATGACCAGAGTAGCTTCGAAGTCACGAACGTTCCACACGCTCGGCGTTTAGGTCTTCAGCCAAGAATTGCCAAAAAACGACCAGAACAACTTCCACAACACTTTGGAATAGGATACATTCTTGTCTGCACACATGTTCCGTATCGTGTCTTGCGCGTAGCAAATTCTTAGGTCTTCGATTTTCTCGTGCGCCATCACATCCGTAGCCTCCTTCTTGTCCTCGGTCACATCCACGCCTGGAGGTAGCATTACGCGGAGGCTGCGCGCATATGAGTGCTACACTGCAGAGCTCATACTGGGTTACCTTGCGGTAGAAGTTCAGCTTTCCTTTATATTTCGTTCCTCTGTACACGCTAGACCTGTACGACCTCCTCTTTTCCAAACGATTGTATTCTGTAAACGCGTGACCCGCCGCATGTACACCAGTCTGTCAAGTATGCACAATGCTGGCTGCTGCAGGTACAGTTGTCGCAAGGTCTGGTGGCGCTACCGAAGTTGATGGCTGGACCTGCGTGCAGGCTTCCGTACGCACGCTGCTGAATTGATCACGTGCCGATACCCACAGGAACCACTGCCATCAGAGCGAGACCAATGCACCGAGGTGCGGCTCCGTCTTGAGCACTATCCACGACCCGAGCTACGACTGGACTTGAGCGCCGTCAACGCCATTAGCTGCGGCTCCGACTTGATCGCCATCCACAACCCACTTGAGCGCATTCGACATTCCGAGATACGGCTCGGACTTAAGCGGCTTCCACACCCCGGGCTGTGGCTTCGACTTGTGCGCATTCAACATTCAGAGTTGCGACTTCGGTCTGAGGGGTCTGATCGCTTTGCGCTACGATGCTGGCTTGCATGTCGTGAGCGCTCCACGCTGCGACGTCGTGTTAAATGCCGACGGTGGTCCACGCAGCTGCTGCTCCTGCCCCGAGGCTAGTGCCGCCAGCTGTGACGCCCGCGATCTGAGTGACGTAGAGACGGTGGTCTGCGTGTTCATGGGTGGCTTCGTTGCCCAGAGCTGCTGCGCATCTTGCTGGTATGCGGTCACTAGCCACTGTAGTAGGAGAGTAGGAGAGGTTGGCGTTAATATCAGCGTTCACACAGCAGATGGGGGGGGGGCATTTTGGCGTCGGGCGTGGTAGGCGTTCGGGGACTTAAAGTCAATCGGCAAACGACGGTACTGGTCAACCATCAATTTTGACCAAATCCCACGACCAGGGGTTCATATCAAAGGCCCTTGTGATCGTATCGTTGATCCTTTATATTACCGAGGCCAATATCATTAATACTGATACACGTATCCATATCATATCAACAAAATGATTCTAGTATTTGGTATAGGTCATTCGTTGGTTGGGTTTTAGTCTATTTTTCTGCACGATATAAATTAGACTTCCTCGAACATACTTACCGCTTCTGGTACCGATCGCCACTAAACAAAATAATGTTAACACTGTCTACAAACACCCCCTTCACCAACAGAAAAAAATACGCAAGTGATCGTGCACTGCTCAAAACTTTCAGTTGAAAGAGCATAAATACTAGCACCCATTCAAACATCTACATGTACACCGTGAAAGCTCCATATCTCGGACTCAGTGATCCCAAGATAAATGCCCCAACGGTTATTAATGTGGAGCAGAGCTTAGAAGAATTCTTTGAAAGGAAAAAACAGTGGGTTACCGTAATTATCCTAACCTCCTTGATCAACTCGGAGAAAGTGTTTAATTACCATGTTTCATTGAAGCCCGTTCTTGGAAGTCGATGTTTTGAGGTCTTTCACTAAAAAAAAAAAGATAATTACCCCTAATAATATGCTTATCCATAGTATGTACTTTTGCTAAAGTAATTACGGGATCGCTTGAGATCACTTGAGATCATCCAGAAATATCATTGATCTTGATCCTGAGACTCCGATATCACTTGATACTGACACATGTATTTTGCCGTACAGTATCAAGATACTTGATACCCCTGCCCATGACCAGTGCCGAACAAGGCATTTCTCTGAAATTTATTTCAGAGTTGAGGAGCGATCCGAGCGAGGTCTGATTTTCTGTGAAATCATAACGTGATGATTTAGATCCGGCTATCGGAAACAGGTTTAACGAGGAAACACACAACTTCAAGCGAGAATATACATTATTTACTGTAGGAAATTTATACCTGTTACCATTTGATTAAGTACGAAAATGTTGACTGTGTCGTCTCCCTCCCTGTTAAGTCCGCGCACAAATGCATTGGATGTTGCCCGATGAGAACATAGAAACCGTTTGGGTCGATACAATTGTGTTAGGTGCGTTATTCTCCCTTACCGTCGTAATTTTAGCAGCACTGTGCAGATGCTGCGGCTGCGAAGCAGGCGCAGGAGATGCGTTGAGGTGTACTGAGGGCACTTCGAAGATGTCGGCCAACGCTAGGTGCTCTAATCTGAGAGAGCAGGATATATTCACTTCACTAAATTTCAGAGCTTCTTCGTGCACAGCGCGACAATGTTATGTGATGGTCCGAATATGACCCAAATAAAATCCTTCGCATTACCATGCGGAAATCATGAGTCTCTGTAATTTTTTTAGGGAAAGGTACTGGCCAAACTGGAGTGATTCAAATGACGAGCCGAAATTCGAGGCAATCGCAATGCAGCACAAGGAAGTCGCTGCGCATCGGCACGCTGTGCAAAGCAAAGTTGATGGACTACAGCAGACATTATCAAAGGTCTTGGATCTACGAAGTCGGTCTGTCCCTGCCCGGAACACGTTTGTGGAGGTCCAAACGACCCCTTGCCCAAGCATCTCAACCGGAACAATACTATTCACGGCGGTGACGTGATGGCCTTCATGGTGAGCATGGATCTATCGATAGGCAAAACCTCGTTGATTCGTGACGTTTCTTGCGGCCGATGATACAGGACAAAGTAGTGTTGCAGTACGTCAAGGGTTTAACGAAAAAACGAAACGTGGTGACGGTGTCCGTGAACCGCATTGCTTGGACGCATTGTAGCGTTCGGTAAACACGCTGACTAGCCTAGACTTTGAGTCTGTTAATGTTTATAAAGAGGTCTGGTACTGGTGTATCGACCAAACTCGAGTCATCTCGCTCACCAAACTTGTCAAATGGAGAGAGAAAAAACCATGTTGGTCAGTTTTGTGTTTCCTAGCCTATCGTCATTCACTGGTGGTTCTCGATAGCGTGGGTACACGAATGATTGCGTACGTACAGTCGTACATCTTTGTGCGTACATGTAAAACTCCAAACTCATGCAAGTAACGTGGTCCACACTATGGTGTACACCACACATGCTTAACCCTTCTAAAACCGTATGCTGTATAATACGGCAGAAGGATTATTGCAGGTTGTAATATGCAGGGAACAACGAAACACCAAAAACATCCGCGTACTAATTTTTGTATACTGTCAATGCAAATCGTGAGGATTGCTGATGAATCGCGTGTCTACATCCTGTTCGGGGTAGGTGAGCCCTGCCTTCGGCGCTATTAGATGAATAGAGGTTCTTGTCGTTTGGAGTATACTGTTCCTGCCCATGAACTCGGATCCAGTATAAATAAATGTCTGCGAGAATGATCAAACTGGCGAGCTACATGTAAATTGTATGCAGTGAAGGTGATCAGGACGACGTAGAGTCGACTACCCTGCTAATACGTTGTGCATGATCACACTTCATAATATTCCTTGATGTGGGCCATGGAAAAATATATTTGCTAGCTATGTAGATCGCTACACTGATACACACGTTAGTTGCACTGTGCTCCACACTGTTCGTAAAGTGTATCCTTGGTGAAACGCCTTGATTGATACGTTATTCGGACTAGAAGAGTACAACCCGCTCTCCAAAAGTTTTATGGATGTGAATACACGTAGCTACGGATGGTTTTCATCAACACATCTCCCCATCGACCGATTCCTGCTTGCACCTCCTGTCGCGCAGCTTCGGAGACTGGAAACTGCGGGTTGTAGAGTTTCAAGAACGCCGCACGTCTCAGCGTCACAACTAGTTCGCCTTCTTCATCGTCAGATGATTCGTCTCCATCGACAACAACGTTTCCTAGTTTCTCACCAGAATATTTTACTGGTCGTCTACTTGCTGTCAACATAATAGCTCCTGAAGTATCGAAGCGCACTCTCTCACTCGGGAAATAAGGATACAATTCGTCTTCGTCTACCGAGTCGAGAGCTAAAATTCCGCATGCGTGCCCTCCAAAACCTTCATCTTCCTCCGTAAACTAGTGTGAGAACGTGACGATGCTGCTTTCCACCGCAGTACAGTTCTCCGATCGCGACACAACGCGAATGTTGTACACGTTCCCCTCAATAGCATCGTAGTCGTCCCTCACAGTCGTATGTCCCAGCCTCTCCGATATACCGATCTCAATAGTATTGTAGTGGAACAGTAAAGCCTCCCAAACCTGCTCTAGAGACCCCACCCCAGTATCGCCTCGAGCAGATATCTCCCTCTGAAGTTTTATATCGTTGATCAGAGGTATGTGGTTTATCCAGATCTACAAACCTCCCGGGAGCCATAAGAAAATCATAAGCATTTCTCAACTTCTGCTTGCGAACTGTCATCAATGTTTTCCGTCGCTCGTTCCAGTCTTTAGTCAGACAAATATCGGTGTATAACGGGTGTGAATCTTGATCTCCCTATATAGTCAGAAAATTGATAATACCTCTAATATATAATAATTTAACACAAGATAGTCAAATCTTACAAGACACTGAACCAGCATGGACTGCGCGCTGGCGACTTTGAGCTGCTGGTTCTTAGCCAGCGACGTCATGAGGTTATTTTCCGCCACAACATGTTGCACTGTCGGGTCCAGTAGCGCCGCATCTTCATGGGACAGCGAGCGGATCTGTAGCTCCTGTAGCTTCGACGTTAGGCGCTGCACCTCCTGTCGGAGCTTCTGAGCCTCCTCCTGTCGGAATAGCAACACTGTAAGTCTCTATAATATATTATGATAGGTAATGATGCTGTGGGAACGTGAATCACGAACTCGACGCGCTGTGTTGGTGCACTTTTGCTTCGTCATGACGAACTTTCAGCAATGACACAGTCCTCCCCACTATCGGCACTTTTGATGAGCTAATCAGGCGGTACTTTACATATAAGTAAAAATTACAGCCTACGGCAACTTTGTTGTGCTTGTCGTGCACGTTTCAGCGTCATGCTTTATGTTGGAAATGATGAGGCGACCATGTTGATGAAGGAGTTCACCATATTGATCGAATGGTTGTGATTTCAAGCAACATACATATAGTACATGTAGTATAATAGTAGCTGAAACTCATCAAGCCACATAGCTCGACTAAAATGAGAATCAGTGATCACTCTCCGATGCCGTTTTTCAAACCCGAACTACCTCCCGAGCCGTGCACGAATTTTGGCGAAACCAATTGACTCGCATACATTGACATACAACACCAATTTTGATTTGCCTAACCAAAGTGATGTAGGAACCTCATGGGTCAATACAGGATTCAGAAGTTGTTAAACCGCATACAGACAATAATTTACAGGGGTATTTTGTTAAGTACAATCCTAAATGACTGCTACTTATACCGATACAGCAGTCGGATCTTGTATCTATCTTTTGATTTCGAGAAATGGAAAATTATGACATCTACTCCAATTTAAACCAGCACGGCATCTTCGTCAGACAAACCGCACAAATTCCATGTGGAGAACGTATTGTCGCCGTGGAAGTTCTCTCAGCCTGAACATCTCTATAATTTTCGTCGGTGTCAAGGTGTTCAACTTCTCCATAACCCAATGGATTAGTTGGTGAGCACGGTACTGGAAGCGTTTATCGAGCACGATGTCGAAATCCCGAGCTTTATCGCCATCGCTGTCTCTTGTCTCCATGTCTGACTTCGAGTCATCACCTGCTTCTTTCAACCTGGAACGCATCCTCAAAAATCGCCTAGCCTTGATGTTGTTCTCGACCTCTTCTTGTAATCCTTGAGTGGATGTTCGATCAGCCAAGGGAACTTTTGGTAACTTCATCGTGTCAGAATCCGAGGTTGCGGACACAGTCTTTCCGAATGCCAAATTAATTGTCATAGCCACGACTAATACAGCCGAAACGCGCATGCCTGATCCAGTGAAAGTTGCGAAATGGTGTTGGTCGGCGGCGGCATTCCATGGTGAGAGCCAGACTTGCCGAATTCCGAAAGTATCGTTTTTGTTGCTCATGGCACGCGTACTTTGGGTAGGAACAAGCCAGGTCGATTACTTGTAAACCTGTCCGCCTTGCACATCAATGGCGGCAAGTTGAGGCTGGAAGGCTCAGAGTGAATCCGAACATTAATAAAGAGAAGAATGCGAACTCAATGCGCCTCAAGTGGGGCTTCGAAGCTCCTGAGATCGCCGCAGTGTGTATTCGTAAAGCACATGTATTATTAATATTACATGTACAAGTAATTCGGCTACAGTACCGAAGCCAGAAGCGGCTGCTCTTTTCTCAGGCTAGACTCTTGCCGAAGGGCTCGTATTGCCCAACTGTACCTTCAAATGATCAAATTGACGGAGCTATGGGAAGTCGTAGGCGTGTTTGTATAAATTTGGCCGGGAGTGTACTTGTATGTTAGTGCGCACGTGACCCACGTCTGGAGAATGTAGATCACAAGCTAAGATCTTTACATGTTAACTAAAGTGACGGGTAATCGGTGCTGTCGGCATACGTTTGGCAAGATGCTCCGAACGCCATCGACTGCATTCAATATGCCGACGACTTGTTAAAGGAGCACCAAGCAATTCCTTCATTTTCTGTCATTGTATACATCTACGTCCTCAAAACATTCAATCCGCCTCAACAATGTGGGCCTTCACCGTTCCCATTCACCAAAATCAGATTACCTCACCGAGCGTTATCTTGGCTAACGTACTCTCTGACGCTACGATCAATACATCCATCAATATAGGATATTAACGCAGAACGTTTTTGCCAATAATATGGACTACGGCAACTGTAGGATCTCGCGTGAAAGCTCATACTTTTGGTTGGGAATCGAAAAAGGTGTGTCAAAGGACCATTAGGGCTGGTTCTTCTGGTTCTGCGACGGTTTGCAATAAGACGAAGTTCGTATCGGCAACAACACTTTTCAAAAACATAAAAACAAAGCCAAACACTCGTGTAGTACAAGTTGTACAGACTCTCCGCCAAGAGATGCAGCACAGAGATTGCGACAAGCGGGGTTAGTATTCTTCATCGATACACGAGCTGGCGCACAGTTTGCAGCATCACGTCACCCCACTTGCCCACACTTTCGCGTAGCTCGTGTGCCGTCTCAAGCGGCAGCGGGATTTCATCATGACGGAGCTTAATCAGACACGATCGAGTGAGCACCACCACTTGCTCGTCCTCCAGCTCCTCAGCACCATTCATCTTCTTGTGTTGATGAGCCTTCACAGTCAACCACTGTAACGTCGTAGCGGACACGTTCGCTTGAATTGTACGGGAACAGTTCATCCTTTTGTCCACAAAATCGCACGTGAACAGACCGTACGCTCCGCCATCGCCGAACTCGTCTTTCTGCTCTCGAAACTCCGTGTACAGACATTGTTCATCTCCATATCCACTCCATTCATCAACGAGGACACCCGTCGATTCTGCGAGATCCCCATGCCAGCACTATCATCATCCTCTCGAATTGTCACATCCCCTAGAATATCTGTCACCCATATCTCCATATGACTGAAATAAGGATAAAGTGCATCGTACACTTTCTTCACACTTGAGATCCCTTCATACGGTGTGATATCAAACCGTAAAGCACAAAAATCTCCATTGTGCGCCACAAAACTCGCGTGTTCCGCAAATGGATTCGTTGGGTCCAGAAACCTCGTCCGTTCCACCACATAAAGCTGTGCCGCTCTCAATTTCCTCGTCTTCAATGCTGCTAGCGTCTGTCTTCTCTCTTCTAGGTCTGTCCCCAGATAAATCCACATCTCGAATGGAACATGTTGTTGTACACCCTACACAACGATAAAAATTATCATAAAACCATCAAAAATGATCAGAATATGCTCTAAAAAATTGGAAACCTGGTAAATAAAGACGCAGCAGTTCGTACCACGTAGCCCGAGAGCGCCGCTTGGATGTTTACCAGTGACAATTGTTGATATTGTGTAGCTCCTTCCAAAAAATTCAGTGGAAAGTTCCTTTTGCACACTGGAGCGTTCCTTTTCGACTTTTGCAGAGTTAATTGCCTCTTGTCGCTTAAGTTGCTTTAATTGAGTTTGTAAAACGTCCAGTTTTTTTAGTAAAAACGCTTTTTCCTCTTTGCGGACCATGTACGTGGGTTTTTTCATTCTTCTGGAAAAGGTGGGTCTTTTGTTGGGTGGGTCAGACTGGGTGATTGACGTCTCTGGGTCGCTCATGACGACGTCGTGGTCTTGCACTTGACTGGGGGACGTCGCGGACTCCGTGTCGCTTGTGTCGTCATACTGAAAAAGAGATGCCATTGTAGCAGAGACTGTGAGTTCAGACTGAGTCGAACTAAAGTTTGTTTTGGGACATTATAAATAACCCAAACATATGATCGGGTGATTTGATGAAGTGTGAAATGCGCGTACCGGTAGTCAACTATTTTGAAAAGTCTCGCTTTCAAACCCCAGACAATTCCGGCATGTTACATGCATAATAAAACGCCGCAATCAAACCAAACCGTGTTTTTGCATGTACCTCCTCCATAAACACCATTATCTTATAATTTAGACAGAAAGCCTATTTTCTCTCGGATGCTTCCCTCGCAGCTCAAGTACCAAATCCTTGTTGTTATTGTTGTTGCTGTTGTCTTTAGTATAGTTTACACTGGCAACCATGATTATGTATCCAGCAAGTTCTTTCACTTAGTTGCGTCTGGGAGGTGAAGTTCACTGGGACGGAGACAGAGATCACGCTCGTCTTGAACATACATAATATACAGTAAGTGTGTCGTGCCAAGGCTCGTGCGTTCACCGTAAGGGGTCGACGTCAGACTTCAGGGTCATTTCGCAATTTCCTGCCGAGTATCCACCGCGCCAATTCAACAACAAGCCCAAGCATGCGATTTCACTTCGCTCCGTTTCTAGCAGCCTTATTTGTTTGTGGCTACGACGCCATGCCAACCTCAGAGACGAATACTTCGAAGACTCTCAAGCTTGACAAGCGAGACTGTGCCCCTCCTGGTGTGCCCAGCGAACCATGTGAAGCATGGCTGGGGTATACCCCAGGTCACGGCAACTAGCTGCAGACATACTCTGCAATCCTGATGAACCATCCAAAATACACGCTGAAGCTGACATCGGGTTTGATAAAGTCGGCGCTAGATTGTCTTGCAATGAAATGCGAAGTTCATGAAAACAATTCCGTGAAAGTTATTCGTGCTCTGTAAATTGTTTGTGTTGACTGGGGACTGGGGTGATTCCATTCCCGCGACGCTGGGACAGATTCAGAAAAATTAAAACGGTAAAGTTTTCCCAGCAGCGGTGTCAAGTGGGCGATTTTCGACGAGACACCAATATATTTTTTGTTTTGTTTTCAGAGGTTGTGGGTGAAACAAGGTGTGGAGCTCTACCTAAAGGCTTTCTTTGGTGTGTGTTATGTCGTTCGTCTAGTGGCCGTCCTGGATGGTATAAATGCTCTCGCACTGCCTTGAGCATGACGTCTCCCACTGTGCGATCCCTTCCCGAAGCTCGTGAACAACTTGGGCCCCAAAACAAATATTCCACTACCACCCCAAGTCTTGGGGTGGTAGCGGAATATTTCATTTTTTATTTCTTTTGTGAAGATTGACGTGTCCACAGCGCGTAAGTACAATGAGAATCTCTTGGTGGCTTGATCCATCAGGGTATATCCGTATGTTTTATTTGTTTTGTGAAGCTTGACGTGTCCACAGCGCGTAAGTACAATGAGAAGCTCTTGGTGGCTTGATCCATCAGGGTGTTTTCCACGTGAGAGTTCATCCGTACTATAATAGTGACGTCGAGACGAAGGCGATGATCGGAAAGGGATGGGATGGGAAGAGATTATCCTGTTCCACGAAATTCTCTGTGAAGACTCCCAGGGCTCGCTTATCTCCGAACTCTGCGTTGACTTCTTCGAGCAGTGAGCTGATAATGTTGTTGTTCTCCATCTGCGCGCCCGCTCGAGAGATACAAGACAAAGCGACACTGCGTGGTATCTGGATCTGGAGCTGCCGTCATCTTCTCTTATCGTGACATCCCCCAGCGCTTCCGTCACTCGAATCTCCATGTTCGAGTGGTAAAGCTTCAACGCGTCGTACACTTCCTTCACAGGATGGATGCCTTCAAAAGGTCCGGTATCGAACAGCAGTGCACAGTAATCTCCACCAGGATCAAGAAGTCGCAAAATATCTGTGTGTGGGCTTGTGGGGTCCACGAACAGTTCGCGCTCAGCAAGATACTCAAGCGCCTGTTGTGTCACCTTCGGCTTTATCTCCTTCAATTACCCTCCACCCATCATCATGATCAATGCCCAGACGTATCTTCAGCAACTCGGGCAAGTGATCCTGTGCACACTAAATATTTACTGATAAGTTTTCATGTACGCAATAAAATCAGCATCAACGAACTAACATCTATCGCTGCATTTATAAGGAAATCCGTCCCCAGCGTCTTCTTCTGTATCAAATGTGTCACACAATTGCTTCTTCTCCTTCATCTGTAACTTCCTAAGCTCAGTTTGCAACTTGTTGATTTCATCCAGCAGGGCCATTTCTCTTGTTGCACACACAAAATCAGCTCGTTTTTTAATCGTTCTATCAAACAGTTTACCTTTCGTCTCATGTGTGTAGGTATCCGACAACGTTTCTTGTTGCTTGTATGAGTTTTTCATCCTCTTCATGATCTTTTTCAGCCGTCGAATTCGACTTATGAGGTGAGGGGACCGTCGTTTGGGTGTTTATCCCTTCGTTCTCGCCATTAAATAAAGTTGCCATCTCAATACTCCCAGTAACAGTCTTGATGGTTTGGTATTTCGATCTTCTGGGCCTCTCAGATCAAAGATCGTTCATCAAGTGCCTTTGATGTGATGAATGGCCATCACTTTCAGTCAGGTTTATTGGGTTTTATGAGTGGTACAGGTCACTCGGTGGCCGAGCCTGACCGGTAGACCATTTCTCGCACGGCGTCGAGCTTAACGTCTCCCCAATGGGAACTTTTCTCTCGGATCTCGTGGAGAATATCAGGAGATAACAGCAATTTGGGTTTGTGGATCTTGCAATGTGCCCAGCGTTGCATCACCACAATCGATCGATCTTCTTCAACGCCTATGCCATTTTTGACCTTCTTGACATGAGACCGCACTTGAGTCACAACGGTTGCATCCTGTCGAACACGCTTTTCTGGGAAGTACGGGTACAGATCGTCTTGGTCCACGAAATCTTCAGTGAAAATCCCAACTGCTCCACCATCGCCGAATTCGTCATCATCGACTCTCTGAACTCGGAGCAAATGATGCTGTTCATCTCAAGCAACGGTCCACTTGACAGATAAGAGACGAAACGGCACTGTGAAATCCCTGGCTCCGAGCTACCGTTAACCTGGACAAGGCGGACTGCACGTTAACAAGTGACGCTTGCTGTTGCAATACTGCCTCCCGAATAAAACCCGTTTCCAGCATGTCTTGCTTTAATTCCGAGCGTTTAACTGAAGTTTCAACTGTTGCATTCTTCTGCAATGCAGCAATTTGAGCTTGCAACGTCTTCACTTGCTCTTCCAGTTCCTCAATTTCCTCCTAAGCGGTACCATCCACACGTTGAAGTCTCCGTTACAGTTTTTATGTATCAACACATTTATTGCACCTTCCGTCTAGTTCCAGTGGCTTTGCGCTTGCGACTTGGCTTCAGTGTGTTCTTCTTGTTGCTAGTAGCATAGGAAGCGCTCATCGACGTTATTGGTGGTGGTACAGTTGATCTAGAGTGATTGTGCAAGTGCAGAATGCATGTGAACTAGACGTATTTTCAATCACCCATAAAAACCATATTTCATCCCGTAAACATCCCACCTCCCACCATTACGCTCTGGGTCTTTATGACAGTTGACAATGAGAGGTGAGAGACCAAGAAGCGCAAATATACCTATGTGAAGCGGAAGGAGGAGTACGACGCGTTGCAAGACCAGATTCGAGCTTTAGAGCAGCAATTAACTGAGTTAAGGATACAAAATGACAGAGAAGCGACCCAACTCCGACAACTTTATGCTTCTGTGGGTCTTAATGTGGCAATATACTGCAACATCAATTAAAAGTTGCAACGGCACAAAGTCTCATGAGTCAATGGCTTCAGAACCAGTCGAGCAATCCTATGAATATTTCTATTCATTTGGGTCGAGAATGGACCGAAAGACGGGAAACACTTGTGGATATGAAGGGTGAATGACTGCTCGAGGATTTCGCTATGTTACAGCACGTTGCCAACATTTGGATGCACTGAAGCCACATTTATCAGAAGAAAAGTTCGAAGATTCAAATGGAGATTACTGCTGTGTTCGTAACGAGGTGATTCCGTTTCCTGGTGTACAGTCGATGAAAAAAGTGTTTGATGCAGTCAAGTTCACGCTCAACACGTTGGAGATCAGTATTTCCGAGCAATTGAGACATATTACAGTTCGAGACGACTACGATGCTGTTGAAGCTGATAGTTTTATCTGCAATTGTCGATTAACATCGGGGATTGACAGTGGAGTGACAACGAAGTTGAACGCAGTGGCATTCGGTCAATTGGTGGAAAATTCGAGTGTGGTTAGTAAAGAACCTTACGCTGTGTTGGCTATCGACAGTGTGGACCAAGACGACTTACATCCGTATCATCCGTACGAATGTGTTCGCAAGGTACTTAACGGGACTGTAGTGTTGATTGCAGTGCCTCGCAAGAGAAAAAGTTGTTCAAGCAAGAGTTTTGAAGAAGTTACTAAGAAAGAGCTGGCAGTGGATGGCGATGGCAAGCTCGAAAACGCCGAGTTAGAGATTGTTATGCTGAGAAGTTTCTTCGTCAAGACTTGCCGCCCGGAGTTTGAGGTGTCCGAGGCCGTCACGCAGGAACTGAAAGACAATACCACTCGCTGGGGTGACGTTGTTCTCCAAGCAGTCAAAAGAATTATCTACGCGTAGTGATGGAGATCAAGCTCATGGTTATTGCAAATTTAATAAATACACCGCCGAGATCGGACTTGGAATGGGGCTCCAGCATCTTCAATGTATCGCATCGTGTTTCTACAAGCCGAAACTCCCCCTCGAAAGGGAGTCGTGTGGATACTAGCGTTCTTTTAAGGGGAAATACCATAACTCCATCAGGCTTCCAAACATATAAGGTTAGTTTTGCTCTTGCATGCGTTTGTATTGAGCAGCGTCCAACCGGTTGGCTTCTCTTAGAAAATCTCCCCTGATCGCTGTATTGATAAGCAATTGGTTCTGCAGCAGCTTTGCCCGCCCACAATCATGCCGACAACATAATCCGCCAACTCGAGGCCATACAATTGAAAGCAGTCTGACTGCATTTTCCACTTTACGAAAACGATGCAGGAACCGCCTCCAATTAAGAAGCGCAAGGCGACGTACTTGCGTCGCAAGGAAGAGAATGACGCTCTGTAGACTCAAGTGCTGGAGTTACAGCATCAACTTGCGAGACTACAAGAAAGAATCAACGGTGATGCAGTGCAGAAACAACAAATGTACCAGGCGGTGAGGCTCAATTTCGCACTACTAGACGCTGTGGAACAGCAGCAACTCGATGTGGCTACGTCGCAGTGTGTGATGAGCGAATGGCTTCAGAACCAACCAACAAACGTCCAGGATTCATCTTGGACGAGACTGGACTGCAAGGCGTGATACATTATTAAAGATGAAGGACGAACGACTCGCTCAAGGTTTTCACTACGTCACCGACGTTGCCAACATCTTGAGCCATTGAAGCGACACTTTTCGGAGGAACGGTTCGAAGACGCCAATGGAGATTTTTGCTGCGTCCGCAACGAAGTGATCCCATTCCCAGGAGTTCACTCAATGCATGACGTCTTTGAGGCGCTGAAGTTCACAATGGACACATTGGAGATCAGCATTTCAGAGCAATTGGGGCATTTGACAATCCGTGATGACTACGATACAGTAGACACCAATGCCTTCATCTCGAATTATCGACTACAGTCTTCAATCGAAGTGGAGTTACTACAGAACTCAATGTGGTTGCTTTTGGACAACAACTAGAAAGTCGTGAGGAATTCGGGGGACAACTATGCACTGTGGTGGCGATCGATAGCGTGGATCAAGATGATTTACATCCATATCACCTGAACAAATGTGCCCGTAAAATGATCAACGGGTCCATCGTGCTGGTTCCAGTACGGCAAAAGAGCACAAAAGCAGATACTGACACTTGCGAAGTAGTGATCGTGATGATGCGTTCCTTCTTCGCCAAAACGTGCCGTCCTCAATTTGAAGTCTCTGATTCTGTTTTACAGGAACTTCAAGATAATGTTACTCGTTGGGGCGATGTAGTTATCCAAAATGTTCGCATGATCTACACACAAAATTTATAGTTCATAATCATCGTTGCTGTGCCGCATTCATTCCATACACGTTGACACGCCAAGGGGAAAACGGATGGTGAATTCGAGGGCTTGCTTATCTTATCGCAGAGACGTTACTGCCACTTTTATCCAGACACAACTCAATCTGCGGAATCGATGGCGAAGCAGACACAAGTTACTAACTAGAAACGCAAAAAAGCCACGTACTTACGACGCAAAGAAGAGCATGACGCACTAACGGAGCAAGTATTGGAGCTTGAGAAACAACTAGCTGAAGTTCAAGTACAGCAAGATAGTGGAGTTATGGAGAGACTTGAACTTTTGCAGAGTTTTCAACTGAAAGAAATGCTGGAAGACGCGATGGAGAAGAACTCGATTCGAGTGGCGACAACTCAAAGTTTGATGTCCGAATGGATGCAGAACTTGTCTGGGAATCCCATGGGCGTACACATTCACCTTTCACGTGAGTGGACGGAAAGACGTGACTCCTTACTTGAAGTGGAGGACGAGCGTCTTGCGCGAGGATTTCGTTACGTCTCAGCACGTTGTCAGCATTTATCCCCATTGAAGTCTCACAAGTCTGAAGAACATTTTGAAGATGCGAATGGAGATTTTTGTTGTGCTTTGACTGAGGTGATCCCATTCCCCGGTGTTCAGTCAATGCGTACAGTCTTCGATACGATCAAATTCGGCGTGAATACATTGGAGATCAGCATTTCGGAGGAGTCAGGAGACATTACAGTTCGGGAAGACTACGACACAGTGGATGCAGACTCGTTCGTTTCCAACTACAGACTGACATCTAAGAACGACGGGGTGACTACAGAGCTCAACACGGTGGTATCTGGTCAGTATTTTGAAAACGGCAAAACTTTGGACGGAAAGCCCTACGCGGTGTTTGCGTCCGACAGCGTAAATCAAGATGATCTGCACCCGTATCACCCGCAAAATTGCGTCAGGAAGGACATCAATGGTACGATTGTAGCGATTCCTATTACACGCAAGAAAGTGTCGGCTGAAAAATCAGTAGACAGAGCCAGTAAGGGTGAGGAAAGCGATGAAGATGAGGTTGTGATCGTTATACTGCGCTCCTTCTTCTTTCGGACCCACCGTCCCCAATTCGAAGTTTCGGAGGCATTTTTGCAGGGACTTCGAAGCAATGTTACACGCTGGGGTGAGATCTACATACAAGAGCTCCGTAGAATGCTTCACTCGTAGCATCAATGGACTACCACACAGTTTTGGACGGGACTTCTCCCTGTAATAGTCCCCCTAATCTTTGAGAATACACCGGAATTCCGAATCAATCTTTTAGTTTCACTAAAAACAATCATGATAACTATCTTGTTTGTTTGACTTGCTCACTGGGCGTAGATTAATCTGCGGACAGATTGGATCACCACGTCGCCCCAACGAGTGACAATCTCTTGTAGCTCCTCCAGAATATATTCGGAGACATCAAATTGCGGACGGCAAGTCTTGACGAAGAGTGAGCGAAGCATAGACGGTGATTTCGTCCTCTTCATCTGCTGCGTCAGTATCTGAACGCTCTTGGTTCGTTGTCCAGGCCTCCTTCTCCGACGAATTACCACTTTTCTTGCATTTTACAGGAACGAGCACAACTGTCCCACAGATCATTTTTCGCACGTGTTTCTGCGGGTTGAACGGGTGCAAGTAGTCTTGACCCACACTATCAAAAGCAATTACGACATACGGCTGCCCTCCGAACTCATTGCTATGTTCAGAATACTGGCTGATTGTTACGGCTTTCAGCTCAGTGGTGACACCACTGTTGGTCCCGGAGATCAGGCGATAGTTGAAAATGAGATCGACAGCGTCGTAGTCGTCTCGAACCGTGATATAGCCTAACTGCTCCGAGAAACTGATCTCGAACGTGTTGATGGTGAACTGGAGTGCCTCAAATAGGGTGCGCATCGACACACCTGAAAACGGGATCACTTCGTTGCGGATACTGCAAAAGTCTCCATATCTTCGAATCGTTGTTCCGAGAGGTGCGGCTTGAAGCCTTGCAAAAGTCGCTCGTCCTTCATTTTCAACAGCGTTTCACGTCTTTGTGTCCATTCTCGACCGAGTTGAATCCGCATGCCCATGGGGTTGGTTGACTAGTTCTGGAGCCACTGATCTAACATACTCTGCGTTATTGCCACACCGAATTGTCGTTCTGTCATAGCCTTTTTAAGCTCAACGTTGAGTCCGATCGACGCGTACATTTGTCTCTGAACAGCTTCTCCATTCACTCTCTCTTGGAGATGGTCAAACTGCTGCTGCAGCTCCCGCAACTGTCTATCGTCGATAGAAGTCTCTACCAGCAATCTATTTTTCAACAGAAGCACTCCAGTATAATAACTGTCGTTTCATAGCTTCTACAGCAGGACAACCCCAGATATCGGACGTTAGTAATAGTCCTCATGCAATGTTATAACTAGAAAATTGTAACTTTCGCTTTGGAGGACGAAAAGGTTAATAAAATTCACAGCAAAAATAGATTACAAGTCGTAACGTACGAGAATTGGGGTTATCCTCCGGTAATTTATCCGTCATATATTTTCAGTTTATCCAGATTTTTTCTAGCATACATGTACACAACAGGTCTCAATTATTCTGAGATACATCTAGCACTTTTAAGCTTAAAAGCTGCTAACGCAGTTTTATTTGATCAAGTCTCCTGTTGAAGTCAGACTTTGAGTATACAGAATCGACACGGAATCAGAAAAAGATATTTACCAGGTACGACGTACCTTCGGACAAGTCGTTGGTGGTCTTGTTCCAGACATACCTCGGCCAGAAGTTGATTTACGCCCTGCCAAGTGTGGAGGTGGCTGCTCTCTTGGAAATCATGCTCAACTCGATCCTCTTTTTCTTCATGGGCTTCAACCCGCCAGCCAATTCCATTCCGGCAGGCTACAAGTGGCTGTACACGATTTGTCCTCAGCGTTACCCGCTAGCAAACCTCCTGCCAATAAGTATCAACTACATCACGATCAAGGAGTACGTCGAGTCCACGTTCGGGCACAAGCACGACCAGTTCTGGCGTAACTTCGGAATCATCCTCGCGTTTATCGTGGGCTTCCGCGTGTTGGCGCTGATCTCGCTACGCTTCATCAATCATCAGAAGAAATAGGTCAAAAGTGCTCTGTGCACTCTAACTTCCGATAACATTTACCGAGTTCCAAAGTCGCGTTTGGGCTAAAAAAAACATCGACTGACTCCATTTCTCTAACGGGTCCTTATTAGCATCATAGGACCGTCGCAGAGTTTTGCAGGAGAATGAAATTTATTTTGTCCTGTACGTGTTCACCTTACGCGTGTTGCCCAATTCTAATAACTCCGCACAGGGGGTACGTAAAAACCAATGGTGTGGCCATAATGGATGTAAGCGGGAAAAATGGAGCAAACCCATAGTCCCCCAATACAAATAGCAAGCGTACGTACTGCATCCCTCATTTGTTTCACATAATCTCTTTCCGCCACCTATTCAATGCTAGGATTGACTCTTTAACGTTATAGAACCCCTTTGGTAGGAATAAGACAAAAGTTTGCTACAGATAAGCTCCGTCAGAATGCTCTCTGGGAGATGCTCACTGATACATCTTCAAGGCCTATGGGTTTCTTCCAGTATGGACTATGGCCCCATAATGGATGGAAGCGAAATTTTGACCCTTTTCATCCATAGTCCATAACCATTTGCGGACCCCTGAACGCTCCAGCTGCGGAGACTCCGCAGCTGAAGTGTTTGTCACGCATCCTCGAAATCGCAAAAACGGGTTGACGTGGTAAAGGATAACGCCATCTCGGATGGCTAGCGTGTCTCGTAGCTGATCACAATAGAAATTGGGGTGCACAATGCCAATAGAAAACCAAGCGTCCGTGTCGAAGAAACCCAAGAAAGCCACCTACTTGCGCCGAAAAGAAGAACATGAAGCGTTGACGAACCAGATCTCATCGCTCCAGCAACAGTTAGCAAATTCATTGGCGAATGTGCATGGTGGTGCAACTAAACGGCTTGAGTTTGACCAGGCTCTTCGGCAAAATGAAGCGTTGGAGGAAGCAATGGAGCAATACTCTCTTCAAATGGCAACGACACAAAGTTTCATGTCCAAGTAAATGCAGAATCTGTCTGGTAACCCCATGGGTGTGCACATTTACCTCCCACGCGAGTGGACACAAAGGCATGAAACCCTTTTAAAGATCAAGGACGAACGCCTTTCGCGTGGTTATCGATACGTCACAGCTCGTTGTCAGAGTCTCTCTCCACTGAAGCCACATTTGACGGAGGAACGGTTCGAAGACGCCAATGGAGATTTCTGTTGTATCGTGAATGAGGTCATTCCATTTCCAGGTATCAAGTCTATGCGTAAAGTCTTCGAGACGATCAAGTATGCAGTGAATACGCTCGAGATCAGTATTTCAGAGCAATTGGGAGACATCACCATTCGAGAGGATTATCACACTGTTGGAGACGACTCTTTTGTGTCGAACTATCGCTTGACATCCAAGCAAGACGGTGGCGTGACGACAGAGCTCAACGCAGTAGCGTTCGGTCAGTACATCGAAGATTGTACCAAGTATGATGGACGACCCTATGCAGTGTTTGCATTCGACAGCGTGGATCAGGACGATCTCCACCCGTATCACCCGCAAGAGTGCGTTAGGAAGGACATTAATGGCACAAGTGTGTTGATCGCAGTGCCACGCAAAGCAAACGGCAAAATGGAGTCACAAAAGAGGACAGCGAACTGGAGGACGAGGTTGTGATTGTCAAGCTGCGCTCCTTTTTCAGGACTTGCCGTTCCAAGTTCCAAGTTTCTGAGGTGGCTTTGCAGGACCTGCAGAGAAACGTCACGCGTTGGGGAGAAGTTTACGTTCACTACGCTGAAGCATCCACTGAATCTAGCCGTGGCTGTCTAGGATGATGTCAGGTTCTTTCAAATATCGTCAGCTGCTGCAGCAACAAGGCAGCACGACGTGTCTTAGCAAAATGTCTTGACCCGGAGAGCTTGACACGCATAGCAATCTAAAAACGAAGAAGAAGAAAATCTTGTCGTTAGGAATAATTTTGCAAAGCTGATAGCAGAGAACGATTCTCACATTCGTTTTGTTGCAAAGAACTCAAGCCGGATTGCTCTGGTGCGCTGCACAACTTGTTGCACACGCAGCAGTAACAAAGCAGAATTGGGTTGCACAGCACGGCTTGATGTCAGTATAATATCTCCACTAAAACCGTTCGCATAAGTTATGAGTTGGCTCAACTTCGAAGCTTCACCAGCTCTATCCTCCATTCGATGCGAGGTCTTCAGCACACATTGGCCGCGTGCTTACAGGTAGTGCCCTTGCATTATTTGTCACACGTCACAGCTAACCTGTACGTCACGTTCCAGCACGCGATTTTTTACCGTATTGAAATGACAAACATTCCTGCACCAAATTACACAATTCTCTACTTACGTAATTCTCTCCAAATTACGTAAATACACCAAGAGCTCGTGCGCCTAATCTCGTCAGTTGCCAACCTCCCGATCCCGGCCCAAGTCCCTAGTGCACAGTGCGCCATGTTCACGGAGGCCGACCAGCACTTTCAGGGGCTCTCGCCGCTCTCGGCCTCGTCCCTGGACGACCTTCACGCTTCTCCACCGAGTTTCGCAGCTCCAGTAACTTCCACCAACCCACAGAAACCCAAAAAGAAGCGAAAGGCAACTTATGTGCTACGGAAAGAGGAACAGTCCGCTTTGCAGCAAGAAATTGAGCGACTGGAGAGCCAAGTTGCCGTACTCAAGACGCGCTCTCTCCCGCCGGAAGAAGCCGCTAAGGCAGACCCTGTATTGCAGCGCAGAGAGGCGGAGAATGCGGCGCTGACGAGCGTCTTGCGTCATCAGCAACTTCATGTCGCCAATGCGCAGTCGCTCCTGTCAAGGTGTCTAGGGGATCAACATATGCACCCATTGTATACACGTATACGTCTGACTGCAGACTGGCCGGAAAGAAGAGCAACATTGCGAGCTATACGTACGGAAAAGCTGCGGAATGCTTACGAGTACATCATGGCACGTAGTAGTCACTCGCAACCGGAGAAGATGCAGCTGTCCGATGAAAGATTCGAGTCTACACTAGGAGATTTATGCTGCGTGAGGTTCGAGACTGTGCACTTTCGAGGCGTCGAGTCATTGGAACAGGTGTACAATGCACTCATCTTCTACTTGACCAATATGGAGATTAGTATCTCGGAGAGGTTGGGACACATTACGGTGAGAGACGATTACGACTCGATTGAAGGTACAGCGTATAATTCCCGGATTGCGTCGACCGAAGATTGCGGAGTTACGACCGAAATGAACGCAGTGTCGTTTCCGCAACTTTTTGGCAAAGATGAATTAGGTCTCGGGGTTGGACCTTGTGCCATTATGGCCAGTGACTGTGTGGATGAAGATGAATTGTACCCGTACAATACGGCGGAAAGAGTGAGAAAAGATGTTTCAGGTGCCGTGTTGCTCACGACGAGTATGAGAAAAATCAAGCACAAAGGTGACAAACGAATCGGAACAGCAAATATTGCAGGCGAAGAGGAGACGGAGCTGGTCGTGACGATGCGTCGGGCCGCGTTCGTGAAACTTCACAAACCCAAGTTTCCAGTGTCGCCGTTTGCGTTGCAGGAACTTCATGAGGGAATTGCAAGGTGGGGCGACGTCATGCTCAAGACCATCCGTAGCGTTGTGTATACGACGCCGTAGCTGCAGCCTAACGTAGCCAACATAAGCTCGACACCTGTGTATCATGATTGAGCAAGGACATGGCAGGTGCTGAGAAAGCTTTCGAGATGAAATACCCAAGCAGGTGTGCAGCGGAGCAAGACCATCGGACACCTATGAAACATGCTTTTCGACGACATGTAGCTGTATCCAAGCAACCGTTAGCGTCCGTCTTCCCGCACAATCGGAAGTCGCTCTTGTCGTAGATTCCGGAGCGCAGGGTACGTGGCAACCGTAGTGACGGTATCACTTGCTGCTGCATGTCTGACACTTTTGCCTGTGTTGCTTGGTTCGATGTCATGCAGCACGAGGTCAAAAGGCAAAAGATTGCAAGTGGAAGTACAGTGTCTGACTGCTAAATTGGCGGCGCTCAGAACCACAAGATTGTCAGGAGCTGGCCGAGTTGATCCTACAGCAGAAACTGCTAAAAATCGAGTTGCCACAGTGCAGCCGTTGCTGGATCAATAAAAATGGCAGCTGTAGACGGAGCGTTCGAAAGTACCGAGTGTAGGACTGGGATCGAGGAGCAACGCTGTTGGAGATCCGGCTGCAGAAGCTGCAGAATGCATACGAATACATATCGGCAGTCTGCCCTTTGGAGCAATCGACGACTCGGATGAACGATTTCAAACGTCAGAAGGAAAAATGTTGTGCGCAATTCGAAGTGACTACCCCGGGATGCGGGAAGACGACGTTGATAAATGCGTTTATTCTTCGATATCCTTCACTACATCCCGATTCCGTTTAACTTTGCGCAGACCGCCGATGAGATCGTTGCCGCACATGGCCTCGACGTCATGAACAAGTCGTGTCAATTACTTGAGAATATACCAGGGGACCAACTTGTTGTCTTCATGCTGGATGGTGCTCAAGCTCAATTCGAGAACAAATTGTTCTGGACTTCCCTTATTGAGGGTTCGGCTGCCACAAAACATGCGGTTCATCATCTCGACTACACATATTCTGGTGGAAGGAATGCCAGAAAACCCAAAAACTTGCCGTGTAAACTCGGTCGAGATGATATTTCGCTGGGAAACGAAGAAGCGCTGGAGCTGTTCGAGTATCGTCCGCATCAAATTCCCGTTGAGCATCAAGTTCTATTTCCCTTATTTCTCGGTCTAAAGGGTTTACCAAAGGTGAGGTTAATGGACACGTGGCGTTGACAAATGTGATCAACGAAGTTGCTTATGCAGTTAAGAGGGAACATAACACTGTGGAAGACCTGGTGTAATTTTATAAGTCCGACGAGTTGCTGCACCTGATTCCAAGGTTTTGTGCGCACCACATGCTACCAACTGCAGAACTTCAAAAGTTTATGTGCGAGTGGCTTACTGGTGCCTTTTCCGGCGAGTCAAAATGGAGTGAAGATTATCTGAAGTGCTATGCTAGCTTGAAGAAAGCAGGAATTCTCACTGGAAGAGATGAGGGGGATATGCATTCACGTCTCGGTTGGCTCAAGGTGCTACATTAGGAGGTACTTGCTCCCTAATCGTGGAGTCGACAATCCATCCTCGCTGTATGGTCTCATCCGTGGTAATTGGAAACATGTCGATGAATATTATCTCACTCCAGGATACGATTTTCCCGTGAATGCTTCGTTCTTGAGACAGTTTATGAGCGGGCTAGCGGTGTCCACTCTCCCAAGCTGCCTGATTCTCCCAGAGGTGGCTTCATCATTCCCTAGAGAGAGACGCTGTATTGGAAACGAATTCGATTTTTACATGGGTGACGATCTCTGCTGGGGAATTGATGTTTGTCTGAATGGGGACATGATCGATGAACTGGAGGAGAAACGGAATGCCTCAGCGACTGCGAACAGTGTACTTCCAGTGACGGAATATGCCATTGTCGACATCCGAGGAACTAAGACTGGCGAGGTTGAGAACATCACCCACACGCCCAATCGAGTTACAGTCTGGGAGTTTTCTCGCGTTGCCAATGTGTGTTTGGTGAAAGTGCGGATCCCGAGCCGATCACGTTGAAGTGGTAAGTCATATTGCTGTTGTGGATGCAAGCGTGATTGAGCTATTCTGGAAGCACTCTTAGATGGATCACCGATTCGTAACATTGCAACCTTGCGTATTAGTTTTGTTTTATCTTTGAAATGGCATCGAAATTGGAAAGCAACAAAAACTTTCATGGAACAAATTGTTTTGCCTCTTGTGGTATGTAGTGTTCGATGTTAAAATTGAAAGCAATAACCAAAGAACGTTTGAGCTGGTTAAGCGAACATGCCATACCCACTCGTCCTACAGCGCGCTAGAGAGTTTTTTCTCGCGCAATCCGATCCATAAGTTAATCTTTTTTTTCATACACCTCCCGCCATCAGCAGATACTTGAGTTCCTACTTTTAAACGGCGCAATAGCTTGCGTACTCTACATTGATCATGATGCGGACGATACATAACGACATTCGAAAGGTGATAAATAACGAGCCAATGCACGCGACTACAATCGTTCAGGAATGGCTAGACCAGTTCAACATACATATATCACACACAGAATATGTTCATCAGGCTAGAAAAACATTGATGACACTTACCGAGAAATATCCAGCATCACCCCTGAACATTTGAGGATTTCCCAAAGGTATTTTTTGCAAAAGGATTTTTTTTGTTTTAGCGGTGGTGAAGTTCAAGTTAAAAAATGGACTGCCCTAAAATCTGATCAACGTGCGTTGGAAGAACTGATCATCCGCGAGTGTAATAACCATTTTGTATTATTGCGTACTGTGACGATGCCAACTTTTAGATGCTACACGACACGAATCGATGCCTGCTACCGCACCAGAATGAGGCGCGTCAAGTTAATTTTTTTCTTCTTCTTGATATTTTTAGTAGCCATACTCAACGAATTCAGGCCGCAGTTAGAAGTACTCCTCGCATAGCAGCGAACATGACGTCACACCACGCCGTAACCCCTTGAATAAACCTTGTCGAGTGCGTTCAGGCAAAGGAAAGGTCGAACGCTAGATCCTCACGAAACCAGTACGACGCATGACCACTATTATCTCTTCTTCACGATTGTCCTCTTGGTTTTTCTTCACTCTGATAGGTGTCAATAGGATCGCACCCATAAGATCTTTCCGTTCGTTTGGGCTGTACGGGTACAACTCGTCTACATCCACGTTGTCCCTCACCAGGACAGCGAAGGGTTCGTTACTTTCAGATTGATCGGCATCCACATACCCCTCAAATGAAGCGGTGTTCATTTCATTTTTCACGCCATTTTCATCAGTAGAAGATAAACGACAATTGATGAAGTTGTCCCCTTCAACAGGGTAAAACCACACACAGTGATGCATTCAAGCCGCTCCGAACTCGATATTTCCTCGTTCATGAAGTGAAACATGGCTCTATCGAATAATTGTCGCACCGATTTCACGACCGTAAACTGAGTCACATCGAAGAACGAGCAGCAAAAATTTCCTTGTGCGTCAACAAACCGCTCGCTTGGTGCGTACGGCCGAAGAAGATCCAGATAGCGACTTCGAGCCTCCGCGTAGTCCACTCCATCCTGAATTTTAAACTCTTCAATTGCAGACAACATTTGTCGACGAGATTCATGATCAACTCCAAGATGGATATACGAGTACAACGGATTGGGGGCCGGTCCTCTCTGCGAATAACAACATAGTACCAGCAGAATCAGCGCAAGTTAATCAAAATACTGGGGGGGAAATATGAAAAAAATCACTTAGGGGAACTCACCACGCGGGCTGCTATCCCCGCTTGCGTATCAGCGAGAAGCAGTTGCTGCTGACGGAGTACATTACTCAACATCGCGGTTCAGGTTGCCACTTTGCGAAGACTCTGGTCTCCCGTGAGTCCCACTCTCTCCTTCAACGTTGATAACTGAGCCTCAAACTTTTGAACCTCCTGGTTTAGTCTTGCCTTCTCCTCCTGCATTAACACAACATTGTACTTTTTACCGATATTTATTGCTCTACCGTCCAAGTTAGTGCTCTACCTTGTTGACCAGATACGTTGCTTTGCGTTTCTTCACTGGGAGTCATCTGCATTCGTATTCGCAGTAAAAAAACGCGTTTTGTAGTTTAATTGAATTGTTCTCTTCCTCAGCACTTGGCATCTTTCCCAACTGTGACTTCAGTCCAAGATGGCGAAACGAAGAATGATGCAGATCGCAATGGTCTCCATTGATTTTGTGTACAGGTATACAGTGTATCCACTTCCTGTAAATTCTTACATACATTCCAACTCACTTCATGTTGCGTACTTGTACACTGCGTACAGGTAAAGGGTGGATGAAGTCGCCCCAGGGTGCAAACCCCATCGTGCAGTGCGAACTTTGGCACTTCGAATAGAGGATGCATATTGATGAAGATAGAGCTTCACATGTTTTAAAGTTGTAGTACTTGCTGATAACAGCAACAATACACATATCGACGGAAGATACCGCCCATATGAAAGATAACGCCCATATGAAAGATAACGCCCGTCCCATTTTCTGTACACTATTGCGCGCGTCCTGCGGGTGGACACTATGGACCAGATTTTCTTAAATATGTACCTATCAAATTTAGACGCGAAAAGAACATTTCCCACCATTCGCTCATTTCCAGTTTGGCCCGTGGATGGTAAAGTGTCGGTTTCCGAGCTGCTACCCTCCCGAGCAAGTGCGGCCGTGCACCGTGTGCGGCGGCGATGCTCACCATGTATGTTCAAATGAAGGGCTCAACACGCTTTGTGTAGATTTCCCGTTGCATATGTGTTTTTGTTCTTTTGACTGTTATTATGATTTTGTGGGTGCTGAAAATGTTTTGAATGAAGATTTGATGATGATGGCAATGCTGAGATCGCATTGGTTGCTGGAGGAGGTGGCCGAAAAGCCAACGGCAGCAGAGAAGAGGATGACGATGATCAAGAGGACAATTGCAGTGTGGAACGCAGTTTCAGAAGACGTAGTGAAAAACAGTTTTTCTAATGCGCTTCCGTACGCAACTGTTTAATCAATGCATATTTTGATTTCGTACGCTACTGTTTAATCAATGCATATTTTGATTTAAATTGTTCATTGAAAAAGTAAATCTTTATTTATTGACCAATCAAATCCTAAACCGCTTGGGTAGGCTTCCACTTCTGTCCTTGCTCTGTTCAATTGTTACACTGTTGGGCCAGCAGATTTTAGTATGGGCGGTATCTTCCGTCGATATGTGTAGGCTCACAAAAGCTCAGATAGCAAGGTAAGTTGCCTTATTGCGGTTTTATGTCCCGTGATGAAATTTAATTTTGGAAGGAGATGAACATTTTTCAGGGCTAATCCCAAAACCCACATGACAGACATCACTTTTATTAAGAGTGAAAGCACCGGAAGACAACCAAATGTTGTGTTGGAACTAAGACTGATTTGTCGGGCGGACAATATTTAATGCTGGACTACTTGTAGGCTCTCCGTCTACATTACATTGCTTGCTTAAGCTTTTTAAAGTATGAAAAGTCCACTAATATCAGTGAATGGAATTGTAAGTCGAATTCGGCTTTTAGCAAGTACATTTCTGTAAACTCAATTTCCAAAATATAAAGATTTTGATAAGGTTCACAGTTTAACATGGTTTCTTACACAATCCTACCAACAATTCTGGACGAGGAGCAAGCCAATCATCTAGCACTTACTTGTTTGTATGGTTGATATGATGAATTGGCATGCAGGTCGAATCCGGCTTGTTCTACATGTAGTGCTGAAAAGAGCTGGTGATGGTTCCCGGGGCGCCTTGATTTAGCAGATGACATTCTCCCTCGACTCACGAATTCGTCAAGGAGTTTTGCAGTAGGTATGATTCAATAAGGCAAACATGCGCTTTCAGTTTTAGACAGTAGTGGAGGAACTCGAGATATAACAAACAGACACACTCATTTAAAGCATAAATCTTCGATAATACACGTACAATACTGCTAATATACTGGCTAATGTACACTTTCTGTCTAGAAATACGGCGCAAGTGCCGACTAACGTTGTTCGCACCGTTGAAGTGGTCTACATGTACTGATGTACTTCGAATGTATTCTCGAACCTCTGTATATGTGCTGAAGAAACGCAGAATAGCAAGTGCTGCGGTCGCTGCCCTCTGAATAAACGAGTGTAAGCTTCGAATAACCCACGACGACAACATTTTCTAGCTCGAGGAAGATGGATAGCATTCTCAAAAGTTACTTCGAAGTACCATGGTAATTGTTCATCCTTTGAAAAAGGTTTAGTTGTGGATACTGAAATTGAAATTCTGGTGGTATTTGCTCTCCATTGATTTCCCAATAGAATTTCAGTTGTATCACGGCAACTGAATGTAGCCTCTATACAATCCTCACTCACGACAATACCCCGATGGCCCAACTCCTCCTGATAATCGCAGCACATGGATTTTCTAAACCAGCATCGTATTTTTATTGATTAAAATGAGAAATTAGGGAAGTCTTCGCATGAGAGTTAGAACATTAGAAGCCGGGAGTAGTTAGGTTTAGCACATAACACCGCCAGTTTTGTACTTGGCTTTTTTCTTACCGTATTTTATCAACGAGAGTAGGTTTAACTTTTCCACAGCGACAGCTGTCGGTTTCATCGACGCGACCGCTGGACCAGTGAGAGCGCAAGGAGGCATCTGTCGCAGCTAAAGCGTCCGCACAAGCTCCAACCATTGGGTGGCAAAGTCTGTGACACCACTTCATCACGCCTTCATTTCCGCTTAGGTACGACTCCAAATTCTCTCTCATTCCAGAATCAGGAAAGATGGTCACTTTGTACTGTGCCGTCGTTGGTGTGGCTGGGAGCGCGTTCCCTGTGGACATTGACGAGAACAAGTCGGTGGGCCAATTGAAGGATGCGATCAAGGAGAAGAACTTGGACGACCCAACCCTGAAGAATGTCGCTGCGAAGAACCTGCAGCTCTTCCTGGCGAAGAAGAAGGGCGGCGCGTGGCTCCCGGACGACGATGTTCTGGACACGATGTTACCGAGCGAAGCTGCCTCGTTGTATTTGAAAATGCGCGGGTCGTGGAAGCTGAACAAGCCGAGCCTTTTTGGGCCAGGCGTTTCGCTTGGAGAGGACGTGGTTCACGTGCTGGTGCTGGTTCCGAAGGGTGCTGGAGATGACGTGGTGTTAATTGAGCCCTCGGCTCCACCAACGGCAATGTACCGGCACCCCGAACGTCTCAAGCGATGGGCTGCGATTAACGAAATGATCCGACAGAAGAATCAGGACGGAAACGAGAAGACGAGCAATCAAGACACTAACAGGAAGCGAAAGAACAGGGATCTCGATAGCTCAGTGTCGTATTCAAGCTTGTCATGGGCTGAAGTCGAACCGGTTCTGCCGATGGAGACTTACGATCTTAAAGCGAAGCCCGTTCCTGACGAGATTGTCAAGCAAGTACTGGCCCGACTCGCGCAAGCACGCATGTTGTACGGGGATGTCTACACTGGTAAGGAAGCCAAGCGTAAGGTGTTCATTGTGGCACTTCTTGAAGCAATTTGTCTTTTGCTTGGTGATGTCAAGATCCTCGTCGAAGAGGAGGTGAAAGGGAAGAATGTACACGTGCACGGTCAATTTGAGTTTGTGCTCAAGCGTGGCACGAAGCGGATATCAATCGTCGAAGCAAAACGCGATAACATTGAGCAAGGAATGGCTCAGAATGTTGCCGGTCTGGAAGCGTTGGCTGATGTTAAAGGACTAGAGCGGACGCTTGGTATTGTTACCAACTATCTCAACTGGGTCTTCATTAGTGATGACGACGAGACGATTCAACGCGTTGACCAGTCGCTCAACGCGTCGGTGCCTTCATTTGAGTCACTGAAGGTAATTCTCGGCATGATTTGTGGGATGCTCGCCGAACAGCACTGAAAGCGTCGAACCGTGATTTGTTGAAGGGGATACGTACTGCTAGTTAACATCCTGGACGGTTGGGCTGGTCGGTTGCATTATTGCGCTTCGAAGGATATATTTTTAATCCTGATAAATATGAAGTTAGTAATATACTAAGATGGTGTACTCTCCTGAGCAATACCAAGCTAACAAGGGCAGTATCAAAGCAGCGCAGAAGCGCTACTACCGGCGCACACGTGATGCTCGTTTGTCGTATCAAAAGGGGTACGATGACAAGAATAGAGAGCAGATTCGTGCCCGCAAGCGAAAGACCAAGATCGAACTTAATCAGAGCGAAAACAAAGTGCTGAAACCGAACTTAGCTAATTAATTAAAAACAATTTGAGATGAAAAAAGTCGCCAGTGATATAAAATCGATCCTTGTACAAGATCTCAATATTATAAAGTCAAACCACAAAGAATAATATAGGTTGATATATGTAGCGATGTTTGCCTACGAGCTCGAAGGTCTAAAATGATTAAATATTCAAGCTATTAAATGGGGTGGCAGCTACCGAGTTAAAGTACGCGGTAGAACGGGGAAGATGGTTTATATCAGCAACCTTTCTCACCCTACTAACCAGAAGCTTGTAGCCAAGCAATATAAGGTTTCCATCGAAACCCTCAAGAAGCACATGTCGGCTGACTACAAGGCCGATTCTAAGTACCGCTTCTACAACGGTACGCAGATGGAATCTCACCTATACGAAGGCATCCAGCCAGCTGAGTTCTACGACAAGCTCGAGAACGTACTTGCCAGCCAAAAGAGCTTCTTCAAGGTGAATATTGCTCTCGGCTACGACCTTGTAAGCCTTACGGATGACAGCGAAACTCGCTATTTCCATCCGAATCTGGCGAATACTCACGTATTCAGCTCTCCAGTTGCTATCAACGGTCGCGCTGATATCCGTAAGAAGGTCATCTCGGAAATCCGATCGATGGAGTTAGCTAACAAGCTCCAATACCCCAGCTCGGGGTACAAGGTCAAGGCGATTACAGGCTTCAAGATCTATATCTACTATCGAAATCATGCTCTTGGTGATAGCGAAGCTGTCATCCCCAAGATCATTCGCGATAACAAGCATGTGATCAACTTTCCTAAGACCAATAACAAATGCGCCATCCACTGAATCGCTTGGCACTTGAACAAGGAGTCCAAGAAAGACCCTCGCAAAATTCAGGCTCAGGTGAAGGAAGCATTCAAACGCTACTGCTCTTTCAAGGGGTTGAAATACACTCTGAGCCTATTTCGAGGCTTCAAACCTATGGACCTCCTACAGTTCGATGAGCTTGAGGACTGCTTCCAATTCGCTATTAACGTCTATAAGATGGATGTAGCTACTGGGGAGGTGGAATGCATTCGTCGCCCAGATAAGGAGCACGAAGCTATCGATATTCTGTCTCATGAGAATCATGCTCTATACATTAAGAGCATCGACATTCTTCAGAGCATGTACCAGTGTTCTAAGTGTGAGATGATTTTCGTTAGTTCGATAAAGCTCCGCGACCACGTCAAGAACCAATGTGAGCGTATCAATATTGAGACCTTTCCCGCTGAGCCAACTATCTATCGTCCAGCACCAAACACTATCCAATCGCTATTAAGGAAGTACTCCATCAAGGATGCTGACCATTACATCGACCATTTCATCGTATATTACTTTGAGGCAATTCTCAAGTCGATAGGTGTCAAACACGGTGAAAGAACTGTCTTCACTAACGAACATATCCCGGTATCAGTATCAAAAGCCGATAGTTTAACTGAGGAGGTGCGTTGCTTTGTAAATGCTGATCCGAAGGCATTGCTTATGGATATGTTCAAGTACATTGCTGATGTAGCTCTGAAAATCAGAAGTACAATGTCGAAAAGTATGAGTCGCTTCTGCGAAAAATTGTCAATGCTTACGGGCTGGCTGGTTTGGAGATTCCTGGTGATAATTGGGTAAAACATATAAAATGGATGATGTAGATAGCTGGATTCGAGGAGGAAAGTATTCTAACTTCTTCGACTTCCACAGCAGCCTTGGAATTGGTAAGCAGAGATCGGATTACGGTAAACTTAAACAACAGCTCGATCAGGTACCAGTATTCGGCTTCAATTCTGGTCAATACGATATTAACTTGATTAAGAGCGACTTGTTTGCTGTGATTGGTACCAACAACATCAAATCTGTCATCAAGAGCCCGAGCTACATGTGCATCGCTACGTCTGATATGAAAATGCTTGATATTAGCAACTATGTGCCAGCTGGTACCAGCTACGATAAGTATCTTACGACATATCTCGGAGGTTGCAAGTGTGATGACAAGGTTCGATGTGTTTGTGGTCTCGGCAAGGGATTATTTCCATACGAGTACATAACCCGTTTTAACGTCCTCAACGAGACTCAAGTCCCACCGAAATCAGCGTTTGACAGCAAGCTTCGTGGTACAAGCATCTCCAATGATGAGTACGAGCGAGTCAAGTGGGTGTGGGAGTACTACGGGATGGAGACTATCAAGGACCTATTAGTTTGGTACAACAATCTTGACGTAGTACCATTCATCATGGCTATCAAATCTCAACGAGAATTGTTCAAGCGTTTTGATCTCGATATGTTCACCGATGGTGTCTCACTTCCGGGTCTCTCAGAAAAGGTTATGTACCAGACCTGCTTTAACAATCTCCAATACCCCAGTAAGAAACCTGCCAAATCGTTCAAATTTCCAGCTAAGCGTATGAGTGGGTACAAGAGCCAGGATGCTGAGGCGAAGCGTGAGTTTGGTATGACGCTTGATCACTTAGATATGTTGCTACAGAAGCAGAAGCATCTTTGGGGGCTTTGCTATAGCCCTTTGAGTTCTGACACTGCTTCCGCCGATAGAATCAACAACAAGCTTGGGCACATCGACACAAAAACATCTTCATCAGCTGTATTTCATGCAACATCGCTCGTAAGGATATGTCTCTCAAGGGTTTCCGCTACAAAAAACTGCTTGAGTTCAATTCGGACAGACTGGTATGTTCGATTGATAAGGAAGAATCTGAGATCTACGATAAAATGAAAGCCAACATTGCTGGCGGACCTTCAATTATCTTCAACCGCTACGCTAAGCGAAATGAGACAAAGATCCGTGATGGAAAACTCTGTAAGAAGATTATCGGATACGATGCTAACGCTCTGTACCTTTGGGCTCTTGGTAATGAGATGCCCTGCGGTCGATTGACAACGATTGATGCGTATGATGGCATCATTGATGATATTAAGGCTGACAAAATCTTCGCCTTCCTCGAGTGTGATCTTCGAACTCCAGAGCACCTGAAACAGTATTTCAGCGAGATGACACCCATTTTCAAGAATGTGCTGATTGATTGTGCTGACGAGAAAGTCATTGGCACGCATGTGTACGAATACAATATGACTCGCGGGTCAAACCGTGCCAAACCTTCTCACAAGCTCATTGGATCGTACTTTGGGGGAAAAAATCTTATCTATGCACCATTGCTCGAATGGTACCTATCTCATGGTATGGAGATCACCATGACCTACAGCTTTATCAAGGCTAGCTCTCCCAAGGCATTTGCCCCATTTATGGAGGCGGTATCGAACGCGCGACGAGAAGGTGATGCTGATAAGTCTAAGGCAATGATTGCGGAGATGATGAAATTAGTAGGCAACAGTGCTTTCGGTCGATCTGGTATGGATATGAGCAAGCATAAGGAGGTCAAATATGAGTCGAATGACAAAAAGATCAAGGCAAAGATTGAACACTTCACGTTCCACGGGCTGGAGGAGTTGAATGATGCTTGTGAAATCACCATGAAGAAGCGCCGACTGAAGAACAAGAATCCAATTCACCTCTCGATCGCTATCTACCAGCTTGCTAAACTTCGTATGCTCCAGTTCTACTACGACTGCATCGACTTCTACTTCGATCAATCTGACTTCCAGTATCAAGAGATGGACACGGACTCTGCTTACATCGCTTTCAGCTGTGAGAACCCTTTCCAGGATTGCATCAAATCCGAGCTACGTGATCATTTTAAGCAGCACAAGTATGACTGGTTTCCACGCGACTATAGCGACGAGGTGGCTAAGTTTGATCGACGCACGCCTGGTTTGTTCAAAGACGAGTGGTCAGGTGATGCTATGGTATCCTTGTCATCCAAGAACTATATTTGCTATCTACCTGATGAATCTTACAAGGTCAAGGTTTCAGCCAAGGGGATGCAACAGGGAAAGGGACGGAATGAAGACGTTGTTAACCCTGATGGATTTGAGACCGTTGTTCGCGATCGCATCACGCTCCAGGGTACTAACAATGGGTTTAGACTGTCAAAGGAAATAAATCAATCATCACCTGTACTCAAACGAAAAGTGCCCTTCATATTTCTACGAGAAGCGACAGGTGCTCTCGAATGGGATCAGCACAATTCCACTTAACATTTAGACGCGACAAGCAACACTTTTTTATTTTTGTTCGGTTATCATATACATGCTATGGCTGAGCTGCTAACAAAACTTTACTATGACCCAAAAACGGGATTCGTTGGCGCGCAAGCGTTGTATCAGAAAGCTCGTGAGTTACACCCTACGATAACTTTCAAAATCGTAAAGGATTGGTATACATCGCAGATCGATATTCAACGACTCCAGGAGCAGAAGAAACGGTTCGATGGGTTCAAAATTGCCTCACATAACCCCAACTCGTGGCAAATGGATCTTGCTTTCTGGGATAAGCGACCAATATTGACTGCTATCAACATCAACTCAAGGCTGGGGTACGCAAAGTTTTTGTCAAACAAGACTGCAGCCACGGTTTCAGCAGCACTTAAAGCGTTTGTTCTCCTCCACAAAGTTGACATCCTTACAAGCGATAATGGTAGTGAGTTCATGAACTCACAGGCTCGAGAATTCTTCAAATCCAAGAAAATTGAGCACTATAACAACGAACCCGGTGATCACGGTACTATGGGGAAAATTGAGCGATTCAACAGGACGTTAAAGCAAAGACTAACTAAAATGTCTCCCAAGAGGATTACGCAAAAGCTTATAGCTGATGTTATCGAAAACTACAATAGCACCTTTCATCGATCAATAGCTATGACCCCAAATGAGGCCAAAGGTAAGGTGATGGAGTCTGAGCTGAAACACAATCAAGAGGAAGCAGATAAAATTGATAATGAGTTTGAGGTTGGATCAAAAGTACTACACAGACTCAAAAAGCAAACGTTTAATAAAGAAGCGGCTCGATGGAGCAAAGCTGTGTACGAGATTGTCGGCATTGATGGGTATCGAGTCCAAATTCGCTCGAAAAATGGTCATACGCTCTACAAGGCACCAAACGATCTTAAAATAGTTCAAACAGGGACAATAAATGCCACTATTAACCGAGGTGATATAATCGAAGCTGAGAGGATTTTGGACCATAAGAAGATGCGCTCAGGTAAATACAAATATTTGGTCGAGTGGGTTGGTAACGAACCTGACTCCTGGGAGCCACAAGATAATTTGAGGCTCGTCAATAAGAATAGGAGATCAACACTCGAAAATGAGTACTGGGCAACAAAAAAATGAGTTATAATCAGCTTTGTAACAAATATGATAAGCTGTCGCTTCGCACTTGAGCGACGGGTGATACCCGAGAGGCCTGCCTCTCAGTGGCTGCGCCCCCACGCTCGGCGTGATAGAGCAATCCTCTGTAAGCTTTTACTCATTTTCTATTATATGTAATATTTTTTATTAGCTTTTTTAAATATCTGACTTGATATATAGAAAACCATATCATAACAATGTGTCCCAATTGTGTAGATAACTTGCTCAACTCAGGCGCAAAATCTGGATCATTCAGGAGGTTAGTCGAATCAAGAATGAATTGATGTTATTGGATCCAGTAGCCAATTTCCAAAGAACTGTTAAGAATAAACAATATCGTAAGGAGCTTGAGCAAATATTTGGAGTACCGTTTCACTGTATCAAGAATCGTTATCTAAAGCTATTGAATGAGAGAAACGATATCTGCCACAACTATCAACCATTTAGACATGACTCAGTAATGCCAAGTTTGTGGTGAGCTGTCGCTCAGACGAAAGGTGGAGCCGACAGTCTGCGACTGCGACCCCACCGAAGGTGGTAGGATATCGAGTGATATTTTTTTTATGTTTCTAATGATATATATAACTCACTATGTTCCCTAATATCACTAGCCTCGCTCAACGAGAGGAGAAACGACAGGAGTTGCTTGAAAGAGCGCAACGCCGCGTTCGACAGGCAAATGCTAAGCGATATATGTATGCTGATGCGTTATGGGCAAGCGACGCTTCGAGCTTAACCACCTTAGCGAATAAAACAACAACTTCAACTCAGACAGACTCCTCAACAGAGACTGCTGAGATCTAAAAAAAAAGCCTGAGTAATGAAAACTCTCAAACAAACCCTGAGGTATCAAAAGGGCAAAGCACTCGACCTGAAGTTGAGCGTAATGTACGATCTGTCATGATCGATGCTGAAGTTGATGCTGAACCAAGAATGGTTGATGCTGGGGTAGATAACGGTGTGCGAACGGTAAATAGTTCAATTAATACTGATAGAGTTAATAAAACGGATAGAAACATTCAAGCAAGAGCTCAAACTTCTGATTCTGGAGTAAATGTATCGCCTCAAACGACTGATATTGGAATCGATAATACTCTGAACATGGTCGATGCTGAAACAAACATGAGACAAAAAGCAGTGGATACGGAGGATCAAGTTGCAGCTCGTAAGTGGATTAAGAATTTATTTAAGGCAAATCCGAACTGGGCAGCACTTCGCATTAAGCCGATGTGCGGTTCAGTCGATCTCTATGTACAACTCCGAGTACAACATTGACGCGGCACAATTCTTTAATAACTCATTCAAAGTAGAAGTACCGACTGCTGCTACTACTTCCACTATTTCTATCACTCTCCCTAATGGTATTTACACATATGCTGACATCAATCGAAGCATTCAGACGGCACTCGTTGATGCTGGTGCCTATCTCATTGATCCATCTGGAGATAATGTATTTTATGTTCAATTGACTGAGAACAGTGTCTATTATGCTGCTCAATTTGATTTCAGCCCAACTCCGACGAGTCTCCCAACGGACTACACTCGCCCTGCTAGCGGACTCTATTCCACTGGTGGTACTGGTCTACCTACAACGAGTCGTGTCCCACGTCTAATCATTGATAACGAGGCGTTTGGAAAGGTTGTTGGCTTGACTACTGGCACGTATCCATCTGCGTCTGCAACTGTAGCGTCCGCTCAGCTTTC
Organism: Phytophthora quercina; assembly: GCA_014706105.1. Taxonomy (NCBI): domain Eukaryota; phylum Oomycota; class Peronosporomycetes; order Peronosporales; family Peronosporaceae; genus Phytophthora; species Phytophthora quercina. The sequence continues at coordinate 175,479 of JACBOW010000019.1, read as the reverse complement.
GAACATCATTCCACAGATTCATCCTACTTCGAGTTACATCGTGCGATGCGATTTGATTAAGAATCAGTACGTCGTGAGTGGTGATATTCTTAGTGCATTCGACCGAGGAGATGCTCAGGTAGGTCAGTTGATTTCGTACAGGCCGAGTCAGTACGCTTGGATGAATTGCCATGACGGATCACGTTCATCCATCACCATCAGTATCTACAATCAGAACGATCAGAAAGTGAAGTTCCGTGATACTTCCGTATCGATCATGCTGCTGCTTCGACCAAAAAAAAAAGTGATTCTTTTATATAGATATTTTTTCTCACAATCTAAAGCTCCCTCCAGCCTTCTCCTGCTTCCTCATGGCACGGACCTTAGCCATATGGTCTTTAGCCTCAGCTGAGCCTTTAACAAATTTACCCTTACGAGCTGAGCCTTTAACACCAACTCCGTAACGTCGTCTTACTTCACCTCGCAAAGATTTGATTAGAGTTTCATGCTCCGGCTTGGTAGCTTTGCTTAGGAGGTATTTCTCACCTGCATCAACAGCATCTGTGTTAATTCCTTTACGTTTTGCGTATCCCAAAGCATTCTTCGCTGCCTTCTTAACATCTGCTACTGTAACGCGACCACCATCATGTACTCCAACGCCAGTAAGTGATTTAATAGCGGCTCTAGCTGGGATAGCAGCCTGAGGTGTCCCCAACGCTGTTGCTAAAGCTGGAACGGCTGCGTCAGCTGCTTTGCTGAGTAATCCTGAGTCTTTCGCAAACTTGAAAGCCGATTTGATTCCTCTCCAAACTTTACTCCAGATGGAGGCTCCATACATGCAGCCACCATTCATATGCTTGAACGGATAGCCTATCTCCTTCTTCGTGATAGAGAGTCGCGTTCCTTTTCCGGCTTTGCGAGCTCGAAGAGCTTTAGCATACGATTCAGGGTGTAGGTGGAGAGTAGCACCAGATCCACTTAGCTCATCTTTGGTCAATGACAGCGTACCTGTCTTGAACGCTCGATTGAGCTTGCTCGATGGTACGTTGCTCGAGATTGCTAATTCGCGATACATCGTTTCTATATAGCTTGAAACATAATTAATCAAGAATTGCCAAATTCAGGTCTTTCATATTCTTAAATAGATCGGGTTGGTTGTACTGCTTGGAATAGAGCCAAAGCATACAAAATGGTCCACAGTAGTCTCCGTAAGTACCTTGGTATTGTTTAGGATTGTATTTTTTTATTCCATACTTTCGTGGAGGTCCCTCTCCCATGCTATCAAAGAAATTCCCGTTGTAGACTGCCGTCCAGTGTCCTATCGAGAGATTTGGTGGTCTCAATAGAATTAAATAATAACCTTTCTTTGGAAGCGGCTTTGTAATTTCGCTCGAATCGTAAATACCATCAAGATGTACTCCTAATCGATCTGCGAGCTTGATAAGGTCATGATCACTGGTAATTGGCTTGATAATGCTTGCCATAATTTTTATTTTAGTAAAAGTATATTAGAGACATATAGAGTCTATCATGAGTGAAACGCAACTTTCCGACCAATATCTTTACCAGAGCTCGCTCAAGAGTGATCCGGAGATCAAGGTCTCCTCTGACAAGCGAGTGCCTTTTGTAATCGATCTTAATCAGGGCTCGTACCAGAACGGTGTTATCACTATTGATGCTACGGCTCAGCTAAATGGAAGCGAAGGATTTGCTTGTCTTCGAGATGCGTACATCATGCTACCATACAAGGTCTCGATGAAGAATGTTGCTACTGCTCAGACCGCTGCTGCTAACCGTTTCTGTGCTACGCTGAAGTGCGGTAATTGGAATGTCATTGATTCGATGAGCCTTGAGCTCAATGGCAAGACTATTGTCAGTATGGCTGACTATAAACTATTTTGGACAATATTCGTGTTACAGTCCTCAGTACGTTGAGAAGCATGGAGCGGAGTCGTACCTATTTCCTGACTCTGCTCAATCGGCGCTGTATAGTGCTGCCAGCTCGACTGCGGGCGATGGCTATACCAACACTACAGCATTCTCAAGCACATTTGCTACTACTGCACCCGCTGGTGGAGCCTCTATTCCTAACGATGGTCTCGTAAAGCGTCTACTGTCAAACCCTCCTACGGCTGGCGCTGATTTCTCATCGACGTGGCCTTCTGTAGGTGCCGCCGCTGCTTCAACGACCGTAGCTAACCAGACTGCTCGCGGTGCCTTCGTAGCTGGCGCTGCTACTGCTAATGCTATCATGGGAACGTGGAATTATATGCTGAAGATTAAGCTTGTTGACTTCCACCCGATCTTCAAAGACCTTGATCTGATGGCCAACCCCCAAATCCGACTCCGCTTCCGTGTGAACCAGGGCTCTTCTTCGATTGCTGTTGACAGTTCTAAGGGCATGTCGCTAACGAGTACTACACTTGCCAGCGGTAATAGCTGCCCAGTCATGGTTGCTGCTTCTTCAACTGGTAATCCGATGGCTGGAGTATTAGCCAATAGCGCTCCTTTCAGTATTGCTTGGGGTGCGGTAGTCAATTCGCTTGAGCCTACCATCGATGGTACCTACATGCCTTTCACGACTGCTCGACTGTATGTGCCTTTTGTACACCTCGAGAACCCTCAGGCTATCATCTCGAAACCGGTAAAGCGGATTAGATTCAATGATACGTATGCTCAGTGGTTTTATCAACGCGCTGGCACTGGTAAGCAGTCAACTCAGCTTAATGCATCGTTCGATCTACAACTATCAGCGAGTGTTAAAAATGCTAAGTACGTTGTAGTACTCCCGTTTGCTGAACAGATTGGAAACTTTGCTTCGGCTGCTGTACAGCAATTCCAGAGTACTTTTGACAGTGCGCCTTGGACCCTTCATCCAGGTTCTTCGATTCGCAACTTCTATGTTCGTATCGGTTCGAGCCAAACGTTTGATATCTCACATGACTATGATTTCCACCAATTTGGCAACGAGGTTTCCAAAATTTCCGCGATCAACGGTGACTTGACTCCTGAGCTTGTAAACGGTCTTCTTGACTACCAGACGTGGTCGCTAACTAATCGTGTTCTCATCGCTGACGTATCGCGCCTGACCGAGAAGGATATCCCTCAGGCTATCCAGGTACAGGGTACAAACGCAGGGTGCCAAGGCTGCAACCTACTGGTCCTAGTAATTAGTGAGCAAGAACTAAGCTATAATAGACTAACCGGGGAGATTCTAGAGTATACGACAGCTTAAAATATATATATATGCTTGTTTTCTTAGTTCATTGATAATGCTTCATGTAGCTTAGGACATTTGTCAATGACGAATTGACTTTTCCTTAGCCAATCCATATAATTTTCATCGATTCTACTAATCTGCTTAAGGGTCTTACCCTTGTATTTCCCCCAAGTCATCATATAGGAATTATCATCATTGAGAAACTTGCTGTGTAGGAAGATTTTAATATCCTCTCCAATATTTAGAACAGAAACCGCGATCACATGCCTGTATCGTATCATTTGCTCATCGTAGCAGGCTCTCCGAATTTCCTTGGGCTTTTGGTGTTTCGACAGTTTGAGATCTCCGGAATGAACAAAACACGAAATGTTAGTGGCTGTAATCTTCCACTTGTACGTGCAATCATTTTTCTATTACTTCGAAGCAGTACATACCACAAGTTGCGCCACGAGCTACTACACGTCAAATTTGCTGTCTAAATGTGAATCGATTAGAATTGATCACATTGCAGGTCTGCTGCAACAGACCACATTTGAAAAAAATAGCTTAAACATTTGCAGCCCGAAAAATATGCTACTATAATAACGTTACGGTATATGTGATCGAGTAGTGGCACCTTTTTACCGGTTGAGACTTATCCTAAGTCTTAACGGGCCCTTCGATTTTTAGGATAAATTCCATTCACAACTCTTATTACAAGGTACTATTCCGAGTCTTAACTTTTAAGTTAAACGCATTGATTTCTAGGGATAAACTTTTTCGGAAAACTCCACTACAATTTTGCATGAAGTTTTGTCCTATAGGATATTTTTTAAAACTACTCGACTCAGCTCCCCGAAGGTAAAGCCTCTGATGCGACCTAATTTAAGTACTGGTGAAAGCGTTAAAACTAGAACTCACCCAAGACTTAAATTTGGTACTTTTAGGATACAACCGCCTTTGAGACTGCCCTGCAGAGCTCCATGGAAATTACTTTTTTTTTTTACTCTTTTTTTGCTGGAGTGCTTGCCGTCGCTTGTGGAGTCGCATCACGCCAGGTGCGGCTCGTCGTCTGGGGTCGGCAGCAAATGTTCTCGAGAGGGGGAATTTCTAATGAACCACAGCCACAGGCAAAACTTGTTTTAAAAAAAAGTTTAAAATAAAATGAATAGCGAGCTCTTCCACCACAACCACTGACTCACATGTCAATACCGAAGCCTCAATAGTCGCAATATAGTGCAAAGAACACCGGAGATGCGTTTCGTTCGCGTATGAAAAGCAAATTTGCGAAGGTTAGATAAGCTTATCCCAATTCCGCAAGTTTTCCTTGTCAGAATAATATGGCGAAAAGGGATCGTACCGGGAGAGTCAGGGATAGCTGCGATTCAGAGTAGAAATCGCGTCCTGCTAGCTGTTTTTGTTGTCGATAACAGCATATTTGCTCTGCTCTGTACCAGTTCTGGCAGTAATCCTCGCAAGCGAGGATTCCGTAGTCAATCATTGTACAGTAAGGCCGTTTGTTAGTAAAACGCATTCTTTGGGTTCAATAAACACGTGCCATTGGAAATGGCAGAACTACTCTCTTTCGTCCTCTCGAGTTACAACTAGTACTCCTCCGCGAGGCAGAAATCCTTCTCGCGGTTGTCGAAGTAAGTGCAGTGCTGGTCGTAGTACTTGACGTAGCCCTTGTAGATCGAGCGCTTGACGAGTTTAATCGAGTTGGGTGTCAGTCCCAACTCCCTTCGCACATCCTTCGGAGTCATTTCGTCTTTGAACCACAAGTAGTACCGGGGCTGGTTGCTCGTCTGGATTAGAGAAAATCTCTCCTCCCGGTTGTCCTCGGAGTCAGTCTCCGTCTTGACAACCTTCGAGTCATCGCTATCGCCCTCCGCCTCTGTGTAACGTCTCAGGAATCGCTTCTCGTTGTCATTGACGCCAGTGTCGATCAGCTCGCGGTCCGAAAGCACTTGGTCACGGGTGGTCTCCGATTTGATGGTCTTGTCACCGTCTGTAGCAACAACAGCTTCACTACAGGCCAGAAGACCAGTCAAAGCCACAGCCACGAAGTAGGAAAAACGCATGTTTGAAGGTGGGGGTGTCAGATGTGAGCACTAGCAAGCGTCTTACGAAGTGAACGACCGGATTCAGGAGAAATGCGCCCCATCACTTTGACAACGAATGCATGGACTGCAATTCAGCTGCGACGAAGCCGGTTCTCGCGCCAATCCCAGGCACTGGTCCGGTTTTCCTGGGCTTTGAAATGGATACCAAACCCCGGGTTTAACCCGCTCTGCTGAATCATTGGCCACAGGCAGAAAAAGTGTATTATTCGCAAATTATGCATTTGTAACTTGGATATCGGTGTTATTTCTGGAACAATTATGTCTGGTGCAAACAATTCAGTTAGTGAAATATAACGCTATAACTTTTCTAAGCGGCGATATTTACGACTATAACCCTGTCTTTTTGAATGCAGCTGAGTTGCATCAGCAAATCTCAAAAAAACTTAATAAATACGAATCATTGCGCATTTGTTGCGTCTCAACCTAGTGGCAGACAGTTTTATCTACATAATACGCGATGTGCGCTAAATGTCGCGTGAAGTCTCAAGCCCTGAGGCCAGCCGGCAAATACGCCATCCCTTACATTTGGTTTCCATTCTAAAAACGCCAAGTCATAATTCATGAACATTGCATTCGTACTTCTGATTGGCTAGGCTTCGAACAAAAGTGGCAGCGTATCGATCATAAGTCGTACATTTTGCTATGAAAACGTCCAAATGCTGTACATAGTACCAACAACTTCATGTATAATTCACTTTTGCTTCACTGATTGGCTGCTGAGGAGATTGGGTTCCAGATTTGAACGGCGTGTTTTGGAGTCGTGGGATTTACCGGTCGTTGTCTGTACCTTTGGTGTTTATTGCCCATGACCAATTTAACGGAAAATGAAACACTAAAATTGTTGTTGAGTTGGTGGGTGGAACCAAGTTTTGATAGAGCAAGAAGACCAAATGGGGAACTTTTCGTTTAGTACGCCTTCGATTCGGAGGGTCGACAGTGTCTACAGTACCGGAACTTAGAGGCAGGCACCCAGAGGAGGAGGGGTGGAATGTGACTCGAATCAATACCGGTACCGTACGGAAAAGACCAACTAAGGCGAGCGGGTGCGAGCGCGCGTAGCCGCACCAAACGCGCGTGGGGTGCCCGCGAAGCAGGGCCGCGCTGTATTTGTGTGTGTGTGGGGGGCAGCGCTGAACTTTTTAGCGAGTAGCGCTTTGCACGCACCCGTCATTGCAGGAGGGCAGTGAGTGCCTTTGCGAAGCGCAGCGGAGCAAAGCCCATGGAAAGGAATAACACCCGTCCTCCCTGGTGTCCCATCCCAAGATAAAAAGGTTCGGGCTAAACCGCCACAGCTCGGCGTCCACACAAAAATAAAGAGAAACGACTAGTGAGTCCAGATTGCTGTGGTTCTGTCGAAGCGTCAGCTGTCTGGGAGGTTTCCAGTGGGAAGTGACAAATCTCGAGGAAGATGTGGGTAAGGAGTTGCGAGCTCAGTGACTGACAGTCAGTCTCGGTTTTCTACATGTACCTGATCTTTGAGGGCTGTTTACGAGAATTGATATGACCTTGGTAACCACACAATCTAACTCCGGCAGTGACGTCGAGTGGGACCCCATTTCCTGGTGCCTTCGCGCATGGAGTACATATACATGGAATAGGGTGCTGCATTACATGTACCGGTACGAGCCTTGAGAGGATGTTTAGAACGAGGAAAGTTCAAATTTCTTTCGCTCAAAGAGAGGAAACCTTTTTTTAGAAGAAACTTTCACGGCATCCATGTACGTGTGTTGCGGCCCGCAACTTGCGGGCTGTTACCAGGTAACTTACCTGGAAGAAGGATCAGTCACTGATTCAGTGGCCACTGGCCAACTTCCCAGATTTTGCCGTGAGGCACGGCTGTCAACATTAGCAGGCCCCTCTTCCACAGATGATCCTCTCGATAATGATAGCGCTGGGAAGCCCCATTTTATCGCAATCGAGAGGTATTATACATGTATCACTACATGTATACGGATTAGTGTACTACATGTACATGTATATCCATTTAGGAGTACACCCGATGTCGTTGGAGTAGCCATTGTCATTGCTGATGAGTTTGCGGGCAAAGACTTGTGCAGCGTACGCACAGGAACGCTAACTGCTCGTTGCAGCCGTGGTAGCGCGATCCAAGGCAGTTCATTCAGTAATTCTGATCCGTCATGTGCAAGCCTCACTTCAAAATTGGACAATTTAAAAAAAGGTCAACCATAGAGACACAAAACAAGAACTCCTGATATTTTCTATTTTGGGGGGACAAACAACGTTAGAGGCACCAATAGGTAGGGAAAGGTTTCTTTTTGGGTAACGTGGCACAAAATGGAATATTTTATGAACAATTAGATACTGTATAACTTTATCGTGGGGATGGATGTCATGGCGTTTAAATCCAGAAAACCAAAGATAGCGGTAGAAACTATCTCCCAAGCCTTACAACTTTCATATCTGGGGGCGGCGACAGAACCCTCGGTCGAGCAAAGTCAGATGATGCTTGGTCCTGGTTTTGTGCCTGTGTGCTCCGAACACGGATCTCAAAACACCAGCAGGCATTGTTAGTAACTTGGTCTGACCGTTACAATTTGTTACGGTTTGACCAAGTCAACCCCTCAGTTGCCCCCTACCCCTGTTTTGTGTAATCAGTGTTTTATACCGAGAGAACGAGTACCGCTACTTTAAATCACCCAATTTCCAGTTATATAGGTATGTTAGTGCATTCCCGTGCTGGTTTCACTCACATATTCTCAGATTTTCTGAGACTTTCATTAGAATTTCGCTCTTTTAGAGCGCTTAAGCAGTTTTAACTTCCGTTTTAAAAAAACGAAACTGAAATCTGATGAAAGTCCGAGCAAATCTGAGAATATGTTTTCCTCTTTTGTTGCGTTCGTTCTCTGGCGACGACTTTATGCGTACCTGCTTTTTGCAACGAAACAGAATCAGAACGATTTACAAGGAAAAGCTCAGCGCCCGCAAAGGCTCGAAAACGACCTCGCTTACTGCCACACGGCAAAGGAAGTGCCCTGTGATCGTTAGCTACCATCGTGGATGGGTGAAAGTGGTTTAACCTTCCGACTTGTTTCGTCCGTATCAGCTTAAGCGACTGTTTGAGATTCGTAACGTAAGTTCAAAACGCCTTTTTTTCGTTTTGAAAGTCGTTTCTGTCGGGAATCGGACTCCCAGAGTCCACGAGAGACAAGCTCGGTCTCAACTACACTACGGCGGCGGTGGGCACCGCCGCCCCAGCCAACCTACTGCATCATCGGCCACGTAAACAGCGGCACTGCATCATCGGTCGCGTCAATAGCGGCACTACATCATCGGTCGCGTCAACAGTGGCACTGCACAAGCAAGGAGCAAGGAGGACGCCGCCACAGGGGACGCCCTCCAGTAGTGAAGGACTAGAACGGTAAAGCTCTTGCTCAATAGGAACTCATTTCGCAACATACGTTGAAGATCGCAAACGTCATAAAGAATTCTTTGACAAAACCTAGTACAAGCATCGCAATGCCAGGCATGGTGGGCTATGAGTACGACACAGAAGGCGACGGCAGGATGACCGTGCCTCAGCCGATATTTGAGGTAGTGGCCGCACCAGCTTGCCGTGTGGAGCCAGGCTGCTATTACCACGTTCATTCGGGAGTAGAAGCAGTATGAAACCAAGATCGCTGAGCGATGCTCGACCACGGGCGAGGTCTCAGAAACCGTGACCAGGAGTATCCGGACGACTTTGAAGCCCGGGTGCTGACACATGTGGCTCTTTATATTCTCAAGAAGGAGGTGGAAATGTGACCGACGCTGTGCTTCTCGCAAAGATGAAGCACAAGGTTGGAGGGTGGTCAACGACCGGGTGCCGGATGTATCTCGGCTCTTTACACGTGAGCTGAAAATGGATTTGGTGGAGGTCGATGTCGAAGCCCGGATCGCAGAATTCTTCATGACTTTCGACCGGGTGGTCGAAGATAATAGTGTAACCGGTATGTTAGGCCGTGGACCAGCCGTTGGTGAAACGGGTCGACAACGAATGAAGATGCGGTGCAAGCTGCTACTGAATCACGTGACCCCCGAGATTTTGAAAGTCGACTTGACGCTGATGGTCGAGCTGACCCATCGTGAGGCGAAGGCCAATGACCTCGTGCTTCATGACTTGATGATTGAGCGAGCGACTCGTCAATAACAATACGGTCGGATACAGAATGAGATGAAACATAATTCAATTTTGCGTCCAAAGGAGGACGGTGGTGCTGCGAGTAAAGCGCACAGTTGACCTACCAAGCAACTGCCCAAGCCACTGAGTGTCCAAGGTGGTGGCCGGAATGCCTCGGGACACCGTAAACCCCCTCGAGACGGGTGCTTGGTGTGCAAGCGACCTCATTGGGCACGAGACTGCCCGACGGCAACAGCAGAGCAGAAAGCCAATGTGGAGAAGATGCTGCGTGAGAAACGGAGGCGTCCGCAGGAGCGCGTCAAGAGAATCACTACCGATGGTGAACCTGCTTTGCGTAGGGCTGCGATCAACGGCGTGTTGGACGGTCCTTTCTGCCCTGACACGGGTTCTGACGTCAACACTATTGGCCGCCCGGTGATGGTCTAACCAAGAGAGTTGATGCTGGGGCTGCCAACGGTGACTATTGATCCGCCGCTAGAGGCTGTTGCGGCTGGTGGAAACACGATGCTTTCTACGAAAGGTTTCAAGTCGACCTGCAAATCGTAACCGCGGCAGGGCCTTTGAGCTTAAGCAACATTGAGTGCCTGGTGCTTGCAGCACCTGAAGAAGAGCTGCTGCGAGGCAAGCCGACACTGCAGTCGATCGGTGTGGACCTTGATGGGGTTTTTGAGCAGTTGGATCAACAGCACAATGAGGCTGCCGAATTCGAAGCTGATGACATCCCGAGCAACCACATGGAGGTGTTGGGGACTGGAGAAGACAACGAGGTGGACTCTTTGTTGCACAATCTTGTCGATGAAGCTATCGATGCAGGATTTGAACCGACTATAGCTGACGAACTGCGTCAATTGGTGCTCGACTACTCTGATGTCTTTCGGGTGCGCCTGGGGCACGATGCCCCGCAGATGTTCAACCACTTGAAGTGCGTCTGGAGGACGGTGCGCAGCTTTATCGTAGTGGCGTCCGTCGCTATCCCGAAGCTCAGCGCCAGTTCCTCCGAAAGTACGTGCGTGAACTGGAAGGTGCGGGCCTCGTTGAGCGCAACCCCAAGAGCCGCTGGGCATGCCCGGCGCTGCCGGTAGCTAAGCGGGGCTCAGATGAATTTCGAATCACTATTGTACATACCCGTAAATCGGCTCACAGTGCCATTGGCTGGTGCTGCACCGAACCTTGCTGTGGTGGTGGAGTCCGTGCGTGGCTCGTACGGTTTCAGAGCTTTTGACTTTCATAAAGATTTCTGGCAGATGCCTCTGCATCCGAACAGCCGAGAGATGTTTAGTTTCGTGACGGAGGACAGCGTTTTCCCGCCTATGCGCGTGCCGCAGGGTGCAAGCGATTCTGCTGTGCATTTGCAATCGCAGATGAATGAAGTGTTGATGGACCTTTTGTTTCGGGGCGTGTTGGTATGGATCGATGATGTGTTGCTCTATGCACGTACTGCAGAAGCATTTCTGAAGAACCTTGTAATGTTTTATCACTATCCTACGGCAGAATGCTCGCAAGTGCAAGCTATTCGCCAAGCGTGTTAAGTGGTGCGGTAAGATGATCGACGGTGATGGTGTCGAGCACAACCCTGAACGGTTGGCTGCACTGCAGCAGATGCCACTGCCACCTATCGGAGCTGCGCTCCAGCATTTCGTGTGCGCCCTCAATTGGCTCAATTGGTTGAGAGACTCAATGGTGGATTATGCGCGCACTACCTCTATCTCGGTGAGAACTACGGCGACACTATCTACGTGTTGGTGCTAAAGGACGAGCTCACTCATTACTGTGAGCTCGCACCGACGGACGCAGCAGACAGCCGAACTACCGTGGCAGCCGTTCTCGACTGGAACAAGCGGTTTGGGGCCCCGCCAACGCGGACGTCCGACAATGGCTCGCATGTTAAGAGTGAAGTGGTGGAGTTGCTGGCTGAGCGACTTGGGGCGAGTCACCAGTTCGTGTACACCCCGTGGATTATCGGTACTGTTCAACGGGTGAACCGTGACATCCTTCAGGTCCTGCGTGTCATGTTACTGGAGAGTCGGTTAGATACCCGTAACTGGGTGTATCTCCTACCTATTATCCAGACAAACAACCACATACCGGTACTTTCGCTAGGTAACTGTGCCCCTGTGGAGCTTTTTACTGGACTACCTGCTGTTTCAGCTCTAGACAGTGTGGATGTACCCACTGAGCGAGTGCTACGCAACCTACCGATGGAGAAAACTGATCTACGCGAAGCGGTCGAAGAACTCCGTCGTAGTTTACATGGAATGCGTCGCGTTGTCCGCGACTGCCGCGAGCAGCAGCGAGTGGCCGCGAAGGCACGATCCAAGGGCACCGTGTGCAATTTTTCGGAAGGGGACTACGTTCTCTGGTCCCGCGTCGACAAGCGACTGCAGGGGAACAAGCTGCTCGTACGCTGGGTCGGTCCCTTTCAGGTGGCCAAGGCCCTCCCGCACTCGTTCCTCATCTGCCATCTACTCACTGGAGCTGAGTATGATGTGCATAGCTCACGCCTGAAGTTCTACAACGACGAGGACCTCGACGAGACAGCCGAGATCCGTGAGAATGTGTCTTTGCAAGGTATTATACTTGAAGTTCGGGACGTTGTTTCGCATCGTTTCAGCGCGGCGTCTGGTGCACTGGAGCTACTGGTGGCCTGGCGTAGCCTACAGGATATCGAGAACTCCTGGGAGCCAGCCCATTCGGTCAAACGTGACGTCCCAGCACTGTTCTCGAAGTATGCGATGGAGAACAATGTGGAGGAATTGCAGTAGAAGTTTGGGGGTCCAAGGGTCTCAGGGTACTAAGTTATGGCCGATCAAATCTGATGGGTACAGTTTAACACGTTGCCGTCGAAGTTGGGCGCATGGACGGGACATGGCTACCTGAGTTCAGAATCGATTACTAGTAATGTGTCCTGAATGTTCCCTGAAGGTGATTTTTCTCGTCCTATCGTCTTGAGAGGGTAGTGTTGGGAATCGGACTCCCAGGCTCCACGAGTGACAAGCTGGGTTTCAACTACCGGTACACTACGGCGGCGGTGGGCACCGTCGTCCCAGCCAACCTACTGCATCATCGGCCGCGTCAACAGCGACACTACATCATCGGTCGCGTCAACAGTGGCACTGCATAAGCAAGGAGCAAGGAGGACGCCGCCACAGGGGACGCTCTCCAATAGTGAAGGACTAGAACGGTAAAGCTCTTGCTCAATAGGAACTTATTTCGCAACATACTTTGGAGCACGCAAACGTCATAGTTTCGTATCTCTAGCTTAAGTGCTCAACATGTGATCACCCATTTGGGTATCACGCTACTAAGTTCAAATCGCACTTAGCAGAGACTACTATATGACGGAAAAATAAGAATTCAAACTTGTCCAAAACAAGCCACATGTATCTGGTTGTTTTCCCCCTGCAGTCCAAATTAAGGAGGCCTGGTCATTGAGGACTTGGCTGTCACAGAGCTCCAGGAAAGCCTTCGGTGGATGGCTAAGGTGTTCATCAATGCGGACGTTATGGGCGCACTATTAAGATCAAGGCTCCTGCACATACTGGTACAATACTTTAGTTAAACACCTTCAAATAAGGATAATTGCCGTTTTGGTGTCACCGTTTTCGTTACGGATACCGACTCGAACCAAACTAATGCGGAATTAAAATTTATAGAGGTAGTGCACATAGCATGGGTGAGTGTATACTAGAATATCTGAGAGGTTATCACAAATGGGGATATCGTTGCCGAGAGGTGTTATAACAAAGGGTGAAACCCCCATATGCGTTTTGGCCTGTGCTTATTGAAAGACGTGTAACGTTTTTGAAGTCAGTCCAACCAGTAGTTTTCTTCTCTTTTGACCACCACCATTGCTTATATTTCTCAGGTGGCACTTCTGATAGTAAAACGAAGTCAAATACGCAGAAATCGCATCTGTAGTCGAGCACCACTTGAGCAACCGAGCGTTGGGGAAACAACAACGAGCTCTTTGACATCAAGTGCGTCAATTGCGTGACAAAAAATCAGATCAGATCTTCTGAGAAAGAGACTTTGACAGCTAAGCTCCGAACTAGGCAGTCCATAGTAAACCAAAATCGTCGTAATCTTCCATCATTACTAAAAAAACAACCCAATCTAACTTACTCCCGAGTACCTTTTTTCGGAGCCCCGATACATCATCTATTCCAGTGTCTGATACTGTAAGTGATACCCAGACTACCCTGCTGAAAACCAACTATATGTAGAAAAAGTAGATCAGAAGAGACATGGACATTGCACTCTACTACTAGTATTACCGCATTTCGCATGTTGAGCGATACCGCAACTTGAGAGATACATGACGAAATAGACCAATCAGATGCTCGCATAATTTTACTTACAATCGCATGTTAAGAAATACACTCGAAATTTTTAACGATTGGCTGTCATTTCTGAATGGAGCGCGCTCCTCCACGAGGACGACCCCGCCAAGGAGGCCCAGGGCGGAAGAAGAACCTTCATGGGCTTCATGGGGTTACCGTCGAGAAAAAGCTCGTCATTCTTGACTGGCTTGAGGTAAACGGTATGCGCCCTACAATAGAAAAGTTCTACCACTCACTTGACAAGCGTTTCTATGCGTCAAAACGCACGCAAATATTGCGGTGGAGGCGAGAGCGCAGCAAGCTGGAGGCTGCAGCAGCTAAAGGCAGAAGTGGCCATCAAAAGGTTAGGGCCGTCGGAGTCGGTACGGTACTGCCAAATGTTGTAGAGGAGGAGATCGTTGCCTGGGTCAACGACCTTCGTGGCGAAGGTATTCCTATTTCTACACAGATGTTGTGTATGAAAGCAAGAGAGGTTGCAAGCGACGCTGGAATATCTCCTTTCATGTCTTCTGACAAGTGGACGGTGGGGTTTAAGCGTCGTCATCATTTCAGTCTACGAGCTCCAACACGCCAAGCCCAGATCAGCCCTGCCGACATCCAAGTTGTAGCCGACGCTTTCGCTGCAGAAGTGGAGGCGACAATGCGAAACCTTGGTATAACACGCGTTTTAACGCGGATCAAACAGGTAAAACTTATTGTTTTGCTTAGAAATGGTTTATAATTTCTAACCAAGTTTTTGATTGTTTTTATCAGCTGTATTTTTTGAATACGTTGCCAAGAAAACGATAAATAAGCGCGGCGCGAGAACTGTTTGGGTCAAGTGCTGTGGTGCTTCAAAAGAACGAGCTACAGTCATGTTGCTAGGCGATAGCCTCGGTGAAAAATGCACACCATTTGTCGTTTTTAAGGTAAAACCGTCCAAAAACGCTTCGACGCAAGCGGTAAACAACTCACAGAGGCACGGCTTTGGCGTACGGCTGTGGAAGGACGCCAAGAAGATTCAAGACAACACTGCCATGAAAGTATATGGCAATAGCAAAGGTATGTTGCACAATATTGGGGTACACAATTGATTTCGCTAACGTTTTTTTATTTAAAATTGTTTAAATAGGCTGGTGGAACGAAACGTTGTCTGTCGAGTTCCTACGTCACCACTTTGCACGTCACCCTGCCCCACAGGAGCCCATCCTCCTCCTGTGGGATGACTTTAGTGGGCACTGGACGGACAAAGTGTTGACCTACGCTAGCTCTATTAGTGTGACGCTTCTGAAAGTTCCACCACTTGCCACAGCTGTCGCGCAGCCTGCCGACGTGGCATGGAACTTTCCCTTCAAGGCTAATCTACGCAAGTTGTGGCAAGATGATATGCAAGAGCAGCTCAAGAAACCTCGCGCTCCAGAGGAAGTGTTCCGTCTCGCTCGACCCAACCGAGAATGCATTGGAGGGTGGATTCGTCAGTCGTGGGATCGACTCTCGAAATCAACCATTTCGAACGGATTTCGAGCGAGCGGTCTCATGCCTAGTCCCGATGTCCATGCAGCAGCATCGCTAATATCGGATCTGGAGCGGTTGTCCCTGCTGGAGGGGTCGTCAGTAGATGACGATCAAGATTTTGCGCTAACATTAATAGAAGCAACTGTCTAAATTCTGTCCACCAAAATATGTGTTAACTTTACCGTTATATTTTATAATTTATTGACTGGAACATCAATTTTTAGGGGTTTCCCTATCCCTATGCACATGGGGTGTGACGCTTAACATGCGAAATGCGGTATTAGTACAAGACGGGTTTCCAATTTGAGAGGGAAAAAATACTTCTTTTTTTTTACCGAATTCGTCAAACGCATTAGCTTTGTGGACGATTTCATACAGCTTGACGTCGCTCTCACTTACTTACTGATGAAATACTGGCGTCTGAGCTGCTACATAGGATCCATGTCAACGAACGCTGTATTTGAGAAAACTGGAATACTGCAGCAATCACCAGAACAGAGAAAAAATGTTCGAAAGTTGTGGACCAAGTATTTATCATTATCATCGACAAAAGCGACGCATGCGACTTCACCCCACTGCCCCGTTTTGGTCGACCTAGTACACGTCTCCGTCGTCGAAACGCCGACGGTGAGACTCATTGCAGTCATCATCGTCGCATGCTTCACGGTAGAAGCGCTTGTAGCCCTCGTAGATGCGCCGTTTGATGGGGTGTCCAATAAGGGTGAAATCGTCCAGCCCCAACTCTTCAGCAAGTTCAGCAGGCGTTTTGCCCTCCTTATACCATTCTTCATACTCGTCTTGGTAGAGTCCATCGACAATGATTCCCCTCTCTTCGTTTTTTTTAGAGTTGGCGGTGTTAGGCTTAAGTCTTCGTCCTCGTAATTATTGGACTTGTTTTTGGACTTGCGCTCGTCGTCCTTCGACGTGTCGTCGTTATCATTGTCTTCGGTAGGCTGAACTCTCAGCAACCGGTTGCCGTTGATGCCGCCGCTAGCTAATGCGGACGTCATTTTCATCTTTTCCGTGTCAGCGACAGCATCTCCACATGCGAGGAGGCCAGTAATTGCCAGAACCAGGAAGTACACCGAACGCATTGTAAAGCTTGGACGCTGCAGACAGTTGGAGGTGAATTGCAAACTGATGTGTTCGAGGTGTGCCATGCGGCTTGCCTGCATAAATGCACAAGATTACGAGGAGGATACACGTACAGTAACCCTGAGCCGGGGATTCCATGATTATCCAATCACACATTATCGTGTACAGTAGTAAATTATGTACGTACATGCATCATGAAAGAATGGAGCCCATATCCACGGATACGGTTGAATACGCAAGACTTAAAAAACTGAAGAAAGTTTTGAACGGCAGATCATTGCTCTGGCGTTCAAAACCGACTGGTCTGCCAACTCGCACACAACTAATATACTGAAAGAAGCGTGGATCTTAGATTCGGAACGTATTTCCCTACCATGATCGCTCTGAAGATTGTGCCACCTCCATGACGCATCTTTCTTATCATTTTGCTCGTTGAAGATTTACATATACACATTTTAATGTTTTTTTCATATTTATTTAAAAATAAATCCATGGCAGCGGTGGAATTCCCATTGGGAGTAGCTGCAGTGATATTCGTCGCGAGTGCCATCGGGAACACTGGTCAGTTTCTATACATTGGTTAGACCTTACGCATAGTTTCTTTTCATTGAAGAAATCTTACAATGCCATTCGTGGATAGCATATATCGCGATGAACACCACCTAATTCAATATAGGGATGGAGACGTGAAAATGATCTTCATCAAATGCATTTGTAGGCGTCGAATACGGCCGGATTGAGATAACCCCAACCAGTTTTTGCAGGTTGCGTTTGCAAGTGTCGTATTCGGAGGCTAAAATAACCCCAAGGTCATTCTTAGGGTTGCTTGGCTATACATCGCAGTCGTCAAACATGGCATCATCTTTCTTTAATAGTTGGAACTGGAATACCTAAATACCTAAATTCAAGAAGGGTGCATTGTTTAGACTGGGTGGACATTCTCAAAAATAACGTGAAAGTCGGGTAGACCTAGCATATTGGATGGTGATTTTCTAGGAGAAACGCGAATGATCATTCACAACACCAAATTCACAGACATTGAAGTTCTCTTGTGGCTTGGATCAGCCTGGGCACATTTCTAAACTTCAATATTGCCTGTGCAGCATGAACAACTCCGTACGATGTGATTCTTTCGACTGCGAAAAGTAATTTAGCGGGTTTATAGTACAGAGTCTCTGTTTTTTGTCGAAGTACTGGAACTTATAACACGTTGTATCGGATCGTCTGAAAGTTGACTGTGTTACAGGAAAAAAAATTTTAGGAACGAATTAATCTGTGTGAGGCTGTCCGTAGACTCTTCTAGCTGTCCTCCCGGGATAAAACTGTAATCGAAGTTGGATTCGTTTGTTTAGTTGGAGCCATATTCAGGCATGGAATCGACATTGTTCACATTATCGACAAATAAGTACATGTACATGTACCTCATCAAACGTATACCGTATGTAATAGGCACCTAGAGGTCATTTTTTTCAGAAGAAATTATGCTGCATTTACGTGCTGGACAGAAGACAACACAACAAATGTGTTTGTTGTTGACTAATGCGGCTTGTTCATCAGCGTTACTGCAATGCAATGTAATAGCGTTCCTGGTACTGAGAAAGTATTGTGGCGTTTGTTGTTGGTTTCCGTGGATTGTTCATTGAACATCACTGCTACTGAAAAAAAGTACTGTGTGCTTGGTACACATTGTCAAAATGCCAGGAGCGTAGTCGTCGTCCGGCGTAACTGGTTCGTGATTCACTCGTATCAAACGGAGTTCAGCCTCAACGGGGTTGTTGCCTCGCCAGCAGCTTGATTGAGCTTGGATTCTTCCACGGTACGGGGTCGATGCAGTTCGTTCCGCAAGAGACTAGATTGAATTCATGTTCGTTTTTTTGTTACTCCAAGTAAAGGTTAGAAGCGTGTATTCATTACCCTTCTGCAACATTTTCCGTCCGACAGCAACACTGCGACCACCTACTCGAACGGTAGGCAATTCGATTCACCGTCGCTCCAGATTTCGCACGGAGGGGGATGGTCGAAGTCGCGACGATCTTGTCTCAAGTTGCGCCCAGGTGCAGCTAGACCAGGTGAAGTTGCTTTGATGTTCACTGCCGGATTCGAGATGGCTGCATTGCCGTCAGCAAAAAAGGTCAATGGTACGATAAGGGAAAGTATAGACGCATTCTTCGAAAGGTTCGAGTGGGGGTAAATTCGCAAATGTCGAGAGGTAGAGAATTGGTTGGGCTGGGTGTGTCAGAAGTAAACAACGTAGCCCAATCGTGCACCGTACCGTAATCTACGTGTTTCAGATACATGTACAGTCCTGCACCGCGTTTTCGACACCACTATAAACACATAAACTAGGATAATTTATCTGTGATTTGAACATTTTATAGGTCAAAAATACTCCTGACAAATCATCGAGTGGAGGTATTTATATGATCCGCCCTGCCGAAAACGAGGTGCACAACTGTACCTAAATAGTCGTCTACCTATAGTAGTTTCCACAAACTTTAAAAAAATGTGTTAATTCTATCTCAAATCGGCAACAGAGACCGGATTCTTGTAAATATCGATGTACTGATTTGCTAGATGTGTTGAATTACGTATCGAAAGCAGCTTCTGTAGGAAGTTAAACTGTCAAACCAGGGAGAATGCACCCCCAGAGGTTTGACATTTTTACTGAGATTTTTTGGTCAGGACAGACACCTGGGGTAGGTTTTACTACGTAGTACTGCTACTAGTATACTTAATTACTGTGTGTGGCTAAATTATTCGTATAAGTTGGTCTTCATCGAAGTATTTTGCCGTAAAAACAGAAACTCGTCGTAGTTTTCGCTCTTCGATCAATAGACAAATTCTGAAGAAAGCTACTGAAACAAGATCAATTTCAACATTTTGGGGCAAAACATTTTTATTGCTGTTGTGATTCTCTCCGATGCTCTCACTGCATCTCTCGCATTCTATGCGTCAGCGTGTTTCTTGCAGAAATCCCGGTACTTGGCCTTGTGGCACTTCTCCGAGTAGAACACGGTGTAGCCATCGTACACACGTCTCTTGATCGGCTTCCAAAGGCGCCTCACCCCAGTCATACCCAGCACTTGCTGAACATCGTAGGGGGTCATTCCAGCACGGAACCAACGCCAATACTTGGGACGATTCAGGGTCGAAATAATGAGGTCTCTGTCTTCTTCGTCATCGGAATCGGTGACGCCTTTTCCAGACTCCGGATCATCGCTGCTGTCCTTTTTCTCCGTCTCACTGCGACTTCTGAGAGTTCGCTTGTTGTCGCGGTGAACGGTTAAGTCGTCGATATGTCCACGAGCTGCGATTTCGTCTTGCGCGCTCAGCTGCGAGACCTTGGCTTCCGACACTGCGACAACTCCATCACCATAAGCCAGAAGACCGGAGATTGCCACGAGTAGAAGGTAGCCGAGACGCATTCTTGAGTGTGCGAGTAGTCGTAGTTGGGGCACTGAAGTGCTGGAAGGCGAATTGAAAAGTGAAAATCATGGGACTGGGAGAACTATTGGCGGCTCGAGTTGATCCAGCGCGTTGAACCTGCTGTTGGGCGACTGAGCCGGGCTATCCTCGTACACTGAGGGGATTTGCTTAGCTGTGGCGATTTCAAGCCAAACGGCATCACATCACCAGACAAATGAAGGCTTCGTCGATGGTGAATTACACGAAGGATCAAACGGAAGATGACTTGGAACAACACCTCATAAGAACTCTATTCTTGCGTGTTTTCCCGCCGTGGAGATAGGATATTTTCCTTAGCAAACTAGTATTTATACCAGTGGTACGGCACATGTACAGTGACGGACCTCTAATAAACTTTAATACTTAATACATCGCCAATTCAAGGATGATGTGCAAGAGGTCCATTTTCTATTGAGTTTTCGGTTTTGCTCAATATTTGCAAATTTTCAAATTCTATGAACTCGCGGTCTAGATAAGGTCCACCCCCGCGAAAACGGTGTACACAAGAAGATGGACGAGATACTGTACATGTAGTGGCTGAAGAGTTACGTCGTGTTGCACCAACGCGATCGACGGTTCCTTCTAAAACATCAACCCTTGCGTGTTTCTAGTCGGGTTTGTCTTCCCAATCATTTTGTTATTCTGTAGTGTCAAGTTGGACTGTCAAGTTGACATTGTCAACACCGGCAACAGATGTTATGCATTATCAGAACTCCTGTGAAAACCAAAACAACAAGGTTGCGCTTACCTTTTTTTAACGGACTAAGCGTGCTGTTACTACGCTTGAATAACGCTGGGCTCACCTTGACGCTCGTGGAAAATAGTCAGTTCACTCCTGGTTTAATGTGCTTTTACGCCCCCCCCCAAAGCAGACGTGCACGCAGACTACAAAATGGTTAGATTTTGTTGACAGCAAAAGTATCCCATGCTACAAGTATATCGCAAGTTTTGCCGTCTTGGCCGAGCTGGAATCACGTGCAAGGGTCTTGTCTGAAAACACGAGATCTAGTCTGACGGTTGTGAGTTTCCCGACACCCATTTTGCGACTCAACGTGGCTGGCTCCATGAAACTTGCATCTGTCTTCCGGTTGTCAACGAGGGTGGGCTCGCTGCAACGCTGTTACTAGTTGCCAGCAGACCACTTATACCAAGTAATGCTGACGCATTTTTGAAATGATAGGTGAGAGATCATAATAAGAACTCTCAAACGTTATTTGCTCAAAGGTGAATCCACAAATAAACGTAAACTGAGTACTTTTGAAGTAGATGCGTGTAGCACTGTGCAGTACAAAGTCGCCAAGCAGCGTAAGTAGATCGCCAGAAACAACCTCGACTTTGTTATCTGAATGCACCAATAGACCTCATCGGGAATACATGGTATCATCGAGTTCAAGCATATCCTAGTACTTTTTTAAAAGTATTGGTGCATACCTTTTATTAAAAAAAAGTATGCGCCAATCCTGTCCTCAAAGTTGATGATTTTACTCAAGAAATTTGCATTCGTGTAAATTAGTGTCGTTCTTCGATTTGCGATGCATACCAAATAGGAGATCAAATCGGGGTACAATATTTCCTGTTCTCTGTTTCAGTTACCGGTACTAGAAAACGCAACAAATTGAAATTCGTCGCAATCGTGCACAGTTAGTCATGGCTCCGCTTAACATGTGAAATGCACGTATACGACGAGAGATGTTGATCTTGTATAGGATTCAGTGCGTTGGAATGTCAGCGCTTTTTGTTTGTGTGAATACAAGACGTCTCTGATTAAAAGAAAACTCCGGTTCTAAGTGCTCAGACAGCAGGAGCAAGGCGTTGATCGTCTCTCAAAACGTAGCAGTAACGTACCAGTATAGCCTACGTTCAAATAGATGCCGATATCGTCGAGTATTTGTATTTGCGAAAACGGAGCTGGCATATAGGAAGCTTTTTGGTTACACATTCGATGAATCGTTTTGAATTAACTCGCGAGCGAAGGCTATCCTTCTCGATACAAAGCTTCCGTTTACGGTTTCTCGAGCTCCTTCTCATCCTGTTTCTTTCTGGCCGTGTAGTACGAATAGTAACCGAGGTAGAGTCGCTGAAGTTCTCTCGCGATTTTGGTCAATTCATGTTGAGTAATACCCAGCACGGCTTTGACCTCCGACGGTGTCACCTTGGCCTTGTACCACGTGCCGTAGTTGGCTGTAAACACTGCGCGGTCCTCGCCTTCGAGCAGGTCCGCGATCGCGTGCTCCTCTGTGTTGTCCGTGTTGGTGCTTCGCAGGGATCGAGCGATGTTGTCATCCAGAGCGTGAACCGACTTCACTGACGTCTCAGCAACCGCAGAGCTAGACACAAGGGCGACCAGAGCCACCGCCGCGACGAGAAAGAAGCGCATTTTTTAGCTACCGAAGCGCGGAAGGGGTCGAAATGCGGACTGATGGCGAGTTCATACCGCCCGTTCGGACAGCAAAGCCCATGAACAGCGAAAGAGGCAGATGGTCGATTTGCTTATCTTCGGGATTCAAGACCCAGATCCGTGTGTGTTCGCTCGAAAGGCGGCTGATGTCACGAAAGCACCACGCTGAAGTGTGATTGCGGTCCTTCTTAGCAAGAAGTTCTTGACCGCTACACCGTGAAGCAAGAACCGAACACGAACCTCCGTGAAGTTCACGAGTTGATGATATGTTCTTGCCATCCCAGCTGCTGTCATTTTGTCGAATGGTGAAAGTTTGGAGTCGAGCCGGAGTTGCTACACTTCATCGCTCATTCTCGTTGTCGGTACATGTAGCGTCAGGCTTTGGTGTTCGGATCTGCTCATGTACATGTATGTGGTCTAATGTCCAAATAGTTATCAACGTCAAGGTCGAAACTTCAAATTTTGCCTTTTACCGTAAGCTTATCCACTAAGTTCGCCCTAAGTACGTAAGAGCTCACTCAATAAGGGTACCGTAATGGCCGACGCCGGGCAGAGTTTCACCGAGGAGATCCTCTTCTCGCTCGCCCATGCGTTTACCCGTTGGACAACACTGAAGTCCACAATAAACGGGCGTTAACTAGCGAAGACAGCGGCTCAACGTCGGACGAAGCGGCGCATGGCTGCGCGAAGAAGCGCAAGAAAAATAAAGGAAGAACGCCCAGTCATATAGCGAAGAGGGTCTGTAATCAGTTACAGTACAAATTCCTGTACCGGTATCACTTCAGTTTATAAGTGATTATTTTTACTGTTGTAGGAGGAGAAGAAACATTTACTGAAAGAATTGGCGTTCCTGGAAGCTCGAGCGACGTTATTGCGTCAAGAAGCAGGAATTCCGGACCCGAAAGAGGTGGAAGTTACTGAGCAACGAAAGGAGATAAACCGGCAGTTAAAGGAGACAATTCAAGTCCAGCAGAATGCAATGGCTGCAACTCAATCGGCTTTGCCGAGTTTTCGGTGAGTTAATTAAGCAAATTTAAAAATTTGGAAGAGTTGACTAATGTTTGGATTCCTAAATTGTTGGCAGACTTTGCGAGGTCATAACCCACTGGAGAGCTACATCCACCTGAGTAAGGATATTGTTGCGCGACGGTCGGAGGTGTGTGCATTGAAGCACACACACTTGCAGCGGGCGAGTCAATTTTTGAAACAGCGCATGGAGCTGGTGACGGATCCGACGCGACCTTCTCACGAGGAGTCTGGGTACTTGACGCAAGAGGGGCATTATATTGCTACGAAACTGGATGTGCACCAGTTTGTGGGAGTCGAAAGTGTGAAGCAAGTGTTTGATGCATTGGAGTTTTACTTCTTGAACATGGAGATCACAACTACAGAACTGGGTCAGGATCTGACAGTGAGAGAGGATTCGAACGACCTGGAAAGTAGCAACCAGAACCCCATGCTGCACCATCGTCTGGTCACGATGCTTTCCAACGGCCCCATGGTTGAGAAGAACGCAATCAAGTTCTTCCACTACTATGAGGACGATGAGGATGAAGAAGGTCCATGCGGCATAATGGCTGCTGCCCCCGTGGATGAGGATGATCTTCATCCGTATGCACCAGCTGAACGTCTTCGGAAAGACGTTTCTGCTGCTATGAAGATCTCATCATTTAAGCGAAAGAAAGAGCCGCAAGTTCAAGGTGAAGCAAATCACGAAGAGCTCGTCGTTGTCTTGACTCGTTGGTTCCGTGTCAAGCTACACCACTCCAAGCTCAAGTTTCCACCGCATGTGCTGCAAGAAGTTCAACGGCGCGTTACTCACGTCACCGATCACATGGTTCACAGCATGAATCAATCATTGTATGGTGCGTTGTGAACGAGATGAATCATCAAAATCGCATGCATGTTTGCATCGTTAACAGTTCACTGAATATCTGCACTAGTTCTACATCATATTTTATCCGCTTGGGAAAGACAACGACGAAACCTTATCGGGACTCATAGATGACGCGGTGCATGCTCTGAACCATGGTGTCCGAAAAGCAAGCCAGCCCTTGGCGGACTTCCTGGAGGACGTGTGGTGGAATATCCATCTCGGTGTGGTGCAACTTGACACGGAAAAACCGCGTGAGTACTACCACCCGCTCGTACTCATCGTCTTCTTCCTCTTCCTCGGGGTCTCGAGGGTACGGGAATCCTCCGTCTCCATACAAGGGGTGGCGAGTGCGTGTCTTTTTCTTCCGGTTCGGCGATCTATTGCAGAAATGTTCCGTGAACTTCATCGCTGCGTTGATGTCCATCCTAATCCGTTCCTGTGGGACGTAAGGATACATGTCATCCACATCCACAGAATCCGTCGCGACTAGCGCGTATGACGCGTTTCCTTCGTGATCATCATCCACATCTGGCTCAACCAGTTTGAAGAACTTGACAATATTCTTCTCCACCATGACGCCGTGTGACATGGTGCTAACAAGGCGATGGTTCGAGAACGAGTTGCTCGCCGTGCTGTCATCATCTTCGCGCACTGTAATATCCCCCAGCATCTCTGAAATACTGATCTCCATATTGCGGAAGAAAAACTGCAACGCCTCAAAAACCTGTCGAACAGACCGCACACCATGGAACGGCGTATTGTCCATCTTCTCTGCGCAAAAGTGTCCTTCTCCCGTCTCAAATTTTCCTTCTTGACACCACGGCGTAATACGTGGTAGAAACTTGGACCTCTCTGTGATAAAATCATCCGCCTGTTTCAGCTTCACCTCCTTCAAGTCCACCAACGCCGCTCTTCTTTGCTTCAAGTCCGTCGTCAAGTGAATAAAATTCTCAATACGACTCTCAGAGCACTGCATCAAGTACTCTGCGGTCATCATGGCATGTGCATTCCTCAATAACAAGTCCTGTTTCCTAGACTCCGCTCTCAACCTGTTGTTGTCCTGAATCTTGGCCATCAACTGCTCCCTTTCAGTAAAGAACGCGTCTGGGATGCCGCTTGCTCGTCTCAACTGAACGATCTGCTGCTTCAGTTCCACTAGTTCTGCCTCCAGCATCGCCTTCTTCTCTCTACGTACAATGTACGTAGGTTTCTTATCTCTCCTCTTCCTCTTAGACTCTCCTTCTTCTTCTTTCACTGGATATCTCGCTGGTCTACCAACTTTCCTCTTCTTAGGACTAGCAGGATGGTCCTGTCTCTTTCTGCCTCGTCCTACATGTTCCTCAGTAGTTGCAGGAGGTGTTTGGTCCTCCGACGTGCTGCCGTACTCCGTCCTGTGCCTCTGATGACGCAATACACGCGGTTCTTCCTCTCCACGCCTCTGTTGCTCGTACTGCGGCTTGCGGCCTGGATTCACGGACTGGATGAGTGACAGCAGGTTGTCAGCGGCTGCAGCTCTGTCCTGTGTCGTCCTGGGGGAAATCTGAGGCCTTAGGACGCCGCCTGCGTCCTGGGGGAAGGCAGGACGCGGGAAGGACGGCGCAGGGGCGAATTGTGACCGTCCTGGGGGTCCTACAGGCCGCCGAGACCGGGAAATACTGCTGCTGAAGTCGCGAGAGTCCCGCTCAGCGTCGTACGAGTCCATGGAGGCCGTGGGGGACGCGCTGGAGCGTGCGTAGAGACCCATTCCAAGGCCGATTGCGCTCTCTGCTGCTTGATTGCGACTGAGCACCGTCCTGGCTGATGGGGGACATGGCGGCTGTTGATTGGATAATAATTCATCTTAGAAACGTGCACACACGCGATACCCAGAAAAATACACAAGACGACGAGGAATTGGTCGGACTGGATTATTACATGTAATATGGGTGTAATTTGTGCCTGTGTAGAGTGTAAGAGAGCCTCTGGATTGTGTTCAGTGACGTTTAGTGCTACAACAGGAGGGTTTATTGTCGCTCTCGTGTTGTCCTCTTAGTTGACGTGTGTGAGTTCATTAGTGATGCGTTGGACAGTAGAACGTGTACATGTACCCAATAACCGCTGCTATAACGTTTCTACAGTAGTGCGAACTGGTGGTCTAGACATAAAGACGGTGTGCTTGCGTACACAATGCTACTGACAGTAGTATGGGGTATCCGTATTTGAAATTTTTGGGTATTTCCAAGTTGTTTTGGAATCCTTTTTATAACTTTGCAACATTTTGCGCATCAACAAAGATGTCGGGGAGGGTCTGTCGATTGCAAAGGGCAAATTGAGCCCATAATCTGACCGGCTCTATTACCACTTGCCCAGCTGATTCTCAAATCCCTACATTCGTCTACAATTGTAGCATCAGCTGACGACCATGCCGCTCACACAGCGTCAGCATAAATTTTCTCAAGTGGTTGTTTTCATTGAGAAGTATGGACGACACGGTCAAGTCAATGCCATCCATGAATCTCCTTAGGAGGTGGCCTCGTGTGCTGTACCAGTATTAATACGTGTGTGCATCGTGGCATCACAATCTTCATGTTGACGAGACACAAACTGCGTATATGCCTTGCATCCACAATCCGTTGGATGTTCCTGGTCTTGTTAGTGCGTGCGTGTCAGTGCAAGGGTTCGCTGCATGGCCCGTACGAGCTCCTCCCCCCAGCGTCCGATCTCATGGCGAGTTTCCTCCAGGCAGTCATACGAAACTTCCAGCTCCGAGTGGTGCAGCTTGATCAGTGACCAAACCGTGACCTTGACCACCAACTCGCTATCGTCACTGCATTTCGTTCGAACGTCGCCCTCCCGGTGAATATGACGATGCTCCTCCTTCGGGAGTCGCGTAAGCAGCAACGCTGCCGTGACGTCCTTGCGCATACATTCTTGAGCCCTGTACGGATACAATTCGTCCTCGTCCACAAAGTCCGCCATGATGATACCGAACTCGCTGGTCGCTGTACCGTTTGGGCCTCCTGATGTTGTCGGCTCACGGAATTCATTGAACTGTAGAGAGTTGGTCTCCAGTGGTGGAGCTTGAGGTGCGGATCCAGTTGAAGTCACTAGTCTCAGCTGCGTGACATTATCGTCTCCATTGTCGTCGTCCTCCCGAATCGTGATATTCCCCAGAACCTCCGACATACTCATCTCAACATTTGCAATTTGGAACAGCGCAGCATCAAAAACTGCACGCACACTTGTGGCACCTCGAAAATGTGTGACAGCGAACCTCACTGCGCAAAAATCTCCTCTTGACGTCTCAAACCGCTCTTCTTCACAATATTGCCTTCCTGGTATAAGTCCTCGACTGCGACGTAGTAAAAACTCGTGTGTCGCCTGTAGTTTGGCGTGTTTCATCGCCACCAGCTCTCGATGACGCCGAGCTCGGTCCAATCCGAGCTTTATACACGTATTAATGGGGCTAATATCATGTTGTTGCTGCACATACCCCGAAATCAAGCCTTGCACATACGCCAATGTCGACTGTCTCGATTGCACTGCATCTCGCAGAATAGTGTTCATCACTGGTGCTTGCGTATGTTTCTTGACATGCAGTGCATTCGACACAATGGCCTGTGACTTGAGAATCTCCAGTTGATCCTGTAGCTGGTCAATTTGACTCAACAGCTCCGTCTTCTGCTCCTTGCGTAGTGTATGTGTGGGTTTCCGTTCCTTCTTCGGTGGTTTGACCTGCTTACGTTCCGATGAGTTTTTGCTGATATTCTGTCGCTTGGAGACTCCTTTACTGTCGTCAGCACAGCTCTCGTCTCCACTGGTGCTTGTAGCACTGTGTATCTGCTTGTAGGGCATCACGGGGCTCTGCATCGCTGCGTTCGCCATTGGGAACGGTATTCGTGGACTTGAGTCGGTCCAAGGCATGGAATTCATGGCATTGTCGAAAGTGCCACCGGGCAGCGGTCGTCTGCGAGGCAACTGGGTCGGAGTGAGTCGGGGGCTGATGTAGCGCGAGGGGAAGTTGCAGTCGTCACGGACCATGTTCGAGTCGTAGAATGGTGAATGCATAGCGAAATGCTTCCTGCCAGCAGCGGAATCGGACGTCGCACTTAGCGGTGTGACGCGCTGAATGCTGCGACGAAGTTGGGCGAATAATGCATAGAAGGGACGCAGAGTGAGAAGGTCTTGTCGGAGCGCACCGAAATGCATGCTGCAGTTGTAAGTTCTTGAAGAGGATACAGTAATTCAAAGCTACTTGTAGCAACTGCATATATATGGGAGCGGTGAAGTAGTCTTGTTGGACATTGGTTCACGAAGTTGTGCTCGAGTTGGCAAGATATGTCGATGAGAAGAGTGGATTCACCAGGTTTCACTGAAACCTGTGAACGCGCGGTGTGGCGATTGAAACACAAAAGACGTCTCCTCTCTACGTTCGCCGCAAGACTCAACAATTACGCTAAGCTTACCATGGAATTCATAGCTGGTTTCTCTCGCTCTTGCTCTCGAAAGTAAGCAAGTTGAGTGCCTATCACCAGACTGGTGACACCAGGACGTCAACTCCTGGCAACCAACAGTTGCTGTTCGGGTCCAAATGTCTTCTCTGCGACGTTGAAGTATATCCATCTGGCCAGCGTGTCCCAGCGTCGCCATCAGGGAAACTTTCCAAGGTCCCGCGCGCATGTCGCCGCTGGACCAGCCACCATCGGACCGCCATCTCTTGTCGAGTCGCATTATTGCCCGCATCCGGCACCGCGCGAGCGAATTGTGCGATGCAGACAGCGCTGCTGCTGGTCCACAAGCTCCGAAGACCCCTTCGTCAGACTTTCGTTGCCGTTGCGCGCGTAAACTTGCTGTCTGTCGATTGCGTGAGAGCGGCCACCTCCCTCCTTCGTATAATCCCAGCTGACATTACTTCTGTGTCAAGGTTGTTAACAATATTATCCAACCTTTTCGTACTTCCATTATGTACACGCAACACCTCCCATCTATAATTTCACATCACAAATGAAAGGTCAAACCCTACCATACAACGTCATCATTTGCCATTTACCCACCAATTGCTCACTTCGATGTAAGACTAACTAAACTTGCAACTTACGCCGCCAATGGATCCGTTTCAAGTCTCTAACTTCATCATCAAGCTTGCGCATCAACAGCCTCAAGACGCACTCATGGCCGTGGACAACCGCCAGGTGCAGGTCTGGAGCGGTACCAACTGCTACCCTCCACATCTTCAGAACCCTCAGCACCACGGCGCTGCAACGACATTAATGGAGCTTACAGCAGGACTAGGGACAGTTCAACGAGAGGAGACACCAGCCACGCGATCCCCATCGTCATCCGCTCCAGCGTCGCCGTCTCAGAAGCCTGAGAAGAAGAAGAAGCGCGTTTTCAAGAAACGCAAAGCGACGCACACGATCCGGAAGGAGCAGAAGGTGGCACTGGAGAAGGAGATCGAGGAGCTGCAGTCCCGTCTTGAGGATATCAAGTTCCGGGCTCTGGTACAACAGGGTGAAGTGTCCAAGTCTTTTCATGACAGAGCAGTGGAGAACGCAGTGTTGAGAGAATCTATTCAGGACCAACACTTGGTGATAGCACAAGTGAGAGCGCTGTTGTCTGGACACACACAGCATCACATGAGTGGCGTGCGGCCAATGGAGACCAAGATTTGTCTAAGTGCAGATCGAGCAGAGAGACGCAGAGTGCTGCATGCGCTGAGAGGAGCGAAGCTGAAGGAAGCGAAGAGGTTCTTGCGTGCACGAAGCAGCGGGATCAAACCGAACACTCCGTACTTTCAAGAAGAGAGATACGAGACGGTGGATGGAGACTACTGTATTTGTAGATTTGAGGTCACACCACTGCATGGTGTGAAAGGAGGTGTGCGAGCTGTGTTTGATGCTGTGTTGCAGGCTGCGTTCAATGCCGAGATCATTATTTCCGAAACGTCAGGGAATATTACTGTGCGCGAGGACGACGACTTGAACGATGAGAGCGTCTCACAGATGCGTCTTGTGTCACAGACCAACCGAGGCGTGCTTTTAGAGAACAACCTGGTGCATTTTGCAGAATATTCACGCAGTGAAGAGGCAAAGAATGGCAAAAGTTGCTACGCTATCACGGCGACGGACTTTGTCGACGATGACGACCTGTATCCGTACAGACCGCTGGAGCGAGTTCGACGTGACGCCACGGCTGCCATGTTGGTGACGTGCATGGATTCCCCCAAGAATATCGACGTGCAGGCCGATGAAGAGCCTGTGGTCATCATTACGCGCTGGTCCTGCGCCAAAGTCTTTCACACGGACATGAAAATTTCTCGCGAGGTGATGCTGGACATCCGACAGACGTTCATCCGATCGCAGGGCACTTTCTTGAACTGCGTTCGACAGACTCTTGGTCTGCCTGTAAACGCAACTTAAGAAATGGAGATTAACCCTTTTAACGCTGAGCCTTGATCCGTGGGTGTCTCGTTCGGGCCCATCACCCTCCAATGTGAGAGTATTCCAGTTTGCATGTTGACGCCACGGAATTTTAGGATACGCATTAACTTTACCTGTTATACTTGTGAATTGTAAGGGATAAGTATTGAAGTGGTACCAGCACTGCATAAAAATCGTGCACGAGGGTCGGCGGCACCGCTCAGCAAGATGAACGAGACTCTGTTCACTCCACACTGCAGCTTAATGGATCTCACGAAAGCGCAGTCGGACGTGAACACCCAACGTGGCACAGTGATAGCGTCCCGGACACGTTCCAGTGATAACTAGGGCCACGTCACCACTGAAAATCAAGAGCCCGATGTAAGTGACAGCACACAGAAACCGGTGAAGAAGAAACGAGTCTACAAGAAACGAAAGGCCACACACACTCTACGTAAAGAGGAGAAGATGACACTGGAAGTAGAAATTCAAGTGTTGCAAGCCAAACTCGAAAGTCTCAAGTTGCAAACGCTAGTGCAACGAGGTGATGAGGATACGATATTAACCAGGAAAGTAGCACACAATGCCATGCTGCGGGACGTCGTTCAAGACCAACACTTGGTGATGGCACACGCCCAGGCGATGTTGTTGGGCTGCGCGCAGCGCCATTCGTACGAGGTGAGACCAACCGAAACGTTTATCCACCTTACAGCGGATCGAAGAGAGAGACACGAGACATTGAAGGCATTGCGAGGACCGAAACTTTACTATGCCAGAAGATTTATTCAGCAACGTAGTATGGGCATGCACCCTACTGCAGAATATTTTCATGAAGAGAGATACGAGACGCCAGAAGGAGACTATTGCAACGTTCGCTTCGATCGAGTGCCATTGCGAGGTGTAAGAGGGGGGATTCGTGCTGTATTGGATGCATTGAAGTATGCTGCATTTAACGCGGAGATTATCATCTCGGAGACCTCAGACAACATTACGATTCGAGAAGATGACGACATGAGCGAGGAAGATTTCTCCCAGTTGCGCCTGGTGACCCAGACAACACGCGGTTTGCTCGTGGAGAACAATTTTGTTCACTTTACGGATTTCTCTCGTGCTGGTGAAGATGACTGCTACGCATTGACTACGGCTGATTTTGTAGATCAAGACGATCGCTATCCTTATCGACCAAAAGAGAGAGTTCGGCGAGATGCTACAGCTGCAATTTTGGTAACTTCACATGTGGATAGAGAGGTTAAAAGAGTGGAAGAAGCTGATGCGTATGGAGGACACACGTCTTCCGAAGAGGAAGGAGAGCCTATCATCGTGATCACGCGCTGTGCGTTTACGAGAATCTGCCACACAGACTTGAACGTACCACACCATGTGCTCCGAGAGATGCGAGATTTATCTGGCCGCGTCTCCGAGACGATCCTAAACTGCGTCCGAGAGGCGGTTGGTCTATCGAAGTAGTTCTGTTTGTTTCGCATTGTCTGGTCATTGCAGTAGCAGGATCTCAATATTTTCTGGCTGTCTAAGTGAGTGGAATCCAACTTTGTCCAGTTTTAGGACTGATCTCATGCATCTACCAAAACCGACAAGTATTCAATGGCCATCGCTGACTTCGTTGATTATCCACGTGATCCACGACAGTAGTGTTAGTGACAGCAATAAATGCATGTAACTTGAAGAAGCCACTAAAGCGGAAAAGGTCCATGGAGTTATTCTACTGGGGATTTCAAGGATCTGCCAACGAGTGTCCGAGGCGATAAGTCTTTCCAAATAGCTACTCCTACGAGTCGTCTACTACTACGTAGCAAGCCCCACAATTCACTTTCGTCGATGGAGCTTCAGCTGTAAAACACATCCCAAAGATAGTGCAGCGTAAGTCTCAAATGCTGATTACTCCTGCTCCTTGGTCATAACTCGCCTCACGCCATTCTTTCTTTTGCTGTGGGTTGCACTCAGCACATTTAAGCTACTGTACAAACAACTAGATGAGTTCACTACCAGCAACTTCGACCATTACCACGCTGCTAGGAAAAGGTTGGGGTCTGCTGCCCACACCAATTGATCGACCAGAGACAGAGACTTGGAGAACTTCTTGGGTCTTCAAACGGAAACGGAAGATCAGGTTGTAGAAGACCCATCAGATGAGAAGAAGACCGATAACAACAAACGCGTATACAAGAAGCGCAAGTCTACTCACACCATACGCAAGGAAGAGAGAGAAGCCCTGAACGCTGAAATAGAACTGTTGAAGACGAAGCTCGACGTTCTGAAGTTCAGAAAATCGACCGGAGACGGCGAAGTAGATACCTTACTCTACAGACAGGCAACCTCTAATGCTATGTTGCGGAATATTATCCAGGAACATCACCTGGTTGTGGCTAAGGCACAGGGAATGGCAGTCAATGCTATTCGTATAAAATTCGACCAACAGAGATGTATATTCATCTAACAGCAGATCCGACAGTTCGACACGCGATGATGAATGCTTTACGAAAGCCGAAATTTTACTACGCGGGGCAATTCATAAAGCACGATCAGTCTTTGATTTGAGCACAACCTGATGGTACAAATTATCACACGAGGGAATTGCCAAGAGAAAGAAATATGACGTATCTGCGCCGAGCGATTGCACCAAAACTACCGCACACTTTCACTTTCAATTGTAAATACTTCTCGAGGATCGATCGACACTGCGTACATTTCCCCGAGGTATTTGCATGCATGCACCCTCTGCGGTGCTAGAGGGTTTTCGAAGGGTCCAGAACAACAGGAGCTGTGTCGGCAATCTCTGTGCCGTGAGACTCCACGAATTGTTTCAGCCGCTGAACAACCACAATGATATCGAGTTTCTGTGCTGGATCAAACTTGCTCTCCACTAGTTATCATTGCACATCAATAAATTAAGCAGGCCGAGGAGACAGTATTCCCTTCATAACGCAACAGACATGAGCACGCTGTTTCCTTGTGGAAGATTGCGATAACGCACAATGCGAGCGAGATGCTGGAGACGCTGAAGCATTCCGGGGCAAGACAGCGAACAGCCGAAGCTGATCAGACCACAACTCGTGAGCTTAATTTTCTCTTGTCGGCGCCAACGACAATGTTGTCACACTTGAGATCTCGATGAAGAATTGAAAACAGTCGAGTTCTAAGTTACAGTTTTTAACTGCTTCTGCCACAATTTCGTCGGGGTGTTTCAGCAAAATACTTGGATCCCAAGGGTTCGAAGCGGCTTCGCACACGAAGAAGGGTTTGCCAAAAGAGTTTCACCACATTGGGTAGTTAAGTTCAAACCAGAGAGACAACGCACGTCGAAACATGTCTTTACCAATAAGCAGTATTTGCTTCACAAAGACGACATTTGTCCCGCGATACTTCGCCATAACCTCCTACAACACCATTATTTAGTTCATACCACGCAATAAACCATTCTGGAAATCGTTTCAATGCCCGATTGTGGGGGGAACTCGAAGCTCGTCGTCGCCTGCTGGGTGGTTTCGTGTTGGGCTTCCGAATAGTCTTGATATTGGAGCTCTTGATGGAGAAGCGCGTCATGACTTCCCTTTCTCGGCCAAGATACTTCGCTGAAGACACGTTAGCCAATTGTGCGATGCCGTCACTGTCGATTATGATGTTCCCAAGTCGAACACAAAGAACACAAAATCAAAGAATTTTGTGTTCGACTTGGAATCATCATAATCGACAGCTCCGCCAGAGAAACTCATCTTAGAATGATGTCATGCCCCCACTTCAGTCTCTGTAACCCAGACAAGACACCCTCTTCTAAAACTGAAGTTCTTTGAGCAGGTGCAGATCCGCGTTAAATTGCACATGATTACGCCCGTGCAGCTGGCGACGTGCAGTGTCGTCATTCCTCTTTTTGCAGTCTACAACGCACTGTTGCGAACGGCTCGCTTATGAGTTACCACGGTACAGTAGTCACTAAACTACCTTGGTACTGTTCCGCGATGAGCTCAACGTTTCGTCTTCCGGCGCCAATCGCGACGTCGTTGGGTGAAGGCTGGACAATGACCAGCGTTAGGAAATCCTCGTGTGGAGATCTTCAGACGCTTCTCGCTGCTGCTTCACAAGCTGCGAATCACGAGTACGAGACAACATCTGATGACGTCAAGTCACAGCCACCAACCAAGAAAAAACGTGTGTACAAGAAGCGCAAGTCGACACATACAGTAAGAAAAGAAGAAAGTCACGCTCTGGAAACTGAAATCCAAGGATTGGAAGCAAAACTGGAAGCTCTCAAGCTACGAGCGTTGATTGACAGCGGTGACGAGGATACCTCCCTCCGAAAGCAGATTGCGCACAATTCGTTATTGCGAGACGACATACAGGAACAACATCTTGTCACCGCCAAAGCTCAGGCGATGCTTGTTGGCTGTACCCAGCAACATTTATACAACATTCGCCCAAATGAAATGTATATTCATCTACCAGCAGATCATTTACAGCGACTCCAGACACTTGAAACTTTACGAGGACCGAAACTGCAGTGTGCAAGACACTTCATCCAGCAACGCAGTCTGGGACTTCACCCTACCGCTGACTACTTCAATGAAGAGCGGTTCGAGACACCAGAAGGAGATTTCTGCAATGTCCGCTTCGACAGGTTAACTTTAAAAGGTGTAGCAGGAGGTGTTTGTGCTGTCTTTGAAGCTCTGAAATACACCGTCTTCAATGCTGAGATTGTCCTCTCGGAAGCTTCAGGCTACATCACAGTTCGCGAAGACGACGCCATGGACACTATTGACAATTTTTCCCACATGCGCCTTGTGACGCAGTCTGCGCTGGGTGTATTGGTTGAAAACAACGTTGTTCACTTCTCCGAACTCGTTCAAGCAGATAATCAGAGCGACACGTACGCTCTTGCTACGGTGGACTTTGTCGACCAAGACGACCGATTTCCATATCGTCCTCACGAATGCATCAGACGAGATGCCACGTCCGTCGTGTTACTGACGAATTGCACAGATTCAGGGTGAAAAGCGACGTGGACGACCATTGTGGACACACGTCCTCCGAAGAGGACAACGAAGTCGTCGTCATGACTCGGTGGACGTTCACACGCATTTGTAGAACCAATCTAAACGTTCCAACACAAGCTCTGCAGGAATTGCGCGATCGATCAGGTCAAGTATCCGACACCATCCTAAGTTGTGTCCGGGAAACACTTAATCTGTCCAACTAACGTACTCCTTCGTCCTCCATTTCTACTTCCTTCCTATTCGTCAAAAATCAATTTATTTTCAGCCAATCCCATCCATCGACCGTTGTAACATTCCGAGTCTATCATGGCGTCCATTGGTGCGCACTACCACGTCCGCACTTCGTCCTCCCGGGCTTTCCCAGGCAACTTCCAGCGCCAAGACAGTACTGAAGATGATTGCGAAGCTTACGACGCAGATCGTCACGCTGCTGCGGCGCTCAGAGGCTTCGCCGTTCGCTCAAAAGACTCAAAAGACTCAAAAGACCAAAACATCAACTCGGAACCCTTAAGTGAGGCCGAAACAATGGTAAAACCACCTAAAAAGAAGCGGATTTACAAGAAACGGAAGGCCACACACACAATCCGTAAAGAGGAGAAACAAGCGCTGGAATTGGAGATCAGAACGCTGCAAAAAGAACTCGAAATGCTGAAATTTAAGACTTTAGTGGAAAATGAACAAGAGACGCAATCAGACAAGAAACGCAAGGCTAAAAGTGCTGTATTGAGAGAAGCAGTACAAGAACAACACTCGGTACTAGCTATAGCACAAGCTATGCTTGCTGGACATTGTCAGCAGAGTTTATACCGAGTGTATCCGACCGAGATGAAGATCCGACTTGGTCTTGATAAAGAGGACAGAATGAGGACGTTGAGTGCATTGAGAGGCCCAAAATTGCAAGAAGCAAGGAGGTTCTTGATGGAACGTATGAAGGGACTGAGTCCGACAGCTCCGTATTTCCAGGAAGAACGGTATGATACCATGGATGGGGATTACTGCATTGCGACGTTCGATGTGACTCCTTTTCGAGGAGCGAAAGGAGGCGTCCAGGAAGTGTTTGCGGAGTTGCAAAAGGCGGTGTTTAATGCTGAGATTATTATTTCAGAGTCGTCGGGGAATATCACGATTCGTGAGGACGATGAGTTGGGAGATGAGAATTTATCGCACATGCGCTTTGTGTCGCAAACCTCACAAGGTGTTCAGCTTGAGACGAACTTGGTGTTGTTCTCGGATTGTGTACAATGTCAAGTGAAGGATACATGTTTGGCTGAGAATGGCCGCTATGCGATCATGGCGTCGGATTTTGTAGATGAAGATGAACGGTATCCGTACAGGCCTCTGGAACGTATCAGGCGTGATTCGACAACTGTGACGATGGTGACATCCTATCGAGATACTTCGACTGGCATGAAGTACGAGGGTGAAGGTGAACTTGTGGTAGTTGTCACGCGATGGGCACTGAACATTGTGCGGCGTCCCGCCATGATTGTTCCTAGTAGCGTGTGGGATGAACTGCGCAATTCTCATGTGCGATGGGCAGACTTGATGTTCAATTGCGTACGTCAAGCGCTCGGACTGCCGGTAGTGCAATAATGACGATACAAATAAAGTAAAATCGCCTACATAACTTGAAGCACACTGCTTGTAGAGCGAAAAATGGACACCAAATTCAGAAACCGGATAAGAATTCAACATCAACCAAGTTTCTGCGCATACGTTTCCATGTGGAATTGGATTCCACCTGGCAAATTCGCCCCATGTACAAGAAGAACGACTGGAGTGCAGGGTTTTCAAGTTTCAAAGCACAAACAACTCGTCTTCGACTGCCGTGTTCAACTAACACGGTTGAATTCACTTGCCAAACGAAACACCCGTATGACTAAACAGTCAGCTCTTCCCGATGCCAGCAAGAATAATCAGGATGAATGCTTCGTGAGTGTTGCCTCGCCCTTAGACGCGAGCGAATGTGAACATTCTGACGAACCAAAGCCTCAGACAACTACAGAAGTCAAGATTCTGCTCAACCTCGTTGGTCCCGTGGTGCGTAAGCTGAATTTTCGTAGTAGCCGTTGGAAGTGCGGGTATTTAACCTGTTTATCTGTCTGCGTGTGCAGATGATAACTACATTACTTGAGTTTTTTCCGGGGTTTGTCGCTGTCGTTCTGGCGGGCAATCTCGACTCGCCGTATGCACAGCATTATATTGACGCTGCGACCTTCTCCATCATGGTACGAAGTGAATACACAATGAAATCCTCCCATATTCTAATGATTTTTTTTACTATTCTTGCAGTTGATCAATCTCTCGTCATTTTCAGTCGGAATGGGACTCGCATCTGCACTTGATACGCTTTGTTCGCAAGCCTACGGAGCAAAGCGCTTGGAAAAAATCGGTGTGTACTTTCAAACGGGGGTCTTGGTTCTCGGTGCAATTTTGGTACCAGTGTTCATCATCAACTGGTTCACAGAAGATATTCTAAAAGGCTTAGGCCAAGACGCTGAAGTTGCACGGTTAGCAGGACTTTTCTCTCGATATATGCTGCCTGGAATACCGTTTTTGTATCTTTACGAGCTGGCACGTAAAGTCCTTCAAGCTCAAAACATCATGACGCCGCTTGTCATCATCGCTGCGATTGGAAACACTGTTAACATTGCTGCGGGCTACGGTTTGGCTTATCATTCATCACTTGGCTTCAACGGTATTGCTATTGGCTGCAGTCTAGGCAACATGATGCTCCCGCTGTTGCTTGTGCCGTATTTTGTATGGCGGCCGCATCATTTGAGTCAATGGTGGTGTTATCCCTGGGATTTCAAGGCTGCTAAAGGTTACGTTGGAATTTTCTTACGACTTGGTGTTCCTGGAATGCTGATGCTTGTCATGGAAATGTGGGCATTCGAAGCTCTCACGATCCTCTCGGGTTTGCTACCACATCACGTTGTAGCCGTCGCAGCTCATTCGGTACTGGTCAACGTGAATTTGCTCGTATACACAACATTTGATGGTTTATCAGTGGCTGCGAACATTCGAGTGGGGAATTGTTTAGGAGCTGGAATGGCAAAGGCAGCTAAGTTGGCTTGCACCGTGGTTCTCACGATGACTGTTATCCTGTCTCTCACGTTTACGGCAATACTTTATGGATTAAACAGACAGATCCCCCGCTTGTTCCTCGATGAAGGCGACAGCATAGACCTAGCGGCTAAGGTACTGGCAATATGGTCGCCTTTAACAATTGTGGACGGACTTAACGCTGTGATGCAAGGTGTCCTTCGAGGTGCTGGCAAACAAAAGGCGGCCGCCATCACCAATGGGTTGGCATACTATCTATTTGGTATTCCTCTTGGTGCCTTATTGGCCTTCCAATGTCACCTCGGTATCGAAGGGCTCTGGCTTGGTATGGGTTTTGGTAGCGCCTTAAATTTTGGTGCCATGGCTCTGCTAATGGTGTGTCGCTGGAGCTGGGAAAAACTTGCGATAGATGCAAAAGACCTCACGGATTTGTAGCTTATTGTGTGAAAGTGACAGTATTTCGGACAAATTATTCAATGCAGATTATCATGAGTGCAACGTGATACATACTTGCTCTCAACGGCGGATTGGTTGTCTGCTTCTTGTATGTACTCAATTCCAGCTCGATTGGTGTTGCGCCCTACAAGCTTCTGGCAGCTTCCGCTTCGTTTTCCTTCGTAGGTTGGAAATCTTTGGCAAAGGTTTCCGCCATGATGAATGGGAAGACCACCGTAGCGTCAGCATACAGCTTGACTGGCTTCGAGTCCAGACGCAGTTTTCCCCACGAGATGGCCTCGTCAGGACGCGCTCCAGCGTCGCTCCCATCGAACTCTTGGCCAGTGTTCACGAAGACAGCATAGTCAGCACCGTTGCGCATGAGGTTGGCGTTCAGAATATGGTGTTTGATCATACCGCCACCTAGAAGGATGACACCCGTTTTACCAGGAGCATGAACCACGGTGTCATCCATGCGGCGGACGTCACTCGCAATGTCCAGGATAAAACCTTCATTTCGGTACGAGTGAAAGTAGATCATGTCGCCAATGGAGCCATCCGTTAGGGACGGGCAGAACACCGGAATGTTGTTCTTGTAGGCCCAGTAGTAGACTGAATCAGGGTGGTTGATCTCTTTACCCAAGCGGTGGATCATCGTAGACGGCGACCAAATTGTGCCGTTGGTCTTCTGTTCTTCCAACATCGTGTCCAGAATCGGTTTGATCCAGTCTTCAAATTTGCAGTAATTGTCATTTGGAACCAGCAAATTGCCGATACGGTTGATACCACGAGAACGTAAATTGTCACCCTTGAGTGCGAAGTCGCCGATATACGTCGGGGCAAGACACTTGATGAAATCTTCTTCAATGCCACCGGCAGATGACACAATGACGTCCACCATTTTGTGTTGCGCTAGGAACCGGATCGACTCACGTAAACCACTTGAAATGAGGTTGGACGTGTAGCCGAGGAAGATTCTGGTCTTGACTGTGGCACGATACGCAGGGTCCTTCTTCCTCTCATCCTGCTCGTCTGGTGAGATCGAATCGTCACTCAGACGCCATTTGCGCTACCACAATGAAATACAACCAAAGGATAAATATATGACCAGATAGTGAAGATTTTATCATAAAAAAATGTACAACTCACCATGCGCTTAATTTCTTCGATCACCTCACCTAAATTGGTACCTTGGTAGCCCATCGTCACGAAAGATTTCATGAGGGCCTCGTAGTTCACGCCTTGGTTGAAATCATAGCTGAACGAAAATAGTTTAGTACATGAAAACTTGTACATGTCGAACACCGAATGATTATAAATACGTACCCTCGGACGTGTGCACTCTTGCCTTCCAGACTCTCGGAATGCATGAACAGGATTTCCTGCGCTTTCTGCTGCTCGGAGGTTTGGGATGGAGTTGGGTTCATCTTGACAAATTGCGAAATGGCCGACTGCGTTTGAAGGGTCAATAGATTTCATGATGCGACGGTTGCACGAGTGACGGTTAGATCTTGGATCCAACAGGATCCTTGGAAAATCTTTGACATTAGTTGCAAGAACCCAGTTGTCGGTCGAGGAAAACCATCGAATATTTTCTTACTTCTTCGCCGACGATAACTGCATGATAATACACATCTTCTTTTTTCTCGACTTGTCTTCAGCTTCTTTCACACCCTCGATACGATCTAGGAAATACAGTATCCAATGGATACAGTGGATAAGATCCGTCTTCAAACTGAAAGGGCATATGACCCTTGAAAATGTCGTTTATGACCCTTCAGACGACATTTTCAAGATATCTTAAAAGTAGAGATTCTCTATTACCTGCGACTCGATTTGAAAAGTAACTTTTGGAAGGTATCCATAATATGGACACCTTATTATGGATAACAGCCAGCTTCGTGTTCTAGGCAAGCAAACATTTTTTTTAAGTAGCCAACTGTAAGAGAAAACAACTCCGCAATGATGCTGCTCCCCGACATTTAAGTCCCAGCTAGTTGCCGGGGCCACGAGCCTCAACATTCCAGACATGCTCGACACGGTTACCGCGGAAGCCCACAAGGTGGTCATACATGTTGGTGGTAGGGTCACCATGGCCAGGTACAAGCAGCAATTTGCTGCCAAGAGCAGGAAGCTCCACCTTGTTAGTCTCAAGAGTGCCCTCCTTCCGCTTCAAAATACCATGTTCGTCGCCACCACCTTGATATTCCAGCGGCGTCGGCAGATTTTCTCCGTTAACCAGTCTGTGCACGAGAGGTGATCCTGAGTCCAGCGACACCGCCTTCGTTCCCGCATCCACCACTGCACGAGGGACCGCAGGGTTCGCATTCTTGCTCATCACCGTCGTCAAGACATACAAACTCTGCTGCCAGTCCTTCACAAACTCTCCATCCTCTCCAAGGTTTCTGGCATAGTCAGCATCATTGAACAAGTACGAACCAGGCTGCACTTCTGTGAAAACTCCACTTGCAGCTTCGAGCAAATACGTTCCAGTGCCTTCTCCGTCACCACCTCACACTTTAACCCCTCCTTCACCAACATATCACTCACAGACTTCGCCTTGTCCGCTACTGCTGCAATCACCTTCTTCTTCTTGTCATAACTTCGAATATGCTGCGCCGCACCATGATACGCTTGAATCCCCACCATCTCCAGCTTCGGAGCATAAGACTGAATTTCCTTGGCTAATTTGACTGCTTTCTCCACAGTGTCCACTCCACAGCGATCCTGACCAACATTCACCTCCACCAAAGCTCGGAAGTGGCTCCTGCGAGTGTGCAGCCTGTTCGACCGTCTCAAAACTGTCGAAAATAAGTGTTACCTTCGCTCCACCTTTGACCAACACAGCCATACGCTCATAGCGCTCCAGTCCGTAGACTTCGTTACTCAACAAAATGTCCATCACCCCACCACTATGGAACATGGCTTCAGCTTCACACCTTCTGGCAACAGAGTCCCACTACGTGAGATAATTGTAACTGTAACTGTCCAACTGCAGAGGACTTGTGGGCTTTGGCATGTGGACGAATTGCGACATTTGGACACGCTTTTAATGTTTCAGGAAGACGCTTGAGGTTGTCTTCCAGAGCGTCCAAGTCCACGAGTAAACATGGCGTCTCCAGGCTGGAAATCAAGTCGCCAACGTGTCCAGGAGCACGACGAGACACACGAGAGAGTGAAGAAGAAGATAAGCGACGGATCGAGAGAGCGCCGATGGCTGTAGCAGCCGCAGCGGCGGCCAGAGGCAACGACGAGTTACGCCATATATATATTTTTTGCTTTTGTTTGAATCGGAAGAGTTTTTTTATGTGGTGTACATCAGTGACTTCCATATTTTATGAAGGTTGATTTCGAGAAACTTTGCAATGATGTATTTCTCTTTAGCAAGTATTTCACGGAGTGTCGATCATTGTATGTCGCGCCAATGTTAGTCACTGTTGATTGGCAGTGACAAGAACTATAACACGCTCCCGCCCACGCTTGCTATTACCGGTACTCCTCCATAATGGCATACAAGTAGAATACAAGTACAAACATGTCAGTGCCAGCATACCATACACGACTAGCAAAGGGGCGTGTTCAACAAGGAGAACAAATATGTGCGAGAATCAATCAGTTGAATTATGATTCTCCTGTTCATTTCGTCAAGAGGTAGGTTTTAGAGAGACACCTCGTTATGGGGTCTGTCTTCTTCCCGTGGCTTGGCTAGCATCAACGTATTCGCCGCCTACTTATCAGACCCTGGAGTTGCTGGGGTTTAGTTAGGGCACATACCACTTGATGGGTATTGGAGTTGGATTAGCCTGAGCATTTTGCTCAGCGGCGTCCGAAAGTGGCAGCGTGGCCACGAAAAACGTAGCGACGGCAGCGACAGCAAGGATCTTGAGC
Organism: Phytophthora quercina; assembly: GCA_014706105.1. Taxonomy (NCBI): domain Eukaryota; phylum Oomycota; class Peronosporomycetes; order Peronosporales; family Peronosporaceae; genus Phytophthora; species Phytophthora quercina. The sequence continues at coordinate 132,579 of JACBOW010000019.1, read as the reverse complement.
GACTTGATCATGGTAAAAGTGAAGGTGAGCGAACTCGAGTAGCTTGTCGTGGCGACGGCAGATTGGGTTGTGAGGTGCTCCAAACGGAAAATCTCCTGTGGCGGATATCCGCCGCTCGTGATTCATGCAGCGACCTTCGTAGCTGGCGACGAGACGAACAAGTTGCTCTGCCTGTCTAATGAAAATTGCGGCTAGGAGTTTCCTGAGGTCTGCCTAGTGGGTAGAGCTTCAACTTCTACAAGGCGGGATTACGCCAGAATCTTGTTTTACGATACAATACTAGTAATGCGCACGGCATGCGTGGTGAGCAAATGCCAGGATGGTGGAGGTATCGTTTTCTTGTATGACATGAATCTTGTCACAAGATGCATCCTCTGACGCGAATTACATGTATCCAGCACCGATACTTTCCTATCGTCAAGAAAATTAAGATCCATTGACCCCCCCCCATAAAATAACACGCCACAACAGTAAACATGTACGTCAGTAGGAGGCACGACGAGTGCCATGGATGCATCCTTTGTTGCCACCTCATCGTGCGACTAAAAATTATACTGCGATACACGATGTTAAAGGATTAATAGGTACCAGAATATGACGTTTTGCGTGCTTCAACGTAAGTTGCGAAGTGAGTTCCTATTGAGCAAGAGTTTTACCGTTCTAGTCCTACACTACTGGAGGCCGTCCCCTGTGGCCAGTGCTGGCAACGGGCGTTTAAACGTTTGATGATAAAAACGCGTTATAACACCTCCCTGAGCGTATATACATTGAACAGACGTTTATACTGAATTTTTAAACGTCACTTCAACGGTACAGTGTACCAAAATTGGTCTGGGTGTACCGAATACAACCGAATAGAAGCCTGTATATTTTAATAAATACTAAAACCAAGTCAACATTTTTACGGGTAATTACGAGATCAGTTTCGTAAAGACTGTTTATACGTATTGTCTAATTGTATAAACAGAATAAACGTTTAGACGTTTGAATTTATACAGTCAATTGCCAGCACTGCTGTGGCAGCGTCCTCCTTGCTCCTTGCTTATGCAGTGCCGCTGTTGACGCGGCCGATTATGTAGTGCCGCTGTTGACGCGACCAATGATGCAGTGCCACTGTTGACGCGGCGGATGATGTAGTGCCACTTCCCACCGCCGTCGTAGTGTAGTTGAAACCGAGCTTGTCTGGGGTTGGCCTCCTCCTGGGTACATCTTGGCTTCGTCGTGGAGTCTGGGAGTCCGATTCCCAACACAGAATACCGTACCAGAGGTTGGAAAATAAAACATGTTATTGCATTTTGCCCAACCCGGATTCTTAATATACATTGCAATGCTACACTCTTCCGTAATAAATAATTTCAATTATTTCCATTATTTTTTACAATATATCTGATGGGTTCATAGTGTTTGGTCAGCTAGTGCATCGAGTGAGGAAGTAAATGGAAAGTGTCTTGGTCAGCTAGTGACGTCGAGTGAAGAAGGAATTACAAGTGAAGAATCTTTGTGGGACTAAAGTGGAGAAGGAGGGCAAGTTGTGGCCATCCATCGTGGAAGAGGGCTACGTTCCGCTGTAAGCTCGGCCGGTTACCTTGATTAGATATTTATTGCAATAATTGGGATCAACGTTAATCAAGTTGCATTAAGAGCAGGTTAGGCAACTTAAGAATGCTTAAGGCAACATAAAGCTCTTCAAGCAACATAAAATGAGGACGGATGTCATGGGCCTCAAATCCTCAAAATCGATGGGCTCCAACGAGTTTTCACTACCCTGATCGCAATAAGGGGCGGTCAGGCCCCTGATCGGCTACATTCGACCCGTTTCAAGGATCACCTCCTTGAAACGGGTCGAATGTAGCCTATCTAGGCCTATAGAAAGCAGCGGTATGCAGCCCACTCTCAGAACACTTGCGCTCAGCCCAGAACCATTTTCACCAATTTTGCCTTCACCCCCTCCCCAAAAAAACGTGCGTTTAAAGCGACGTTAAAGGCCCTTCAGATATGGACATAAAAGCTGCGATCATTAACGTTGCAGGACGCACTTCGCAATAATTGGTCGTACGTGTATCGTAAAACAAGATTCTGGCGTAATCCCGCCTTGTAGAAGTTGAAGCTCTACCCACTAGGCAGACCTCAGGAAACTCCTAGCCGCAATTTTCATTAGACAGGCAGAGCATCTTGTTCGTCTCGTCGCCAGCTACGAAGGTCGCTGGATGAATCACGAGCGTCGGATATCCGCCACAGGAGATTTTCCGTTGGAGCACCTCACAACCCAATCTGCTGTCGCCATGACAAGCTACTCGAGTTCGCTCACCTTCACTTTTACCATGATCAAGTCGCTCAAGATCCTTGCTGTCGCTGCCGTCGCTACGTTTTTCGTGGCCACGCTGCCACTTTCGGACGCCGCTGAGCAAAATGCTCAGGCTACCAAACTTCGATTTTTTGTATTTACTTCCCCTCATGAGTACCACACAAACCCTTTGATCGAACCTGCTTGTAGCATCCTGGATGCGAGCATGCGGTGCCTCCACCATGAGTGAAACACTTGTGTCGACTAATTCCTCGCTTCTTGCAGCCTGGATATGTGCAGGTGCTCACTCCGCCGTGAGCCTTACACAATCCCTTGTATTGTGCCTTCATGGTACAATTAGGTCTAGAACACACAGTAGACCACTTGCAGTGCGTTTCTTTATATGTTTCTTTGAAGTTTGGGGCTTGGACGTGACATGGGGAACCTTGCGAGCGTCTTGGACAGAGGTCTCTTTAATTTTATCAGCGATAGGCATGACGATGCCGCAAGTTGTCAGTGCCTCCACGTCGTCTCCCCACACAAATAAGTTTGCGGAGATAGAAGTGGAGTTTCAGACCTTAGTAGGCTCTTTGTCTTGCGTATATCGAGGCGATGTGGACGATGGAGTCAGCGCCTCGACCTCTAGCGCGTCCATAAAGTCGCCCATATTGATTTTTTGCTGAATCGGAATGCTGAAATTGATACTGCATAAATTATAAGAGTTTGGGTGTATAGTATACACAATATACAGTATATATGAATCAAAATAACTGAATCCCAAGAAGTTAGGTATTTGTACGACTTACTGCAATAGAAGAAGTAAAGTCAAGGTTGTGAGGCAAAGTACTTTTCTCATGCATTATAAATCGGAGCTGTACTGCAGACTGATGAACATGAAATGCACCGAGAAATAATGCCTTCAGCGTACTTTTTCTCGAGAAACCATTCACGTCTACACTACGGTACATGCCAAAAACAACGGTGTAAAGCACTTACTGTCAGTACGCGTATGCAGATCATCAACGTCAAAATAGAAACCACTTCGTCCGTTTGGATTACTCGTTTGTATTTTGTCTGGCTCATTGTTAGCTGTTCACAACGCTAATGCTGCCAGTGCTGAAGCATATTATCAGCTTTCTAAGCACCCCCGTTGATGTAGTTGTAGTACCTGCGGGCGATATCTGAGCGTTACTCTGACGTAAGTCCCAAACCACTTAACTTGTTCTCGATTGTTGCCTTGGAGTAACCCTTTTTGGCCCATTTCGCAAACTTCGTTGATGTGTAACCCTGCACCAGACGTTTGGCGTCTGCGGCACTGAGTCTCTCCTCATCGTCATCACTATCTTAGATATCATTGCGGCGGTTGTCTTCCTCTTTTTCGGTTTCGTCGTTATGGCTGCGCAGAAACCTCTTACCTTCGCTGGCGAGAGCATCCGTCGAGTGTAGCACGTCCGATGGCGCCAGCTTCGATGCCATGAGTTGGTCAGCGTTCGCGGCTGCAGACAATGCATCACTGCTTGCGAGGAGGACGATACCAGAAACTACAAGGAGGACGTTGGAGAGTTGCATGCTTGCTTGGTTTCTGGGTTGGCGACGTTTGAGGTGGAGAGCAAATTGCGGATTGACCAAAATTTGGATCCAGACCAACTGTCTCAACACCAATGGTCGGCAAAAGCTTCTGAGTGCAAAGAGGTAAGAAGCTTACAAGGAGACGTTAGCACTAGGATGCTGCGCACGAGGCACCATCAACTAAGAATAATGTCGTCAATGACAGTCGGTCAAGGGAATAGCGCCGATTCCAGTTAGGCTCCTTCGCACGAGCATGTACAGTACTGTCGTTTCCAGCACCGTGGACTATATCAAAACCACAAGTGCACACGCAATGAGTCGGCTTAGCGGTACATGTATTAATAGTGCGGTAGATTCGAGTGGATTTCTGTAGCCTGTGAAGATGATACGAAATAATGAATTTATAAGACCCTATCACTTGAAATTTGTAGAGAATCAGTACCTACTATTGGTGTGGTATAGGGCTGTCCGTACAACGTACCCGTTGCACTACCAGTATAAACTCCCACATACATGTAGTTGGTGGTGCCACCAAGGCATTTGGCCGGCGCTCGGCAAAATACCCCATTGCGCATGCCGTCGGATATGGTAGCTTGCGGACCCTAAGTTCCGTAAATACGTCGAGACGTTATGCCACAGGATTTCTCGAAGGCCATCGTGAAGCTTACTGCGGAGACAGCCGGTTGGTGCAAGATATGTGACTGTTGTTTGCCTGAGCCAACCTGTTTTAGTCGATATGAGCTATCAAGCTCGCTATCAACTATTGGTGTCGCTGTCTATAGTGTATCATATCCTTGGTGTCGTCAAACTTTATTGTACACTCAGGGGTAAGGAGCGCCTTCTCAAATACGTAAGCCACGCGTTCTATATCCCCCAATAACTCCAGCATGGGCGTCAGTAGGTCCGCTCTGCACTGCACCACCTTCATACGACTAGTTTCGTTATCCCACACGAAATAAGTTGAGCCGCGCATCCGAAACCGTTGGCCGAGTAACTTAATAGCAATTGGAGACCATTCCCTACGAGACACCAAGTGGGGGAACGCCAAACGCATCGAATTTGCTGTAATCGTGGTGGAGACTGTCGTAGTGACAGTAAATGAGTCGTCAGAACAGATATCGATGCGAACAAGGCTGGACTCGTAATCGGGCATAAAGACGGTACGTTACCCGTAGTCTTCCAGAAGTTTGTCCACCCCAAATCCAGCGTCACAAAACACATTCGGCGACATGTTGACAACAGGAAATACCGTTGAACGTGTGCAGCACACGAGACCTTCAAGCCGTAGCGGAACAAGCGAAAATATTCGGCTACGACATTCAACGCAGTCGTCTTTATCGGTACCCCAGCTGCGAGGGTATCACGCTGGACGTCGAGTTTTCTACCTCTCCTCGCAATCGACTGACGTCCTCTGTCAATGTGGCTATGAGATCCTGCTGCCTCCGTCTGTATCGCTGCATGCTTGCTCGACGGCGCTGTCGACGTAGTTCTATATCGCTGACACCCTCGATAAACATGACGTTGGTGTTTGAGTACAGACCGGATACGTTAGTGTGCGTAGTCTTGTTTGTGGCTTGAAGTTTAGAGGCTGCCCCGGTGAGGTTGGAGAAAACCGACTCACGGTTGGTCACAGTGAAGTGAACTCGTGGTACGTCTTGAGCTGTAGTAATAGAGCAGGGTTTGCTATTTTGTTCGTCTTGGTGTGGGTTGGGAAATTTACGCGCTCTATCACTTTGCCGAGCGCACAGTTGTTGGGCGGATGAATAGCACCGATGACCATGGCTTGGCAGTAGAATCGTCGTGGCAAATTTCAGAATGACCATTTCAAGCCGGGTAGGACGCTTCAATGACTACGAGACTCTACGCATATAGTGAAGACATTATACTGTCAAGGAACTCTTCTGTTGAGTCAACTGTGTTGACGATATACAGTACACCGTGCGCAAAGGGTACCAGTATGTCCGTACCATCCTGTAGGAATCGTGGTTGATCACGTATTTCTCGATGACGGGAGTTCAAATGGCGCTTGTCAATTGACTTGACTGGATGCTATCCTCTCACTGTCTACCGTAATCGCTGATGGCGTCTTATTGCACATCTCGTAATCTCTGATGTCGTAGCACGATCTTCAGCGTCTCTTGCACAAATGTAATCTGCAAGTCTTCGGATCTGAGGATTACGTCCTCAAATTGAAATCGTTTTGTTAGTGTAAGTCTCTCATGTGCTGGTTCAACGTGATTACAGTACAGTATCGACACGGAATTTGAGAACGGAGGGTTATGGACGTGCAGTCGATAGTATCAACAATTCCGTGATAGCCACGACATGCGAGGTGATGCACAGCTCGATTTCACTGCATTTCGCGATTGCGGTATCAACAATTCCGTTATAATCACGCCATATCCACGATACGAGGTGGCGTACGTCTCAGCCCGTGATAGACTCTGTAAGTTCGCAGGTAGATTTCGCAATGGCGGTTGTCGCGAGGATCAATCTCTCACAGTACGAATTTCTCCAACAAACGCTGCTTCAAAATCTACAATGAGGTCAACCATACGACTGATACTCTCCGTGCTCGTCTTGCTGTGCATGACGATGATTCTGCATGCATCAACTAACGCCGAACACGGTCAAGACGCCACAAATATTCTATCCAAGCTACCATCCTTGAAACTTCATATTCTGCTGAAAGACAAGAAAATTCACGGACAATTGGTCTTCGACTTTAAAACATGTCTGTGAACGCCTGCTTGACTGCGGGTCCCTGCTCACACGTTGTGCCCGCTGTTTTTCTTTCACCAGTGTCCGAGTCCTCTGTCGCTGACCAAACTTGACACACTTATTGGCCGCTTCTTCAGCAGCCGAGCCGAGGCCCTATTTATTACTCAACCAACACTACCGACTCACTACTTCTGCTCGCCCGTATTCAGCACGCTACTCGCCAAAGTCACGCTCAGTGCAGCTGTCACCGATCCCTTGACCACCGACACGCCGATAGTGCCAACCGCAACCAACCAACCAACCAACCAACAACCGACAACCTCGTCCACTCAACCGTCCGCTCAACCGTCCACCGTTCACTCAACCGCTCACTTCAACGTATGGGGCAGCTAACAGCTGTGACCCGTACGCTCGCTACAACTCCGAACTTGGACTCACTTGCGTCTCCGTTCGCAGCTTCTGTTGCCAACCCGCTTGTCCACGACTCGGCAAATTCTGTTGTGTGCGACTTCTCGCTCGCTCACTTCTCTCCACTGCCAGCGACCGTCACTCTTCGCGTCCTGACTGCAACCAGTAGCGACTCGAGCGCTCGTAGCCGCTCACTTCGCTCTCACTGCGACCCTCCAGGACTAAGATCGCGCTGGAGCGGTCCACAGCGTCGCCCACGGCTTGGATCTCACGACCCTTCGCCGCTCCACCGCCACCGTATCCACTCACGCATGTTTCGAGCAGCCACTGCACTTCACTTCGTCAGCGTCCTGCTCGTCTCGCCAACCACCGTACTGCTCGTCACCAGCACCTGTCGGCGGTTCCGTCACCTGCGCAACCAACCTGTTACAACTTGTTCGCTAATCCGCGCGTATCTAGCAACGGACTAAATTTGGACTACGACGGCTTCGCTACCTTTACTCAAGGTGGCACGGAGTTTAACTACATGCTAGTGGACGGTGTTGGGTACGCAGTCGAAAATGACGTTGGCGGTGCAGCACCAAAAGCCGTTCGCTGCCTCGAGTCTCATCCGCCATTTTTCTCCATTTTGTCAGGATTCAACAAACTTACAGCGACTTCGACCGACTTCTACATCGACGTCAATGAAGCGGACTGTCCTGATGGGAGCTATTACCAGACAACGGTAGATGGTGTCGATTATGTGTTGTGTACAAGTGGTAACACTGCTCATGGAGGCAACATGAAGATGTCAGTGGAGTACTCGGATAATCCGTTGGATAACATCTCAGTACCGTTGTTCAGACACTGTGATACCATCGTAGCACCCACGCCCGTCAACACAACAGCATCAAGTCTACTTTTTGGGAGCACTATTTCTTCCAACACATCGAGAAATTTGAAGGGCGATGTACAAGAGGGTTCATCGTCATGTGAGTGTAAGTCCACGCCACGTCCATGTTTTTTTTTTCATGGTCTTGGCAACCCGAACGAGTTACCTGAGCTACAAGACACGCCAAAGAAAACGCACCGCAAAATGGGCACCATCGCCGACCACGCTCCGTGCTGTACGACCGTTAAGTACGCTGTTCTTACTACGTTGTAGCACGCATGGACCGAGCCACAACTCCAACAGAAATGTTGTGATCATGCTCTCTCAATGAGCAGTACCAGTGATGTGAATTCAGGTACTATTGAGGACACCATCATTGTGACATATTCTATGGGTGGGCTTGCCATGGCTAGTGCCCTCGCCACGGGGAGGTGCAGTTTTGGGAAAATACTGCGTGGGCGAGCTTAAGCGCGCCCATGAAAGGTAGCATGGCTGTGGGCTTTTTGCAGGGGTATCACATCGATGATTCCAACGTTTTTCCGAGTGTTGTTTACCCTCTTGGGAGACTGCCCCATGTCCAGTTCTCGCCGTTCGACCGCCTATCAGAACGGTAACTTCAGCTCTCCAAAGCTCAACGCCGCGTATACTGCCGCTCAAGAGGCGTGCCGAGGGAATGTCACCGCCGCATTATGCAGTAAAAACTACGACGGAGTGGTATCGTTTGTCCAAATACCTAGCATTGTCGCGGCCCGCACAAATCTTCCGAAAACGACGATCTCGTGGAGTTTGAAAGTTGTTTGGGAGGTCTGGATCCCACCATGTTTAGCGATAGCTACCTTGACAGATTTTACGCTGCCGAGTTGAATCATGCGGACACAGCATTTTTGACACATGATGGGCTTTTCAAAGACTCGCAGAAACCGTTCAAGTGGTTCGAGTGTCTGTTCTAGCTGCACGACCAAAGGCTTCAGATTAGGTTCCCTGAAGTAAAAAAAAAAAACGTGAATAGAGAACTGTGGTTGGAACAATCACTGCTGTAGAGAAGTAAAGCTATTCTTTAATTTACATTGGTTGCCTTTATTTTGAAGGTCTGACGATTTGATCTGAATTTGATGCAATTCAGATCACTCTCGGATGGTGTTGTATAAGCAGCTAAGGTAAAGTGGAGGCAACATCACCAACCCCAGCACTGAATGTGCGTCTGCTAAAGCCACTCTCCATCCGATCTAGATTCGAATGAATACTTTGTGCTCCTCGTAGGCTACCTTATCAGATGTCGCCCATCCTATCAGTTCAATCGTACTTAAGCGAGAGAAATCGTCTTGAGATTTGTATTGAAACCAGGACCCAAAATTACGACCAGGTCTAAATAAGACCCATTTAAAAATCTTCCTCAGTTCTGTCCCTATTCGGTAGTGACTAGGTGTGTCCGAGACCCTTGTTAACGCCATTTGCCAGTCGCATCAGTTGGTCGTGCGTGCCTTGTTGAACAATGGCTCCTTCATGAGTTACAGCAATCAAGTCCGCATTGCGAATGGTAGAAAGTTGATGGGCCACGACGATCGTAGTGCGCTGCTTCTGTCTGAGCAACTGATCCAACGACTCTTGCACTATACGTTCACTCTCGTTTTCCAACGCACCCGTTGCCTCATCGAGTAGTAGCACCGCTGGGTCACGTAGGATCGCACGAGCGATGGCGATGCATTGCTTTTGACCACCAAAGACTTGAGCACCACGGTCGCCTACATCTGTATCGAAACCATTGGGAAATTGCTTATGAAGTCAGAGGCATTAGCCTTCTTCGCTGCCTCAATGATCTCCTCACGGGTGGACTTAGGCTTACCAAGACCGATGTTCTCGGCAATGGTACTCAAGAGAAATACTCTCTCGTAGCCACTGCACGTTCAGATCTTTGATGTCGAGGCCGTCGAGCGTGACAACACCAGCGTTAGGATCGTAGAAACGTTCCAGGAGCGAAATCGCTGTGCTTTTTCCACTACCACTTGCACCGACAAAGTTGTAGTTCTTGTAGATCTTCGCATCAGGACGAGCGGGGTATCACTTCTCGTACAGATTCCCATAATGTATTTTCGCATTTCTCGCTACTTGATGCCATGATGTATTTCACAATATCGGCTCCCTAAATATAAATAGTATGTTAGGAAGCACTGCTTCTAACTTTGCGCGCCTGTACACTTGATAATGGTAGATAAACAATCGAATGGGGAAGTTGCTGAAAATACCAAATATCACGTCGGTGATATCAGGGTCTATTCACCAAGAAATGTGCGGAATCACGATGTACCAAGCCCGCTTTAAGACAAGGCAAGTGCTCAACCCATGGCGGAGCCTCCAATACCGAAAACAAATTGTGAAAGGCGTCCCTATGACAACGGTTTGTGCTCGAAGCATGACGGAGTCCCAAGATCTTCACATCTAGGTTGTTTTAAAGTAGCTTTGACCAAGGGTCTGTGCTTCGAGCACGGTGGAGGACAAGTGTGCTCCCATCCAGGGTGTGAGAACAAAAGCAAATGGAAGGGCAAATGCTATCGCCATCGTGCAAGCGACTGTGCTCAAATCAAGGTTGTGCTAAATTAGCTGCGACGAAGGGTTTATGCTACGAACATGGTGGATGAAGGGTGTGCTCGCATCCAGGGTGCACGAACGCAGGCTATTGGAGGGGCGCATGTGATCGCCATCGTGAATAGCGCACATGCTCATATCAAGGATGTGAGAAGATATGTTTTCGTTTTCGTTTTTGAGTTAGGTACATTGATGGCACTTAGTTTAGCTATCGACGTTGATTATGGCGGCGGCAATAAATGTTCATACCCGGGGTGTACTAGAAGAGGAGAAAAATGCCCAACACACAGAGAGCCTACTTTTGTTTCCTTCCAGGCTGTACAAGCCGACGGATAGCGCACGAAGATTATTTATTCATGGCGGGCGCAAATATTACACACAGGGCTCGGTAAAATTCAGTAACAGTAATAATAACTCCAATAAGCTTATTGGAATAACTAATCCAACATCAAACCCCAATAGTGTCCAGTAAATCTAGGAGCAATTTTGCGCAAAAACGCGCTGTCGTGAAGCAATTTGCAGCCATATCTACAGAAAAAGCACAACCAAACGGGGTGGTACACCTTTCAATTTCTTCGCGAGTCTGCCGCACTGTTTTCACAATATATTTTGTTGTTATGCAGCTAAAGGATCTACTGAATCTTCGTTAGCATACAGATTAATGATAGATCATGCAAAAGTTATCGTGTGAAAGCAAGGTGATTGAATATTTTTATATAACTTGAGATCGCATACGAAAACGAAGCGCTTCAGCCATACAGAAAGAGTTGAAACCTGCTATCATGACGATACTGAAAAATAATAAAATAACCGAATTATTTAATTGGACAAGTTTTACGGACCCAATCAATATGATATTGTATTTTGCAAAGCCCTGATTACACATATCCAGGATACCGCAAATGACCAAGAACACAGGTTCATATTCAAAACCAAAAAAAACATGAACGATTCAGTAGCTTACATACATGAAGTGTAGTGGTACGCGTACCATCGAATGTTTAATTAATGAGACGGCTATTATACTATAATGCTCGAAATCGTGGTGATGTCCAGGATCTTTTAGCAACTGATCGTAGAAACCCAAACAACTCATTAGGTCAAGATCAATATTGTCGGCCGCTTCTCAAAGCTCTGTGGGTGACATTCATATGTCTGATAGGAAGCGGGAAGGAGGGGGCTCGAGGCGTTTACTACATGTAGACTGGCCAACGTCAACGTTTAGAAATCCCCGACACAGGTCCGCCAGGTCGCCTGCAAGTTGGAAGAACTCGGTTGCGAATGTCTTGAGCGGTTGGCTGCATTATACCGAGACTGACTTGGCTCCAGTACCGAACTGTCCGATTTGTAGTCGCTGATCCTTGTTTTAAGTGACGATAGTAGTCGGCACAGTTGAAGGGATGGCAGGCAGCGAATGTTGTTCCAACGACTTAGAATTCTGAGCAGGGATTCGTCTGCACAATGTAGCTCGAACTGTACCCTGTACCCTACAGTTTGTAGGGCAAGTTGGCGCGCTGTACATACATGCATTCTGAACAGGGTTAGATCCAGACGAGATGATACACGTCGCGCTGCATGTGTAATACACATTGTGTATGCTCTCTTGAACTACATGTATCCTAGCGGACAAACGACACGGCGCAAACAATCATAAAGAGTCGTCCCAGGTGTTTTGATCATGATGACTTTGTGTTTATGACTGCTGCATCCACAGTGTATCGACTTACAAGGTAGGAGGAGCGTCATCATAACGGTCATGTCACGAAGTATTATTATAATAAGCGTTGACTCACGTACACGACCCTGCGTATTCACCCCATAAACGCTGGAGAGCAACGTACCATCCCGGGATCCTGGTGGTGCCGTCGCGTAACTGAGGCGAGAATTCAAGGCTCACTCTTAGTTTTCCTAGCTATTCAACAGCAACCTCCGCACGATGCAACTCCCTCACATCGTTGCGCTAGCGTTGATAATCGCCCAATCCTCGGCCGCGACCAACTTCACCGCCAAGAACCACCTGAATGGTTGGTACCCATGCTTCGACTACACTTTTTCGGATGCTGGGACCAACATGCAGAGTGTGCAGTGTACACCGCTCCTCTCTGCTATGATGGTATCTGCGCGACTCCAGACTCCGTGGACCCAAACGTCGATATTTTCTTCAAGCGCTCGTCTGCGACAACGGGTGACCTGAAAACCGCCACAAATGTGTGGCTTCTACAAGGCGGACCTGGCTCCTCGTCCACGAAGAGTACGTCTTAGTTATTGTAGTTACTTACTGCGCACCTGTACTTACTTGTCATTTATGTTGCAGTGGAGATCGATATGCTAAATCTTCATCACCATTTTCAAGGAGCTGTAAATGTGTATACGATGGATCATCGCCGCATTGGACGAAGCACTCTTCTCGACTGCGTTGCAGCGCAAGTGTCCACTACGGGATCTCCCTGGGGAAGTGCGATTAAGAACTCTGAGATACCAGCATGCGCCAAAGACTTACACACCAAGTACGGGGACCTCACTTCATTCTCAGTGACGAGTGCCGCGACGGATCTAGCGACGTTTATCACCAAGTTCACGAATGGTGCTAGCACAATCGTTTACGGTCTGAGTTACGGTACAGTTTTGGTGGAGCGGTTAATTCACCTGGCCTCACCAGAAGTGACTGGGTACGTTCTCGATGGTGTTTGGTCAGCCTCGGGGGCAGCTGATAACGATTTCATGTTTCTATCGAACTGGGACACCAACTTTGGTGAAGTGGGTGACGCTTTTCTCGCATTGTGTGAAGATGACCAAGCTTGCAAGGCAGTTTTGCTCCAAATGGTCTGTCTGAGACTCTTCAAGGAGTGCTACAGAAATTCGACAATGATACCAACTCGAATTGTTCAGCAGTGATCAGCGACGTGTATATCGGCGGAAGCGAAGACCCATCATCATATGTTCTACGAATCACTCTGGGTAAACTGCTGAAGAATTCGTGCTTGCGTACACTTTGGTTTACCGACTCAATCGCTGTGGGACTGAAAATACCGATGTTGTGAAACAATTTGTCACGCACCTGAACAAATTTATGGCCAAGGGTACCCAAGACGACGCTTATAGTTCGAGCCTGCTCTACTATTTGATCGTGTTTTCTGAAATGTGGGAAACACCTGCGCCAACTCGAGCTGAGATGGAAGCGAAGTTTACGAACACATCGATCTCGGACCAACCGATGTACTGGTACCTTTCAATGTATTGTTACTTCTCGAAAGAGAACTCGACAGCGTGTGCCCAATATACTGGACGCAACTACGAAGCAAACCGCATCATCTACGAGCGTGATCAGTACTGGAACAAAAGTGTTACCATCCCAAGTCAAGCGAGTGTTCTTCTGATGAGTGGGAAATTGACCCTCAAACGTCCAACAAGTACGCAGAACACCTGCTCACTTCCTTGAACGGTGACAAAAAGGAGCTCATCGTCTTCGACTATGCAACGCGTGTTGCCCTGGTAGCAACACCGATGGACGCTGGAAACCGTTCAAGTGAAACGTGAGTTGGACTCAAGAAAATCTAATACATATCTGTATAAAATGAAAATATATGACGGAAAAATTACCGGCGGATAGTCCAATACTCAAGTCCTGGCGACCCTCTCGATGTGTCCCAGTGTGATGGATTTCTCAACGTAGCTGCTGCAACGGCAATACATACTCAAATTGAGTCTAAATTACGAAGTGCATGTACTGTTGGCGGTACATGTATTGGCCGAGATGTCAATCACAGGACCTGCAGGTCAATGGAAACACAGCAATCCATTAAGTATGTACGCAGTGGTGGCGACTTAAAGCATCTGGATAGGTCGTGCGTGAACGAAATGCCCCAGTTAAATTTGACAACGCCGAGTGACTACCTACACGCGTACTTTAGCACGGAAGACGCTTACGACGGATTATACAACGCGAGCTTGAGTTCGGCCTAACTCGTTTGGGTTGTTCATCTGCTCAGATGTTTTTGCGGAGGAAGCATTGAGTTGGAGGAAGCATTGAGTTCAGCCTAGTGCAGCGCTACAAGTCATCAAATTTAGGATCCATATTCGGTTTGAATTCGGTAATTGCGACCAAAATTCCAACGCAATCGGCATCGTCTTGACGTAGTAATACTACTACTACGTCAAGACGAGGCCGATATTACTGTACTTTAATAAATAGCTCTGTGCAGCAGGATTTGAGTGCCATGACATCCGTCCTCCTTGCGGGTAGATTCGGTGGTAGGGACAACGTCCGGAAACTTGGAGTAGACTTCCAAATCATTTTGATACGATAGAGCACAGCACCCAAACAGTATTTTAGGTGATTCCAAAGGCAGAATCTCCGTGTTTAAGGCATCAACAACAAAGGCGACTAAAATCAGTAGAAAGTTCAAAATCCAGAGCTTCCACGGCGTTGGAGCAAGTTTTGACGAGTGTATGTTTTTAAGGGATGGTCGATAGATCTTAGCTAGACTAGATCCTTATATGAACCGCAAAACAACTAAATGAGATCTGCCACGTTCATCGGCATCTCGTCGATCTGCGTGCTGTAGTACTGTTCGATGTCGCGCAGGATGCGGATGTCGTCGTCCTTGACAAAGTTGATCGCAACACCTTTGCGTCCGAAACGGCCGGAACGGCCGATGCGGTGAATGTAGAGCTCACGGTTGTTCGGCAGGTCGTAGCAAATAACCAGCGACACCTGCTGCACATCCAGACCGCGGCCCCAGACGTCCGTGGTGATGAGCACACGCGAGCCACCCGAGCGGAACTCCTGCATGATGGCGTCACGTTCCTTCTGCGGCATGTCGCCGTGCATGGCAGACACCGTGAAGTTGGCCTCGCGCATCTTGGACGTGAGCCAGTCAACCTTTCGCTTCGTGTTGCAGAAGATCACAGCCTGCGTGATCGTCAGGGTGTCGTACAGGTCACACAGCGTGTCAAACTTCCACTCCTCCTTCTCCACAGCCACGAAAAACTGCTTGATGCCCTCCAACGTCAGTTCATCACGCTTCACCAGGACCTTCACAGGCTCGTTCATGAACTTGCGTGTCAAATCCAGCACCTCTTGAGGCATGGTAGCTGACACCAGCAGCACTTGCGTCGACGGTGGGAGGTAGCGGTAGATGTCGTAGATCTGTTCCTTGAAGCCCTTGTTCAGCATCTCGTCAGCTTCGTCAATCACCAGCATCTTAATGTTGCGTGTGCGCAGGTTGCGACGACGGATCATGTCGAATATCCGACCGGGTGTTCCAGAGACCACCTGCACACCGAAGTCAAGACGACGGATGTCTTCGCCCACACTCTTGCCACCAATGCAGGCGTGGCACTGGACGTTCATAAAGTCTCCCAAAGCCAGTACAACCTTCTGCGTTTGTTCTGCCAGCTCCCGAGTGGGTGAGATCACGAGCGCCTGCGTCTCATTGCTGGACGTGTCCAATGACTGCAGGATGGAGATGGAAAACACGGCCGTCTTGCCCGTTCCTGACTGTGACTGAGCGATCAGGTCACGACCCTGAATTGCAGGCTTGATGGCACGTTGCTGGATGGCTGAAGGCTTCTCGAAGCCTGTTAAAACAAGTGAAAACAAGCAATATTAGCGTTAATACACAAATCAAAGCATTTAGACGCTACAGAGCGATCTAGAGCGTGGAAATTGCATGAACAGCAAGAGGAGACACGTACCGTACGAGTAGATGCCACGGAGTAGGTCCTCCTTGAGCCCCATGGCATCAAACGTGGGGAAGACCGTGATGTCCTTGGACGTGGTGAACTCCACCGTGTCTCTGTCATCTTCATCCACAAGACGCGTGCCTAGAAGGGAGAACAGGGTATCAATAGATATATCAGAGAGTTAGCTACATGATCGTACTGGGTAGAGCGCGTGGGAGGCATCAGGGACGGAGATATAGAGGTAAACGTACGTCGCTTGGTATCCTCGCGGGGCATTTTCACTTGGACAGTTGTGTGACGCCAACCAAAATGCGATTATTTAGTCCCAATTGGACTCGTATTATTTTGTGTTTGTGATTATTAAATCACATTACAGATGTTGTGACGCTTTTTGGTATTTTGTGCACTTCAACTACGATATTCTGAGGCAGAATGTAGTAGTTGTAGATTTTCTGTTAGGTGTGGTATCTACCTACTCAGTGCTCATTTGCCTCCTACTCGTAAAAGTACATAGTCGGAGTCATGCTCCAGTTGTACTTGCCGTCGTAGGCATCGTCCGTGCCCAAGTAGCTGGTAAGACAGGAAAACGGCGTCGGCAGATTAAACAGAGGCATGTCAGCTACACAACCCTTGTCCAAACTCTCGAGGTCTCTACTGTTGCGCACATACGACGCGAGTATCTTCATTCGGCACGTTTCACTCCACGGATCGCCTACGATCAGATGCGTCGTCGTAACGATGCCATGCGACCCGTACTCGAAGGTAATCAATTCCTTGTTGTCGCCATCAAGTACGTTAAACAAGAACTCCGTGTACTTGTGCGGCGTGTGAGCATCCAATTTTTCACTGAGCAGTAAAACACTAGCTCCACTCGGAATTGTAGCAGTCTTGTTCCAGTACTGGTCACGCTCGTAAATAATAACGTCAGCGTCGTATGTGCCGACGCCGAGTTTATCACATGCAGCCGACTTTTCTTTCGAGAAGGCTCACTACGCGTTGCCCGTCTCGTAAATCCCGTCAGCAATTGTCGATTTCGTGCACGGCGCTTTCAACTCTGAAGTCGATGGCATTGGAATTTCCCACATTTCCGAAAACACGATGAGGGCGTGTATTTGTTCTCATAGTTACCACGATGTCCTCGGGACCACAGCGACTTAGCCTGTACACGATCGGTGGGATAAGTGTTCGCAGATAGGTATCCTTCACCAGTGTAGCGAGGGTTTGACGTAGAGCAAACGATGGCGATTCCATGCTCGTGCTAGGCTTTAGACTGTTGAACATCGAAGCGCACGTCGAATTCGGATCATTGTCGAATTGCCGAATTACCTCCCACAGTGTGTTGTTGAGGCCCTCGGGCCCAAACGGGCCTTGCACGCTTTATCTTCTTCACAGAGTGAAATGAAAGCGTCCCACTTCGACATGAAAAAGAACTCGTCGCCGGGAGCACCCGAAGTCGTCCCAACGCTATCCAGCACATATCCCGTCACCTCGGGTGGAGCTAGGTGGAGCAATCTCTCCACGAACACTGTACCGTAGCTCACACCGTACAGTCGTACTGGCACCGTTCGTATACTTGGAGATGAACGTGGCCAGATCCGTAGCTGCACTCGTCACAGAGAACGCAGCAAGGTCTCCGTACTGGAAATGGAGGTTTTCTGCGCACACAGGGATCTCCGACACATCCATCTCTTCGCCAAAAGGAGATACCATCGTGGTGGCTTGTGCGGCCTTACACTCCAGAAACGCGCCCAGTGCCCCGGTGGTCCATCGTATAAACGTTCGCTGCTCTTTTCAGCTGAGCGTGCAGGGTAGACATGTCGCTCTCCACTGCAAGGAGCAACAACACAAAAATCGACAAGGGTGAGTATCACTGTGTTTACCCTAATAAGTTTTTGAAAACTTACTCGCAGTGGATGAAAGGTCAGGACCGCCCTGCAGCATCCATACATTGAAAGCTGTGTCGGGGTCGCCTGTCGTCGCTGGCAAACGCTTGAAGAAAATGTCAACGTTCGGATCAACGGAAGCCGGAGATTCGCAAATTCCGGGATAGTACAGTGGTGCTCTATACACAGCACACTGCGCGTCTTGGCCAGAAGAGCTACCTTCATCCGAGAAGGTATTCTGAACAAGGATACCAACGGTTCAGGTCACTTTTCGAGGTAGACTCGAGCGTGACGGAGGCTGTCGCAGTTGCCAGCGCTAGTGCAATAGCGTAGTGGAGCCAGGGCTGCCGAAAAATAAATTGATGCTGCAATTATTGCAATAAATTTGTATCAATAATTTACTGGAGAGGTTTCGAGAAACCAAAACCAATTATCTATTTCCGTAGTGGAAAGTCCTTTACAAAGTTTAAGTAAAAGGAGACGACAGGATCTACCAAGAGTAGAGAAAAGGCAATCAATAATCTATTTCCGACAATTTTTGTGTCCATACAATAATCTATTTCCAAGCAACGCCCACAATAGATAACAATGCAATATTCAGCAGCCCTGAGTGGAGCACCATGCCACTGAAGAGACTTTCGACGAAGGAAGTTGTTGGTCGCCAGGAATAGTGGAAATATGGTTTCCTGTCTAACCATGGTGTCTACAGTAGTTGGGTACCGCTCGTTCCTGTGATCAACACGACCGCATCGACGATTCAAGCGATACGGGAATACATATATGTTCTTACTGGCAGTAAATAATATTCCCGCGAACATCGACAGTAAGTTACTGTACTGCTGTCACAACAGTGCATGCCTGTGAGGATTCTATACATTGCTCATGCAGCACAAATGTAACACGCAGCAGCCGTTCCTGTCACTGGCACGAATGCAATCACAGACTGCAGATACAGCTCTGATCTTCACGGATACTACTGGGATAATCTTGGTCATAAACACAAATATACATGTACATGTATTACTATTGTACAGTATCTACAAGAGAGGAGCTCGCCACCCTTACCGCATCATGCCACACACGATCAGTACAACTTTTTACCACCAGTGACACGGCTGACTACTCGGACCGCTGTTACCACAATTCGAGTCGTAGCCAATTATTGCTTTTTGGCATCGATTACTTGGTACTGTCAGGAACTAGGGATTCAGTCAAATGGTCGGTTTCCACCAGCCAAGTAGTCGAAGACGACGCAAGTTAAAGAGGAAGACTTCTTTTTCTGCTCGCGAGTAGTGCCAGTGAAACGGCTAGCTAGCTAGGAGCGCCGCTGGTTCTCAGCGGAGCTCACTTTTAGTTTTCTCTCGTTCTCAACAGCCTCCACCCTCGACGACCTTTCGTTCTCGTGTTCTCGTACATTTACGATAACCGACAATGAGCTCGACTACTCGCTACGCATTGCTAAGGCCCGGGTCTCTCGAGACGGACGGGTATGCCTATGGAAAGGCGACTTCTGAGGCACCGCGCGGCCAAATTAACGTGGAGCGTGTTCCGAGTGGAAGGTGGAAGGACCTCGGTATTTATACTGTAAAGAGAGAAGTCACGGAGATGGAGTTGCGAACGGTTTCGGAGGAGGAAGCGCTGAGTGGAATAGCGACATACGTTGAAAGTGCATTGTGTGTATCTCGCGTTCTGCAAGGAAGATCCAAGGTCTGGGACTATGGCGTAGTGGGTGGCTACGGCTGGTCAACTGTCGGCAGCACGGGCTCGTTGCAGGTGACCTTTATGGAAGAAACGCTGGCGATTCTGTTTTCGGAAGACGAACTACACGATCCTGCGCTTGAGATTTACGCACTACGTCCATGCTGGATGCGTGGAGTGCTTGACGTCATGCCGTCAGAGATGCGGTCAATTCATACTTCAGCCTATGATCACTTTAACGGTATTGGCCAATCTGCCCGTCGTAGCTCTGCCATAGTACTCCGGCAATTAGCCATGACTCCTGTGGACGAGGGGCAGTTGGTTCTTGTGTGCGATCTACAAGACACGCGCGTGGTATACTTATCGATAGAGCACATTCTGAACTACCTGTTTTACCACGAAGGGAAACGTCGCGCTCCGCACGGCGTGACTATCCTTGAGTCGCTCATAACAACAGTGGCAGAAGTGGCAACTGATGATGCGTCTGCTCGCCTCCAGAGATAGCTGCCGGGGTCGGAAAGAATTGAACAGCTAGAGGACTCGGACGATGATCTTGATGTAGATTAGGGGGCAGAGAAAACGGGATCTCTGGAACCTGTAACAGTAGTTCGAGCGCGCTAGTACGAGCACCAGCTTCGAAAACGATGGCGCAGTTTAGACCAAGCCAGCAGCAAACCACTGTCAATGGCGCAATGATTAACGGTAAGTACGCTTTACTGGATGTACAACTTTTTCTTGATACTGTGCAGACGCACAAAGGAGAATGATATATTGCCACACCCTGCTATTTCGCGTGGACTGTACGGATGGGATTTTGGATATCGGGGTCTCTCATCGATGCATTTCGCACCCATGGACGTGGAAGAAGAACGTACATACTTGCGCCGACACGATATGACGGATTACTCCAAGAAGAACAAGCTTCAGGCGCCACCGAAGGCACACGATGTGGCAGACATCATGGCAGCGCTGGAAGGGTTATCGCTTCTGGTGACCAAAGTGTATAACCCCCTGGTAATCGAGCTCGTAGACGCGACTAGACGATTCCTGGTATCGCTGCGCAAGATAAAGACGATGAAAACTGTAGAGGCAGTGCCGGAGCTAGTTGCGCGGATTGATAACTGTTTCGAGATTTTCCGGTCGTGCTTAGCAAGGGAAGGCTTTGACGAAGTTGAAACCACAAAACACATTTCCAGTTCAACCACGAGTCGTATGCTCAAGTAGTTCAGCGAGTGACGAGTTTGCAGGTGGAGGCAGCCCTAAAGTCGGCTACGCCTCGGAAACCTGCTCCATCGCACAAGAAGCAACACCAACCGTCAGCGATAAGGCGCGCGGCAAGCGTAAAGCGCAGAACATCTCGATTCCCTCGGCAGCGATTGCAGCGTTACCCATTCGACGAGGGCAGCGCCTGTGTATGAAATATCTTTCTGTTGGAGGTTGTCCTGAAGGTGGAGACACCTGTGTATATGACTACCGCGGCCACTTCGTTCCATCCAAATTGCCGAGCATCGCGAAAACGTTTATTGAGAATACGTGCGGGGGGCATTAGGACACTCGTGTTGCTGAGGTTAAAGGCGAAACTTCCTCGTGAAGGCGCCATGAAGTGGGTTGGGTGGATCCCATCTTCAGGCCGTCGGAAAAAAACCACCTCCAGCGCGTAGATTCATCTCTGGCCCGGTAATCCTATACTCAATGATGCTCCGTGGATCAAGCGGTCACCCACGTGCTGAAGCAGGAGATGAGAGGCTCCGGTCGGAAGCGTGGACTCCCCACAGCACCCTCAATTCGAGCTGACGAATAGCCGCAATGTGGCACTAAAGCACGTTTGCGGTACTGATACGCCACTGCAAGAGATCTGCAGGCAGGTTATAAGCCCTATCGGCGTTCCATTCCCCGATGGAGGCGAAGTCATGCCGCTGCGTTCTCATCGCAGGCAGGTGAAAATCCACGACGGGAAGCAATTCCAGGTGTGTGGTACTTTATTGCCGCTGCAAGCAACTTGCAGGCAGGCTGAAAGCCCAAAGGTGGGTCTACGAGTAGATACGAGAGAGATTCAGTTGCTCCAATCCTCCCCCGCTCTGCAGGCTTCTACCAGGAGAAACCACCGAAATTTAGCGAAGATCATTGTGGGCAGTCGGAAGTCAGCACTACCGCTAATTCCATGGTCGTAAATTCGCTTCAGAAGTCCCTGGTATCAGGCTCTGGTCGACTGAGACACAACATGCAGCTCTTTCTAGAAAAGCAAGAGCGACGTTACACGTTATCACTCTTGGTGCGAGAGAAACTTCTGTCACTTGACAAAGAAACAGGCCAAACGGAGCTACTTAACGTGATGCCGCGATATGGAGTAGCTACTCCAAAACGCAGCACCCAATACGTGATTAAACCAGGCAAGAAGTGTTTTCAAATTGACCGATCCAAGCAATCCGCGTATAGTGAGCTTCTTCGACGATCTGGGCTTCGCCTGCCAGAATTTATCCGTCTTGTTCGAGGAAAAACACCCCATGATCCGCGCCCTAACAAAGCTCTGAGCGTTCCTGATCATCTTCCCTGCTGGCGTCATTACAAATATAAGGACGAGTGGAGAGATATTGTACAGCACGAGTTAGACCGAACTGGATATCTACGTTTCCAACTCAAGCATTCCCTCCATCAAATCATGGATTGGCTTTGCGGGCCTTCAATGCAGTGATCAAAAACTTAAGAGGGGCAAGATGAAGATCGCTATCTGATTCTAGACATAGACTTGCTTTCGTCACTGGATGGTGTCACATGTAGCCCTTTTGGGGCTGTACAGAAGGGAGATGCCGATCTGACAGTGGAGGCTAGAGTCATACATGACTTATCGCACCCCAAAGGAGCTTCAGTGAATGACCAGGTACAAGATGGAGTTGAGATTAGCTTAACATATGATGGTGCGGTTGTGTTAGTATGACGAGCTCTACTGGTTGCCACAAAATATCCTGGGATGGTTCGGATGTCAACAGGAGACGTAGCAGGAGCTTTTCGGAATGTACCCATTTCTGCAGACTCCGCAGGCAGATTTTCTGTAACAGTCCCGGAGTTAGGAATCCTGGTCATCGATTTGTCGTGTCCATTTGGCTGGACAGATTCACCTCGCTACTACTGGGCCGCTGGAGGTGCTATTGTTCATATACATGCTCACTTTTCTCCGACGTGGGAGGGTCAACCGATATCGGGTTGTGAAAACTTTGACGGCAAAGCATGGAGTGACGACCACGTCTGCATTGAAGCAGACGGTGGGTCGCGACTACCAGAAGCTACAATATCGTTGCGATCGGCGATGATATCGATTCTCGGTCCCAACGCGTGCAATGTGGAAAAGTTCACGACCTGGTTTCAGAAAGGGAAGGCCCTTGGACTTGAATGGGATTTGGATAACTTGACATCGGCGATGCCAAGCCCAAAGATGATTAAAGCACTGTCACGCGTCAGCAGCGTGCAAGAATCTCGAACAGTCCCGGAGGCAGCTAAATAAACTACTTGGAAGCCTCTGACATGTATCCACGTGCATCAGGGCCGCAGCACCGTTTTTTCAACAAATTCGGCTTTGGCACGGAAAACGAGCCGATTCCACGATGCAATTGTATCTGAGGGCGTTCAAGAAGATTTAAGGTGGTTTGCAGCGATTCTCCGAAGCGGTCGTTTAAATTCTGTGCCGTTGTCGAGATTTATTCAGTCGTGTGTACCAGACCATCACATTCAAATGGACGCAAGTGATAGGGGTCTATGTGCACTATGGCCAGCGTATCACGAGTATATCCAAATTGAGTTCGATGAAGAAGAACGGCAGCAGATTGAGCGATTCAATGCGTCTGTCTCCGGTGAATTCAGCATCAACATACGCGAACTGATGAGCGCGATCTTCGCCTCCATAGCTTGGGCTCCACGTTGGAACATTGATGGTCACTCTCAACCAAAGCATGTACGATTCTGGATTGACAACTCGACAGCGGTGTCTTGGACCAACAGACGATCTAGTCAGAACCAGTTTGCACAAATGTTGTTGCGGATTATTGCATTACTCGAAGTCCGGCAAATTTTCTACTCGTCGGCTGTTCACGTGCCCGGTACAGACAACATCATGGCAGATGCTGGAAGCAGGGTGTGGCAATCTTTGGAATTAGCTTCGAAATTTGCTGACATGTCTTCTGACTGGACGCAGGTCAAAATCCCACACAGCTCAAGGAAGCTCTCGCAGCTTCGGGCGCAATGCTCCGAGCTGGAGCTTTAGCAGATACATCGCGCGTGCATTATCGACGAGCGTGGGATCAATGGCAAAGATGGTGTACTTTCATGGGCGACAGCCCTTGGCTTCCTAAGGTCACACTCGATAAGAATGCTACTCAGTTCGGAGCGTTTGCAGTGCACTTGTGGAGGTATGGAATAAACAGAGCAGGTGTTGGCAACACTTATTCCACGATTTGCAGCAAACTCTGTGCAGTGCGGTGGTTCCATAAGCACACAACGGGCTATGACCCAGGGGTGAACGCAGGCCACGCTATCCTGTTGCGTGGAATCCGACGGTTTACTAACCCGGTGATCAGGCAACATCCAGTCACCCCCGCACTTCTCCGTTCGGTATTCAACCTGGTAGACGTTCGCCAAACGCGTGGGCAACTTTTGTGGGGTGGGCTGTTGCCGGCATTCTATTTCCTGTTCCGGAGATCCGAATATTTATTTATCGGACGAAAACATCATCAATATGTACTTCGTCTT
Organism: Phytophthora quercina; assembly: GCA_014706105.1. NCBI lineage: Eukaryota > Oomycota > Peronosporomycetes > Peronosporales > Peronosporaceae > Phytophthora > Phytophthora quercina. The sequence continues at coordinate 108,137 of JACBOW010000019.1, read as the reverse complement.
GGAGATATTGTGTTTCAAGACAAGTCGGGCAGAGGTGTGCCTCCTCGGCATGCTGAAGTTGTTGGTATTAGGTTGTCGGGCGCCAAAAACAATCTGTTTGGCAGGGAGGAGCTACGCTATCAGAATCGGTCAGGGGACAAGCTGTTATGTCCTGTGAAGGCTGCACGGTGGATCTTAAAAGGTGCTAGAGCTGCTGGCACGCGGCAGAATCAACCTGCACTGTCGACGGGAGAAGGACGTGGAATCACCGCGGGGGAGGTAGCAACTATACTCAAACAAGCTGCACGAGTACAAGGCCTGGATCCCAGTCTGCTCTCGACTCACTCAATCCGGATTGGTGGGACCACTGTGCTGATGAATGCTGGCGCTGATTGACTAGTGATAAAACAGCTGGGCAGATGGCTATCCGATGCTTTTGAGGGGTATCCACTTTTAACGGCGGAGGGGACAAACACTTTGGCCAAGCTTATGACCGGTAATAACCCACAGCAGTGATATAATCATCATCCGACGTTTAGCGTGAAGATACCAAGTCGCAAAGCGCGCCGGCAGCGCACTGGTGGATTCTGGGGGCTCACCACTTCACAGCCCGAGAACTCACTTCGAATGAACATAACTTTGCCCCACGAAATCATGAGCACTGAAAATGGTCGGTTTCCACCAGCCAAGGAGTCGAAGACGACGCAAGCTAAAGAGGAAGACTTCTTTTTCTGCTCGCGAGTAGTGCCAGTGAAACGGCTAGCTAGCTAGGAGCGCCGCTGGTTCTCAGCGGAGCTCACTTTTAGTTTTTCTCTCGTTCTCAACCCCCACTCCACAGCCCGAGAACTCACTTCGAATGAGCATAACTTTGCCCCACGAAATCGCGAGCACTGAAAACTTTGGTGTAGGCGTCGGATCCACTTCATGAACCGAAGAAAAAGTTCTCTGAAATTTATTTCAGATTTCAGCTTAGAGTATCTCGGCGATCAGACTTTTCGCTCAAAACGCATGTAGCTCTAAATTGGGGGAATTGTAAAACCAAGGATGGCTCGAAAAAGCACTGCAATCGCCAAAAAAACCTTCAAGAAAATGCAAAACACCCAAAGAATGTCGCTCGAAGGTCTGACTGTCACAATAACTTAACTTCAAGTGGTAGACTCTAGAGATTTCGATACTATCGCTAATAAAGTGCACCGCAATCGTACATATCGAGATAGAATTGAATCACCCACGCAACACACTGCATGCACAAGCTCGTTCGACATTGGATCGACATTCGCTGAAAATTACACCACAGAGAAAAATTACGGTGAAACACCCAGCTTGGTGCAACATGAATTTTGGAGAGGGAATGTCCAAAATGTGTAATAACCATTGTAGAACTCGCCCCATATCCTCACTCGGCGAGCTGAAGGGAACCCTAACGCACTAACGCTAACTAAAAATCTAAGCAGACTCGAATTTACTGGACTGCATCCATGGCGGCGTGCACTACATGTATAGCTTAAACCCCGCTTGAATCTACCGTAGTGCGTCTACGCGGACTCCATTATGGCCATAAATTATGGCCATTGCAATGACCATACCATTGGGTTTTACGTACCCCTATGTCTAAGTCGATTCATGGCGGCATGCACTAAAGCTACACTGACTTTACCTACCAGTCTACGTCTAAGCCGACTCCTGGCAGCGTGCTTTGCTACTAAACCTACAAAACCCACTTCAATCTACCTGTCTTTGTCTAAGCCGACTCGTGGCGGCGTGCACTGCTACTAAACCCACTTCAATCTACCGTGGGAGGGCTTGTTATCGGGTTTTATCGGAGGCTTATCAAAAACGACTTGAAAAAGGTGGTTAATCGAGGGCATGAATACACATTGGCGGCCAATCGAGTCTCAAACTCCTTGATGTCCACCCAGTCCGTGGAGCCTGTATCTATTCATACGGTACTGCACCATGCTGGTATAATAACCGTTTCGTGCCGGTAGGAAAGCGATAGCAGGAGCACTACCGATAGATGCACTGAACCGTAGTGCACACGTAGTATTGTGGTCAGTCTCCGAAGTGACGAGTATAGGAGCCGATGGTAAGCCTCGAAGGGGGATTCCTGACGATAACCCTGCAATCAACAAGTTATCATCGTTGTGGTTACTTACTATTGTTAAAATAAAATAAACACTATTGAAGTAACAGATAGAGCTACTTCAACTACATGCTAGCTAAATGTGCCATTGGTAGTACGGACGTTGTCCCGCGCAATACCGTCTCCGCTGCCTGCTAGTAAGCTCCCCAGTTAGAGGGTCTCGACTACTTGACAATTGCTTTTAGGCTCTAACCACCACTTTACAGTAGTTGACAAGCATTTTTTTCTTGCTGCACCATATCGATAAATCTAAATAGTCGCAAGTCAGCAGGGAGGCTAACAGATAATCTACGTTCGGTTAGTGAACTTGCAATAGATACCGTTGTGAACACGTCATTTTCGTTGAAAATGTAACAACGCAACGCGTTAATTACAGACGGTCTCCTTTCCATCGCATTGGACGTAGATTGGCAACACCGTCATGAAATGCGCACTATATACCTGCCCCTGACACAATATTTACGCTGACGGAGAGGTCGGAGTGCTACGCAGGTGCAAGTATGTCGTAGTGCAGACTGTACAGGTAGGTAGGTCATTATCTATTTTACCCCAATGGACATGATAGGCTACCTCGAAATTTATAGATCGCATCAACTAGCACTAAAACATACTTCGAAGTACCTAGTAGGCTAGGTAAGAGTTAGTGACGTGGGAGAGTATACACGTTACCGCTTTGTACGATGTGGTTTTCATTTCAACTTCTGGTTCGGTTGGCATGTGATTGTTTTCTACTTCTATAGCTCGTGGCTAAACGCCTTCTTGCTGGTGGTGGCGGACTTTACCTTGTACCAGGTCACAAGTACGCTGGATGTACAAAACAATTCAATTTAATGAAGCTGCAATCTCGATCGGTCTGTTATGGATGACATGTTTGTTGACTTCATAGCCAAGTCAATGAGCCAGCATGACGCAGTCGATCACACCCAGATTGAGCACTTCAAGAAACGTGGTTGCACGTATTATATACTGTTGCAGCAGCATCTCACTTCAATAGATTGCTCTCGTACTCACCTCCACTACGCTAACCAGCGCCCCATACTAACAAGAGCTGCACCAGCTTATCATGCCTTTTCTAGACATTGCAGACTTGATGGTAGAAGAGCCAGCATCATGCTGCACGTCCTGATCCAAGGGTGAGCACACCACACGCTCTATTATACATGGCATAATTACAGTTAACTCGCTTACCCGTAGTAGTATTATTATCACAACACATACATCAACTGACCTAAGCAATGCCAGACCACGACGCTGGATGCGGGTAGGAGCTGCTGTTATAAACCGCAGTAGCGGTCGCATAGGACAAGAATGCTTACGCCTACAGTACTTCGGTCACTGTTTCATCCTAGCGCTGGCCTCGGCACTGCCGGGCATGCGAAGCTAAACTGTAGAGAACACAGTGTGTATGCTTCGGTCCACGCCACGTAAGCTTATCATGCAAGTAAACAGTAACCTCTCTGAGCAAGAGTGTCCGATTGTAGTTGTAGCACTACATGTATTTGCATGTTAACTGTTCCCCATGCTCGGCGGATGCTCCTCGTGGCAAGACCTCACTCAATGTGTAGCGCCGATAGGTTCGTGCACTCGATTTGGCACCGATTGCATAAATGCCCTCGATTAGCCACCTTTTTCAAATCTCCTCGATAAACCACCCTGATTGACTCGATGAAAAGCCTCACCCATCTACCGCACTCCATCTAGGCGTGGTGTACTACTGCTAAACTTACGCGAATCGGTGATTTGTTCTAGCAAGGCCGCCCTGAAAGAAAGACAACGCTTCAAATATCATGCGCAAACCTTCACCAGCAACACTACCTAGTTTATCAATTTGAAATACAAAGTGTTACTCAGTGCCCCACATCGTAAATTTCAGAGCTCACCCGCGCGCTCGCGCGCGGCCTTGTATTCCACGAAATTTGGAGCCGATACAGTAAAACGGCCAGGTTAAGTCTACGCTTGAGTTGAAGTTGTCTCAGACGTGAGCTCCCACATTTAGTATCATCGTCTGTGCCCAGGTAGCTGGTCAGATAGTCGTCCGGTTTCGTCCAAACAACAGATGCCCAAAAGCGCTCGACTGTTGTGCTCGTTCGCGATAACCGCAACTATTAGGGGAGTCAGACATTGAAAAAATGCGAAAATATTGAGCAAGAAACGGGCAAAGTTGTAAGCAAGAAAATGTAGACACCATGAGCCAAAATGAAAAGGAGGTTGACCTGCTGCTCATCGAAGCGACGGAACGAATGATCCCACTACAGATACCGTTCCTGTTCTTCCCATCCTGATTTATGTCAGATCTTACAGGACATGTAATGTGTGGGAGAAATGGCGGGGTTAAGCCCATAGTAAATACTAGGTTATGTTAAATGCCCTTTCTAAAGGAATGCAGCAAATCTAGTAGTTATGAAAGGGTATTATATAATGAAGGACGTGTACAGTATCAGGAGGATGAACAAGAAAAGGGGGAGGAGGGAACGCAATCATGAACTTGGAAATAAGCAGAAATTTGTCGAAAAGGTGAGCATGATCTAGGTCCAAACCTGAGCACGTTTTTTGCAATGTCTGACTCCCCCTATTAATACAGATACCCCTCGCCAATATAATACCACCCGTGGAAGGCTTTGGTATCAAGTACAACAACTCATTAGATTTCGAGGCGTTACTATTTTAATTTTTAGGCAATTGGTCCAAATATGTTCCCAAAAAATAATCACATTGTGTCTTAGAAAGGAACATATACCTATTTTATTATATTTGGGGACGAATACGCGTCTAAAACGGCAAAAACTGGGTCGATCGGGGAATATTTTCGTATTAGCTTTGAGAAATGGGGATATATTAGGTAAGCCCCATAGTAAAGCCTATCTACCGAGTCGGTGGACCGGCGTTTGTATTAAGTTTGAGCGATTATTAGTTTTCTCAGCTGCTAATTTGGCGAGGGGTATCTGTACATGTACGTATAGATGGGGACCCTATCATGGGGTGCTTTAGCTGTGGTATAAACGTTGATGAGTGTCAGATTGTCACTAAACTGTACTTCCGTGACAGTTTCGTTGCGCACAAAGAGAAAAAGCGTGCAGCCGACGATTATAAATTCAGGAACGGGCGTCCCCAAAGAGCCGAACAACAGCGCAAGAACTGTGCGTCGATACATTTGTGATCGGCTTGAGGTCCACATTTGTTATTGGTACTGCGCCAAAGAGGAGTGAGTCTGCACGTACAAAATACCGAATCCGTACCGAACGAAATCACATATGTTTTGAAATGTCATATTAGGAAATCCAAATATTCATCTAGGGCGCTGCACAAACTCTAAGCCACAGAGACCGTCGACAAAACGACTTTGTTACATGTACTTCTTGGCAAGTTCTTCTGTACTTTTGGTATTTGAAAATGATAAGAATGGTATGTTCCCTTTACCGAAATGAACTTTTGGCACCATTATGGGACCTATCGGTAGAATTTGGGAACTTTCGGTAAGATTTAGGTAGTTTTCGGTACCATTCGGTTAAACGTTCGGTACAAATTTGGTTGATTCGGTAGCGTTTGGTCATGATTTGGTACCGTTCGGTACCCGTTGGTAGGCCGGTGAATTTGGTAAAGATTTGGTAGTGTTTGGTACAGATTTGGTACGTACTAGTAAGGTGGGGTGGTTCGAAGTCTTTGTCGTAGTTAATAGTCGCCACAGAGCCTGGCTCCGTTAGGTGACAACAATATACGTCATTCCTAAATGAAAACGAAAGCTTTGAGCCTGTTGTACCACCTACAAGTGTCAAATGCAAAACGCTTTGAATGAACGAAGTGTTCGTGCTCGTTAAATAAAATATACATGTACGCATCATGAACACCTCACGACCACCTGAAGCGCGTGGACCGCTGATTAATACGCCCTCGATGCCTTTCAACCTGTCCTGGCGGTGGCTGACGTTAAACAGGTTAATAACATCGTGCGTTTGGCTGATAAGCCTTATCTGTCCCCTGGAGGTCCAGTTCTGGTCAACACGTTCACGCACCACCCGTGCGCGTTGTACGCCACGGACGTCACGTTCCAGCAGGCGAACAGGCCTGCTGGTAACATGGCTGAGGCCCTTCCCTACTATAGTGCCAAGTACAAGCTCTACTTCTCCGGTCTGGAAAAACTTAACTGTTAGGTTTTTCTAATATAGCTTCTGCATCTGCTGGACAAGGTCATGAGTGTACCAGTGCACAACATTCAGAGAGTCATCAACAAACACGGCGGCGTAGATAGTCGCAGTTGGACTGTGCAGCTAACTACGCCTACGTGGCCAACCGCTCTCAAACGGTACACGCAATTACTGTGGAGCTGGTCATCTACCACCACACCGTGGTTAGTATGGCACCTTGCACGCAATGCAGAGGGTATGGTCATGGCTATGCTAAATGCCATTTAACGAGTTCAGAAGCTGCGGGAATCAGACTGCAGTTAATGTTGGATGTTGCCGCGTCCTCCGGGCTCTGCGCAGCATTTGAAGTTGTTTCAACCGGGTAAACAACTGCGCTCTATGCAAGACTTTTGGCAGGCGAGTGGAGTAGTGCAACAAAATAACGCAGCAGTTGAATCTGCGGATTTACCCAGAAACCACCATGTCGAAGAGGGTGAAGCTCCTGAAAGTCCGTGTGATACTGGTAGGAGCATGGACGTTGATGAGGATGATACCATCAATGTGAGGGAGTCATCTTCTCAGCTGGATAAAAACAAGATGTCGAACTCGAAACTGCTGACCAACAATCTCCACAGGGTCAACGCTCAACTATGACGAACGCGTTCTCTGATAACGCAGTGCAAGCAGCCAATGGAGGTTCTCCGAGAGCGGTTAAAAGACAACTTTCGTTGCAAGCAGGCAGTGATCCCTCTGACGTTCTCAATGCAACTGAAGTCATACTACGCAATCTCTCCCAGCGTGCATCGATGTTACGCGCTCGGAAGCACAGGAAGCACAGGAAGCAGATGATCGATCAGCGAGGACAAGCTGCAACCACGATCACAAGAGCGGTGAGTAGATTAGTATGGACTATACATCAGCGCAGAAAGCGCCAAGTGCCTCGAAAGGGTGGTAAGGCCGGAACGGCAGTAAGCGTCAAGACCATCCCTGGGAATCTTAGTATCTCTCCTCGACAAAAAATGTTTTCGACGACTAACGACGATGACCAAGCAGAAAACATGGATATTGATAACGCGGGGCGGATGACGTTGTCGCCAAGTGCAAACCAAAAATTCCGACCTTCATCCACGACCCACGGAAACCAAAACCGAACAAAGTGAAGCGACAAACGGATCTACGGGTGATGGTTCGTGGGATTTTGACAGTAACGTGGGAGACAGCCAATCAGTACAATATGTAGGTACTAAACCCGGAAACGATCCTGGACAACCACAGAGTTATTAACTGCATCACCTACCGACGTGGATGCCTTGCATAACCTGCATTTCCCCAAAATGACACGAATGCGTCCCAGCACTTGCGTGCTGTTGGGCACTGCCAGATCAAGTGTGTTAAGGTGGCACAATCTCCACCAGAGCAGCCTTGCTCAGCACATGCTACCTGTTTAGTCAACTGAATTCCACATCCGTAGCTTGCGCAGTTTCAGGCGGTGAAAAAGTTGCATTTGATAACTCGTGGCCCCTTCCGTTCGGTAGATTCGTCGCCACTTAATCGATGCTAGCGCTGCACCAATAACTGGATTATCGTTTTTCCATGCAGCCTCCAATTTGGATATTTTGCGCTGCGCTGCTGCCGTCTGCGCCGTCAGTAGTCGCTGTTTGATAGACCGTGTCTTTCTTGAGCATCTACGGTTGCCTGCCCAAAGTGCTGAAAATCCTGATGTCCACTTGTGTGGTGTTGTCCACGTGGATGTCAGAGGCTGCTTGATTCTGTCGGCGATAACTTTGTTCAGGCAATGTGGTGCTAGTGCCCCAAGAGGGGTTCACCAGCATTATACAAGACACCTTCTCAGTGACAATTCCTGCTGGGCCAGCAATAATAATGGAGGAGTGTCAACGGCGCGTGGCTGATACTCACTGCCTCGTACCAGCGGAGGTATTAGATGTGGTCGATGACGAAGTACAGCGTGCTTGGGCACATACGGTGTTGACAACACTGCAGATTATTTGGCAGCGGCGGATCAGCATACTACACCTGCAACTCCCAGACGCTCAACCGGTTCCTCTCACACGAGATGGTATCCATTCACAACTCAGTGGAGCTGCCAAACGCTTAAGTTCGGCTCTACCATTTGACAGACCGGGGTTACCGCGATACCACGCGGCCATGATTGTCACAAAAACGCTAGCACTGCCTAACAGCACCGAAGAACTGCCCATGTCAGCAACAGAGGACCGCATAGTTGCCTTTTTCGACGGGGGGTCTAGAGGAAACCCCGGTCCGGGTGGTGGAGGAGCTATTATATATCGGCTACGTTGTGGAGCAACTGTACCTGTCGTTGAGTGGATCGGATGTGTGTCACTACGATCGTGTCGGACTACAAACAACGTGGCAGAATTCACGGGGCTTATGATGGCACTAAACTACGCAACAACTCACAACCTCAAGGGCATGCATGTGGTCGGTGACAGCATGCTCATCATAAATATGATGAAGGAACGGCGACATCCTCACAGCAGGCGCATAATGAGCTTGTACAGGAACTATCGTCGTCTAGCCGATGTGTGTCAAGTCACGACGTGGAGACATCACTATCGTCACCACAACACAGTTGCTGACAAATTGGCAAATCTTGCCATGGATACACACACGAGCAGACAACTACAACACCCAACGAACACCGACCTGGAGCGGAGATTTCCTGATCAACACCGACGTTACCAAGTGGCTTGAAGACTAATTCACGTGACTGCACTCTGGCAGCACACACTTCAGGATCTACACATCACACGCTCACATTGAGCGCCGTGCCGGACCGGCACACTACGTAGCGTTATGCAGAGTAGAGTGGCTGCATCACATGTCAGCGAAGTCGGCGAAAGGCTTGGCAGGAGTCCGCGCCGCTTTCGATAGTGCGACAGTTTAATGGGGAAGGGTGACGCCATCGAGGTGATGGCGCGGTTTATTGCATTACTTGCCTAAGCTGAACGCGAATAACCTATACCTCTGTTAAAATAAATCGTCACTCTAAGATTGAGACTTGCATGATTGGAACTCTGATTTGACATATATCAATGTAACCACTAAAACACCTCATTATTTCATTTGCCTATCATTCATAATGGAAGCATTATTTACTCTTTTCCAAATGTTGCATTCAGACGGTCGCCTTTCCACAAAGTATTAACGTTCAAAAGCATTCCCCGTAAATTCACCTTTGTAGTAGAACCACCTCTTGTTGAACTATCATGATCAAGCAACTAACTCGTTTGTGGCGCAAGTCCATTGTTTGCAATACAATACCTGCATAGCACTGACTTCCAGAATGAAATCCTAACTAGCGAACAACGTGATTCTCCAGTCACAATCTTAGAGTATCAGCATATTTTTGGTCATCATCACCTCACCGTTTTCACGATATTCTCACAGCATACGAGAAACCACCACAGTTATTGAAACAATTGGACGTGGTGGTTATCCTTGCCGCCGGACACAGGACGATGAACGAATAATGCTGCTTTGCTCCCAGGTATGACTGCCAGAGCAGAACGATCGATTCATCGTAGTTGATTAGGACGCAGTAACTCTTGAAACCAAGCGACACAATATTCTTACTTGGCTTCATTGCAGTCAATGCTATCGACATCACATCTTTACGAATACATTTATTTTTTATAATGATTCCGCGCTGCTACCATTAATTTTAATTTAAAAAAAGTGGAAGAACAGCGCCGAGTAAAACGCGTGGTCTTTAATCGAGAAATTCAATTTGTATGTTGACGAAATTGTTCAGTTCGTCGAAATCCTTGGGCTCAAGGCGGTGCGCAATTAGTGGAATGAGTCTGCGCACGATCATAATATTGTGCTGCATCACAAAAGCCAGAAACGGTGAGTCGTACTTGCTGTATTTCTCGCCACAATTTGTGAAGATAGTCGCACAAGAATTAATGTCCGGGAATGAAAAAAAATCTTGTTTCCAAATGTTTGTTTTCCTGACGCAAATACGAGGTTCTCTTTTTTTTTCGCTCCGTGCAATTCCTTGGTAAACTTGAAAGCAGTCAATCCCTACGGTTTTCCTGATAATGACGTGTAGAAGTTACCGGACTAGTTCGCCAAAAGCAAACTCGAGTTGTACTCTCCATCATACGCGTCGTCGGCACCCAAGAAGTTGTGCGTAAGGTAGGGCGACACCGTCCGATCGAGTGCTGGCATTATATCCATACATGACTTGTCCAGTTTCCCCAGGTTTCCACTGTTGCGCACATACGACGCTAAGATCTTCATCCCGCATGTTTGGGTACCAGATCCGAGATACGTCGACGCAACCACCCCGTGAGGTGAGTAATCGAAGGCGAGCAGTTCCTTATTGTCACCGTCGAGGACATCCAGCAGATATTCGGCGTACTTGTGCGGTGTCACTGGGTCTAACTTGCCACTCAGCAACAGAACGCTTGCTTGATTTGGGGTTGAAGCGGTCTTGTTCCAGTATTTGTCTTGCTTGTAGATGATGCCGCTCGCTTCGTAGTTACCAGGGTTAAATTCGTCACATGATGGCGACTTCTCTTTCGAGAAAGCGCAGTATAATGCAGGCACTACGTACGTCGCTTCAGCCGACAGCTTTGCATTGGTAAATCGCTCTTGCATCGTTGCTGCAGAAGGTGTAGGCGTCTCCCACATTTCGGAAAAGGCGATGAGGTAGAAAACCAGCGCTGAGTAAAACGCATCATCTTGACTCGAAAAATCCAAGGTCTTGAAAAATTGGGTCACAACGTCGACATCCTTGGGTTCACAACGTCGACATCCTTGGGTTCACAACGATTGAGGCGGTAAACGATAGGGGCAATGAGCGTTCGCAAGTCCGCATTCTGCAGCACCAGTCCCAGCGTACGACGTAGAGTGAAAGATGGTGGGTCGTCCGTGTTGTAGTCCTTCTTCCCATTCTTGACGACAATGGCACAAGCGTACTATTCAGACTAGTCGCTTCGAAATGGCCCTTGCATTCATCGCTGTCTTCACACAGCGCCAGAATACATCTCCCATGACTCCAAAATCAGCATAGCTTGTGAAATCGAGAAAAACCTGTCTGCTGATGCTCCAGAAGTCGTGGCGATCCCATCCAAAGCATACCCAGTCACTTCGGGGGGAGCGAGATGCATTAAAAGTTCCACCCATGTCGTACCGTAGCTCACACCATACACCGTGGTGTTGGCACTGTTCGTGTAAGTGGAAATGAACGTCGCAATATCCGTCGCGGCGGTTGTCACGGAGAACGATGCCAGATCACCGTACTTGGTTTGAAGATCCTGTGCGCACGCAGCCACTTCCGAAGGTTTAATGTCTTTCTTCCAGGGGGATCCCGTGGTCGTGACTTGTGCAGCGACGCAATCGAGAAAGGTGCTTCGTCCAGTACCGCGGTGATCCATAGTGTAAATGTTCATAGATCCTTCGAGCTGTTCGTGCAGTGTCACCATGTCCTGTTCCACTATTACCCACGATACGCAAACAATGAATAGGCAGACACGATGACAATAACAATAATAATAGGACGGAGCAATAACGTACATGTAGTAGACGATTCTCCAGGGCCGCCCTGCAACAGCCACACATTAGAGGCCGTATCGGGGTTAGCCGACGCCGCTGGTAAGCGCTTCACGAAAACTTCGACTGTAGGGTTCACGGATTGTGGCGTTTCACAAATTCCGCGATAACACAACGGCGCCCTGTACATCGCGCACTGTGCGTCTTGGCCGGTAGAACTTCCTTCGTCCGAGAAAGTGAAGTGAGAGCAGGGATACCAACCATTCAGGTAGCTCTTCGAGGTAGAATTGAAACCAGTTACGGAGGCCACCACGGTTATCATGGCCATCGTGGTAAGGTGAAGCTGCATACCACTTGAAATGGCTCTGGAGTATGAGGTTGCTAGTAGTCGGGAAATTTGGAAATGGTATGACTTTGTGTTGTGGAGGACGCGCCCACGTGAGGTGGTTATCATAATACCCGTTGCTTTGCTCGGCACGACCATATCCAATCTACCACCTTCTTCGTAGATAATTCTAAGTAATCCGGGACATCAACGCAACAACCTATCGCCGATAGGTTATCGGTGACCGAGATCCGAGAATGGCAGGCATTGTTTCATAGGGGCATTTTGGACAGAAAAGGTCGAAATACCCCTTTGAAGGTTTTCAGGAATGCCCCTTTGAAATCAAGATGGCTGTCATCAATAATCTTCTGTAAAACTTGCAGTGCATCATTGCAAGCTCTTTGCAGCTCAAATCCGTTGTTTCATCAGTTTATTCATGTCTGAAACGCGGTTTAGGACAGCATTCGTGGCTGTAGATGCTTTTGGACTGCCGCAACCACTACATGTAGTTGTACTCGTATAGAGACACGGTAGGAATCGAAGAAAAACTTTCACCGCCGCTACGATCGGAAGGTTGCCATGGCAGCCAAATTTGGCATTCAGTTTCAATTGTTCCGCAGAAACAAACAACAAACACTTCCAGCTACCTCTACCACTACCATGGGCCCGCCCAAACCTGACCGGGGGAAAGGGCGTTACATGTACAAGCCACCGCTAAGTCCTACAAGAGGCCTGCATAATGTTTAACATTACGCAGGTCTATTGTTAACATTTTAAGGTGAACAAAACATTTTAAAAAATGACATGCTGTCATCTCCACCACCAACGGCTGGTATGTACACGACAGCAGTGGCTTCCGAGATAGGAGCATAGTTTCTATGCTTGAACATGTACTTACTAGAACTCAAAACCGGTATCAAACTACGTCGGCAGCTGGCAATCATTTACGCTGCAACGGAGTCAAACACAAAAGAACAACGCAAATGAGCACTCTGCTTTTTCAAATCGATCATGTTACCGCTATTAGTCATTCATTTCGTACTTCCTAATGCAACGACTACGGGCTAAAACGCGCTGGTTCTGCGCAAATGCACCTCATTGGACGTTGCCCACGTGAGACGTCCATTTACATCTGCGTTTCTTCGTCGGATCCGTACGGCGGAGTGTACACCTCCTCCGACTCGTCGCCACGCAGTCGCTGGTTCGCTGCTAAGCGTGCCGCTCGACCCGCGCGATAGCTCGTGCGTCTTTCTTTCTCGCGGACCTTGATGGAGAGGCCAATTTCACGCAGCCGCGCTTCGTATCGGTGAAAATCGTCTCTTTCTTCAGCTTGAAGGGGTCGTAGGCGCACGTGTGCATTAGTAAGCGCAAGGCATACACGAAAGAAAAGGTCGTAGGAGCCCTCGTCCCAACGCCACTTATCGGCGCATACACCCCACAGCCACAGTTGGTTCGCGGGGCGTGCGTTTGGTCTTCTTCTGGCGCGGGGGCATCGTAATGCGTTGGGGGCACTGTAAATTCGCAAATGAGCTGGTGACCAATGCACATTAGAGCTATCGAGCGCCTGTGCAATTGCAGGAGTAGAACGCATTGATACCGTTTGTGGACTGTAGAGTTTTCCGACTATAAGTCGGATGTGCTGCCAGCGCCAATGCAGCTTGATTGTCGATACCCAAAGCAAAATGCACACTGAAATTTGGCACAATTTCCATCTCCACGTTGGCAAGAGCACGTCTCTCCTCTCCTGACAAGCCTCACGCGCAGCAACATATTCTGCTTCCGCGGTACTCTGTGCCACGACACTCTGCCGCCACGCCGCCCAAGCAGTTGGGCCTCCTGCCACGCTCATTACGTAACCAGTGACGCTCTTCCGAGTGTCAGGACAATTTCCCCAGTCAGCGTCGCAGTACCCATCAACTTTCACAACCTCCGAAGATCTTCCTTTCTCCGAACGTTTGAAATAAAGCGCACGATCAACTGTAGCAGCGAGATATCTCAAAATTCGCTTTAATGCACCACTGTGAGCACAAGTTGGGTGCTCCGTAAATCTGCTCAGGTAGCCAACACAATAAGCTAGATCGGGACGAGTGCTGATCGCAAGGTACATTAGCGACCCAATCGCTGCACGGTTATCGATCCCAGGCTCCTTGTCCCCTTCGGTGGAACTTGCAGCTTGAGATTTGTCTCCATTGGCGAACGAGATCCCCGTGCGTTCTCAAATCCGAACCGCTGCAAAACATTTTTCGCTACTTACTCTGATGCAACCGCACTCCGCCGTCATCCGACTTAACTTAAATCCCCAAGAAGTTGTGCAGGCGCCCTTGGTCTTTAATACCATACTTCGTGTTCACATCCGCGATGAACTGCTTCTTCCACTCCTCACTATTAGTGCCACACACTAAATCATCGACGTACACTAACAAAATAGTAGTCACGCCGCCCTCGGAGCTCGAATACAGGCGCGGCTCCGTTGTACTTTGACTCCAGCATTATTCAACCAACCACTTGTGCAACTCGTCGTTCCACTCCTTACCGCTCTGATGCAACCCGTACAAAGCGTTATTTACCCTGTACACGTATACTTTCTTGAGAGGAAATCCCGCAATTCCCCTGATGAAGTGTACAATCCGCTGCTTCGCGTTCAGGTAAGCCGTGTTGATGTCACACTGGAAGGGGTCGAGACCCAACAGGATAAACAGAGCCACAAACAACCTGAATGAGGCCATTCTCGCCACAGGGGAGAAAATATCCAAAACTACGAAGTCAATACCAGGCCCCTGCTTGTCGCCCCTGGCACACAGTCGTGGACGAAATCGTGACACGTTTCCTGCAGTGTCAGTCTTGAGCTGATACCGCCACATTGTCCACAACGCTTTCTTGCCATCAGGTATTTCTGTTTCAGCGACAAGTTCCAGAACATCTTTCTGCTCCATCGCTGCCAGCTCACGCTCCATTCCTTTCCAACACTCTTGTCTTTGTGGGGAGGACATTGCTTCCTTGTATGTGCGAGGTAGCGTTGCTTCAGATTCGTGCCACGTTCTCTGGCTGCTTTCCTCCAAGTCATCCATCGCAGTCACGAATGCCAACGCTGCGTAAACTGCAAATACCTCGCTCAGCTCCTCTGCGTTCACGTCCTCTGAGCCAAAATCCTCAGACTCAGATTCAGCTGCGACGTCAACGAGTCCTGGCTTGCTTTTTGGGTGGGGTCTTGCATCTGCACTGCAAACATCAGCTAAAACAGGCTCTCCGCCTTCTTGTCCAGCCCTTTTGACGCCACCATGCCCATGATCGCATCTTTCTTTCTCAAAGGCCAGTGTCGCCCATTTCTGGTGGTGCGCGTTGTAGCCAACTGGCTTCACGAGTTTCTTGGCTGCCATCTTCATCTATGCAGCTCTCATTTTCAGCTCGCGGACGTGTATCGCTTCCACGCCCCCTACGATTGGCAGGTCGTAATCAATGCTTCTGTTGCTTGTGAGATCTGGGTATTCGTTCTCTGCCCACCGATTAACCGCCTCATCAAACCGTTCTCGCTCAAATCGATCTCGATAGAGCACCTGCTCATTGACGGTAACTTGGCCTCCATGTTGAACAGTGCCGTCAGTAGGAAAATAAACCTTGCATCCGAGCTGGCCCTCGCAATACCCAAGAACAAATCCAACTCTGCAGTTGTCTGCAAACTTGTGTCTCGCTGCACCGATCTTCGTGTGTACGTACGCTAAAGCTCCAAACTTGCGACGATGGTGAATGTCCGGCGTTCGGCTCCACATTGCCTCGTACAGGATGTCGTTGATGGCAGTTGAGGACGTACGATTCTTGATGTACACAACGTAATGTATAGCATCAACCCAAAATGACGTTGGCAGACCAGATTCCTTCATCATCGATTTCAGCATGCCAGTCAACGTCTGGTGGCTTCTTTCCACCATATTCAGCCGTGATGTCTTCGTTGGCGTCGTAGTGTGCTTGATTCCATGCCGTTGATACCAGGCAATCATCTCGGCGTTGGCAACCTCGCCACCACCATCGGTGAACACTTCCTTCACCGGATCTTGTGGCCACTGACGCTCCGCCCACGCTATATAACAATGCACCAAAGGATTAATCTCGCTGGAGTGCTTCGTTTTAACGGGATAAACGGTCATGAACCGGGTGTGCGCATCCATGATGACCAGAACAGCAGTGAACCGGGCGCAATTGCAGTTGCTTGAGGAAACAGGAGATCAGCAAATACCAACTGATTGCGCTTCTTCACTCCTCTGGCGAACTGCTTAACGGGTACCTTTGCCCTTTGTTTGCCAAGTTGGCAAGCTTCACACATTTCAAACTGTCGATTGCGCAGGGTCATTCCCTTTACTAGGCTTTCGTCTACCATCTTTTTGCACTGTATTGTCCGTTGAACCACCGAGGAACTTGTTTTGGGCAGCAAAGATCCACAAGCCGCAACGTTGCATGTCTGCCTGCAATACGAATTTCTCCTTCCTTAGCATCGTGTAGCGCCTCTTGGAGTTGTTATACTCCACATCGAAGCCTTGCTCATGTACTTCGGACTGCGACAGCAAGTTCTGGTGTCCAGATGAATAAAAACACATTCTCCAGTCGCAATTGACCGTTTCCATCTCCAACTTGTACCCACAAATTGAAAGCGCCAACTCCAACAGGTACCGTTGCACCGCTGTAGCCTCGCACGACGTGCTTCTGCTGTTCTTTACCAGAAAGGTTCCGATACTTCTCGAAGTAGCGTTTGTCACCAACAAGGTGTCGATCGCAGCGCAGTCGAAGACCCAGCATTCTGGACGATACTCCCCGCCTTCTGCATGTCATTTGCGTCGCCAATCTGACTGTCTGCCCCGTATTTACCTCCTTTTTGGCCAGTCTTCTTACCGGTGGCTGGCGTCGGAATCCCCGACGTTACGGTGTATAGTGACTCGCCTGGTTCACGATTGGTGCCCAATTTTTCTCTCTTTTCAAGGCAGTTTTGCTTTTGGTGTCTTGGTTGGTGGCAACCGAAGCAGTTTCCTTCTTCGCGGTCCAAGTGGTACTGCTGAAGCTTGTCTTCTCGCTTGTTTGTGCGATCTCCTTCGCCTGCAAGCGGACGGCTCCCGTTACATTTGCTCTTGAAGCCCTTCGACTTCTTGGCTCCACCTCCTGGCTGACGCTTTTCCTGCTTTCCTTGGGAGTGGTTAGAGGTGGCTGGCGGCGTTTTGCCACTGTTTCCACCCGTATTCGGCTCTGTCGCTCCCTCTCGACGCTGATGAACGTGTTTCTCCACCTGGAAGTTCTTATCCAGAGTGATTATCATCGCATTTGCTTCTTGTAGTGTACTTAATGTTTGTATACCTCCAAGCAGCATGAGTGTCTGGAGTTGGTCATAGTACGCGGTTGAGATATCGAACGTACCATGAGATCTACCATCCAAACGTCGCTCATATCAGCGTCTAATGCGGCCAGGTGTTCTCGAAATGACATCATATACTGCAAATGATTCTCGACGTCAGCACCAGGATGACACGACGCACTCTCGAGTTTCTGTCGAAGTGTCCGTTGCGTGTAGAGTTTGTAATCGCATTCTCACGACCTTCGAACCGCTTGGAGAAGTACTCCCTCAACTCCGAGCCGACCTCGTACCGCATGGCCTGCCATGTAACGGCGCACGACAAAGAACTTGAGATGAGCTTGGATAAGAGACGGGCTTGGCGCAGGAATCGTCTTTCTTCATCTACTCTTACCGTGTTGTCATACAGCGTGGTCCCATCGCAAATGTCATCCAGGCGCCACTCTCCTTCCTTCACCTCGTAGCATGACAAATGCCTCATCATGGTGCATTGGTAGAGAGGCCAATCTCGGCCGCTCCAATTAACCGTCCGACCGTCCTTGTTCCACTCGACATCAGCCGGCTTCTCCGACGTTGATTTTGGCATTTTTGGTCGTTGGAGCCTCCCCCGCTTGTGCTCCGGTTTTGTCCAACGGGCTTCTAGCGGTGCTATCTGTAGAGCGTCGTGTAGGAGTCTCGCGTACTCGATCTTACCAACCTTGTTACGAAGTCTTTCACAGGTAAGCAGCTTCTTCGGTCTGGTCGTGATAAAATCGCTTTATGCAATTATTGCGCTCCTCGACAAGCCAAAGAAGAAGACGATGATTCGTTAGACGCTTATCATGCTTTGACGGGTCTAAGAACCGTTCATCTGGTACTTCAAGTATTGGATATTCGTGTTGCTACTGATGAAGACCTGAACGACGATGAAACTACCTCTCGCCAGATGATCTCAGCAACAAGAAGGCAAAGAGTTGAAGCAACTGTGCCAAGAACGCGCAATACCTAGCTATGACAGCTTAGCTGCAATCAAGGCGCAACGGCTGGACCGCGACAGCTCCATGTCAAACTCCAGCGTGGCAAAACAACACAAAATCCCCGCTTCAGCTCTCCTGCAAGCATGGTTTTTAGCGCCATGTTCCAACACGGACATGAAAATCGGAACCAAGAAGGAGGAAACTATTTCATCGCGTGTACCAGCGTTTTTCGCGACGCATTTGGAGTTTTGAATTGAGAAAACGAAGTCATACGGGCTGCTCAGTGTTAATGGGGCGATCGAAGTTGTATCTGATTTGACCCTTGACTGAATCAACGAAGAGCATTTGCCCCTTGCGCTCAGTGGCTCGGTTATAGTAATAAGCGATTGACCGTTCATCAACACCAGGAATGTTAAAATCCTTCACTACCATTGCTAAATCGCGCTTGGAATTCGCCTTAAGAATCGATACATACTCTGAATTTAGCCGTATCATCTTATCCGTGGCAAAGTAGCTATGGCTAAGGAATATGGTACTTAGTTTGAAGTGTCTCCCTCGAGTGAAGTAATGACTAAACAGATTCTTCTGGAGTAGCTTGTCGTTAGAGTAGTCATCTATGATTACAAGCTCAGGTTTATTTGGGTTTAGCGGAGTTCTGCGTACTTGATCAACACTTGGTGGGGAATCAGCGTCTGCGAATGTGATGAATCCATCCAGTTTGTCACGAAGATCCTCGTATAGCTCCTGATGAGGATTACGAGCAATAATGGTCAGATGCGCAAACACATGTGGTGAATGTTTTAGGATGAACATACAGAGGTTGTTTTTCCCACTAAACGATGGACCAAGGACAATCATTCTGAACAAAGCTTTGATATTCAATGCCGAGATATCGCCCATTGAAGCTGATTTGAACTTCTTTGGTAGTGAAGCACCGAACTCGGGGATACCGCTCATGATTATCGTTTAATCTATATAGCTTCAGACAAAATGAGTTCTGGTTTTTCCTATCCCCAGCCAATTTTCAAATCAACCATCTACAACCCTGCATTCTATCTTTCGTTAGATGCAAGCGGCTTTCTAACCTATGACTACGCCCAGGCACTTTATCTTGGAAGAAACTACCATATCCTACTGGTATCACTGCTGGCACAGCAACACAAGGAGTAGCCCTTGTACCAGGTGCTAACAACGATGTTGCAGGTATAGGAGCTCTCAGCTGTTCCAGTTTGACTGTAAATGGGTCTGCGATAACTTCAGCTCCGGACTGTGTTCTCGGAATCGCAGGTGGCACTGGTCAAAACTCAAAAGCATTGGTCCTCAACTCATCTGGATCTATAACGAGTGGTATCGTAGATTTAACACTCAGTGGAACACTGTCGGCCGCTACATTAACTGGAACACTATCGACAGCTGCTCAGACAAATATTACATCTGTAGGAACGTTATCAGGTCTTACTATTGGAGGGAACCTGACATTTACTGGCGCGTCACGATCACTTACAGGCTTAGCATCTTTATCATCAACAAACTTAACTGGAACGCTACAGACGGCTTCTCAATCAAATATCACATCAGTTGGGACACTAACTAACCTGACTTTGGATATGGCAGGAACTGGTCTCAACATCCCTAGCTTGACATTCAATGGTACTACCTTCAACCAAGATTACTACATCAATATCACTGAAGGAGGAGCTGGTGCAAGCAAAGCTCTTGTTACTAATTCTAGTAACGATCTATCAGGACTGCGTGATTTATCATGCACTCGCGATTTTACTGCGTCTGCATCTGTTTCAACGCCCACAATTACAACAACAACAATTCAGCCCGCTAGTAGTACTCTGGATATGACGTATACAACATTGAATCTTAACTCGACTGCAATGACAGCTACTGCCACTCAACTAAATTGCAATCAAGCTACAACATTAGGTACCTTTCAATCTTCTAGAACCATGGCACTAGATTCTAATGGAATGGGAGTGATGGGTTTAGGATCAGTTGCCTCAAACTGCATTAGATTCTACGGTGGAACTGCAAATAAGGAAATGATATCTATTTATCGAGGTAATGACGATGGTGGGTTACTTATTGCTACTAAAGCTCAGACAATACAAAAAATAAGTCCTCTATTGACTCTGTATTCCGGAATTGATCAAACAGGGGTGAGTGGTACTAGTTCAGCCTAATACAAAGAAATAATTCGAGTTAATAATAAATTGGTTGGCTTCACAAAAAATTATCAATCGGGATGGTTTAACGGATACCTTCTTGGGACCCAATCGTGCGGTGGAAATGAAGGAACTCAATTCTATACTAGTGCGAATACTTTAAACTTGGTCGCCAATAGCAGTTCTACATCATCCTTTACATCGGGATGTAATCTATTGCTAACATCAGTTAGTTCTATAAATAGACTGATTTTTAACTCAACGACGCCTTATCCTAATGGAACGTATGGGTCTGCTTTAATAACATTAAATAATGGCAATATGTACATTAAATGCTCTAACTCATTCAATGATGGTAGCACTAACTACGACATGCCAATTTTCTGTGAATCTTCTAATGCTTCTTCGCCTATTAATTTTGGTATACAATTACATGATGGAGCTAGTTCTACTAGTACCAACGGAGCGTATTTTGGTACGCTTTCAAATAATGATTTTGTCTTGATGACTAATAATACTCGTAGACTAACAATACTGGGAGGTATGAATGCTGAAAGAGTTGGTGTTGGTACGGCTTCACCTACAGCAGGATTGCAGGTTGCTATCAATGTAAGTCAATCTATTGATTCAAGTGGTAGCGGTGTAGCTTACTTCCTAAAACGTGGTGGCTTGGTTTCAACGATAGGACAAGACGATCGTGGAAGTTATACTGAAGATGAGTGATAGCAAGGATTTCCTTGAACAATTTTTTATCGTCGATACTGAGCTTATCATACGCTGCCTGATCAATTTGTTTCTTGAACGCAAGAGTTCGAATCAAGGCTTGAAGACCATCGCTGATTTCCCGCTTAGGTCCACATTTTCGTCGATTTGGTTGTACAATGACAAGGGTTTTAGAATCGAGATCGGGGATTCGGATATATTGCTCCCCAACTGGCGATAAACGTACGCGGAAGGGGTAGCTAGGCCTTGAATTTCGTTCAGGTTGTAGGTTCGGGAGCGGCGAACTACACCTTCGAGAGGAGTAATACCAGCACCTCTCAGACCACGACCCTTTAATTTACGCCTGATCGGAGCGGGCGAAGTCCCTCCGGCCAACAATCCACTGCCAGCAGATTGCGAATCATCAGTAGTATGTTCTCGTTTCTCCTTATCACGAAGGGCATCATTATATCGCTAAAATTTAGAAATGTAGACTGCTTTTGTCGCTTTCATCGCAGACGTTGCCGCCCTCAACGCCGATCGTGCGGGTTTACTATTCGATGTTTTCACTACTTTCTTTGCTTCTTCTAAGCGTGTCAGAGCTTCTCCATACTCTTTGAATGCAGCTTCAGAAGCATCGTGAAGCTTTTTGCATCTGATCATCGTGTTCATACTCCTCAATACTTTGTCGCTTAATGTCATGAACAGTCTTGAGAATAGCTTCATTAATAATTGCAAGATTATCCTCGAGATTCTTGCGACGAACCTTGTCCTGCTTCTTCTCACTGAGATAAGCAGAAGCTTCTTTCTCATCCATTGGGAGAGGATTTTCGTCGTGGTCTCCTTCGTCGTTTAAATAATGCTCGATTTCTTCAAGTCCATTCAATAGTGAAGTAAATGTATCCATCCATCTGATATTCTTCATCAACTCTTTCCAGGAAACCGCTTTATGCTGTCCATTTCTAATATTTAGAGGACGTTGGATCATAGGCTCGCTAAAGTAGTATTCTGAATGAGATTTTACACCTTTTCTAGTCACCACCATCGGTTTAAGTCGGAAGGGATCTTAACTCTCTTCTCCTGGAGAATTTTGTAATAATCCGTGAGAATTTGCTTTGCGTCACTGTCTGCATTGGTCAACTTTGGATCCATATCCTCATCGATTCCACTCAATACCCCATGGCGAGGTTCTGATCTAGCCTCTCCTGGTTTGAAATCCTTAGCAATACGTTCTTCATCCTTTTTACCAATGAACACTAACTCTAGACCTTTATCGTTGACTATGCTAACAAAGGTTTGAAGGGTGGCTTGCCAATTGACCTTTTTAGTGATTGCAGGTTTAACGCGATCGTTACTCTTGCTGTAAACGCTAATTGAATTACCATCGATCCAGACGTATCCGTCTTCATCCATTGGAGACGATTTGGTAGTACCAATAAGAAGAGGAACGATTTTCTTATTCAGTTCATTTGATTCAAGCATCTCTTTATTTTTACTAATGGTCCAAAGCATTTTGAGCTTACTACTCATCTCGTCAGACTGTGTGGAGGTCGAATCATCGAACTCGAAACCATCCTGAAGTCTTTGCTTACTGCGATTGGCATCATCACCCGTTGAGGCATTCACTCTTTTTCGCTTTGCACCAATACGTCATCGGAGCATCCGGTCCAACTTTGATTCCAATCATCTCCGGAGTGTTATCGATTCCAACATCGACTACTGAAGGACGTACATTTACCGCTCCATCAGCCATTTGGGGTCGAGCATCGACTTCAGCGTCAGCCACCTCTGCTTTCACATTTACTTCAGGGCAGTTGAGACCTCAGGGTTTTGTTGGAGTTTTATCACTCAGTCTTTTTAAGATTTCCGAAAGAGGTATTTTTAACTCGTCGGGTGTTTCTTCATTAGGGCCAACTGAAATGTCAGTCTGCGTTGATTCAGTAGATTTGTTTGGTACAGTAATGATACCCTTAACCGTGTCGCTGGCCCATTGAGCTCCTGCATACATATTCCGCTTAGCCGAAGCTTGACGAACCCGACGCTGAGCACGCTCCAGTAGGTCTTGGCGTTTTTGCTCTCGTTGAGCTAGCGATTCAAAATTGGGAAACATTGTGTGAATTGTATATATCATTAGCAAACATAAAAAAAAATGAGCACTCGTATTTACATGTGCTAACGCTAACGAAGCTACCAGTAGCTTGGCATAATAGAATCATGCGTTGAGTAGTTGTACGAATGGCAAATCTGATTTCTTTCACTTAGCATATTCAAGTATCGATCTTTGATGCAGTGGAACGGCACGCCAAATATATTTTCCAAATCCTTACGATATATTCGATTAACAACCGTGGAACGGAAACTAGCAACTGGGTCCAATAGCGTCAGCTCATATTTGATTCGACTTACCTCTTGAATGACCCATAACTTCCGACGCAGTTGATTAAGTTCACGTTGGGTTTCTAAGCAGGTTGAGCACATGATTATGACGTTGTATACATAGTTGAGAGTATTTTTCAGTTCACCAAAAATTATTCAATCAGATATATTCGAACCAGGACATAACTCGAAGCAAAGAGGATTTCTCTAACAACTAAATATGAGCTACGACGCAGTAATGAATGGTTCAGTTTTTTTATTCCAGTACTCCTTCTCAAGCGTAGATCGCCGGTTTTTATTTACTAACCGTAAATTACCCTGAGGCTCCTAAAAATCAAGCTCATTACCTACCCAACTGATCAAGTATTTGTACTTCCCATTTTTCATTTTCTTGTGGTCTAATATTCGCTTCACCTCGAGAATATCACCCTTATTGATAGCAGCGTCTGTTGTTTCAGACTGTACGATTTTGAGATCATTTGGAGCCTTGTAGAGTGTGTACCCATTCTTAGACCGGATTTGAACTATGTAGCCATCAATCCCAAAACAAAACAATAGTATAAACAGCTTTGCTCCCGCGCGCTGCCTCTTTATCGAAAGTTTGTTTCTTGAGACGATAAAGAACGTTGGTTCCTATCTCCAACTCGTTGTCGATTTTATTAGCTTCCTCTTGATTATGGGCTAACTCAGACTCCATAACCGTACCTTTGGCCTCGCTTGGTTTCATCCCATAGAACGATGAAAGGTACTGTTGTAATTAGATATAATGTCAGTGATAAGCTTTTGCGTGATCCTCTTCAGGGACATTTTCGTGAGTCTCTGCTTCACAGTCCTGTTAAAACGCTCAATTTTTCCCATGGTGCCGTGATCACCTGGCTCATTATTGTAATGCTCAATCTTTTTAGATTGGAAAAATTTCTGAACGTCCTGGTTCATAAACTCATTACCATTATCGCTCGTTAGAATATCAACCTTATGTAGTCGAACGAATGTTTTGATCGCAACCAATACAGTTGTTGCTTGTTTGTTAGCCAAGAGCTTTGCGTAGCCAATACGCGAGTTGATATTGATAGCAGTCAGAATTGGCTGTTTCCCCCAGAATGCAAGATCCATTTGCCATGAGTTAGGGTGTGTGAGGCAATATTGAACCCATCAAACTTCTGCTTCTGTTCCTGAAATCGTTAAATATCAGTCTGGCTTGCATACCAATTCTTGACTGTTTTAAGTGTTATCTTAGGATCTATCTCCTTTGCCTTCTCGTAAAGTGCTTGAGCTCCGACATACCCAGTTTTAGGGTTGTAGTAGAGTTTTGCTAGGAGATCATCCATCACTATATCATATTAAAATAAAAAAATATGTTGCTCAATGAGCTTAAATATCAAGTGCTTCTGTAGTGATACCATCTTCAAGTACACGTCTCTCGTCGTAGAAATAGTTGAGCGCCGTTTCAGTTTGACTATACGTTATAATAGATTTAGATTCCTTACTGATACGGAACCCCTTATTATTGACTTGGAGTGTGATACGATCCCGAACGACAGTCTCAAAGCCTTCTGGATTAAGAATATCTTCATTTCGACCACGCCCCTGTTGCACACCTTTAGCTGAGACATTGACCTTGCACTTCTCGTCTGGTAGATAGCAGATATAGTTCTTGGATGATAGTGAGACCATTGCATCACCGGACCACTCATCCTTGAATAAATCCGGCGTGCGACGGTCAAACTTAGCTACCTCCGCGTTGTAGTCGCGTGGAAACCAATCGTACTTGTGTTGCTTGAAATTCTCTCGTAGCCCAGGTTTGACACAGTCTTGAAACAGATTCTCGTAGCTGAAAGCGATGTAAGCGCTATCAGTGTCCATCATTTGATACTAAAAATCGACACGATCGAAGTAGAAGTCGTTGCAGTTGTAGTAGAACTGGAGCATACGAAGTTTAGCAAGCTGATAGATAGCGATCGAGAGGTGAATCGGATTCTTGTTCTTGAGTCGTCGCTTCTTCATAGTGATCTCACAGGCGTCATTGAGCTCCTCACGTCCGTGGAACGTAAAGTGCTCAATCTTTGCCTCAATCTTCTTGTCATCAGACTCATACTTGATCTCTTTGTGCTTTGACATATCCATTCCGGATCGACCGAAAGCTGAGTTGCCTACCAGCTCCATCATTTCGGCGATCATAGCCTTCGATTTGTCGACGTCGCCCTCGCGTCTAGCATCTGAAACAGCTTCCATAAATGGGGAAAATGCTTTGTGGGAACTAGCTTTGATGAAAGAGTATGTCTTAGTGATCTCCATACCATGTGCGAGATACCACCTGAGTAGTGGGGTGTACACTAGAATCTTTTCACCAAAGTAGCTACCATTAAGCTTACGAGCAGGTGTAGCACGTTGATTTCCACGCGATAGGTTGTATTCGTACATGTTTGTGCCAATTACTTTCTCATCAGCACAATCAATCAACACATTTTTGAAAATGGGCGTCATTTCCGAGAAGTACTCTCTCAGGTGCTCTGGTGTTCGAATACCACATTCGAGAAAGCCAAAGGTCTTGTCAGGCTTAATGTCATCGACAATGCCAGAACAAGCTTCAATCGTAGCCAATCGACCACACGGCATGTCGTTTCCAAGAATCACAGATATAGAGCGTTCGCATCGTATCCGATTACCTTCTTACAGAGTTTTCCACCGCGAATCGTAGCCTCGTTGCGCTTAGCGTAGCGGTTAAAGATAATTGACGGCCCACCGGCAATGTTGGCCTCCATCTTAGCGTAGATGCCCTTCTCCTCCTTATCAATCGAGTAGACGAGTCTATTCGAGTTGAATTCAAGAAATTTGCTAAAGCGGAAACCTTTGATTGACATATCCTTGCGAGCTGTGTTGCGTTTGATACAGCTAATCAAGATACTGCCATCGATATGACCAAGCTTATTGTTAACTCTGTCTGCAGAAGCCGTCTCAGCGGTAGCCGACAGTAGCAAAGTCCACACAAGTATTTCTGCTTCTTGGCTAGATCATTCAAATGCTCGACAGTCATGTTGAACTCACGCTTAGCCTCAGAATCCTGAGTTTTGTAGCCACTCATGCGCTTAGCTGGAAAGCTAAATGCCTTGGCAGGCTTCTTGCTTGGATATTGGAGGTTGTTGAAGCAAGTCTGATACATCACTTTCTCCGATAGGCCAGGGACAGATACACCGTCTGTAAACATATCCAAATCAAAACGCTTGAATAGCTCACGCTGAGCCTTGATGGCCTTAATGGTACTACATCCAGATTATTGCACCAAATCAGTAGGTCCTTAATCGACTTCATGTCATAGTGCTCCCAGACAAACCGTACCCGCTTGTAGTCGTCATAGCTGATACTTGTGCCACGGAGCTGGCTATCGAAAGCTGCTTTTGGAGGAATAGTAGTTTGGTTGAGAACGTTGAATGCAGTGATATACTCGTACGGAAAAATACCCTTACCAAAACCGCAGACGCATCGAATCTTGTCATCACATTTGCAATCACCGAGGTAGGTGCTCAGATATTTGCTATAGCTAGTGCCAGCGGGTACATAGTTGCTAATATCGAGCATTTTTATGTCCGACGTCGCAATGCACATGTAGCTCGGGTTTTTGATGACAGATTTGATGTTGTCAGTACCAATAACGGCGAATAAGTCGTTCTTAATCAAGTTGATATCATAGCGTCCACTGTTGAAACCTAGTACTGGGACTTGATCAATTTGCTGCTTGATCTTGCCGTAATCGGACCTCTGCTTCCCAAAGCCAATATTGTTGTGGAAGTCAAAGAAGCTACCATATTTTCCTCTCTCAATCGAGCTGTCCACATCTGACATAGTGTAGGTTTTACCTAGGTCGACCCCTGGGATCTCCATACCTGTCAACCCGTGAGCAGCAATGATTTTCCGCAGAAGGGGCTCATACTTATCGACATTGTATTGCTGAATCTTGACCACCACATTCCCAATGTACTTGAACATATCCGTAAGCAACGCTTTCGGGTCATCACTTACAAAGCAGCGCACCTCCTCAGTTAAGCTATCAGCTACCGATACTGATACAGGAATATGTTCGTTGGTGAACGTGGTATTCTCCCCATGCTGTACTAGCGTCGGCTTGAGAATAGCCTCAAAATCATATACGATGAAATGATCAAGATACTGGTCAGTAAATCGGATGGAGTACTTCGTAAGCATCGACTTAATCGCGTTTTGAGCCGGGCGATATATTGTTGGCTCGGCTGGGAAGCTCTCAATGTTCACCAGCTCACATTTATTCTTCGTGTGATTACGCAGCTTGGCAGAGCTTACAAACACCGTCTCACACTTAGAGCATTGATATTTGCATTGGAGCATGTCAATGTTCTTGATGTATAGAGCGTGGTTCTCGTGGGAGAGAATGTGGATAGCTTCGCAGTCGTTATCAGAGCGACTTATGCAGTCTACCTTTCCAGTATCCACATCCATAGAATAGACGTGGATGGATAGCTGGAAGCATTCTTCAAGCTCGTCGAGCTGCAGAAGGTCGACTGGCTTAAAGCCGCGGAAGAGACCCAACCTATAACCAACCCCCTTGTAGGAGCAGTAACTCTTGAATACTTCCTTAACCTGAGCCTGAATTCTACGAGGATCTTTCTTATCATCCCCCAGTAAGTGCCATGCAACGCAGTGGAAGACGCACTTGTTGTTAGTCTTCGGGAAGTTGATTACATGCCTGTTATCGCGTATAATCTTAGGAATAATGTCCTCACCATCACCTAGGGCATGATTACGATGGTAGATGTAGATCTTAAACCCAGTGATTGCCTTCAGCTTGTAGCCAGAGCTAGGATAGTTCAGCTTGTCCGCTAACTCCATCAATCGAATCTCAGAAATAACCTTCTTGCGGATATCAGATTTGCTATTGATAGCAACAGGCTTCTCAAATACGCTAGTGTTTGCGAGATTGGGATGCCAGTATTGTGTGAAGCTATCCTCGGTTTTGCTAATTAGATCGTATCCAAGAGCAATGTTGATCTTAAAGGCATTCTTCTGACTAGCAAGGACGTTCTCTAGCTTGTCGTCAAACTCAGCAGGCTGAATTCCCTCGTACAGGTGTGATTCCATGTGCTTACCATTTATAGAGACGGTACTTTGGGTCGGTCTTATAGTCGCGAGAGATGTGCTTCTTCCACTTTTCGACACTGACCTTGTATTGCTTAGCTTCTAGCTGACCCACTCGAACGTCTTATCGCGGTACTTTCCGAAGCCAACAGTCGTTATTGGTAGCAAGTGACGAGCTAAATCCTCCTTTGAGGGCTCAGACACAGTGGTGCACTCGAAAGGAACTGAATGTATGAGTCATCAACTCCTAAGAGGTCTTAGGCTTTCTCCTCTTATATTTTCCGAAGCTTAGCTTCTCATCGCTAAACGATGTCAAAGCCACGCTCTCGACAGTTTTTTGCAGTACTTATAGCTACCTCGGTACCGGTTTTGGCATCCGAGGCAGACTTTGTAGTGCCCACCAAAGAGTTTGGCGCACTCAGAACCAACGAAGTGATGATTCTGATCCTTATCGATTATTAGGAAATGCCTCTTGATCGGAGTGTTGCAATAGCAACGATCCGCAACATTCGGGTAGTAGGCAGGGCACGGATAGATCTGGGTCTTACATACTTGAGCCCATCTCTTCTTAATCGCATCCCAATACCACCCCGATGACTCAGATCTCCGAGTGCGTCGATCAAGATCTTCAGCGTGGTGTTGTCTGCCATTAGCTAAATCAGGGCTGCCTTTTTATCCGTGAAAACAAATAATTAATTAGCTAAGTTCGGTTCGCGTGCTAAGTTCGCTTTCGTTAAGTTCGCTCTTCGGCTTGCACGAATCTGATCCCTGTTCTTCTCGTCGTACCCTTTCTGATACGCTAACCGAGCCTCCCGCGTCTTGAGGTAGTAGCGCTTTTGAGCTGCTTTGATGCGCTCCTTATGAAGTTGATACTGTTCAGGTGTGTATGCCATTGTACTTTATATTATACTAGAACTTTTTATTTGTCAGAAATAAAAGAATTTTATTAATGCAGCATGCCGAAGCAAGAATCAGCTGAAATAACTCAACGTGGGAATAGATCGAGTGACCTGCCTAGCCACAGAACGCGCCATCTCAATGTCGGGACCTAACATACTGGCGATGTCATAGTATCGTTCGATGCACTCACGAATTCCGCCACTGTCACTAGCCTCTGCGATAGAGGGCAAGACCCGAGATAGCTTCTGTCGCTTCACAGGTTCTTGGAAGCACGGAAGGCTGATCTCTGCATCAGCACTCGGTGACTGGTCAACTAGAGTCCTAATCACCGCGAACGCTTCGCTTGGATCACTTATAGTCACTGCTCGGATATTACCATGGTTGTTGCTCGTGTCGGAGACCCAGAAAACTGCCAATGATCAGTCAAATCGGTCAGGAGTGCCATAACGGGTTCATCGACGAGAACATCCAGGGCGATCAGTTCTGACAAAGCCTGGGAGATGGCGCTTTCTTTCACCTTTCTCTTCACTTCGATGAGCATCCTCACGCCAGGCAGCAACCCCAAATCGAGCGGGTGCTCTACGACGAGATCACTCAGTATGATCATGTCCGTGCGTCCAACAAGTTCAATGTTGTGACCAGGGATTTCAGCCCTGAGGATGTCTTTCCCTTTTTCCACACCGTACACGCAAAGCTGGTTCCTCGTGAGCACATCGCCGATGTTGACTTCCACGTACGCGTGATATCGTTCGCGTTGCTGTTCCTCGGTAAGCGTGATCTCCTGGCCACGTTCATTGCTAACGCTTTCCCACGTGAATGGTTCAACACGCGTCAACTCTCCTGTAGCGAGTGGAACCGCGCGTGCAGCCTGCACCCGAATATTCAATTCGTTCAGAAGCTTCGATCCCGCCTTCGAGTGGCGATACACCTTGCGTTTTGTCAGCACAGTGCTCTCGTGTATCTCTTTGAGCATGTTATTCGACGCGGAAGTCTCGTTCGCTGAACCAACGGCACCCTCCGGAACCACCACCAGCACGTGAATTTGGCGAGACGATGGAGGATCCATTCCGTTCAGCACGTCCTCCAGGGGATCCTCTGCCTGTAGCTCTTGGTCTTCCTTCGTTAGCGCTTCGATGAGAGCAGTCTTCTCGCCCTTCTTCAGCTTCTTCACGTCTTCCAAGCGAGACGAGAGCCACGCGCCGTCCTTCTTCGCCAAGAAGACCTGCAGTTCACGAGCAGGACATGCGATGTCCTCGTTCTCCGCCTTGATCGCCTTCTTCAAGGTGGCCACCGACTTGTTCGCATCGATTATGACAGAAAACACGCTCCCCGCCACACCAATGATCGCACAGAACAGCTCCAGCTCCACCATCTTCCCTCGATGCGGCAGATTCTTGAATGAGAGAAAAAGAACTTTCTGTTTCTGTAGCGGGTCACTATTGGTCAAAAGTCACAACAGATTCTGACCAATAGAAATGGCTTCACGAAGACCCTTGACCGTAAATCCCGCGAAATAAAAAACGCTGCATAGCGTCATCTTTAAGATCTGACCTGGACGAGCAGTTGTGCGGACGCTTGAGCTGCAACGAATGTCTTCTTGAGCTCTAAGCTGGTAACGAGGTTGCGTCGGTGAAATCGACAGCTGGGCGGTAGAGACGGCTACACCTATTCTCCTTGATAAATTTAATCAATAAAAAAATGCCGCCATTATGTGCTGCACCCCACTACTGGCGATAGAGCGCGAATTGGCGGCCGTTTGTGTGTGTTCCAGAGCGTGGAAGTTGAAGTTTCCCTTGCATTCCGCGCTGGTGGGCGCGTTTTATTTGTCCTACGAGTTCTGCTCCCAAAGGGACTGAGTTTAAAACAGAAATCGATGTTTGGTCCTTTTGCTAAGTGGGGTTAACCCGTCAATAAAATTGGTCCAATTTCCGATTGGCATGTCGCACACGGCAATATACCTTCGAAGATAGCTTTCTGTTTAGTTTACATTGTAGACGTAGGCAATAATCAAAGTTTTAGTGATTCGATAAATAAAAGGGGAAATCCGGTTTGGGGTCCTAGTTTTGAAAATAATTCGGTTTGGGGTCCGCCTGATGCCCTTAACTTGCAACTTTAAAACCGCCTGTTTGATAATCTGTATTACCAAACGAATTTCTTCCTTCCTGGCACGAAATTGGCACAATCCCTACCCGTATCGGACACCCTGTCGGATTCAGGTAATCACTTATTGAAGCAATAGTAAAATCCTTTGTATATATAATAACCTGGAAGGTATTGATATTATTGGGTGCCGATTTTGAACTAGCCACTTTTGTGACTACTGTTCCAACTAGCCACTTGTTGCGCGCCGCACTAGCATCCACGTGGGCTCGGAGGCCGTGTACCACGGTGACGTGACAGTCGCCGCGTCCACCGTTAACCTGAAGGAGCTCCGCACGCTGTGTCAGGCCAACTCGAGCGTCCCACTCACCATTGCCGACATTGGCGACACGTACACGGTGTACCTGAAGATGATTCGAGGCTGTGGACCGCATGTCGGCCAACCACTTCCCGTTCTGGAAGAAAGTGGATATCGACGGCGCCGCCGCCCACTTCTACACTTGCTTCTTGGCGCGTGTGGAGACCGCCGGTGCCTACAACAAGGTGATTGTGGGCGAGACCGGAAGACCTCGGGCGGCACGGACGCCGATGCCAGCCCACCATGGCCTCAACGCTGCCAAGTACTTCTACGACTTATACACGCTTGTCGCGGAGAAGGACTTTTACTTGTCGGCCTTCGACGAGCCATGGAAACTGGCTACACTCGAGGCAGCAAGACGGTGGAGGCGTATTTCGGTCTGTTCACGCAGCAGGGTGTCCTCAAGGAAGTTATCTCGGCTGAATTCGACAATACCACCGCCTCCGTCAATGGCAGCAACTCGGATACGATCACAGCTCTGGATGTCGATGACAGCACCACTTCGTGGCACGACAACGACTATGACCGTCTCGACCGCTGACGGCGCCGACACCACGTAGGATGACGCGATGCAGGACAAGAACACTTCGGAGACCCCGATATATAAATCGAGGATACAGCCAAGTGAAAATGACAAAAGCATTGCAATGCACAATACATGTAGCAAAGCACGCAGAAGGTTCGATCCCCGTAACTTACATGTGTTTTAATAGTAAGGGATTGTGCCAGTTTCGTGCCACTGACCAGTTTCGTGCCACTTGATTTTATCCAATCAGAATATCGTATTTCGTGTGGCTATTGGCTATTATAGTCTCCTTCTGTGCAGATTTTGGTCGATCCACCATTAATGATTTGCATTGATACAAACTTCTAGTGAAAAAATGGCAGGAGACGGGGTTTTAGGTCAAATCAACGGCTTATGCAAAACGACGCCATAAGGTCTCCAAAACAGACACAGATCTGCGTAAAAGTCAAAAACGAGACCGAAATCATCGGCTTTTTGAGAGTACTTTTGTTGTTAAAATTGGACTTCTTGTTGAATAGTTAGGTTTGGACAAAGACGA
Organism: Phytophthora quercina; assembly: GCA_014706105.1. Taxonomy (NCBI): domain Eukaryota; phylum Oomycota; class Peronosporomycetes; order Peronosporales; family Peronosporaceae; genus Phytophthora; species Phytophthora quercina. The sequence goes on along the minus strand of JACBOW010000019.1, from coordinate 74,963 downwards.
AGCAATCAAAAGTGGCACGAAACTGGCACAATCCCTTACATGTATTGTGCTTTGCAGTCATTTTGCCGAGCTGATTCTGGCGATTAATCAAAACACGATTTAATGTAAAAAGCGGATTGCACCCATAAAATTAGGTTAGCGCATGTTAGTAACCTCCCTATGTTGGCTAGTGGTAAGCCGCGAGTTATCTTGCTAGAGCGTGGATAGGCGGGTAGCCACCCGCCATTCTGGTGTCTTTGTGATTAGTTTCGCCTTTAGCGATATGGGCTGGATTTGCTTCACCGGAGCGCCTATAGTTGACAGCTAGCCCGTCGGTAAAATTAGGCTAATTTCCGATTGGCATGTCGCAAACGGGAATTATATCTTCGAAGATAAGGTCTTTTCCGTCATTTTGGCTGCAAAGCACAATAGTACCGTATGTTACTACATGTAAGGTGCAAAAAAGCACTGTCGTGAAGCAATTTGCAGCCATATCGACAGAAAAAGCAATTTCGACTCGAGCTATTTCAACACATACTTTCAACACATACCACAGAAAGAGCCTTACGCAGCACTTGAGCCTGTTGCCTTCATATTGTAGTAGTAATTGATACCTCCTCTAGTATCCTTTTTTTTTTAACCCAGAGCTGTTCCGGGCGGAGACACGGCTTTGTTTTATACAAGAGTTTGTATGAAATTGTCATCTCCACTTCAACTTTTTAACCAATCATAAGATTCAAACACAGATTCCCGTATTTCGATTGGTTCGATGCGATTCTACTAAACTGGCAATTTACATTATTGTGCTTTGCAGTCATTTTAGTGAGCCAATTCTGGCGATTGATCCAAGCACTATTTAATGTAAAAAGCGAAGTTCACCCGTAATATTAGGTGAGCATGAGCTATTATTTTCCTTGTGATGGCTAGTCGTAAGCCGCGAGTTATCTTCCTATTGCGTGGTTTGCGGATAGCCACCCGCCATTCTGGTGTTCTTAGAATTAATTTCGCCTATAGAGATCTGGGCCGGATTTGCCTTATTAAAGCGCCTATACTATAGGCTATAGTGGAGGTGTTAACCCCAGTGAGCCCGATTGGTAGGACAAACGGTAGGAACAAAAGTTGAGCGACCACCTTGACAAGGTATTCAGTCCGCCAGGCTTTAGCGGTGGACACTTGCAAAATTTAGTGTCTTGTCAACGTGTTATCAAAATATCAAGCGGAATTCAAACGAACTGATGCTCGGAGAGCACATTAAAATGCACGACCGTTTTTCACGAGGTCCGGGACGTTTTGTCCTACCTCTAGGACAAATATGTCGCTTGCCAACAGCAGATTTTACGCCTTGCTTAACAACAGACGCGTTGATCGTCGGCGTGGCTGCGGGGTCATCCTTGTCACTCGTCGCTCATCCGGTTCCATGGAGTCACTGGACCTCTTGCGAGATGGGGGTGGGGCACGAATGTGTGGGGTTCTTGCATCCGCCGTGGTAGGTTTGCAGGGATTTGGAAGTTTCGGGAGTGCGTGGAATATCCCGAAGCAAGTTTGACCCTCCCAGCGTTTCACATCACACAGCGCAACCTTGCAAACTGTGCATTAGTATCTCGTCTTGTTTCCGTGTCGACTGTGCGAACAATTGTTGGGCGTGTTCTCCTTGTCGTGGCTCTTTTGACAGCACACCAAGCAGCATAATTGCTTAGAACGTGGCAGCCGTTTCTGTACACATTATGCAGAGCGTATAAGCTCAGACGTTTGAAAAGTATAATTAAATACTTACGGTATGATGTTGCTTCCGATGGGACAGCCGGATGTGATTCCATTCCATGTCCATCTCAAAATGCTTGCTCTGTCGAGACCAGCACTTTTGCAGCTTCGAAAGTCCTGTCTTCTTGACCCTCTTCGGTGTTTTCATCATCTCGGTAGCTGTTGGCACTTGCTTCATCGGTGAGATCAGGTAAGGTTGTTGCGGCATCGCGGCAAAACGAAAGAAGTGTAGCATTGTTGCACTTCTGCTGCTGGTATTATACAAAATGCATCTTTCGATGTTCATCGAAATCAGAAACGAGTAGCTCTGTCACCACCCACACAGGATACTAATCGTCACCATTGCATCCACATCGATGACAAGGGAAATTGAAAAACTCACTTGAAGGAGCTGTGTTGTTTGGGGGGGAGATCAAAGTCGTGAACGTTCGCAGCCCAATGGTGCCAAATGTAAATGGCACGCTCCCGCGTTTTTCAGGTAACATGAGTAGACGTCTATCCCTCCTTTCACTCTGTTCCACTTGGCGATGACAGTGGGTAAGATGTGGTGATCTGGAGGTAGGGGCCATCCACGCCTTTCAACAATGGCACTGAGCTCTCTTCACAAGTTCAGATGTTGCTTGAGCGTTGACATATCACCGCAATGACCCAGTTCTTCAGTTGAAAACTTCAGCACTGGCACATCTGCGGAATATATCCAATCGAGACATTTCTCCTTGATACTTGCGAGTGCAAGTAAATACGCGTCGACTACGTCTTCACCGACGACTACGTAAACAACTCAGATTATGGTTGTTTTGGAAGCGTACACCAGGAAGCCGTGTGCCAATGACGAAGCAATGCTATAATGCAGCACTTGTGCACGATGGGCTTGATCCGGAATTAACTCGGAAATCGTTTGCAATCAGATCCGTTGTTAAGAGTAATAGTCGCAAAACAGCCCTGCTTAGCAGCATTTGTCATTTCCTTCTCGACAGCAGATGCTCTGGTTGTAGCTAACCACGGGCCAATTATTCACACAGTGGGACATGTTGGTACGTGTCTCAATTTGCAAAAAGCTTTGGCGCGCAGTTTCGCGCGCCTTTCATTTCGAAACTCGACGCCTGGACCTCAACCCACACTGAAGAATGTATTTCACTCTTTCTATTCCCTGTTATCTATCAATGCCGAGCTGCTGACTAAACATGTATGTGCGCTGTAGATGCTCGGGAGCACATCAGCCAAGCCCCAGCTCACTCAGGCTGCTCCAGGTTTGTAAATGTCAAGTTTTATTTTGCCTAGCGCTCGCTTTACGTATTCACTCTCGTTTGCTATATAGGTGTCCAGGACTCGTAAATAGGTGACACCGTCACCACCTTCATCGGCGGCGGCTATAGCGCATCGAGCAGCGACACCATCACCGTCACCTCCGGCCTGGATGTTGTTGCCTCACATGCGCTCAAAGCGGTCGGGTGTGGTCGCCAACATAGACTCGGCGAGCGGCTGGGTCGGCATGAAGATGATGGCCGTGTACGGCTCCACCAAGTTTGCATCAGCGGTCTCTCGTTCGAGGCTGGTTCGGCATGACAACGATGTGCGTACCAAGTTTGCACTAGTCGGTCTCGCGTTGGCTCTGCGCATGGAGCTCGAGCCGTTTAGCATCGACGCGGCTGCTCTCCTCACGCGTCTCCGTCTCCAGCGTTGTGCTCGTCTCGCCAGACGTCGTCTCCGTCATGGTCTCCAGACGTCGAAGTACGCGTCGTCATCTTTACCGTCTTCGTCACGATGCAGCCGACGGCCTCCTGCGACCGGAACACTTCCGTCTGCACCGACTCGCCGGGGCCGGCACCGGCCTCCACGGTCGTCTTTCTCCCAGACGTCGTCGCGAGGCCGGTCTGCTCGGTGGTGGTCTCCGTCTCCTCATTGAGCAGGTTTGCGTCCAAATGCGGGAAGACCTCTAGGAACGTCAATCGCCACGTACTACGGGAAACACATGAAAAAATGGTAGCGGCTAATACAACCATCACAATGTCAAATGAAATCTCTGCGAGGTCTAGGTAGTCAACTTAGCAAATAGGTGGTGGTATGTACTCCTTTATGCTTGTGCAACCGTCGGCATGTGCTTGACCTGTTCCGTAAGATAGTGCTTTGCGATAGAGTTCGCAACAAAAAGGAAGCAATGACATGCAGCCAGGTTGATTCGTTGGTGGGTAATGTCTAAATATAGAGTTGATCTGTCTGTCAAGCCCATCACCCTTTGTTGTCCCGTACAGGATATTGAGTAAGTCCTCGATCATCGCTATCCTGTAGGCTACACTATTCCACTGCGGGTAGGGGGCGCTATTGCACATCCTCACCAAAACTCCGCAAATACAAATACCAAGTAAAGGCAATCCTGTATCATACAGCAGAAATCGCGCCAAAATCTTGGTATCCAAGGGTTAAGTATGTAGTTTGATAGCAGCCCGTATGACTTCGTTTTCTCAATTCAAAACTCCGAATGCGTCGCGAAAAACGCTGGTACACGCGACGAAATAGTTTCCTCCTTCTGGGTTCCGGTTTTCATGTCCGTATTGGAACATGGCGCTAAAAATCATGCTTGCAGGAGAGCTGAAGCGGGGATTTTGTGTTGTTTTGTCACGCTGGAGTTTGACATGGAGCTGTCGCGGTCCAGCCGTTGCTCCTGGATTGCAGCTAAACTGCCATTGCTAGGTATTGCGCGTTCTTGGCACAGTTGCTTCAACTCTTTGCCTTCTTGTTGCTGAGATCATCTGGCGAGAGATAGTTTCATCGTCGTTCTGGTCTTCATCAGTAGCAACACGAATATCCAATACTTGAAGTACCAGATGAACGGTACTTAGATCAGTCAAAGCATGATAAGCGTCTAACGAATCATCGTCTTCTTCTTTGGCTTGTCGAGGAGCGCAATAATTGCATAAAGCGATTTTATCACGACCAGACCGAAGAAGCTGCTTACCTGTGAGAGACTTCGTAACAAGGTTGGTGAGATCGAGTACGCGAGACTCCTACACGACGCTCTACAGATAGCACCGCTAGAAGCCCGTTGGACAAAACCGGAGCACAAGCGGGGGAGACTCCAACGACCAAAAATGCCAAAATTAACGTCGGAGAAGCCGGCTGATGTCGAGTGGAACAAGGACGGTCGGACGGTTAATTGGAGCGGCCGAGATTGGCCTCTCTACCAATGCACCATGATGAGGCATTTGTCATGCTACGAGGTGAAGGAAGGAGAGTGGCGCCTGGATGACATTTGCGATGGGACCACGCTGTATGACAACACGGTAAGAGTAGATGAAGAAAGACGATTCCTGCGCCAAGCCCGTCTCTTATCCAAACTCATCTCAAGTTCTTTGTCGTGCACCGTTACATGGCAGGTCATGCGGTACGAGTTCGGCTCGGAGTTGAGGGAGCACTTCTCCAAGCGGTTCGAAGGTCGTGAGAATGCGATTACAAACTCTACACGCAACGAACGCTTCGACAGAAACTCGAGAATGCGTCGTGTCGTCCTGGTGCTGACGTCGAGAATCATTTGCAGTATATGATGTCATTTCGAGAACACCTGGCCGCATTAGACGCTGATATGAGCGACGTTTGGATGGTAGATCTCATGGTACGTTCGATATCTCAACCGCGTACTATGACCAACTCCAGACACTCATGCTGCTTGGAGGTATACAAACATTAAGTACACTACAAGAAGCAAATGCGATGATAATCACTCTGGATAAGAACTTCCAGGTGGAGAAACACGTTCATCAGCGTCGAGAGGGAGCGACAGAGCCGAATACGAGTGGAAACAGTGGCAAAACGCCGCCAGCCACCTCTAACCACTCCCAAGGAAAGCAGGAAAAGCGTCAGCCAGGAGGTGGAGCCAAGAAGTCGAAGGGCTTCAAGAGCAAATGTAACGGGAGCCGTCCGCTTGCAGGCGAAGGAGATCGCACAAACAAGCGAGAAGACAAGCTTCAGCAGTACCACTTGGACCGCGAAGAAGGAAACTGCTTCGGTTGCCACCAACCAAGACACCAAAAGCAAAACTGCCTTGAAAAAGAGAGAAAAAATTGGGCACCAATCGTGAACCAGGCGAGTCACTATACACCGTAACGTCGGGGATTCCGACGCCAGCCACCGGTAAGAAGACTGGCCAAAAAGGAGGTAAATACGGGGCAGACAGTCAGATTGGCGACGCAAATGACATGCAGAAGGCGGGGAGTATCGTCCAGAATGCTGGGTCTTCGACTGCGCTGCGATCGACACCTTGTTGGTGACAAACGCTACTTCGAGAAGTATCGGAACCTTTCTGGTAAAGAACAGCAGAAGCACGTCGTGCGAGGCTACAGCGGTGCAACGGTACCTGTTGGAGTTGGCGCTTTCAATTTGTGGGTACAAGTTGGAGATGGAAACGGTCAATTGCGACTGGAGAATGTGTTTTTATTCATCTGGACACCAGAACTTGCTGTCGCAGTCCGAAGTACATGAGCAAGGCTTCGATGTGGAGTATAACAACTCAAGAGGCGCTACACGATGCTAAGGAAGGAGAAATTCGTATTGCAGGCAGACATGCAACGTTGCGGCTTGTGGATCTTTGCTGCCCAAAACAAGTTCCTCGGTGGTTCAACGGACAATACAGTGCAAAAAGATGGTAGACGAAAGCCTAGTAAAGGGAATGACCCTGCGCAATCGACAGTTTGAAATGTGTGAAGCTTGCCAACTTGGCAAACAAAGGGCAAAGGTACCCGTTAAGCAGTTCGCCAGAGGAGTGAAGAAGCGCAATCAGTTGGTATTTGCTGATCTCCTGTTTCCTCCAAGCAACTGCAATTGCGCCCGGTTCACTGCTGTTCTGGTCATCATGGATGCGCACACCCGGTTCATGACCGTTTATCCCGTTAAAACGAAGCACTCCAGCGAGATTAATCCTTTGATGCGTCGTTATATAGCGTGGGCGGAGCGTCAGTGGCCACAAGATCCGGTGAAGGAAGTGTTCACCGACGGTGGTGGCGAGGTTGCCAACGCCGAGATGGTTGACTGGTATCAACGGCATGGAATCATGCACACTACGACGCCAACGAAGACATCACGGCTGAATATGGTGGAAAGAAGCCACCAGACGTTGACTGGCATGCTGAAATCGATGATGAAGGAATCTGGTCTGCCAACGTCATTTTGGGTTGATGCTATACATTACGCTGTGTACATCAAGAATCGTACGTCCTCAACTGCCATCAACGACATCCTGTACGAGGCAATGTGGAACCGAACGCCGGACATTCACCATCGTCGCAAGTTTGGAGCTTTAGCGTACGTACACACGAAGATCGGTGCAGCGAGACACAAGTTTGCAGACAACTGCAGAGTTGGATTTGTTCTTGGGTATTGCGAGGGCCAGCTCGGATGCAAGGTTTATTTTCCTACTGACGGCACTGTTCAACATGGAGGCCAAGTTACCGTCAATGAGCAGGTGCTCTATCGAGATCGATTTGAGCGAGAACGGTTTGATGAGGCGGTTAATCGGTGGGCAGAGAACGAATACTCAGATCTCACAAGCAACAGAAGCATTGATTACGACCTGCCAATCGTAGGGGGCGTGGAAGCGATACACGTCCGCGAGCTGAAAATGAGAGCTGCATAGATGAAGATGGCAGCCAAGAAACTCGTGAAGCCAGTTGGCTACAACGCGCACCACCAGAAATGGGCGACACTGGCCTTTGAGAAAGAAAGATGCGATCATGGGCATGGTGGCGTCAAAAGGGCTGGACAAGAAGGCGGAGAGCCTGTTTTAGCTGATGTTTGCAGTGCAGATGCAAGACCCCACCCAAAAAGCAAGCCAGGACTCGTTGACGTCGCAGCTGAATCTGAGTCTGAGGATTTTGGCTCAGAGGACGTGAACGCAGAGGAGCTGAGCGAGGTATTTGCAGTTTACGCAGCGTTGGCATTCGTGACTGCGATGGATGACTTGGAGGAAAGCAGCCAGAGAACGTGGCACGAATCTGAAGTAACGCTACCTCGCACATACAAGGAAGCAATGTCATCCCCACAAAGACAAGAGTGGTGGAAAGGGATGGAGCGTGAGCTGGCAGCGATGGAGCAGAAAGATGTTCTGGAACTTGTCGCTGAAACAGAAATACCTGATGGCAAGAAAGCGTTGTGGACAATGTGGCGGTATCAGCTCAAGACTGACACTGCAGGAAACGTGTCACGATTTCGTCCACGACTGTGTGCCAGGGGTGACAAGCAGGGGCCTGGTATTGACTTCGTAGTTACGGATATTTTCTCCCCTGTGGCGAGAATGGCCTCATTCAGGTTGTTTGTGGCTCTGTTTATCCTGTTGGGTCTCGACCCCTTCCAGTGTGACATCAACACGGCTGACCGGAACGCGAAGCAGCGGATTGTACACTTCATCAGGGGAATTGCGGGATTTCCTCTCAAGATAGGATACGTGTACAAGGTAAAGAACGCATTGTACGGGTTGCATCAGAGCGGTAAGGAGTGTAACGACGAGTTGCACAAGTGGTTGGTTGAATAATGCTGGAATCAAAGTACAACGGAGCCGTGCCTGTATTCGTACTCCGAGGGCGGCGTGACTACTATTTTGTTAGTGTACGTCGATGATTTAGTGTGTGGCGCTAATAGTGAGGAGTGGAAGAAGCAGTTCATCGCGGATCTGAGCACGAAGTATGGTATTAAAGACCAAGGGCGCCTGCACAACTTCTTGGGGATTTAAGTTAAGTCGGATGACCTGCAGATCGATTTACCAAGCCGCTGAACTCAATGCGACTGAACAAGATGGTGAGTTTGCTGGGCATGCAGCCGGAAGCTCCATTGACACCGCGTGAAACTCGTAGAGCCGAGTATGCACGCACTCAGCTTGGTCGTGACTCAAGCAAGTGATGATTCCGACGACAAGTCATCGGAGGGCGGCGTGTTACAGCGTGGATCAAGCTACTCGAGTTGAAGTGAGCTGTCCGTGACGCTGGCGTGTAGGACAAGGCATTAGGATGCAGCGACAGGGTTTGAAGAGCAGAATAGCTACTGACTGTGAGTTCTTATTGAGTAGGAAGCGGCTGGTTAGCAGCCCAGAGTCGAATCTGCACTGAAGAGTGCAAGCGAAGTTGGCAGACAAGAGAGCAGAACACTTTTGGAGTAAGGAGAAACCAGTTTAGTTCGACCAGAAGCTGCTTACCTGTGAGAGACTTCGTAACAGCTTCAGGACACACCTTGGAACAGGGAACTCTGAAGTGGCAGTAGCGGCGATAGTAGTGGGGTGCAGCACATCAGAGCGTCTTTTTTTTCTTAATTAAATTTAGCAAGGAGATTAGGGCTAGCGCTTCCACAACACCAGATGGTTAAAATGACGACGGGTCCTCTAGAGAGTATGAAAGCATGAGGATCATCACAACGCGTCAGAAGCAGTCGCATATAAATTCAATGGGGTTCAGTGTAAATGTTAACGTGAAAAAAAAATCGAAAGATCATGTAGTGATCACTAATAATCAATGGATTTATATATTTATCAGATCAATTTTGAAGCAATACTCCATCAATAGCAGCACATAGCTTAGGGGCCTTTTCCGTGGCGAACTTACACGATCGGAGCCAGTGCAAATATTCCTTATTGAGAGTAAGCACTTGTTTCACTGACTTGCCCTTGTACTTACCAAAATTAAGTAGGTACGATCTGTCGTCGGATCCATCCGCGAACTTACTCGCGAGAAATTTTGCAATATCAGAATCAAGACCGCCAATTAGCATTTCCTGAGAACGGAGCCAGCGACAATAGCTGGGATCCTTGTCAAAGATCTCCTCAATGGTGGAACCTTTGTGCTTGCCGAAACAAATCTGTGTGGACATGGTATCTATATACCAATACCTATTTTTAACTCAAATGTTTATTAAATATTAAGCTCAAGCAGTGGTAAAGTCAAGCACCTCTCCAGTTAGTCTGTCGTAGCTGAGCATAACAATCGTTGAAGCGTACCTTCTTAACAGGCTTCGAGATAATCGCCTGGGGATTTTCAAGATGGACGAAAGGTACATACAAGCGAGCAGTCGTGAAAGGCATGTATGTGCCATCAATATTAGGTTCAAGTGAGTTTACAACAGCACCCCATGCAATACTGAATCCAGCAGAAGCAGCAAGAACGCCAGCCATTGGATTACCAGTGGAAGACGCAACAACCATTACCGGGGCATGTGTTACCACTGGATAGCGTGGTGCTTGTTAGCGACATACCCTTAGTAGCATCTACGGCAACCGCAGCAACGCCCTGATTTACACAAAAACGAAGTCGAATCTGGGGGTTGGCCATTAGATGAAGCTCCTTAAATATCGGGTGAAGGTCAACAAGCTTAATCTTAAGCATGTAGTTCCACGTACCCATGATTGCATTAGCAGTGCCAGCTACGAAGGCGCCGCGCGCGGTCTGATTAGCAATGGTGGTAGAAGCAGTAGCGGCTCCAAGCGAAGGCCAAGAGGTGCTGAAATCAGAACCAGCAGAAGGAGGATTTGATAGGAGTCGCTTTACAAGACCATCGTTAACGATAGAGGCACCACCAGATGGTGCAGTAGTGGCAAACGTAGAAGAGAATGCAGTAGTGTTCGTGTATCCATCACCAGTAGTGGGGGAGGTAGCTGAACTGTGAAGTACCGATTGGGCAGCGTCAGGGTAAAGGAATGATTCAGCACCGTGCTTCTCAACATATTGAGCACTGTATCCAGTTTGAGCGCGAATGTTGTTCCAGAAGAGCTTGTAGTCAGCCATACTGACAATAGTCTTACCATTCAATTCCAAGGACATCGAATCGATGACGTTCCAGTTGCCACACTTCAGCGTAGCACAGAAACGGTTTGCAGCAGCCGACTGAGCAGTAGCACCATTCTTCATCGAGACCTTGTAAGGAAGCATGATGTAAGCATCTCGAAGCGAAGCAAATCCCTCACTTCCATTCAGCTGAGCCGTAGCATCAATCGTAATAACACCATTCTGGTACGATCCCTGATTAAGATCGATAACAAAGGGCACACGCTTGCCGGAAGATACCTTGATTTCTGGATCGCTCTTGAGCGAGCTTTGGTACAGGTATTGGTCGGAGAGTTGTGTTTCAGACATTGTTGAATCTATATGTCCCTCAATATAGTTTTCAGAAATTAAATATTATGACAGACCTTATCAAGCCTATTACCAGTGATCATGATCTTATAGAGCTCGCCGAGAGATTAGGCGTACATCTTGATGATATTCATGAATCCAGTGAGATTACAAAACCACTCGCAAAGAAAGGTTCATATCTAATTCTTCTACATTGGATGTTGGGCATTGGACGGCTGTCTACAACGGAGAATATTTCGACAGTATGGGTGAAGGACCTCCACGTAAGTATGGAATCAAAAGGTACAACACCAAGCAATACCAAGGAACCTATGGCGACTATTGTGGTCCGTTCTGCCTTCTTTGGCTCTATTCAAAACAGCATAACCAACCAGATGTATTCAAGAAGATGAAAGATCTGAATTTGACCATTCTAGAATAATATTTGTTTCAGGGAATATAGCAATCATGTATCGTGAATTAACGATTTCAAGCGATGTCCCAGAGCGGAAGCTGACCAAAGCATTCAAGACTGGTAAGCTCAGTCTGACAGCTGACGAACTTAAGGGTACTGGTTCGGTTATCCACCTTCACCCTACGTCTCACGAAAAGGCGCTCAAAGCACGCAAAGCCGGCCGCGGTGTTCGGCTCGACATCACCAAACACGAGGTCAAAAAGGGGTACAAGCGAGCTCAAGGTGGTTCCATTTGGAGTAAAGTATGGGGAGGGATCAAGTCGGCGTTCAAATTTGCTAAGGATAGCGGAATACTCTCGCGTGCTGTCGATGCTGCAGTCCCTGCTCTAGCTACTGCCCTCGGAGCCCCACAGGCTGGAATCCCAGTTCGTGCAGATATTAAATCAATGACAGGTATTGGTGTTTACGATAGTGATGACGATGCGGGGAAAGGGACGGCTGCGGCAGGTGGTCGCGTTTCTGTAGCTGATGTCAAGAAGGCGGCGAAGAATGCCATATCGTATGCTAAACGTAAGGGGGTCCTAACAGATGCTGTTGATGCTGGCGAAAAGTATCTTCTTTCCAAAGCAACCGAGCCGGAGCACGAAAATCTCATCAAATCCCTGCGAGGTGAAGTCCGTCGTCACTATGGTGTTGGTGTACCTAAGAGTAAAAGGCCAGCGAAGGGGTCCCCTGAAATGAAGGCTAAGATGGCTGCAGTCCGAGCTAAGCGGAAGACCGGAGGAAGCTTTAGATTGTAAGAAAAATAGATACGGTCAACTTATTTTTTGGTCTCAGTAAAAGCATGATGGAAACGGAAGTATCGCGGAACTTAACCTTCTGATCGTTTTGGTTATAAATACTAATCGTAAGGGAAGAACGAGAACCATTGTGACAGTTCATCCACGCGTACTGACTTGGCTTATATGAGATCAATTGACCTACAGAAGCATCTCCTCGATCGAATGCACTTAGAATATCACCACTGGCTACGTATTCATTCCTAATGATGTCACATCGTACGATATAGCTCGAAGTAGGATGGATCTGAGGAATACTATTCGATAGTTGAGCACTTGCTACAGTAGCAGGAGAAGCAGGGTAAGTACCACTCGTCAGACCGACAACCTTACCAAATGCAGCATTATCGATGATAACACGTGGTACACGGGTTGTAGTAGGTAAGCCCGTACCACCAGAGCTGTATAGAACAGCAGCAGGGCGACTGTAGCCCGTTGGGAGACTCGTTGGAGTCGCACTAAAATCAAACTGAGCAGCATAATACACACTGTTCTCACTCAGCTGGATGTAGAACACGTTATTTCCCGATGCGTCAATCAAATAGGCTCCAGCATTCACTAGAGCTGTCTGAATGCTTCGATTGATATCCGCATACGTGTAAATACCATCAGGGAGGGTAATACTGATAGTAGAAGTAGTTGCAGCAGTCGGTGCTTCTATTTTAAACGAGTTATTCCAGAATTGAAGTGAAATTCACTGTTGTACATTGATATCGACTGAACCGCACAAGTGACATATTTAAAATCAGCCGCAGAACCTGGGAAACTACATTTCCACGTGGAATTGTAGCCATCCTGAACGAGATTGGTGCTATCGAGTTTGACAAACGATGCCATCTTGATGTATATGAAATAGACCAAAACTTATGTTGAATTGTAATTACTCGTCAGTGTTAATGGGGCGATCGAAGTTGTATCTGATTTGACCCTTGACTGAATCAACGAAGAGCATTTGCCCCTTGCGCTCAGTGGCTCGGTTATAGTAATAAGCGATTGACCGTTCATCAACACCAGGAATGTTAAAATCCTTCACTACCATTGCTAAATCGCGCTTGGAATTCGCCTTAAGAATCGATACATACTCTGAATTTAGCCGTATCATCTTATCCGTGGCAAAGTAGCTATGGCTAAGGAATATGGTACTTAGTTTGAAGTGTCTCCCTCGAGTGAAGTAATGACTAAACAGATTCTTCTGGAGTAGCTTGTCGTTAGAGTAGTCATCTATGATTACAAGCTCAGGTTTATTTGGGTTTAGCGGAGTTCTGCGTACTTGATCAACACTTGGTGGGGAATCAGCGTCTGCGAATGTGATGAATCCATCCAGTTTGTCACGAAGATCCTCGTATAGCTCCTGATGAGGATTACGAGCAATAATGGTCAGATGCGCAAACACATGTGGTGAATGTTTTAGGATGAACATACAGAGGTTGTTTTTCCCACTAAACGATGAACCAAGGACAATCATTCTGAACAAGGCTTTGATATTCAATGCCAAGATATCGCCCATTGAAGCTGATTTGAACTTCTTTGGTAGTGAAGCACCGAACTCGGGGATACCGCTCATGATTATCGTTTAATCTATATAGCTTCAGACAAAATGAGTTCTGGTTTTTCCTATCCCCAGCCAATTTTCAAATCAACCATCTACAACCCTGCATTCTATCTTTCGTTAGATGCAAGCGGCTTTCTAACCTATGACTACGCCCAGGCACTTTATCTTGGAAGAAACTACCATATCCTACTGGTATCACTGCTGGCACAGCAACACAAGGAGTAGCCCTTGTACCAGGTGCTAACAACGATGTTGCAGGTATAGGAGCTCTCAGCTGTTCCAGTTTGACTGTAAATGGGTCTGCGATAACTTCAGCTCCGGACTATGTTCTCGGAATCACAGGTGGCACTGGTCAAAACTCAAAAGCATTGGTCCTCAACTCATCTGGATCTATAACGAGTGGTATCGTAGATTTAACACTCAGTGGAACACTGTCGGCCGCTACATTAACTGGAACACTATCGACAGCTGCTCAGACAAATATTACATCTGTAGGAACGTTATCAGGTCTTACTATTGGAGGGAACCTGACATTTACTGGCGCGTCACGATCACTTACAGGCTTAGCATCTTTATCATCAACAAACTTAACTGGAACGCTACAGACGGCTTCTCAATCAAATATCACATCAGTTGGGACACTAACTAACCTGACTTTGGATATGGCAGGAACTGGTCTCAACATCCCTAGCTTGACATTCAATGGTACTACCTTCAACCAAGATTACTACATCAATATCACTGAAGGAGGAGCTGGTGCAAGCAAAGCTCTTGTTACTAATTCTAGTAACGATCTATCAGGACTGCGTGATTTATCATGCACTCGCGATTTTACTGCGTCTGCATCTGTTTCAACGCCCACAATTACAACAACAACAATTCAGCCCGCTAGTAGTACTCTGGATATGACGTATACAACATTGAATCTTAACTCGACTGCAATGACAGCTACTGCCACTCAACTAAATTGCAATCAAGCTACAACATTAGGTACCTTTCAATCTTCTAGAACCATGGCACTAGATTCTAATGGAATGGGAGTGATGGGTTTAGGATCAGTTGCCTCAAACTGCATTAGATTCTACGGTGGAACTGCAAATAAGGAAATGATTTCTATTTATCGAGGTAATGACGATGGTGGGTTACTTATTGCTACTAAAGCTCAGACAATACAAAAATTAAGTCCTCTATTGACTCTGCATTCCGGAATTGATCAAGTGGTACTAGTTCAGCCAAATACAAAGAAATAATTCGAGCTAATAATAAATTGGTTGGCTTCACAAAAAAATATCAATCGGGATGGTTTAACGGATACCTTCTTGGGACCCAATCGTGCGATGGAAACGAAGGAACTCAATTCTATACTAGTGCGAATACTTTAAACTTGGTCGCCAATAGCAGTTCTACATCATCCTTTACATCGGGATGTAATCTATTGCTAACATCAGTTAGTTCTATAAATAGACTGATTTTTAACTCAACGACGCCTTATACTAATGGAATGGAACGTATGGGTCTGCTTTAATAACATTAAATAATAGCAATATGTACATTAAATGCTCTAACTCATTCAATGATGGTAGCACTAACTACGACATGCCAATTTTCTGTGAATCTTCTAATGCTTCTTCGCCTATTAATTTTGGTATACAATTACATGATGGAGCTAGTTCTACTAGTACCAACGGAGCGTATTTTGGTACGCTTTCAAATAATGATTTTGTCTTGATGACTAATAATACTCGTAGACTAACAATACTGGGAGGTATGAATGCTGAAAGAGTTGGTGTTGGTACGGCTTCACCTACAGCAGGATTGCAGGTTGCTATCAATGTAAGTCAATCTATTGATTCAAGTGGTAGCGGTGTAGCTTACTTCCTAAAACGTGGTGGCTTGGTTTCAACGATAGGACCCACATCTAGTGTTGCTGTAGCAATCCAAGCAACGGGTGCTATTTTAGCTAGTGCAGGAGTTTATACTACCTCAGATGCAAGAAGAAAGAATTTCTTTGATATGCTTGATAATACTTCGATAATGAATGGTATGCTATCTATCAGACCAAAAATGTATCGATACAAAACACAGGATAGTAGTGTTCCATTGCAAATAGGATATAAAGCTCAAGATCTGTTAAAAAATAATCTAGGATCAGTAATTAATTACTTTCCTAATGAAACACTAGTAGTTGAGGATTCTTCTATAGATTTAGCTGGTATTGAGTTTAGTGTAGATTACAGTAAAATATGCTGTTATCTTCATATATTAGCGCTTGAACAGCAGAAAAAAATTAATGCTTTAGCATCAACCGCTACTGATCTCACAAATCAATTAGCTACAGCTAATGCTAAGATTACTGATCATGAAACTCGTATAAAGAAATTGGAAGCCAAAATACTGAATAACTTAATATAATTAACAAGTCGAGTTGGATCCTTCCTCCAGCTCAAATAGAAGCTCTTAAAGCTAAATTAGATCCTTTAATATAGAAAGTCGACTGGTTTGGAAAAAAACAAATCTATGGTAGATTATACGGCAAAGATGGGTTGCGGACCAAGCTCTTTGCTCAAAACAAATCTAACAACCGATGAACCTAATCAGATTGTTGGATCCACCCTTCTCCAAGCTGACCAAATTGTTGTTCTTGGTGATACTCCCAACCAAAAATCCTGATGGGGAGCCTACCATACTTGAAGTTAGTATCAGTGACGAAAAATATCAACGCATATCGCGGATTTCGCAATAAACTTGTCAGAAGCGGCATAAGCTAAGCCTAAATTGCGAAGGTCTTTACGGTCTTTGTTTTTTTTCTTGCTCGAAGGGTAAGCCCAGATACGATCGCCTTCCGTTTGCGTTGATACATCTACCTTCTTAATGGACTTATCGAGATCAGTAGCTCAAATAGCGGCTTGGGTCTGTTGAGGACGTTCACGAATGATTAGGCTCTTCATGATTACCTTGAGTTCGGCAACATTGAGGTCGGCGTTATCGCCATAGGCCCCGCCTGAGCTTGAAATAATGCGAGGGTTAAAGAAGAACATGCTTATATGAGACGAACTATAATATCCTTGAATTCTGAATCCGAAATAAGACGGTTAGAGTACATATCCACACTCAGTGATTTCAGCTGCTTGATGATCGAAGGATTGTCATTGCCTAACTCGAGCTCACCCTTTAGGTTGTCATACTCCGCTTTCAGTGATTCTAATGGATCCTCAAGACGATCGTGGAAGTTATACTGAAGATGAGTGATAGCAAGGATTTCCTTGAACATTTTTTTATCGTCGATACTGAGCTTATCATACGCTGCCTGATCAATTTGTTGCTTGAACGTAAGAGTTCGAATCAAGGCTTGAAGACTATCGCTGATTTCCCGCTTAGGTCCACATTTTCGTCGATTTGGTTGTACAATGACAAGGGTTTAGAATCGAGATCGGGGATTAGGATATACTTGCTCCCCAACTGGCGATAAGCGTACGCGGAAGGGGTAACTGGGCCTTGAATTTCGTTCAGGTTGTAGGTTCGGGAGCGGCGAACTACACCTTCGAGAGGAGTAATACCAGCACCTCTCAGACCACGACCCTTTAATTTACGCCTGATCGGAGCGGGCGAAGTCCCTCCGGCCAACAATCCACTGCCAGCAGATTGCGAATCATCAGTAGTATGCTCTCGTTTCTCCTTATCACGAAGGGCATCATTATATCGCTGGAATTTAGAAATGTAGACTGCCTTTGTCGCTTTCATCGCAGACGTTGCCGCCCTCAACGCCGATCGTGCGGGTTTACTATTCGATGTTTTCACTACTTTCTTTGCTTCTTCTAAGCGTGTCAGAGCTTCTCCATACTCTTTGAATGCAGCTTCAGAAGCATCGTGAAGCTTTTTGCATCTGATCATCGTGTTCATACTCCTCAATACTTTGTCGCTTAATGTCATGAACAGTCTTGAGAATAGCTTCATTAATAATTGCAAGATTATCCTCGAGATTCTTGCGACGAACCTTGTCCTGCTTCTTCTCACTGAGATAAGCAGAAGCTTCTTTCTCATCCATTGGGAGAGGATTTCCGTCGTGGTCTCCTTTGTCGTTTAAATAATGCTCGATTTCTTCAAGTCCATTCAATAGTGAAGTAAATGTATCCATCCATCTGATATTCTTCATCAACTCTTTCCAGGAAACCGCTTTATGCTGCCCATTTCTAATATTTAGAGGACGTTGGATCATAGGCTCGCTAAAGTAGTATTCTGAATGAGATTTTACACCTTTTCTAGTCACCACCATCGGTTTAAGTCGGAAGGGATCTTAACTCTCACACTACACTATATTTTGTTGTTATGCTGCTAAAGAATCTCCTGAATCTTCGTTAACACACAGCTTAGAGCTAGATCATGCAAAAGCTATCGTGTGAAAGCAAGGTGATTGAATATTTTTATTTAACTTGAGATAGCATCCCAAACCGAAGCGCTTCAGCCATACAAAAGAGTTGAAACCTGCTATCATGGTGATGCTGAAAAATAATAAAATAACAATTATTAATAGGACAAGTTTTGCGTACCCAATCAATATGATATTGAATTGTGCTAAGCCCTAGTCAGCAACCCCCTGGACGCCGACTTCGGTCACACTGGACCCTTAAATTTTGGTGCTGGCTCCGAATCGGACCTCTGCTTCCCAAAGCCAATGCTGTTGTGGAAGTCAAAGAAGCTACCATATTTTCCTCCCTCAATCAAGCTGTCCACATCTGACATAGTGTAGGTTTTACCTAGGTCGACCCCTGGGATCTCCATACCTGTCAACCCGTGAGCAGCAATGATTTTCCGCAGAAGGGGCTCATACTTATCGACATTGTATTGCTGAATCTTGACCACCACATTCCCAATGTACTTGAACATATCCGTAAACAACGCTTTCGGGTCATCACTTACAAAGCAGCGCACCTCCTCAGTTAAGCTATCAGCTACCGATACTGATACAGGAATATGTTCGTTGGTGAACGTGGTATTCTCCCCATGCTCTACTGCGTCGGCTTGAGAATAGCCTCAAAATCATATACGATGAAATGATCAAGATACTGGTCAGTGGATCTGATGGAGTACTTCGTAAGCATCGACTTAATCGCGTTTTGAGCCGGGCTATATATTGTGGCTTCGCTGGGAAGCTCTCAATGTTCACCAGCTCACATTTATTCTTCGTGTGATTACGCAGCTTGGCAGAGCTTACAAACACCGTCTCACACTTAAGAGCATTGATATTTGCATTGGAGCATGTCAATGTTCTTGATGTATAGAGCGTGGTTATCGTGAGAGAGAATGTGGATAGTCTCGTAGTCGTTATCGGAGCGACGTATGCAGTCTACTTTTCCAGTATCCACATCCATAGAATAGACGTTTATGGATAGCTGGAAGCATCCTTCAAGCTCGTCGAGCTGTAGAAGGTCGACTGGCTTACAGCTACGGAAGAGACCCAACCTATAACTAACCCCCTTGTAGGAGCAGTAACTCTTGAATACTTCCTTAACCTGAGCCTGAATTCTACGAGGATCTTTCTTACTATCCCGCAGTAAGTACCATGCAATGCAGTGGAAGACGCACTTGTTGTTAGTCTTCGTGAAGTCGATTACATGCTTGTTATCGCGTATAATCTTAGGAATAATGTCCTCACCATCACCTAGGGCATGATTACGATGGTAGATGTAGATCTTAAACCCAGTGATTGCCTTCAGCTTGTAGCCAGAGCTAGGATAGTTCAGCTTGTCCGCTAACTCCATCAATCGAATCTCAGAAATAACCTTCTTGCGGATATCAGATTTGCTATTGATAGCAACAGGCTTCTCAAATACGCTAGTGTTTGCGAGATTGGGATGCCAGTATTGTGTGAAGCTATCCTCGGTTTTGCTAATTAGATCGTATCCAAGAGCAATGTTGATCTTAAAGGCATTCTTCTGACTAGCAAGGACGTTCTCTAGCTTGTCGTCAAACTCAGCAGGCTGAATTCCCTCGTACAGGTGTGATTCCATGTGCTTACCATTTATAGAGACGGTACTTTGGGTCGGTCTTATAGTCGCGAGAGATGTGCTTCTTCCACTTTTCGACACTGACCTTGTATTGCTTAGCTTCTAGCTGACCCACTCGAACGTCTTATCGCGGTACTTTCCGAAGCCAACAGTCGTTATTGGTAGCAAGTGACGAGCTAAATCCTCCTTTGAGGGCTCAGACACAGTGGTGCACTCGAAAGGAACTGAATGTATGAGTCATCAACTCCTAAGAGGTCTTAGGCTTTCTCCTCTTATATTTTCCGAAGCTTAGCTTCTCATCGCTAAACGATGTCAAAGCCACGCTCTCGACAGTTTTTGCAGTACTTATAGCTACCTCGGTACCGGTTTTGGCATCCGAGGCAGACTTTGTAGTGCCCACCAAAGAGTTTGGCGCACTCAGAACCAACGAAGTGATGATTCTGATCCTTATCGATTATTAGGAAATGCCTCTTGATCGGAGTGTTGCAATAGCAACGATCCGCAACATTCGGGTAGTAGGCAGGGCACGGATAGATCTGGGTCTTACATACTTGAGCCCATCTCTTCTTAATCGCATCCCAATACCACCCCGATGACTCAGATCTCCGAGTGCGTCGATCAAGATCTTCAGCGTGGTGTTGTCTGCCATTAGCTAAATCAGGGCTGCCTTTTTATCCGTGAAAACAAATAATTAATTAGCTAAGTTCGGTTCGCGTGCTAAGTTCGCTTTCGTTAAGTTCGCTCTTCGGCTTGCACGAATCTGATCCCTGTTCTTCTCGTCGTACCCTTTCTGATACGCTAACCGAGCCTCCCGCGTCTTGAGGTAGTAGCGCTTTTGAGCTGCTTTGATGCGCTCCTTATGAAGTTGATACTGTTCAGGTGTGTATGCCATTGTACTTTATATTATACTAGAACTTTTATTTGTCAGAAATAAAAGAATTTTATTAATGCAGCATGCCGAAGCAAGAATCAGCTGAAATAACTCAACGTGGGAATAGATCGAGTGACCTGCCTAGCCACAGAACGCGCCATCTCAATGTCGGGACCTAACATACTGGCGATGTCATAGTATCGTTCGATGCACTCACGAATTCCGCCACTGTCACTAGCCTCTGCGATAGAGGGCAAGACCCGAGATAGCTTCTGTCGCTTCACAGGTTCTTGGAAGCACGGAAGGCTGATCTCTGCATCAGCACTCGGTGACTGGTCAACTAGAGTCCTAATCACCGCGAACGCTTCGCTTGGATCACTTATAGTCACTGCTCGGATATTACCATGGTTGTTGCTCGTGTCGGAGACCCAGAAAACTGCCAATGATCAGTCAAATCGGTCAGGAGTGCCATAACGGGTTCATCGACGAGAACATCCAGGGCGATCAGTTCTGACAAAGCCTGGGAGATGGCGCTTTCTTTCACCTTTCTCTTCACTTCGATGAGCATCCTCACGCCAGGCAGCAACCCCAAATCGAGCGGGTGCTCTACGACGAGATCACTCAGTATGATCATGTCCGTGCGTCCAACAAGTTCAATGTTGTGACCAGGGATTTCAGCCCTGAGGATGTCTTTCCCTTTTTCCACACCGTACACGCAAAGCTGGTTCCTCGTGAGCACATCGCCGATGTTGACTTCCACGTACGCGTGATATCGTTCGCGTTGCTGTTCCTCGGTAAGCGTGATCTCCTGGCCACGTTCATTGCTAACGCTTTCCCACGTGAATGGTTCAACACGCGTCAACTCTCCTGTAGCGAGTGGAACCGCGCGTGCAGCCTGCACCCGAATATTCAATTCGTTCAGAAGCTTCGATCCCGCCTTCGAGTGGCGATACACCTTGCGTTTTGTCAGCACAGTGCTCTCGTGTATCTCTTTGAGCATGTTATTCGACGCGGAAGTCTCGTTCGCTGAACCAACGGCACCCTCCGGAACCACCACCAGCACGTGAAATTGCTTTGACTTTGGAGCGCGCCGTTTGGTCATGTTGTTGGCTATCAAAACATCCTCAATTGTCCACGTAGCCTTCAGCTGCTCTTCAGTGGTTACCATTCGAACGTCATCAATCTCCCCTTTGTCCAGTTGCACAGCAACAGGATCGTCGTCTTTCAACCACGCGTCGTCCTTCTTCGCCAGGAAGAGCTGCAGTTCATCTGCATCGCACTGGATCGTGTTCAGCTTCTCCGCCTTGATCGCCTTCTTCAAGTGTCCCACCAACAGACCCGGGTCGATGTCCACAGGGAACGCGCTTCCCGCAACACCAACGACGGCACAGCAGAGAGTCACCATCTTCCCTCGATGCGGCAGATTCTCGAATGAGAGAAAAAGAACTTTCTGTTTCTGTAGCGGGTCACTATTGGTCAAAAGTCACAACAGATTCTGACCAATAGAAATGGCTTCACGAAGACCCTTGACCGTAAATCCCGCGAAATAAAAAACGCTGCATAGCGTCATCTTTAAGATCTGACCTGGACGAGCAGTTGTGCGGACGCTTGAGCTGCAACGAATGTCTTCTTGAGCTCTAAGCTAGTCGCGAGGTTGCGTCGGTGAAATCGACAGCTGGGCGGTAGAGACGGCTACACCTATTCTCCTTGATAAATTTAATCAATAAAAAAATGCCGCCATTATGTGCTGCACCCCACTACTGGCGATAGAGCGCAAATTGGCGGCCGTTTGTGTGTGTTCCAGAGCGTGGAAGTTGAAGTTTCCCTTGCATTCCGCGCTGGTGGGCGCGTTTTTATTTGTCCTACGAGTTCTGCTCCCAAAGGGACTGAGTTTAAAACAGAAATCGATGTTTGGTCCTTTTTGCTGGGACAAATCTAAGTGGGGTTAACCCGTCAATAAAATTGGTCCTATTTCCGATTGGCATGTCGCACACGGCAATATACCTTCGAAGATAGCTTTCTGTTTAGTTTACATTGTAGACGTAGGCAATAATCAAAGTTTTAGTGATTCGATAAATAAAAGTGGAAATCCGGTTTGGGGTCCTAGTTTTGAAAATAATTCGGTTTGGGGTCCGCCTGATGCCCTTAACTTGCAACTTTAAAACCGCCTGTTTGATAATCTGTATTACCAAACGAATTTCTTCCTTCCTGGCACGAAATTGGCACAATCCCTACCCGTATCGGACACCCTGTCGGATTCAGGTAATCACTTATTGAAGCAATAGTAAAATCCTTTGTATATATAATAACCTGGAAGGTATTGATATTATTGGGTGCCGATTTTGAACTAGCCACTTTTGTGACTACTGTTCCAACTAGCCACTTGTTGCGCGCCGCACTAGCATCCACGTGGGCTCGGAGGCCGTGTACCACGGTGACGTGACAGTCGCCGCGTCCACCGTTAACCTGAAGGAGCTCCGCACGCTGTGTCAGGCCAACTCAGCGTCCCACTCACCATTGCCGACATTGGCGACACGTACACGGTGTACCTGAAGATGATTCGAGGCTGTGGACCGCATGTCGGCCAACCACTTCCCGTTCTGGAAGAAAGTGGATATCGACGGCGCCGCCGCCCACTTCTACACTTGCTTCTTGGCGCGTGTGGAGACCGCCGGTGCCTACAACAAGGTGATTGTGGGCGAGACCGGAAGACCTCGGGCGGCACGGACGCCGATGCCAGCCCCACCATGGCCTCAACGCTGCCAAGTACTTCTACGACTTATACACGCTTGTCGCGGAGAAGGACTTTTACTTGTCGGCCTTCGACGAGCCATGGAAACTGGCTACACTCGAGGCAGCAAGACGGTGGAGGCGTATTTCGGTCTGTTCACGCAGCAGGGTGTCCTCAAGGAAGTTATCTCGGCTGAATTCGACAATACCACCGCCTCCGTCAATGGCAGCAACTCGGATACGATCACAGCTCTGGATGTCGATGACAGCACCACTTCGTGGCACGACAACGACTATGACCGTCTCGACCGCTGACGGCGCCGACACCACGTAGGATGACGCGATGCAGGACAAGAACACTTCGGAGACCCCGATATATAAATCGAGGATACAGCCAAGTGAAAATGACAAAAGCATTGCAATGCACAATACATGTAGCAAAGCACGCAGAAGGTTCGATCCCCGTAACTTACATGTGTTTTAATAGTAAGGGATTGTGCCAGTTTCGTGCCACTGACCAGTTTCGTGCCACTTGATTTTATCCAATTAGAATATCGTATTTCGTGTGGCTATTAGCTATTATAGTCTCCTTCTGTGCAAATTTTGGTCGATCCACCATAAATGATTTGCATTGATACAAACTTCTAGTGAAAAAGTGGCAGGAGACGGGGTTTTAGGTCAAATCAACGGCTTATGCAAAACGACGCCATAAGGTCTCCAAAACAGACACAGATCTGCGTAAAAGCCAAAAACAAAACCGAAATCATCGGCTTTTTGAGAGTACTTTTGTTGTTAAAATTGGACTTCTTGTTGAATAGTTAGGTTTGAACAAAGACGAAACAATCAAAAGTGGCACGAAACTGGCACAATCCCTTACATGTATTGTGCTTTGCAGTCATTTTGCCGAGCTAATTCTGGCGATTAAGCAAAACACGATTTAATGTAAAAAGCGGATTGCACCCGTAAAATTAGGTTAGCGCATGTTAGTAACCTCCCTATGTTGGCTAGTGGTAAGCCGCGAGTTATCTTGCTAGAGCGTGGATAGGCGGGTAGCCACCCGCCATTCTGGTGTCTTTGCGATTAGTTTCGCCTTTAGCGATATGGGCTGGATTTGCTTCACCGGAGCGCCTATAGTTGGCAGCTAGCCCGTCGGTAAAATTAGGCTAATTTCCGATTGGCATGTCGCAAACGGGAATTATATCTTCGAAGATAAGGTCTTTTCCGTCATTTTGGCTGCAAAGCACAATAGTACCGTATGTTACTACATGTAAGGTAAAATACCAGTTTAGTAGAATTTTCGGACTATTAAAATGATGAAATGAATTTGGTGCCAAAACAAAGATAAAGATTTAAGCTATTTTGGTCAATTAGACGCAGCTGAACAGGAAGGCGCGTGAGACGAAAACTAGCCGAGCAACTCGGACCAATTTCGTAGAATGTTCTCTGGATTTTATATCCACACTCCATTCAAGGTTTGCAATGGTCCGTATCGGACACCCTGTCGGATTCAGTTAATCACTTATTGAAGCAATAGTAAAATCCTTTGTATATATAATAACCTGGAAGGTATTGATATTATTGGGTGCCGATTTTGAACTAGCCACTTTTGTGACTACTGTTCCAACTAGCCACTTGTTGCGCGCCGCACTAGCTACTAGTGGCCACTCGAGGCGCCAAAAGTAGCTAAGCGAAAACTCAAACGGAGACTCCGAACGAATTCTCACCTAGTTAGTTTCCCTAGCACACATAGCAACTAGCCGACATGCAAAAAGTAACTATCCAACACCTAAAAACTAACTAGTTGACAACTGACAACCACAGTACACAAAATTCTGATTGGAAAACCGTTCCCCTTCAACATCGCTTGCTTCGATTCGCTCACAATCACGTTCCCAACGTGAGCTCCTCGTTTGCACCGCCAATTTCGCTTCGCTCATGGTGGGCAAGGCATCGGTAATTAGATAGTACCTCCTTGTTAGGGCAACTACTCCGGCCCACGCACCGACCATTGCAGACAACAGGGCTCGGTTAATTTCAGTACCAGTAATAATAAAACCAATAAGCTTATTGAAATAACTAATTGGACATCAAACCCCAATAGTGTCCAGTAGATCTAGGTGCAATTTTGCGCAAAAAAGCGCTGTCGTGAAGCAATTTGCAGCCATATCGACAGAAAAAAGCACAACCAAACGGGGTGATACACCTTTCAACTTCTTCGCGAGTCTGCCGCATTGTTTTCACAATATATTTTGTTGTTATGCTGCAAGAGAATCTCCTGAATCTTCGTTAACACACAGCTTAGAGCTAGATCATGCAAAAGCTATCGTGTGAAAGCAAGGTGATTGAATATTTTTATTTGACTTGAGATAGCATCCCAAACCGAAGCGCTTCAGCCATACAAAAGAGTTGAAACCTGCTATCATGGTGATGCTGAAAAATAATAAAATAACCCAATTATTAATAGGACAAGTTTTGCGTACCCAATCAATATGATATTGAATTGTGCTAAGCCCTAGTCAGCAACCCCTGGACGCCGACTTCGGTCACACTGGACCCTTAAATTTTGGTGCTGGCTCCGATTGAGTTTGATATGTGGGTGGACTCGTCCAATCCAGCTTTGGGGCCGAGAAGGCTGCTTCCAGACGCTGCTGGAGACCGATGTGGTTTCCAATGACCACGTCGTGGGCATCCACGTGGGCTCGGAGGCCGTGTACCACGGTGACGTGACAGTCGCCGCGTCCACCGTTAACCTGAAGGAGCTCCGCACGCTGTGTCAGGCCAACTCGAGCGTCCCACTCACCATTGCCGACATTGGCGACACGTACACGGTGTACCTGAAGATGATTCGAGGCTGTGGACCGCATGTCGGCCAACCACTTCCCGTTCTGGAAGAAAGTGGATATCGACGGCGCCGCCGCCCACTTCTACACTTGCTTCTTGGCGCGTGTGGAGACCGCCGGTGCCTACAACAAGGTGATTGTGGGCGAGACCGGAAGACCTCGGGCGGCACGGACGCCGATGCCAGCCCACCATGGCCTCAACGCTGCCAAGTACTTCTACGACTTATACACGCTTGTCGCGGAGAAGGACTTTTACTTGTCGGCCTTCGACGAGCCATGGAAACTGGCTACACTCGAGGCAGCAAGACGGTGGAGGCGTATTTCGGTCTGTTCACGCAGCAGGGTGTCCTCAAGGAAGTTATCTCGGCTGAATTCGACAATACCACCGCCTCCGTCAATGGCAGCAACTCGGATACGATCACAGCTCTGGATGTCGATGACAGCACCACTTCGTGGCACGACAACGACTATGACCGTCTCGACCGCTGACGGCGCCGACACCACGTAGGATGACGCGATGCAGGACAAGAACACCTCGGATGTGAACGCTACGGACGACGACGTTGAGGGCGACACTTCCTCCACGACGTCCTCCACGCAGACCTCGACCACCACCACACCGTCGTCGGACAAGGACTGCGCCGTGAACACTGGAACCTGCGGAAGACAGGTCGACCCAAAGACTAAGTCGATTACGATATTTTTTTCTAAAAAAGGCAAGCACGATTTCGTGCATTCCTTAGCCTCAGCCACGACTTTTGGTAGGGCAAATGCTAGGACAAAATCACATTTTACTCGATTTTACTATAGTGTGTCAGTATTTTTGTCCTAGCCAGGCGAAAACGGCTGCCTAGGACAAAAATCTCAGCAAGTATACAAAATCCAAAATATTTCGTTTTTGTCCTTCCGTTCGTCCTACCAAAAGTCGTGACTGGGGTTATAGTCATGGCGAGATGAACTGATACACCAACTTTGTGGAACCATACCTTTTCTTGCAGTGAACCTAATTTCAAAGGGAACAAAACATCGGAAAGCTCTTTATTTTCTCGTTTAAGTGAGCCCGCGCTGAGCACGTAAAACACGGAACCGATAGAATTATACTTAGACGAAATACTAGGTCCTCAAAGTGATTATGGTGTGACATTTTTCCCTGGATTATGTTCGGGTCATCTGCTTTTTTGCTGGTGTGTACCAATTTATACTTGCTTTCACTACAGTATGCTTATTTCGTGTGCACGATCCATGTACAAATCAAGCATCGATTCACGGCCAAACTTGACATGATCAACTCGTTCTCGGGTCATCTGAACGCATAGGGCAGAAGTTTCATGCGTGTAGTTATGGTCGACAAATACGTAGGTTTCCTCTCGTGCCGAGCTTACTCTACTTGATGCATTCCTTGTGAAGATATCTTGAAAATGGCACTTTGACACGTCCACAACGGTATGATTATCGCAGCAGTTGTTTCCCTTTTGTCGACCCCAAAAAATTCGACTGATGTGGTTGTAACCAGCTTATCTGTATTCTATTTGAATTATGCTTTATTTCCGTGGTCTTGCGGTAATTATGGGGTCAATAGTTGCGAAGTTATCGTTCAAAACACACTTTTGGTGTGTCAATTCATCTCGCCAGTACGATAGGTGGATTTAATGATATGGAGATAAATTTCGACTCGAGCTCTTTCAACACATACTTTCAACACATACCACAGAAAGAGCCTCACGCAGCACTTGAGCCTGTTCCTTCATACTGTAGTAGTAATTGAAACCTCCTCTAGTAACCTTTTTTTTCCTCAAATCCAGAGCTGTTCCGGGGGGGACACGGCTTTGTTTTATACAAGTGTTTGTATGGAATTGTCATCTCCACTTCAACTTTTTAACCAATCATAAGATTCAAACACAGATTCCCGTATTTCGATTGGTTCGATGCGATTCTACTAAACTGGCAATTTACATTATTGTGCTTTGCAGTCATTTTGGTGAGCCAATGCTGGCGATTGATCCAAGCACTATTTAATGTAAAAAGCGAAGTTCATCCGTAATATTAGGTGAGCATGAGCTATTATTTTCCTTATGATGGCTAGTCGTAAGCCGCGAGTTATCTTCCTATTGCGTGGTTTGCGGATAGCCACCCGCCATTCTGGTGTTCTTAGAATTAATTTCGCCTATAGAGATCTGGGCCGGATTTGCCTTATTAAAGCGCCTATACTATAGGCTATAGTGGAGGTGTTAACCCCAGTGAGCCCGATTGGTAGGACAAACGGTAGGAACAAAAGTTGAGCGACCACCTTGACAAGGTATTCAGTCCGCCAGGCTTTAGCGGTGGACACTTGCAAAATTTAGTGTCTTGTCAACGTGTTATCAAAATATCAAGCGGAATTCAAACGAACTGATGCTCGGAGAGCACATTAAAATGCACGACCGTTTTTCACGAGGTCCGGGACGTTTTGTCCTACCTCTAGGACAAATATGTCGCTTGCCAACAGCAGATTTTACGCCTTGCTTAACAACAGACGCGTTGATCGTCGGCGTGGCTGCGGGGTCATCCTTGTCACTCGTCGCTCATCCGGTTCCATGGAGTCACTGGACCTCTTGCGAGATGGGGGGTGGGGCACGAATGTGTGGGGTTCTTGCATCCGCCGTGGTAGGTTTGCAGGGATTTGGAAGTTTCGGGAGTGCGTGGAATATCCCGAAGCAAGTTTGACCCTCCCAGCGTTTCACATCACACAGCGCAACCTTGCAAACTGTGCATTAGTATCTCGTCTTGTTTCCGTGTCGACTGTGCGAACAATTGTTGGGCGTGTTCTCCTTGTCGTGGCTCTTTTGACAGCACACCAAGCAGCATAATTGCTTAGAACGTGGCAGCCGTTTCTGTACACATTATGCAGAGCGTATAAGCTCAGACGTTTGAAAAGTATAATTAAATACTTACGGTATGATGTTGCTTCCGATGGGACAGCCGGATGTGATTCCATTCCATGTCCATCTCAAAATGCTTGCTCTGTCGAGACCAGCACTTTTGCAGCTTCGAAGTCCTGTCTTCTTGACCCTCTTCGGTGTTTTCATCATCTCGGTAGCTGTTGGCACTTGCTTCATCGGTGAGATCAGGTAAGGTTGTTGCGGCATCGCGGCAAAACGAAAGAAGTGTAGCATTGTTGCACTTCTGCTGCTGGTATTATACAAAATGCATCTTTCGATGTTCATCGAAATCAGAAACGAGTAGCTCTGTCACCACCCACACAGGATACTAATCGTCACCATTGCATCCACATCGATGACAAGGGAAATTGAAAAACTCACTTGAAGGAGCTGTGTTGTTTGGGGGGGGGGGGAGGGGGGGAGGGAGATCAAAGTCGTGAACGTTCGCAGCCCAATGGTGCCAAATGTAAATGGCACGCTCCCTCGTTTTTTCAGGTAACATGAGTAGACGTCTATCCCTCCTTTCACTCTGTTCCACTTGGCGATGACAATGGGTAAGATGTGGTGATCTGGAGGTAGGGGCCATCCACGCCTTTCAACAATGGCACTGAGCTCTCTTCACAAGTTCAGATGTTGCTTGAGCGTTGACATATCACCGCAATGACCCAGTTCTTCAGTTGAAAACTTCAGCACTGGCACATCTGCGGAATATATCCAATCGAGACATTTCTCCTTGATACTTGCGAGTGCAAGTAAATACGCATCGACTACGTCTTCACCGACGACTACGTAAACAACTCGGATTATGGTTGTTTTGGAAGCGTACACCAGGAAGCCGTGTGCCAATGACGAAGCAATGCTATAATCCAGCACTTGTGCACGATGGGCTTGATCCGGAATTAACTCGCGAAATCGTTTGCAATCAGATCCGTTGTTAAGAGTAATAGTCGCAAAACAGCCCTGCTTAGCAGCATTTGTCATTTCCTTCTCGACAACAGATGCTCCGGTTCGGGTCTTGTACTCCAAAACGGCAAAAAAGGCATCGCCTCGGCAGCAGCAATGCCATCAGGGGAAAAAGCAAGGTAAGACTGATTGGGCCTGCATACATCAAGGCAAGCGAGGGTTAATGAGCTCACTGTAATGCTTATCACATAAGGTGCCAGCAAATTAACCCCTTCGACACCACGGCCTGTATCCTACAGGATAACAGTTTTTGTATCCTGTAGGCTACAGGATAGAAAAACACATAGTTTAATGAAGTCATTCATACAAACTCCAAATGGTCAGCAAATCATAATTTTTCACAGTGATGTAGCTAACCACAGGCCAATTATTCACACAGTGGGACATGTTGGTACGTGTCTCAATTTGCAAAAAGCTTTGGCGCGCAGTTTCGCGCGCCTTTCATTTCGAAACTCGACGCCTGGACCTCAACCCACACTGAAGAATGTATTTCTCTCTTTCTATTCCCTGTTATCTATCAATGCCGAGCTGCTGACTAAACATGTATGTGCGCTGTAGATGCTCGGGAGCACATCAGCCAAGCCCCAGCTCACTCAGGCTGCTCCAGGTTTGTAAATGTCAAGTTTTATTTTGCCTAGCGCTCGCTTTACGTATTCACTCTCGTTTGCTATATAGGTGTCCAGGACTTGTAAATAGGTGACACCGTCACCACCTTCATCGGCGGCGACTATAGCGCATAGAGCAGCGACATCATCACCGTCACCACCGGTCTGGATGTTGTTGCCTCACATGCGCTCAAAGCGGTTGGGTGTGGTCGCCAACATAGACTCGGCGAGCGGCTGGGTCGGCATGAAGATGATGGCTGTGTACGGCTCCACCAAGTTTGCATCAGCGGTCTCTCGTTCGAGGCTGGTTCGGCATGACAACGATGTGCGTACCAAGTTTGCACTCGTCGGCCTAGCGTTGGCTCTGCGCTTGGAGCTCGAGCCGTTTAGCATCGACGCGGCTGCTCTCCTCGGTAGTGGTCTCCGTCTCCAGCGTTGTGCTCGTCTCGCCAGACGTCGTCTCCGTCTCCGTCGTAGTCTCCAGACGTCGAAGTACGCGTCGTCATCTTTACCGTCTTCGTCACGATGCAGCCGACGGCCTCCTGCGACCGGAACACTTCCGTCTGCACCGACTCGCCGGAGCCGGCACCGGCACCGGCCTCCACGGTCGTCTTTCTCCCAGACGTCGTCGCGAGGCCGGTCTGCTCGGTGGTGGTCTCCGTCTCCTCATTGAGCAGGTTCGCGTCCAAATGCGGGAAGACCTCTAGGAACGTCAATCGCCACGTACTACGGGAAACACATGAAAAAATGGTAGCGGCTAATACAACCATCACAATGTCAAATGAAATCTCTGCGAGGTCTAGGTAGTCAACTTAGCAAATAGGTGGTGGTATGTACTCCTTTATGCTTGTGCAACCGTCGGCATGTGCTTGACCTGTTCCGTAAGATAGTGCTTTGCGATAGAGTTCGCAACAAAAGGAAGCAATGACATGCAGCCAGGTTGATTCGTTGGTGGGTAATGTCTAAATATAGAGTTGATCTGTCTGTCAAGCCCATCACCCTTTGTTGTCCCGTACAGGATATTGAGTAAGTCCTCGATCGTCGCTACCCTGTAGGCTACACTATTCCACTGCGGGTAGGGGGCGCTATTGCACATCCTCACCAAAACTCCGCAAATACAAATACCAAGTAAAGGCAATCCTGTATCATACAGCAGAAATCGCGCCAAAATCTTGGTATCCAAGGGTTAAGTATGTAGTTTGATAGCAGCCCGTATGACTTCGTTTTCTCAATTCAAAACTCCGAATGCGTCGCGAAAAACGCTGGTACACGCGACGAAATAGTTTCCTCCTTCTGGGTTCCGGTTTTCATGTCCGTATTGGAACATGGCGCTAAAAATCATGCTTGCAGGAGAGCTGAAGCGGGGATTTTGTGTTGTTTTGTCACGCTGGAGTTTGACATGGAGCTGTCGCGGTCCAGCCGTTGCTCCTGGATTGCAGCTAAACTGCCATTGCTAGGTATTGCGCGTTCTTGGCACAGTTGCTTCAACTCTTTGCCTTCTTGTTGCTGAGATCATCTGGCGAGAGATAGTTTCATCGTCGTTCTGGTCTTCATCAGTAGCAACACGAATATCCAATACTTGAAGTACCAGATGAACGGTTCTTAGACCAGTCAAAGCATGATAAGCGTCTAACGAATCATCGTCTCCTTCTTTGGCTTGTCGAGGAGCGCAATAATTGCATAAAGCGATTTTATCACGACCAGACCGAAGAAGCTGCTTACCTGTGAGAGACTTCGTAACAAGGTTGGTGAGATCGAGTACGCGAGACTCCTACACGACGCTCTACAGATAGCACCGCTAGAAGCCCGTTGGACAAAACCGGAGCAC
Source organism: Phytophthora quercina (assembly GCA_014706105.1). Taxonomy (NCBI): domain Eukaryota; phylum Oomycota; class Peronosporomycetes; order Peronosporales; family Peronosporaceae; genus Phytophthora; species Phytophthora quercina. The sequence goes on along the minus strand of JACBOW010000019.1, from coordinate 42,574 downwards.
AAGCGGGGGAGACTCCAACGACCAAAAATGCCAAAATTAACGTCGGAGAAGCCGGCTGATGTCGAGTGGAACAAGGACGGTCGGACGGTTAATTGGAGCGGCCGAGATTGGCCTCTCTACCAATGCACCATGATGAGGCATTTGTCATGCTACGAGGTGAAGGAAGGAGAGTGGCGCCTGGATGACATTTGCGATGGGACCACGCTGTATGACAACACGGTAAGAGTAGATGAAGAAAGACGATTCCTGCGCCAAGCCCGTCTCTTATCCAAACTCATCTCAAGTTCTTTGTCGTGCACCGTTACATGGCAGGTCATGCGGTACGAGTTCGGCTCGGAGTTGAGGGAGCACTTCTCCAAGCGGTTCGAAGGTCGTGAGAATGCGATTACAAACTCTACACGCAACGAACGCTTCGACAGAAACTCGAGAATGCGTCGTGTCGTCCTGGTGCTGACGTCGAGAATCATTTGCAGTATATGATGTCATTTCGAGAACACCTGGCCGCATTAGACGCTGATATGAGCGACGTTTGGATGGTAGATCTCATGGTACGTTCGATATCTCAACCGCGTACTATGACCAACTCCAGACACTCATGCTGCTTGGAGGTATACAAACATTAAGTACACTACAAGAAGCAAATGCGATGATAATCACTCTGGATAAGAACTTCCAGGTGGAGAAACACGTTCATCAGCGTCGAGAGGGAGCGACAGAGCCGAATACGAGTGGAAACAGTGGCAAAACGCCGCCAGCCACCTCTAACCACTCCCAAGGAAAGCAGGAAAAGCGTCAGCCAGGAGGTGGAGCCAAGAAGTCGAAGGGCTTCAAGAGCAAATGTAACGGAGCCGTCCGCTTGCAGGCGAAGGAGATCGCACAAACAAGCGAGAAGACAAGCTTCAGCAGTACCACTTGGACCGCGAAGAAGGAAACTGCTTCGGTTGCCACCAACCAAGACACCAAAAGCAAAACTGCCTTGAAAAAGAGAAAAATTGGGCACCAATCGTGAACCAGGCGAGTCACTATACACCGTAACGTCGGGATTCCGACGCCAGCCACCGGTAAGAAGACTGGCCAAAAGGAGGTAAATACAGGGCAGACAGTCAGATTGGCGACGCAAATGACATGCAGAAGGCGGGAGTATCGTCCAGAATGCTGGGTCTTCGACTGCGCTGCGATCGACACCTTGTTGGTGACAAACGCTACTTCGAGAAGTATCGGAACCTTTCTGGTAAAGAACAGCAGAAGCACGTCGTGCGAGGCTACAGCGGTGCAACGGTACCTGTTGGAGTTGGCGCTTTCAATTTGTGGGTACAAGTTGGAGATGGAAACGGTCAATTGCGACTGGAGAATGTGTTTTTATTCATCTGGACACCAGAACTTGCTGTCGCAGTCCGAAGTACATGAGCAAGGCTTCGATGTGGAGTATAACAACTCCAAGAGGCGCTACACGATGCTAAGGAAGGAGAAATTCGTATTGCAGGCAGACATGCAACGTTGCGGCTTGTGGATCTTTGCTGCCCAAAACAAGTTCCTCGGTGGTTCAACGGACAATACAGTGCAAAAGATGGTAGACGAAAGCCTAGTAAAGGGAATGACCCTGCGCAATCGACAGTTTGAAATGTGTGAAGCTTGCCAACTTGGCAAACAAAGGGCAAAGGTACCCGTTAAGCAGTTCGCCAGAGGAGTGAAGAAGCGCAATCAGTTGGTATTTGCTGATCTCCTGTTTCCTCCAAGCAACTGCAATTGCGCCCGGTTCACTGCTGTTCTGGTCATCATGGATGCGCACACCCGGTTCATGACCGTTTATCCCGTTAAAACGAAGCACTCCAGCGAGATTAATCCTTTGGTGCATTGTTATATAGCGTGGGCGGAGCGTCAGTGGCCACAAGATCCGGTGAAGGAAGTGTTCACCGATGGTGGTGGCGAGGTTGCCAACGCCGAGATGATTGCCTGGTATCAACGGCATGGAATCAAGCACACTACGACGCCAACGAAGACATCACGGCTGAATATGGTGGAAAGAAGCCACCAGACGTTGACTGGCATGCTGAAATCGATGATGAAGGAATCTGGTCTGCCAACGTCATTTTGGGTTGATGCTATACATTACGCTGAGTACATCAAGAATCGTACGTCCTCAACTGCCATCAACGGCATCCTGTACGAGGCAATGTGGAACCGAACGCCGGACATTCACCATCGTCGCAAGTTTGGAGCTTTAGCGTACGTACACGCGAAGATCGGTGCAGCGAGACACAAGTTTGCAGACAACTGCAGAGTTGGATTTGTTCTTGGGTATTGCGAGGGCCAGCTCGGATGCAAGGTTTATTTTCCTACTGACGGCACTGTTCAACATGGAGGCCAAGTTACCGTCAATGAGCAGGTGCTCTATCGAGATCGATTTGAGCGAGAACGGTTTGATGAGGCGGTTAATCGGTGGGCAGAGAACGAATACCCAGATCTCACAAGCAACAGAAGCATTGATTACGACCTGCCAATCGTAGGGGGCGTGGAAGCGATACACGTCCGCTAGCTGAAAATGAGAGCTGCATAGATGAAGATGGCAGCCAAGAAACTCGTGAAGCCAGTTGGCTACAACGCGCACCACCAGAAATGGGCGACACTGGCCTTTGAGAAAGAAAGATGCGATCATGGGCATGGTGGCGTCAAAAGGGCTGGACAAGAAGGCGGAGAGCCTGTTTTAGCTGATGTTTGCAGTGCAGATGCAAGACCCCACCCAAAAAGCAAGCCAGGACTCGTTGACGTCGCAGCTGAATCTGAGTCTGAGGATTTTGGCTCAGAGGACGTGAACGCAGAGGAGCTGAGCGAGGTATTTGCAGTTTACGCAGCGTTGGCATTCATGACTGCGATGGATGACTTGGAGAAAGCAGCCAGAGAACGTGGCACGAATCTGAAGCAACGCTACCTCGCACATACAAGGAAGAAATGTCCTCCCCACAAAGACAAGAGTGGTGGAAAGGGATGGAGCGTGAGCTGGCAGCGATGGAGCAGAAAGATGTTCTGGAACTTGTCGCTGAAACAGAAATACCTGATGGCAAGAAAGCGTTGTGGACAATGTGGCGGTATCAGCTCAAGACTGACACTGCACGAAACGTGTCACGATTTCGTCCACGACTGTGTGCCAGGGGTGACAAGCAGGGGCCTGGTATTGACTTCGTAATTACGGATATTTTCTCCCCTGTGGCGAGAATGGCCTCATTCAGGTTGTTTGTGGCTCTGTTTATCCTGTTGGGTCTCGACCCCTTCCAGTGTGACATCAACACGGCTGACCGGAACGCGAAGCAGCGGATTGTACACTTCATCAGGGGAATTGCGGGATTTCCTCTCAAGATAGGATACGTGTACAAGGTAAAGAACGCATTGTACGGGTTGCATCAGAGCGGTAAGGAGTGTAACGACGAGTTGCACAAGTGGTTGGTTGAATAATGCTGGAATCAAAGTACAACGGAGCCGTGCCTGTATTCGTACTCCGAGGGCGGCGTGACTACTATTTTGTTAGTGTACGTCGATGATTTAGTGTGTGGCGCTAATAGTGAGGAGTGGAAGAAGCAGTTCATCGCGGATCTGAGCACGAAGTATGGTATTAAAGACCAAGGGCGCCTGCACAACTTCTTGGGGATTTAAGTTAAGTCGGATGACCTGCAGATCGATTTACAAGCCGCTGAACTCAATGCGACTGAACAAGATGGTGAGTTTGCTGGGCATGCAGCCGGAAGCTCCATTGACACCGCGTGAAACTCGTAGAGCCGAGTATGCACGCACTCAGCTTGGTCGTGACTCAAGCAAGTGATGATTCCGACGACAAGTCATCGGAGGGCGGCGTGTTACAGCGTGGATCAAGCTACTCGAGTTGAAGTGAGCTGTCCGTGACGCTGGCGTGTAGGACAAGGCATTAGGATGCAGCGACAGGGTTTGAAGAGCAGAATAGCTACTGACTGTGAGTTCTTATTGAGTAGGAAGCGGCTGGTTAGCAGCCCAGAGTCGAATCTGCACTGAAGAGTGCAAGCGAAGTTGGCAGACAAGAGAGCAGAACACTTTTGGAGTAAGGAGAAACCAGTTTAGTTCGACCAGAAGCTGCTTACCTGTGAGAGACTTCGTAACAGCTTCAGGACACACCTTGGAACAGGGAACTCTGAAGTGGCAGTAGCGGCGATAGTAGTGGGGTGCAGCACATCAGAGCGTCTTTTTTTTCTTAATTAAATTTAGCAAGGAGATTAGGGCTAGCGCTTCCACAACACCAGATGGTTAAAATAACGAACGACGGGAGAGAGTATGAAAGCATGAGGATCATCACAACGCGTCAGAAGCAGTCGCATATAAATTCAATGGTGCAGTAGTGGCAAACGTAGAAGAGAATGCAGTAGTGTTCGTGTATCCATCACCAGTAGTGGAGGAGGTAACTGAACTGTGTGGGTTGCTAACCAGCCGCTTCCTACTCAATAAAAACTTACAGTCAGTAGCTATTCTGCTCTTCAAACCCTGTCGCTGCATCCTAATGCCTTGTCCTACACGTCAGCGTCACGGACAGCTCACTTCAACTTGAGTAGCTTGATCCACGCTGTAACAAAAGCGTGTTGTAGCCACTCTTGACTAGAGTTCAAGCGTGCAGGATTTGCGTAGGATTGCTGGAGCTCGTCGCGTGAGGGACCTGCAGCACTACTGACAGCCTTCTGTAGCGACGAGCACTATGGCACACAACGTATACGAAGCCTTCGTTTCCGAGTCGGGCAGCGACCACGAAGGTCTGGACGAGATGACTCCTGATAACGCTTCGAAGTGGAGATACATCGAGGAACCTTGCACAGATCTCAACATTGATGATAGAGACGCATTTCTGCTTTCCAAAGCCAGATCGGAGACAACTCGCATCGTCCAGCGCTTTATGAGTCGTCTCTTTTTTGGGATGGAATACCGCAATCCATCTGAAGTTGACACAGTTGACGTATTGAAAGTGTGGCCTGATCAAAACTTCTTGAATGTCTCTCAGTAGCACGTCAATGCCAGCCTGGACGCAGAGGATTTCGTTTCGGGGTCGGAGCTGATCTTGTTCATTGAGGTGGAGCTATGGATGAGTGTCTATGGGGTTTCACCGAGTGTCTTCTACGACGCGGCAAACAAAAATCTGTACCCCCCCCCAAGTGAAGAATGCGAGGAACGCCAAACGCTATTCCGCCGTTTTGAATGCTTTAAGCACTCTATGCGGACGGATAGCCTCGTCGGAGGAGTTTTAGGACGGCCCGTTTGAACCTGATCGAAGTTTAGGTGAATCATCACATTGCCGATAGTATAATCGGAACCCACAAGCGAGTTCAAAGCTTTCCGTTTGCCTACGGAAACACTGTACGGTAGTCGCAGAAAGAGATCAGCGAGGTTGGGGCGAGGACGACAAATTGGGCTACGGCCAAGTATGCAGCGCGCGCCGGTACTGGTGGCGTGTCTGGATCAATGTACCTCCTCGCTTTCAAGTCTGGACTAGGGAGTGTCGTCCTGTGCAGTACGTCCGACAAGGATTAGACTGTGCGTACAAGTGAGCGGAGATGGCTTTGTGGCCTTTGAGGAGCGCATCACACCACCAACGGAGCGCCAGCGGACACCAGATTGGTTTCTGATGCGCCAATTTCGCATCACGGTCTGGTCGTGATAAAATCGCTTTATGCAATTATTGCGCTCCTCGACAAGCCAAAGAAGAAGACGATGATTCGTTAGACGCTTATCATGCTTTGACTGATCTAAGTACCGTTCATCTGGTACTTCAAGTATTGGATATTCGTGTTGCTACTGATGAAGACCAGAACGACGATGAAACTATCTCTCGCCAGATGATCTCAGCAACAAGAAGGCAAAGAGTTGAAGCAACTGTGCCAAGCACGCGGAATACCTAGCTATGGCAGCTTAGCTGCAATCAAGGTGCAACGGCTGGACCGCGACAGCTCCATGTCAAACCCCAGCGTGGCAAAACAACACAAAATCCCCGCTACAGCTCTCCTGCAAGCATGGTTTTTAGCGTCATGTTCCGACACGGACATGAAAATCGGAACCAAGAAGGAGGAAACTATTTCTTCGCGTGTACCAGCGTTTTCGCGACGCATTCGGAGTTTTGAATTGAGAAAACGAAGTCATACGGGCTGCTATCAAACTACATACTTAACCCCTTGGATACCAAGATTTTGGCGCGATTTCTGCTGTATGATACAGGATTGCCTTTACTTGGTATTTGTATTTGCGGAGTTTTGGTGAGGATGTGCAATAGCGCCCCCTACCCGCAGTGGAATAGTGTAGCCTACAGGGTAGCGACGATCGAGGACTTACTCAATATCCTGTACGGGACAACAAAGGGTGATGGGCTTGACAGACAGATCAACTCTATATTTAGACATTACCCACCAACGAATCAACCTGGCTGCATGTCATTGCTTCCTTTTTGTTGCGAACTCTATCGCAAAGCACTATCTTACGGAACAGGTCAAGCACATGCCGACGGTTGCACAAGCATAAAGGAGTACATACCACCACCTATTTGCTAAGTTGACTACCTAGACCTCGCAGAGATTTCATTTGACATTGTGATGGTTGTATTAGCCGCTACCATTTTTTCATGTGTTTCCCGTAGTACGTGGCGATTGACGTTCCTAGAGGTCTTCCCGCATTTGGACGCGAACCTGCTCAATGAGGAGACGGAGACCACCACCGAGCAGACCGGCCTCGCGACGACGTCTGGGAGCAAGACGACCGTGGAGGCCGGTGCCGGTGCCGGCTCCGGCGAGTCGGTGCAGACGGAAGTGTTCCGGTCGCAGGAGGCCGTCGGCTGCATCGTGACGAAGACGGTAAAGATGACGACGCGTACTTCGACGTCTGGAGACTACGACGGAGACGGAGACGACGTCTGGCGAGACGAGCACAACGCTGGAGACGGAGACCACTACCGAGGAGAGCAGCCGCGTCGATGCTAAACGGCTCGAGCTCCAAGCGCAGAGCCAACGCTAGGCCGACGAGTGCAAACTTGGTACGCACATCGTTGTCATGCCGAACCAGCCTCGAACGAGAGACCGCTGATGCAAACTTGGTGGAGCCGTACACAGCCATCATCTTCATGCCGACCCAGCCGCTCGCCGAGTCTATGTTGGCGACCACACCCAACCGCTTTGAGCGCATGTGAGGCAACAACATCCAGACCGGAGGTGACGGTGATGATGTCGCTGCTCTATGCGCTATAGTCGCCGCCGATGAAGGTGGTGACGGTGTCACCTATTTACAAGTCCTGGACACCTATATAGCAAACGAGAGTGAATACGTAAAGCGAGCGCTAGGCAAAATAAAACTTGACATTTACAAACCTGGAGCAGCCTGAGCGAGCTGGGGCTTGGCTGATGTGCTCCCGAGCATCTACAGAGCACATACATGTTTAGTCAGCAGCTCGACATTGATAGATAACAGGGAATAGAAAGAGAGAAATACCTTCTTCAGTGTGGGTTGAGGTCCAGGCGTCAAGTTTCGAAATGAAAGGCGCGCGAAACTGCGCGCCAAAGATTTTGCAAATTGAGACTCGTACCAACATGTCCCACTGTGTGAATAATTGGCCTGTGGTTAGCTACATCACTGTGAAAAATTATGATTTGCTGACCATTTGGAGTTTGTATGAATGACTTCATTAAACTATGTGTTTTTCTATCCTGTAGCCTACAGGATACAAAAACTGTTATCCTGTAGGATACAGGCCGTGGTGTCGAAGGGGTTAATTTGCTGACACCTTATGTGATAAGCATTACAGTGAGCTCATTAACCCTCGCTTGCCTTGATGTATGCAGGCCCAATCAGTCTTACCTTGCTTTTTCCCTGATGGCATTGCTGCTGCCGAGGCGATGCCTTTTGCCGTTTTGGAGTACAAGACCCGAACCGGAGCATCTGTTGTCGAGAAGGAAATGACAAATGCTGCTAAGCAGGGCTGTTTTGCGACTATTACTCTTAACAACGGATCTGATTGCAAACGATTTCGCGAGTTAATTCCGGATCAAGCCCATCGTGCACAAGTGCTGGATTATAGCATTGCTTCGTCATTGGCACACGGCTTCCTGGTGTACGCTTCCAAAACAACCATAATCCGAGTTGTTTACGTAGTCGTCGGTGAAGACGTAGTCGATGCGTATTTACTTGCACTCGCAAGTATCAAGGAGAAATGTCTCGATTGGATATATTCCGCAGATGTGCCAGTGCTGAAGTTTTCAACTGAAGAACTGGGTCATTGCGGTGATATGTCAACGCTCAAGCAACATCTGAACTTGTGAAGAGAGCTCAGTGCCATTGTTGAAAGGCGTGGATGGCCCCTACCTCCAGATCACCACATCTTACCCATTGTCATCGCCAAGTGGAACAGAGTGAAAGGAGGGATAGACGTCTACTCATGTTACCTGAAAAACGCGGGAGCGTGCCATTTACATTTGGCACCATTGGGCTGCGAACGTTCACGACTTTGATCCCCCAAACAACACAGCTCCTTCAAGTGAGTTTTTCAATTTCCCTTGTCATCGATGTGGATGCAATGGTGACGATTAGTATCCTGTGTGGGTGGTGACAGAGCTACTCGTTTCTGATTTCGATGAACATCGAAAGATGCATTTTGTATAATACCAGCAGCAGAAGTGCAACAATGCTACACTTCTTTCGTTTTGCCGCGATGCCGCAACAACCTTACCTGATCTCACCGATGAAGCAAGTGCCAACAGCTACCGAGATGATGAAAACACCGAAGAGGGTCAAGAAGACAGGACTTCGAAGCTGCAAAAGTGCTGGTCTCGACAGAGCAAGCATTTTGAGATGGACATGGAATGGAATCACATCCGGCTGTCCCATCGGAAGCAACATCATACCGTAAGTATTTAATTATACTTTTCAAACGTCTGAGCTTATACGCTCTGCATAATGTGTACAGAAACGGCTGCCACGTTCTAAGCAATTATGCTGCTTGGTGTGCTGTCAAAAGAGCCACGACAAGGAGAACACGCCCAACAATTGTTCGCACAGTCGACACGGAAACAAGACGAGATACTAATGCACAGTTTGCAAGGTTGCGCTGTGTGATGTGAAACGCTGGGAGGGTCAAACTTGCTTCGGGATATTCCACGCACTCCCGAAACTTCCAAATCCCTGCAAACCTACCACGGCGGATGCAAGAACCCCACACATTCGTGCCCCACCCCCATCTCGCAAGAGGTCCAGTGACTCCATGGAACCGGATGAGCGACGAGTGACAAGGATGACCCCGCAGCCACGCCGACGATCAACGCGTCTGTTGTTAAGCAAGGCGTAAAATCTGCTGTTGGCAAGCGACATATTTGTCCTAGAGGTAGGACAAAACGTCCCGGACCTCGTGAAAAACGGTCGTGCATTTTAATGTGCTCTCCGAGCATCAGTTCGTTTGAATTCCGCTTGATATTTTGATAACACGTTGACAAGACACTAAATTTTGCAAGTGTCCACCGCTAAAGCCTGGCGGACTGAATACCTTGTCAAGGTGGTCGCTCAACTTTTGTTCCTACCGTTTGTCCTACCAATCGGGCTCACTGGGGTTAACACCTCCACTATAGCCTATAGTATAGGCGCTTTAATAAGGCAAATCCGGCCCAGATCTCTATAGGCGAAATTAATTCTAAGAACACCAGAATGGCGGGTGGCTATCCGCAAACCACGCAATAGGAAGATAACTCGCGGCTTACGACTAGCCATCATAAGGAAAATAATAGCTCATGCTCACCTAATATTACGGATGAACTTCGCTTTTACATTAAATAGTGCTTGGATCAATCGCCAGCATTGGCTCACCAAAATGACTGCAAAGCACAATAATGTAAATTGCCAGTTTAGTAGAATCGCATCGAACCAATCGAAATACGGGAATCTGTGTTTGAATCTTATGATTGGTTAAAAAGTTGAAGTGGAGATGACAATTCCATACAAACACTTGTATAAAACAAAGCCGTGTCCCCCGGAACAGCTCTGGATTTAAAAAAAGGATACTAGAGGAGGTATCAATTACTACTACAATATGAAGGAACAGGCTCAAGTGCTGCGTGAGGCTCTTTCTGTGGTATGTGTTGAAAGTACGTGTTGAAAGAGCTCGAGTCGAAATTTATCTCCATATCATTAAATCCACCTATCGTACTGGCGAGATGAATTGACACACCAAAAGTGTGTTTTGAACGATAACTTCGCAACTATTGACCCCATAATCACCGCAAGACCACGGAAATAAAGCACAATTCAAATAGAATACAGATAAGCTGGTTACAACCACATCAGTCGAATTTTTGGGGTCGACAAAAGGGAAACAACTGCTGCGATAATCATACCGTTGTGGACGTGTCAAAGTGCCATTTTCAAGATATCTTCACAAGGAATGCATCAAGTAGAGTAAGCTCGGCACGAGAGGAAACCTACGTATTTGTCGACCATAACTACACGCATGAAACTTCTGCCCTATGCGTTCAGATGACCCGAGAACGAGTTGATCATGTCAAGTTTGGCCGTGAATCGATGCTTGATTTGTACATGGATCGTGCACACGAAATAAGCATACTGTAGTGAAAGCAAGTATAAATTGGTACACACCAGCAAAAAGCAGATGACCCGAACATAATCCAGGGAAAAATGTCACACCATAATCACTTTGAGGACCTAGTATTTCGTCTAAGTATAATTCTATCGGTTCCGTGTTTTACGTGCTCAGCGCGGGCTCACTTAAACGAGAAAATAAAGAGCTTTCCGATGTTTTGTTCCCTTTGAAATTAGGTTCACTGCAAGAAAAGGTATGGTTCCACAAAGTTGGTGTATCAGTTCATCTCGCCATGACTATAACCCCAGTCACGACTTTTGGTAGGACGAACGGAAGGACAAAAAACGAAATATTTTGGATTTTGTATACTTGCTGAGATTTTTTGTCCTAGGCAGCCGTTTTCGCCTGGCTAGGACAAAAATACTGACACACTATAGTAAAATCGAGTAAAATGTGATTTTGTCCTAGCATTTGCCCTACCAAAAGTCGTGGCTGGGGCTAAGGAATGCACGAAATCGTGCTTGCCTTTTTTAGAAAAAAATATCGTAATCGACTTAGTCTTTGGGTCGACCTGTCTTCCGCAGGTTCCAGTGTTCACGGCGCAGTCCTTGTCCGACGACGGTGTGGTGGTGGTCGAGGTCTGCGTGGAGGACGTCGTGGAGGAAGTGTCGCCCTCAACGTCGTCGTCCGTAGCGTTCACATCCGAGGTGTTCTTGTCCTGCATCGCGTCATCCTACGTGGTGTCGGCGCCGTCAGCGGTCGAGACGGTCATAGTCGTTGTCGTGCCACGAAGTGGTGCTGTCATCGACATCCAGAGCTGTGATCGTATCCGAGTTGCTGCCATTGACGGAGGCGGTGGTATTGTCGAATTCAGCCGAGATAACTTCCTTGAGGACACCCTGCTGCGTGAACAGACCGAAATACGCCTCCACCGTCTTGCTGCCTCGAGTGTAGCCAGTTTCCATGGCTCGTCGAAGGCCGACAAGTAAAGTCCTTCTCCGCGACAAGCGTGTATAAGTCGTAGAAGTACTTGGCAGCGTTGAGGCCATGGTGGGGCTGGCATCGGCGTCCGTGCCGCCCGAGGTCTTCCGGTCTCGCCCACAATCACCTTGTTGTAGGCACCGGCGGTCTCCACACGCGCCAAGAAGCAAGTGTAGAAGTGGGCGGCGGCGCCGTCGATATCCACTTTCTTCCAGAACGGGAAGTGGTTGGCCGACATGCGGTCCACAGCCTCGAATCATCTTCAGGTACACCGTGTACGTGTCGCCAATGTCGGCAATGGTGAGTGGGACGCTCGAGTTGGCCTGACACAGCGTGCGGAGCTCCTTCAGGTTAACGGTGGACGCGGCGACTGTCACGTCACCGTGGTACACGGCCTCCGAGCCCACGTGGATGCCCACGACGTGGTCATTGGAAACCACATCGGTCTCCAGCAGCGTCTGGAAGCAGCCTTCTCGGCCCCAAAGCTGGATTGGACGAGTCCACCCACATATCAAACTCAATCGGAGCCAGCACCAAAATTTAAGGGTCCAGTGTGACCGAAGTCGGCGTCCAGGGGTTGCTGACTAGGGCTTAGCACAATTCAATATCATATTGATTGGGTACGCAAAACTTGTCCTATTAATAATTGGGTTATTTTATTATTTTTCAGCATCACCATGATAGCAGGTTTCAACTCTTTTGTATGGCTGAAGCGCTTCGGTTTGGGATGCTATCTCAAGTCAAATAAAATATTCAATCACCTTGCTTTCACACGATAGCTTTTGCATGATCTAGCTCTAAGCTGTGTGTTAACGAAGATTCAGGAGATTCTCTTGCAGCATAACAACAAAATATATTGTGAAAACAATGCGGCAGACTCGCGAAGAAGTTGAAAGGTGTATCACCCCGTTTGGTTGTGCTTTTTTCTGTCGATATGGCTGCAAATTGCTTCACGACAGCGCTTTTTTGCGCAAAATTGCACCTAGATCTACTGGACACTATTGGGGTTTGATGTCCAATTAGTTATTTCAATAAGCTTATTGGTTTTATTATTACTGGTACTGAAATTAACCGAGCCCTGTTGTCTGCAATGGTCGGTGCGTGGGCCGGAGTAGTTGCCCTAACAAGGAGGTACTATCTAATTACCGATGCCTTGCCCACCATGAGCGAAGCGAAATTGGCGGTGCAAACGAGGAGCTCACGTTGGGAACGTGATTGTGAGCGAATCGAAGCAAGCGATGTTGAAGGGGAACGGTTTTCCAATCAGAATTTTGTGTACTGTGGTTGTCAGTTGTCAACTAGTTAGTTTTAGGTGTTGGATAGTTACTTTTGCATGTCGGCTAGTTGCTATGTGTGCTAGGGAAACTAACTAGGTGAGAATTCGTTCGAGTCTCCGTTTGAGTTTTCGCTTAGCTACTTTTGGCGCCTCGAGTGGCCACTAGTAGCTAGTGCGGCGCGCAACAAGTGGCTAGTTGGAACAGTAGTCACAAAAGTGGCTAGTTCAAAATCGGCACCAATACCTTCCAGGTTATTATATATACAAAGGATTTTACTATTGCTTCAATAAGTGATTAACTGAATCCGACAGGGTGTCCGATACGGACCATTGCAAACCTTGAATGGAGTGTGGATATAAAATCCAGAGAACATTCTACGAAATTGGTCCGAGTTGCTCGGCTAGTTTTCGTCTCACGCGCCTTCCTGTTCAGCTGCGTCTAATTGACCAAAATAGCTTAAATCTTTATCTTTGTTTTGGCACCAAATTCATTTCATCATTTTAATAGTCCGAAAATTCTACTAAACTGGTATTTTACCTTACATGTAGTAACATACGGTACTATTGTGCTTTGCAGCCAAAATGACGGAAAAGACCTTATCTTCGAAGATATAATTCCCGTTTGCGACATGCCAATCGGAAATTAGCCTAATTTTACCGACGGGCTAGCTGCCAACTATAGGCGCTCCGGTGAAGCAAATCCAGCCCATATCGCTAAAGGCGAAACTAATCGCAAAGACACCAGAATGGCGGGTGGCTACCCGCCTATCCACGCTCTAGCAAGATAACTCGCGGCTTACCACTAGCCAACATAGGGAGGTTACTAACATGCGCTAACCTAATTTTATGGGTGCAATCCGCTTTTTACATTAAATCGTGTTTTGCTTAATCGCCAGAATTAGCTCGGCAAAATGACTGCAAAGCACAATACATGTAAGGGATTGTGCCAGTTTCGTGCCACTTTTGATTGTTTCGTCTTTGTTCAAACCTAACTATTCAACAAGAAGTCCAATTTTAACAACAAAAGTACTCTCAAAAAGCCGATGATTTCGGTTTTGTTTTTGGCTTTTACGCAGATCTGTGTCTGTTTTGGAGACCTTATGGCGTCGTTTTGCATAAGCCGTTGATTTGACCTAAAACCCCGTCTCCTGCCACTTTTCACTAGAAGTTTGTATCAATGCAAATCATTTATGGTGGATCGACCAAAATTTGCACAGAAGGAGACTATAATAGCCAATAGCCACACGAAATACGATATTCTAATTGGATAAAATTCATTGGTCACACGAAACTGGCACAATCCCTTACTATTAAAACACATGTAAGTTACGGGGATCGAACCTTCTGCGTGCTTTGCTACATGTATTGTGCATTGCAATGCTTTTGTCATTTTCACTTGGCTGTATCCTCGATTTATATATCGGGGTCTATAAAAAGGACAAATTGATCTCTATCTATGGCACTAATATTTCGGCCTACGACATGCCAAATCGAGCCTCGCGGTCTATTAACCCTTCTAGCACCGTATGCTGTATAATACAGCAGAAGGATTATTGCAGGTTGTACTATGCAGGGAACAACGAAACACCAAAACATCCACATACTATTTTTGGTATACTGTCAATGCAAATCGTAAGGATTGCTGATGAGTCGCATATCTACATCCTGTTCGGGGTAGGTGAGCCCTGTCTTCGTTTGGAGTATTCTGTTCGTGCCGGACAACAGCCATGAACTCGGATCCAGTATAAATAAATGTCTACGAGAACGATCGAACTAGCGAGCCACCTGTAAATCATAATGCAGTGAAGGTGATCAGGACGACGTAAAGGCGACTACCGTGCTAATACGTTGCGCATGGTCACACTTCATAATATTCCTTGTATGGGCCATGGAAAAATATTTGCTAGCTATGTAGATCGCTACACTGATACACACATTGTTTGCACTGTAATGCTTGCATCTACCGAAACAGCGTCTACTGGTGACTCGGGTAGTCTGCAAACGCACAGGAAGCTGGTTTGACTGCTCGAAGTGGGCAATGTCTTCTGGTGTCTGCGGTAGCACAAACCCCAGTTGTGGTCATGGATGGTCGAGATAGGAATTTGATGCTACATCCATTATGTACGTTCCGGCAGAACCTCACTCCACCCAACCGCGTACCGAGCCTTCTACAGCAGAAATCGCTCCGTCATCGACAGCTAACGAGGTAACTACAGCATACGCCCCTCACTCCTCAAAACTATACGGCACCATACAGCAGACGTCGCATGCGGCTATGCTCCAATCGCGGTATCTACAGCAGAAGTCAAAAAGCACAATAACACCCGACAGAGATTACAGCCATCGCAGTGGGGAGAAAGCAGCAGTAGTTGAGAGTGGTCCATGCCTTCCACATAACGAGGATTCGTACGGAGACGCGGCGCAGCATTAATACTAACCACAGAGACATAACACATCAGCAAGTACACACGCGGTGTTCACACGTTCTTCTTTGAAGAACGCAAACGCACCTTTGGCAAGCCAAGTGACCTCCGTAACAAGAGCCCCCATGCACACAGCAGAAACACCGTTACGCCCCACCGCCGCAGCCCTATTACATTGCAGAACCGTTATAGGATCTTAGACATGACAGAGAATATTAGCGGCTTGAGGCGTTAGATGAGGGTGTAGTACGCTGTAGACGCAGGCGCACCTTGATCCTACGGAGTAAACGTTTGCCCATTTGTTGTTGCACAAGCTTTGATTGACAAATGGCAAACGTGTCCTCCGCACAAAACTGAGTTCGCGCGCGATGCAGGCGCCCAAGCTCCTCGCGTCAATGGTTTTGGCGCGGACGGCGCTGGCAAGTCTAACGTTTCTGAAAGGGTAGCAAATAAGACAGTCATTTCTCACACCTATGTAGCGCCTGTATCCAGTGATCTAGCCACTCATGACCTCAGAATAGACTGACGTCACCACGAGTGTCCGGCTCTATTGCCGGAAGAGGGCTACAAACAGATAAATTGTGGACAGGTACCCGAATATACTTTATTCAAGCTAATTCCATATGCCGTATGATAAAGCATAAGACGCGGTGCTAGAAGGGTTAATATCTACAGGGCAAATCGACATTGCTTTGCTACAAAACGACCATTTTTGCGTGTTTGGAACGCAAAACGATGTCAGATAAATAATTCCATGTCCATCTAGTCCCATCTCATTTTTATGTCTGGTTTTATACTCCGACCATGCTCGATCTAGGCCATAAAACGGAGCGACATTTCATCTGCAAAGCACAATACAGATACCCTCGCCAAATTAGTAGCTGAGAAATCTAATAATCGCTCAAACTTAATACAAAAGCCGGTCCTCCGACTCGGTAGATAGGCTTTACTATGGAACTTACCTAATATGTCCCCATTTCTCAAAGCTAATACGAAAATATTCCAGATCGACCCAGGTTTTGCCGTTTTAGGTGCCTCTTCGTCCCCAAATACAACAAAAATAGGTATATGTTCCTTTCTAAGACACAATGTGCTTATTTTTTGGAACATATTTGGACAAAATGCTTAAAAATTGAGATTTAACACCTCGAAATCTAATAAGTTGTTGTACTTGATACCAACGCCTTCCACGGGTGGTATTAAATTGGCGAGGCGTATCAGTACATGTACAGTATGTCTTGAGGTTTACGTGGACCGTAAATATCGTCTGGCTTGTACTATCCTCAGGATAAGATTAGTACCCGGCGTAGTACGCTCTAATGATGACGATACAATTCAACGAGGAGCAACCAAGAGCTCATGAGGCATGCCTAACAGCATTTCCAAATTTCCTCGAAACCAACAACTCCCTACTCTGCAAGGCTTCGCAAGTGACATGCAGCTCCATCGCGTCATTGCACTGACAATGACAGTTCCGCCGAACCCAACATGACTTCGAAAAGCGACCTGGATGGCTGGTATCCCTGTTCCGAGTACACCTTCTCGGGTAGAGGTAATTCTACCTGCCAGGAAGCAGAATGTGCCGTGTACAGTGCTCCGTTGTGCTATACTAGAATTTGTGAGACTCCCGATGGAGTGAACTCGAAAGTCGATGTCTTCGTGAAGCGTATACCGGCGACGGCAGGCAACCTCGATACTGCTTCCAACGTGTGCCTACTTCAAGGCGGCCCTGGTGCCTCGTCGACTGGCCGTAAGCGGTCTCAATAGCTGTGTCACTAGGTTTTCGAGGTGGTGCTGATGCTGTCTTGTTAAATGTATCGTTGATGACGTGCCGTAGTCGAGGGATCGATGGTAACGCCACACTCGCAACTGGAAGGAGCAGTGAATGTGTACACGATGGACCATCGGGGCACGGGTCGCAGCACACTGCTTGACTGTGTCGCGGCTCAGGTCACCACCACGGGATCTCCATGGGGTAACACAATTGACCCGTCCGAAGTTTCTACGTGTGCCGAAGACCTGCAGATCAAATATGGTGACCTTGCGTCGTTCTCTGTGACAACGGCTGCCACCGACCTCGCAACTTTCATCGCCAAGTACACGAACGAAGCTGGTACCATTGTGTATGGTGTCAGCTACGGCACGATATTTACGGAGCGGCTCATGCATCTCGCTCCTCCACAGGTGACTGGGTATGTGCTGGATGGTGTTGGCGCAACCTCTGGAGCGCCGGCCGACGAGTTCTTTACATCTCTAAATGGGACATTAACTTTGGTGAAGTGGGTGAAGCTTTCATGGCTCTTTGTGACACCGACGTCGACTGCAAGGCTCACGTTGAGTCAAAGCGCCTCAACAACACTCTTCAGGGTGTAATTGAGCAATTTGCCAACGACCCAAACTCGACCTGTGCTGCGTTGGTCAATAGTACGGGGGAACCTGGCATCACTTCACCGTCGTTCACTTTGCGAGCTGTGCTGGGCGGTGCGCTGATGGATGCGAATACTCGAACTCTTATTCCCCCGGTTGTTTACCGGCTTGAACGTTGTGCTCCTGAGGATGTGGACGTTTTGACGCAATTCTTCACGACTATCCGTGCAAACAATAATGCCAAGACTCAAGACAGCGCGTTCGAATCGTCACTGGTCCAGGGCCCCATTGTGTACTCGGAGATCTGGGAAACGCCAATGCCATCTATGAAGGAGATGGAAGCTCGATTTACGAACACAAAGATGAGTATGGTGGTGGGGTTGCATTGCTGGCCTGCAGTACTGTGCATTCTCGAAAGAAAAATCAACGTCATATGACGAGTTCAACGTCAGCAACTACGAGAGCAATGGCATCGTATACAAGCGCGACCAGTAGTGGAACAAGACTGCTACGGTTCCTAGACAAGCCAGAGTTCTGCTGCTGAGTGGTAAGTTCGACCCTCAGACGCCCGACAAATACGCTGAGTCCTTGTTGAATGCACTTGGTGGCGAGAAGAAGGAGCTCGTCGCTTTCGAGTATGCTACGCACGGCACCATTATGACGACGCCGATGGTTGCGGGTGACCCGTGGAGTGACGCCTGCGGAATGAAGGTGCTTGCATCGTACGTGCGCAATGGTGGTGATCTCGAGCGCGTGGATAAGTCGTGTGTGAACGAAATGCCGGCTTACAATCTGACCACGCCGGATACCTACTGGTACACCTTCTTGGGCACAGAGGATGCTTACGACGGCGTGTACAACTCAAGCTTGACTTCGAACGCGTAGACTGGACTACAGTAGCAGAGTATTATTGAGGCTCAAACGACCAGCAATACGAAAGATAGACGGAGGTGCTTCTTCACTACCACAACCTGTTTTTATTTAGGGTTTGGGTGAGTCCTCAAGTCACAACTTACTCGTTTGATTGGAAACCTACCGTGATGGAGCTTCGCGGGTTAGAAGGGAGGTTGCCGGTGCTGCCTTTTGGCGCCAACACGTGGAGATCAATCAGTGATAAAGCGACTCAACAACAGAGGAAGGAAGAAATTCGTTTGGTAATACAGATTATCAAACAGGCGGTTTTAAAGTTGCAAGTTAAGGGCATCAGGCGGACCCCAAACCGAATTATTTTTAAAACTAGGACCCCAAACCGGATTTCCCTTTATTTATCGAATCACTAAAACTTTGATTATTGCCTACGTCTACAATGTAAACTAAACAGAAAGCTATCTTCGAAGGTATATTGCCGTATGCGACATGCCAATCGGAAATTAGACCAATTTTATTGACGGGTTAACCCCACTTAGCAAAAAGGACCAAACATCGATTTCTGTTTTAAACTCAGTCCCTTTGGGAGCAGAACTCGTAGGACAAATAAAAACGCGCCCACCAGCGCGGAATGCAAGGGAAACTTCAACTTCCACGCTCTGGAACACACACAAACGGCCGCCAATTCGCGCTCTATCGCCAGTAGTGGGGTGCAGCACATAATGGCGGCATTTTTTTTATTGATTAAATTTATCAAGGAGAATAGGTGTAGCCGTCTCTACCGCCCAGCTGTCGATTTCACCGACGCAACCTCGCGACCAGCTTAGAGCTCAAGAAGACATTCGTTGCAGCTCAAGCGTCCGCACAACTGCTCGTCCAGGTCAGATCTTAAAGATGACGCTATGCAGCGTTTTTTATTTCGCGGGATTTACGGTCAAGGGTCTTCGTGAAGCCATTTCTATTGGTCAGAATCTGTTGTGACTTTTGACCAATAGTGACCCGCTACAGAAACAGAAAGTTCTTTTTCTCTCATTCGAGAATCTGCCGCATCGAGGGAAGATGGTGACTCTCTGCTGTGCCGTCGTTGGTGTGGCGGGAAGCGCCTTCCCTGTGGACATCGACGCGAGCCAGTTGGTGGGGGACTTGAAGGACGCGATCAAGGCGAAGAAGCCGAACAAGATCCAGTGTGATGCTGACGAGCTGCAGGTCTTCATGGCGAAGAAGGACGGCGCGTGGCTGACTGAGGCTGGCGCGGCAGCTGTGGTGCTCGATGAGCATGGGCACCCGCGAGGCTTTGAGAAGATGATGCCGTCGCTGTGGCTCAAGAACGCCAAGTACTTCGGAAGAACTTTCAACCAGATGAGGGCCAAGTTCACGTGCTGGTGGTGGTTCCGGAGGGTGCCGTTGGTTCAGCGAACGAGACTTCCGCGTCGAATAACATGCTCAAAGAGATACACGAGAGCACTGTGCTGACAAAACGCAAGGTGTATCGCCACCGAAGGCGGGATCGAAGCTTCTGAACGAATTGAATATTCGGGTGCAGGCTGCACGCGCGGTTCCACTCGCTACAGGAGAGTTGACGCGTGTTGAACCATTCACGTGGGAAAGCGTTAGCAATGAACGTGGCCAGGAGATCACGCTTACCGAGGAACAGCAACGCGAACGATATCACGCGTACGTGGAAGTCAACATCGGCGATGTGCTCACGAGGAACCAGCTTTGCGTGTACGGTGTGGAAAAGGGAAAGACATCCTCAGGGCTGAAATCCCTGGTCACAACATTGAACTTGTTGGACGCACGGACATGATCATACTGAGTGATCTCGTCGTAGAGCACCCGCTCGATTTGGGGTTGCTGCCTGGCGTGAGGATGCTCATCGAAGTGAAGAGAAAGGTGAAAGAAAGCGCCATCTCCCAGGCTTTGTCAGAACTGATAGCCCTGGATGTTCTCGTCGATGAACCCGTTATGGCACTCCTGACCGATTTGACTGATCATTGGCAGTTTTCTGGGTCTCCGACACGAGCAACAACCATGGTAATATCCGAGCAGTGACTATAAGTGATCCAAGCGAAGCGTTCGCGGTGATTAGGACTCTAGTTGACCAGTCACCGAGTGCTGATGCAGAGATCAGCCTTCCGTGCTTCCAAGAACCTGTGAAGCGACAGAAGCTATCTCGGGTCTTGCCCTCTATCGCAGAGGCTAGTGACAGTGGCGGAATTCGTGAGTGCATCGAACGATACTATGACATCGCCAGTATGTTAGGTCCCGACATTGAGATGGCGCGTTCTGTGGCTAGGCAGGTCACTCGATCTATTCCCACGTTGAGTTATTTCAGCTGATTCTTGCTTCGGCATGCTGCATTAATAAAATTCTTTTATTTCTGACAAATAAAAGTTCTAGTATAATATAAAGTACAATGGCATACACACCTGAACAGTATCAACTTCATAAGGAGCGCATCAAAGCAGCTCAAAAGCGCTACTACCTCAAGACGCGGGAGGCTCGGTTAGCGTATCAGAAAGGGTACGACGAGAAGAACAGGGATCAGATTCGTGCAAGCCGAAGAGCGAACTTAACGAAAGCGAACTTAGCACGCGAACCGAACTTAGCTAATTAATTATTTGTTTTCACGGATAAAAAGGCAGCCCTGATTTAGCTAATGGCAGACAACACCACGCTGAAGATCTTGATCGACGCACTCGGAGATCTGAGTCATCGGGGTGGTATTGGGATGCGATTAAGAAGAGATGGGCTCAAGTATGTAAGACCCAGATCTATCCGTGCCCTGCCTACTACCCGAATGTTGCGGATCGTTGCTATTGCAACACTCCGATCAAGAGGCATTTCCTAATAATCGATAAGGATCAGAATCATCACTTCGTTGGTTCTGAGTGTGCCAAACTCTTTGGTGGGCACTACAAAGTCTGCCTCGGATGCCAAAACCGGTACCGAGGTAGCTATAAGTACTGCAAAAACTGTCGAGAGCGTGGCTTTGACATCGTTTAGCGATGAGAAGCTAAGCTTCGGAAAATATAAGAGGAGAAAGCCTAAGACCTCTTAGGAGTTGATGACTCATACATTCAGTTCCTTTCGAGTGCACCACTGTGTCTGAGCCCTCAAAGGAGGATTTAGCTCGTCACTTGCTACCAAGAACGACTGTTGGCTTCGGAAAGTACCGCGATAAGACGTTCGAGTGGGTCAGCTAGAAGCTAAGCAATACAAGGTCAGTGTCGAAAAGTGGAAGAAGCACATCTCTCGCGACTATAAGACCGACCCAAAGTACCGTCTCTATAAATGGTAAGCACATGGAATCACACCTGTACGAGGGAATTCAGCCTGCTGAGGTTTACGACAAGCTAGAAAACGTCCTTGCTAGTCAGAAGAATGCCTTTAAGATCAACATTGCTCTTGGGTATGATCTCATCAGCAAAGCCGAGGATAGCTTCATCCAATACTGGCACCCCAATCTAGCGAACACTAGCGTATTTGAGAAGCCGGTTGCTATCAATAGCAAATCTGATATCCGCAAGAAGGTTATTTCTGAGATTCGATTGATGGAGTTAGCGGACAAGCTGAACTATCCTAGCTCTGGCTACAAGCTGAAGGCAATCACTGGGTTTAAGATCTACATCTACCATCGTAATCATGCCCTAGGTGATGGTGAGGACATTATTCCTAAGATTATACGCGATAACAAGCATGTAATCGACTTCACGAAGACTAACAACAAGTGCGTCTTCCACTGCATTGCATGGTACTTACTGCGGGATGATAAGAAAGATCCTCGTAGAATTCAGGCTCAGGTTAAGGAAGTATTCAAGAGTTACTGCTCCTACAAGGGGGTTAGTTATAGGTTGGGTCTCTTCCGCGGCTTTAAGCCAGTCGACCTTCTGCAGCTCGACGAGCTTGAAGAATGCTTCCAGCTATCCATCCACGTCTATTCTATGGATGTGGATACTGGAAAGGTAGACTGCATAAGTCGCTCTGATAACGACTGCGAAGCTATCCACATTCTCTCCCACGAGAACCACGCTCTATACATCAAGAACATTGACATGCTCCAATGCAAATATCAATGCTCTAAGTGTGAGACGGTGTTTGTAAGCTCTGCCAAGCTGCGTAATCACACGAAGAATAAATGTGAGCTGGTGAACATTGAGAGCTTCCCAGCCGAGCCAACAATATATCGCCCGGCTCAAAACGCGATTAAGTCGATGCTTACGAAGTACTCCCGATCCACTGACCAGTATCTTGATCATTTCATCGTATATGATTTTGAGGCTATTCTCAAGCCGACGCTAGTACAGCATGGGGGAGAATACTACGTTCACCAACGAACATATTCCTGTATCAGTATCGGTAGCCGATAGCTCAACTGAGGAGGTGCGCTGCTTTGTAAGTGATGACCCGAAAGCGTTGCTTACGGATATGTTCAAGTACATCGGGAATGTGGTGGTCAAGATTCAGCAATACAATGTCGATAAGTATGAGCCCCTTCTGCGGAAAATCATTGCTGCTCACGGGTTGACAGGTATGGAGATCCCAGGGTCGACCTAGGTAAAACCTACACTATGTCAGATGTGGACAGCTTGATTGAGGGAGGAAAATATGGTAGCTTCTTTGACTTCCACAACAGTATTGGCTTTGGGAAGCAGAGGTCCGATTATGGTAAGATCAAGCAGCAAATTGATCAAGTCCCAGTACTAGGTTTCAACAGTGGACGCTATGATATCAACTTGATTAAGAACGACTTATTCGCCGTTATTGGTACTGACAACATCAAATCTGTCATCAAAAACCTGAGCTACATGTGCATTGCGACGTCGGACATGAAAACGCTCGATATTAGCAACTATGTACCCGCTGGCACTAGCTATAGCAAATATCTGAGCACCTACCTCGGTGATTGCAAGTGTGATGACAAGATTCGATGCGTCTGACATGCCGTGTGGTCGATCGACTATGATTGAAGACTATTCTGGCATTGTCGATGACATTAAGCCTGACAAGATCTTTGGCTTTCTCGAATGTGATATTCGAACACCAGAGCACCTGAGAGAGTACTTCTCGGAAATGACGCCCATTTTCAAAAATCTGAATGTATGAGTCATCAACTCCTAAGAGGTCTTAGGCTTTCTCCTCTTATATTTTCCGAAGCTTAGCTTCTCATCGCTAAACGATGTCAAGCCACGCTCTCGACAGTTTTTGCAGTACTTATAGCTACCTCGGTACCGGTTTTGGCATCCGAGGCAGACTTTGTAGTGCCCACCAAAGAGTTTGGCACACTCAGAACCAACGAAGTGATGATTCTGATCCTTATCGATTATTAGGAAATGCCTCTTGATCGGAGTGTTGCAATAGCAACGATCCGCAACATTCGGGTAGTAGGCAGGGCACGGATAGATCTGGGTCTTACATACTTGAGCCCATCTCTTCTTAATCGCATCCCAATACCACCCCGATGACTCAGATCTCCGAGTGCGTCGATCAAGATCTTCAGCGTGGTGTTGTCTGCCATTAGCTAAATCAGGGCTGCCTTTTATCCGTGAAAACAAATAATTAATTAGCTAAGTTCGGTTCGCGTGCTAAGTTCGCTTTCGTTAAGTTCGCTCTTCGGCTTGCACGAATCTGATCCCTGTTCTTTCGTCGTACCCTTTCTGATACGCTAACCGAGCCTCCCGCGTCTTGAGGTAGTAGCGCTTTTGAGCTGCTTTGATGCGCTCCTTATGAAGTTGATACTGTTCAGGTGTGTATGCCATTGTACTTTATATTATACTAGAACTTTTATTTGTCAGAAATAAAAGAATTTTATTAATGCAGCATGCCGAAGCAAGAATCAGCTGAAATAACTCAACGTGGAATAGATCGAGTGACCTGCCTAGCCACAGAACGCGCCATCTCAATGTCGGGACCTAACATACTGGCGATGTCATAGTATCGTTCGATGCACTCACGAATTCCGCCACTGTCACTAGCCTCTGCGATAGAGGGCAAGACCCGAGATAGCTTCTGTCGCTTCACAGGTTCTTGAAGCACGGAAGGCTGATCTCTGCATCAGCACTCGGTGACTGGTCAACTAGAGTCCTAATCACCGCGAACGCTTCGCTTGGATCACTTATAGTCACTGCTCGGATATTACCATGGTTGTTGCTCGTGTCGGAGACCCAGAAAACTGCCAATGATCAGTCAAATCGGTCAGGAGTGCCATAACGGGTTCATCGACGAGAACATCCAGGGCTATCAGTTCTGACAAAGCCTGGGAGATGGCGCTTTCTTTCACCTTTCTCTTCACTTCGATGAGCATCCTCACGCCAGGCAGCAACCCCAAATCGAGCGGGTGCTCTACGACGAGATCACTCAGTATGATCATGTCCGTGCGTCCAACAAGTTCAATGTTGTGACCAGGGATTTCAGCCCTGAGGATGTCTTTCCCTTTTCCACACCGTACACGCAAAGCTGGTTCCTCGTGAGCACATCGCCGATGTTGACTTCCACGTACGCGTGATATCGTTCGCGTTGCTGTTCCTCGGTAAGCGTGATCTCCTGGCCACGTTCATTGCTAACGCTTTCCCACGTGAATGGTTCAACACGCGTCAACTCTCCTGTAGCGAGTGGAACCGCGCGTGCAGCCTGCACCCGAATATTCATTCGTTCAGAAGCTTCGATCCCGCCTTCGAGTGGCGATACACCTTGCGTTTTGTCAGCACAGTGCTCTCGTGTATCTCTTTGAGCATGTTATTCGACGCGGAAGTCTCGTTCGCTGAACCAACGGCACCCTCCGGAACCACCACCAGCACGTGGACAGGACCTTCCAGCTGCAACATCTTCCTTCGTGACTTTGATCTGCATCTTCCTCCGATAAGCCAACCAAGCTGAGTGGCGCTCCCGCAAAATTCAACGGCGTCAGACCACTGGTGTCACTCACGCCTTCCAGCACCCGTTTCTGGCAGCCACGCGCCGTCCTTCTTCGCCAGGAAGAGCTTCAGGTCCTGCGTCACACGGATAGTTGCTGCATTCTCCGCCTTGATCGCCTTCTTCAAGTCATCCACCGAGTCGCTTTCGATGTCGCACAGAGAACGCGCTTCCCGCCACACCAACGATCGCACAGAAGAGCTTCACCATCTTTCCTCGAGGCGGCAGATTCTCGAATGAGAGAGAACTTTTGCTACCGTACACAAGCTGAAATCAAGGCGTGATGAAGCGGTGTCACATAGATGTGCCCTATCCCGACGTGATTCTATAGCGAGAGGTTGTGCGGACGCTTGAGCTGCAACGAATGTCTTCTTGAGCTCTAAGCTGGTCGCGAGGTTGCGTCGGTGAAATCGACAGCTGGGCGGTAGAGACGGCTACACCTATTCTCCTTGATAAATTTAATCAATAAAAAATGCCGCCATTATGTGCTGCACCCCACTACTGGCGATAGAGCGCGAATTGGCGGCCGTTTGTGTGTGTTCCAGAGCGTGGAAGTTGAAGTTTCTTGCATTCCGCGCTGGTGGGCGCGTTTTTATTTGTCCTACGAGTTCTGCTCCCAAAGGGACTGAGTTTAAAACAGAAATCGATGTTTGGTCCTTTTGCTAAGTGGGGTTAACCCGTCAATAAAATTGGTCTAATTTCCGATTGGCATGTCGCATACGGCAATATACCTTCGAAGATAGCTTTCTGTTTAGTTTACATTGTAGACGTAGGCAATAATCAAAGTTTTAGTGATTCGATAAATAAAAGGGGAAATCCGGTTTGGGGTCCTAGTTTTAAAAATAATTCGGTTTGGGGTCCGCCTGATGCCCTTAACTTGCAACTTTAAAACCGCCTGTTTGATAATCTGTATTACCAAACGAATTTCTTCCTTCCTCTGTTGTTGAGTCGCTTTATCACTGATTGATCTCCACGTGTTGGCGCCAAAAGGCAGCACCGGCAACCTCCCTTCTAACCCGCGAAGCTCCATCACGGTAGGTTTCCAATCAAACGAGTAAGTTGTGACTTGAGGACTCACCCAAACCCTAAATAAAACAGGTTGTGGTAGTGAAGAAGCACCTCCGTCTATCTTTCGTATTGCTGGTCGTTTGAGCCTCAATAATACTCTGCTACTGTAGTCCAGTCTACGCGTTCGAAGTCAAGCTTGAGTTGTACACGCCGTCGTAAGCATCCTCTGTGCCCAAGAAGGTGTACCAGTAGGTATCCGGCGTGGTCAGATTGTAAGCCGGCATTTCGTTCACACACGACTTATCCACGCGCTCGAGATCACCACCATTGCGCACGTACGATGCAAGCACCTTCATTCCGCAGGCGTCACCCACGGGTCACCCGCAACCATCGGTGTCGTCATAATGGTGCCGTGCGTAGCATACTCGAAAGCGACGAGCTCCTTCTTCTCGCCACCAAGTGCATTCAACAAGGACTCAGCGTATTTGTCGGGCGTCTGAGGGTCGAGCTTACCACTCAGCAGCAGAACTCTGGCTTGTCTAGGAACCGTAGCAGTCTTGTTCCACTACTGGTCGCGCTTGTATACGATGCCATTGCTCTCGTAGTTGCTGACGTCGAACTCGTCACATGACGCTGATTTTTCTTTCGAGAATGCACAGTACTGCGAGCCCAGCAATGCAACCCCACCACCATACTCATCTTTGTGTTCGTAAATCGAGCTTCCATCTCCTTCATAGGTGATGTTGGCGTTTCCCAGATCTCCGAGTACACAATGAGGCCCTGGACCAGTGACGATTCGAACGCGCTGTCTTGAGTCTTGGCATTATTGTTTGCACGGATAGTCGTGAAGAATTGCGTCAAAACGTCCACATCCTCAGGAGCACAACGTTCGCCGGTAAACAACCGGGGAATAAGAGTTCGAGTATTCGCATCCATCAGCGCACCGCCCAGCACAGCTCGCAAAGTGAACGACGGTGAAGTGATGCCAGGTTCCCCGTACTATTGACCAACGCAGCACAGGTCGAGTTTGGGTCGTTGGCAAATTGCTCAATTACACCCTGAAGAGTGTTTTGAGGCTCTTTGACTCAACGTGAGCCTTGCCGTCGACGTCGGTGTCACAAAGAGCCATGAAAGCTTCACCCACTTCACCAAAGTTAATGTCCCATTTAGAGATGTAAAGAACTCGTCGGCCGGCGCTCCAGAGGTTGCGCCAACACCATCCAGCACATACCCAGTCACCTGTGGAGGAGCGAGATGCATGAGCCGCTCCGTAAATATCGTGCCGTAGCTGACACCATACACAATGGTACCAGCTTCGTTCGTGTAGTTGGCGATGAAAGTTGCGAGGTCGGTGGCAGCCGTTGTCACAGAGAACGACGCAAGGTCACCATATTTGATCTGCAGGTCTTCGGCACACGTAGAAACTTCGGACGGGTCAATTGTGTTACCCCATGGAGATCCCGTGGTGGTGACCTGAGCCGCGACACAGTCAAGCAGTGTGCTGCGACCCGTGCCCCGATGGTCCATCGTGTACACATTCACTGCTCCTTCCAGTTGCGAGTGTGGCGTTACCATCGATCCCTCGACTACGGCACGTCATCAACGATACATTTAACAAGACAGCATCAGCACCACCTCGAAAACCTAGTGACACAGCTATTGAGATCACTTACGGCCAGTCGACGAGGCACCAGGGCCGCCTTGAAGTAGGCACACGTTGGAAGCAGTATCGAGGTTGCCTGCCGTCGCCGGTATACGCTTCACGAAGACATCGACTTTCGAGTTCACTCCATCGTGAGTCTCACAAATTCTAGTATAGCACAACGGAGCACTGTACAGGGCACATTCTGCTTCCTGGCAGGTAGAATTACCTCTACCCGAGAAGGTGTACTCGGAACAGGGATACCAGCCATCCAGGTCGCTTTTCGAAGTCATGTGGGTTCGGCGGAACTGTCATTGTCAGTGCAATGACGCGATGGAGCTGCATGTCACTTGCGAAGCCTTGCAGAGTAGGGAGTTGTTGGTTTCGAGGAAATTTGGAAATGCTGTTAGGCATGCCTCATGAGCTCTTGGTTGCTCCTCGTTGAATTGTATCGTCATCATTAGAGCGTACTACGCCGGGTACTAATCTTATCCTGAGGATAGTACAAGCCAGACGATATTTACGGTCCACGTAAACCTCAAGACATACTGTACATGTACTGATACGCCTCGCCAATTTAATACCACCCGTGGAAGGCGTTGGTATCAAGTACAACAACTTATTAGATTTCGAGGTGTTAAATCTCAATTTTTAAGCATTTTGTCCAAATATGTTCCAAAAAATAAGCACATTGTGTCTTAGAAAGGAACATATACCTATTTTTGTTGTATTTGGGGACGAAGAGGCACCTAAAACGGCAAAACCTGGGTCGATCTGGAATATTTTCGTATTAGCTTTGAGAAATGGGGACATATTAGGTAAGTTCCATAGTAAAGCCTATCTACCGAGTCGGAGGACCGGCTTTTGTATTAAGTTTGAGCGATTATTAGATTTCTCAGCTACTAATTTGGCGAGGGTATCTGTATTGTGCTTTGCAGATGAAATGTCGCTCCGTTTTATGGCCTAGATCGAGCATGGTCGGAGTATAAAACCAGACATAAAAATGAGATGGGACTAGATGGACATGGAATTATTTATCTGACATCGTTTTGCGTTCCAAACACGCAAAAATGGTCGTTTTGTAGCAAAGCAATGTCGATTTGCCCTGTAGATATTAACCCTTCTAGCACCGCGTCTTATGCTTTATCATACGGCATATGGAATTAGCTTGAATAAAGTATATTCGGGTACCTGTCCACAATTTATCTGTTTGTAGCCCTCTTCCGGCAATAGAGCCGACACTCGTGGTGACGTCAGTCTATTCTGAGGTCATGAGTGGCTAGATCACTGGATACAGGCGCTACATAGGTGTGAGAAATGACTGTCTTATTTGCTACCCTTTCAGAAACGTTAGACTTGCCAGCGCCGTCCGCGCCAAAACCATTGACGCGAGGAGCTTGGGCGCCTGCATCGCGCGCGAACTCAGTTTTGTGCGGAGGACACGTTTGCCATTTGTCAATCAAAGCTTGTGCAACAACAAATGGGCAAACGTTTACCCGTAGGATCAAGGTGCGCCTGCGTCTACAGCGTACTACACCCTCATCTAACGCCTCAAGCCGCTAATATTCTCTGTCATGTCTAAGATCCTATAACGGTTCTGCAATGTAATAGGGCTGCGGCGGTGGGGCGTAACGGTGTTTCTGCTGTGTGCATGGGGGCTCTTGTTACGGAGGTCACTTGGCTTGCCAAAGGTGCGTTTGTGTTCTCCAAAGAAGAACGTGTGAACACCGCGTATGTCTTGCTGATGTGTTATGTCTCTGTGGTTAGTGTTAATGCTGCGCCGCGTCTCCGTACGAATCCTCGTTATGTGGAAGGCATGGACCACTCTCAACTACTGCTGCTTTCTCCCCACTGCGATGGCTGTAATCTCTGTCGGGTGTTATTGTGCTTTTTTACTTCTGCTGTAGATACCGCGATTGGAGCATAGCCGCATGCGACGTCTGCTGTATGGTGCCGTATAGTTTTGAGGAGTGAGGGGCGTATGCTGTAGTTGCCTCGTTAGCTGTCGATGACGGAGCGATTTCTGCTGTAGAAGGCTCGGTACGCGGTTGGGTGGAGTGAGGTTCTGCCGGAACGTACATAATGGATGTAGCATCAAATTCCTATCTCGACCATCCATGACCACAACTGGGGTTTGTGCTACCGCAGACACCAGAAGACATTGCCCACTTCGAGCAGTCAAACTAGCTTCCTGTGCGTTTGCAGACTACCCGAGTCACCAGTAGACGCTGTTTCGGTAGATGCAAGCATTACAGTGCAAACAATGTGTGTATCAGTGTAGCGATCTACATAGCTAGCAAATATTTTTCCATGGCCCATACAAGGAATATTATGAAGTGTGACCATGCGCAACGTATTAGCACGGTAGTCGCCTTTACGTCGTCCTGATCACCTTCACTGCATTATGATTTACAGGTGGCTCGCTAGTTCGATCGTTCTCGTAGACATTTATTTATACTGGATCCGAGTTCATGGCTGTTGTCCGGCACGAACAGAATACTCCAAACGAAGACAGGGCTCACCTACCCCGAACAGGATGTAGATATGCGACTCATCAGCAATCCTTACGATTTGCATTGACAGTATACCAAAAATAGTATGTGGATGTTTTGGTGTTTCGTTGTTCCCTGCATAGTACAACCTGCAATAATCCTTCTGCTGTATTATACAGCATACGGTGCTAGAAGGGTTAATAGACCGCGAGGCTCGATTTGGCATGTCGTAGGCCGAAATATTAGTGCCATAGATAGAGATCAATTTGTCCTTTTTATAGACCCCGATATATAAATCGAGGATACAGCCAAGTGAAAATGACAAAAGCATTGCAATGCACAATACATGTAGCAAAGCACGCAGAAGGTTCGATCCCCGTAACTTACATGTGTTTTAATAGTAAGGGATTGTGCCAGTTTCGTGCCACTGACCAGTTTCGTACCACTGACCAGTTTCGTGCCACTTGATTTTATCCAATTAGAATATCGTATTTCGTGTGGCTATTGGCTATTATAGTCTCCTTCTGTGCAGATTTTGGTCGATCCACCATAAATGATTTGCATTGATACAAAATTCTAGTGAAAAAGTGGCAGGAGACGGGGTTTTAGGTCAAATCAACGGCTTATGCAAAACGACGCCATAAGGTCTCCAAAACAGACACAGATCTGCGTAAAAGCTAAAAACAAAACCGAAATCATCGGCTTTTTGAGAGTACTTTTGTTGTTAAAATTGGACTTCTTGTTGAATAGTTAGGTTTGAACAAAGACGAAACAATCAGTGGTGACGAAACTGGCACAATCCCTTACATGTATTGTGCTTTGCAGTCATTTTGCCGAGCTAATTCTGGCGATTAAGCAAAACACGATTTAATGTAAAAGCGGATTGCACCCGTAAAATTAGGTTAGCGCATGTTAGTAACCTCCCTATGTTGGCTAGTGGTAAGCCGCGAGTTATCTTGCTAGAGCGTGGATAGGCGGGTAGCCACCCGCCATTCTGGTGTCTTTGCGATTAGTTTCGCCTTTAGCGATATGGGCTGGATTTGCTTCACCGGAGCGCCTATAGTTGGCAGCTAGCCCGTCGGTAAAATTAGGCTAATTTCCGATTGGCATGTCGCAAACGGGAATTATATCTTCGAAGATAAGGTCTTTTCCGTCATTTTGGCTGCAAAGCACAATAGTACCGTATGTTACTACATGTAAGGTAAAATACCAGTTTAGTAGAATTTTCGGGCTATTAAAATGATGAAATGAATTTGGTGCCAAAACAAAGATAAAGATTTAAGCTATTTTGGTCAATTAGACGCAGCTGAACAGGAAGGCGCGTGAGACGAAAACCAGCTGAGCAACTCGGACCAATTTCGTAGAATGTTCTCTGGATTTTATATCCACACTCCATTCAAGGTTTGCAATGGTCTGAATCCTACTATTAAAACACATGTAAGTTACGGGGATCGAACCTTCTGCGTGCTTTGCTACATGTATTGTGCATTGCAATGCTTTTGTCATTTTCACTTGGCTGTATCCTCGATTTATATATCGGGGTCTCCGAAGTGTTCTTGTCCTGCATCGCGTCATCCTACGTGGTGTCGGCGCCGTCAGCGGTCGAGACGGTCATAGTCGTTGTCGTGCCACGAAGTGGTGCTGTCATCGACATCCAGAGCTGTGATCGTATCCGAGTTGCTGCCATTGACGGAGGCGGTGGTATTGTCGAATTCAGCCGAGATAACTTCCTTGAGGACACCCTGCTGCGTGAACAGACCGAAATACGCCTCCACCGTCTTGCTGCCTCGAGTGTAGCCAGTTTCCATGGCTCGTCGAAGGCCGACAAGTAAAAGTCCTTCCGCGACAAGCGTGTATAAGTCGTAGAAGTACTTGGCAGCGTTGAGGCCATGGTGGGCTGGCATCGGCGTCCGTGCCGCCCGAGGTCTTCCGGTCTCGCCCACAATCAC
Source organism: Phytophthora quercina (assembly GCA_014706105.1). Taxonomy (NCBI): domain Eukaryota; phylum Oomycota; class Peronosporomycetes; order Peronosporales; family Peronosporaceae; genus Phytophthora; species Phytophthora quercina. The sequence goes on along the minus strand of JACBOW010000019.1, from coordinate 10,087 downwards.
CTTGTTGTAGGCACCGGCGGTCTCACACGCGCCAAGAAGCAAGTGTAGAAGTGGGCGGCGGCGCCGTCGATATCCACTCTTCCAGAACGGGAAGTGGTTGGCCGACATGCGGTCCACAGCCTCGAATCATCTTCAGGTACACCGTGTACGTGTCGCCAATGTCGGCAATGGTGAGTGGGACGCTCGAGTTGGCCTGACACAGCGTGCGGAGCTCCTTCAGGTTAACGGTGGACGCGGCGACTGTCACGTCACCGTGGTACACGGCCTCCGAGCCCACGTGGATGCCCACGACGTGGTCATTGGAAACCACATCGGTCTCCAGCAGCGTCTGGAAGCAGCCTTCGGCCCCAAAGCTGGATTGGACGAGTCCACCCACATACCAAACTCAATCGGAGCCAGCACCAAAATTTAAGGGTCCAGTGTGACCGAAGTCGGCGTCCAGGGGTTGCTGACTAGGGCTTAGCACAATTCAATATCATATTGATTGGGTACGCAAAACTTGTCCTATTAATAATTGTTATTTTATTATTTTTGCATCACCATGATAGCAGGTTTCAACTCTTTTGTATGGCTGAAGCGCTTCGGTTTGGGATGCTATCTCAAGTCAAATAAAATATTCAATCACCTTGCTTTCACACGATAGCTTTTGCATGATCTAGCTCTAAGCTGTGTGTTAACGAAGATTCAGGAGATTCTCTAGCAGCATAACAACAAAATATATTGTGAAAACAATGCGGCAGACTCGAAGAAGTTGAAAGGTGTATCACCCCGTTTGGTTGTGCTTTTTCTGTCGATATGGCTGCAAATTGCTTCACGACAGCGCTTTTTGCGCAAAATTGCACCTAGATCTACTGGACACTATTGGGGTTTGATGTCCAATTAGTTATTTCAATAAGCTTATTGGTTTTATTATTACTGGTACTGAAATTAACCGAGCCCTGTTGTCTGCAATGGTCGGTGCGTGGGCCGGAGTAGTTGCCCAACAAGGAGGTACTATCTAATTACCGATGCCTTGCCCACCATGAGCGAAGCGAAATTGGCGGTGCAACGAGGAGCTCACGTTGGGAACGTGATTGTGAGCGAATCGAAGCAAGCGATGTTGAAGGGGAACGGTTTTCCAATCAGAATTTTGTGTACTGTGGTTGTCAGTTGTCAACTAGTTAGTTTTAGGTGTTGGATAGTTACTTTTGCATGTCGGCTAGTTGCTATGTGTGCTAGGGAAACTAACTAGGTGAGAATTCGTTCGAGTCTCCGTTTGAGTTTTCGCTTAGCTACTTTTGCGCCTCGAGTGGCCACTAGTAGCTAGTGCGGCGCGCAACAAGTGGCTAGTTGGAACAGTAGTCACAAAAGTGGCTAGTTCAAAATCGGCACCTTCCAGGTTATTATATATACAAAGGATTTTACTATTGCTTCAATAAGTGATTAACTGAATCCGACAGGGTGTCCGATACGGACCATTGCAAACCTTGAATGGAGTGTGGATATAAAATCCAGAGAACATTCTACGAAATTGGTCCGAGTTGCTCGGCTAGTTTTCGTCTCACGCGCCTTCCTGTTCAGCTGCGTCTAATTGACCAAAATAGCTTAAATCTTTATCTTTGTTTTGGCACCAAATTCATTTCATCATTTTAATAGTCCGAAAATTCTACTAAACTGGTATTTTACCTTACATGTAGTAACATACGGTACTATTGTGCTTTGCAGCCAAAATGACGGAAAAGACCTTATCTTCGAAGATATAATTCCCGTTTGCGACATGCCAATCGGAAATTAGCCTAATTTTACCGACGGGCTAGCTGCCAACTATAGGCGCTCCGGTGAAGCAAATCCAGCCCATATCGCTAAAGGCGAAACTAATCGCAAAGACACCAGAATGGCGGGTGGCTACCCGCCTATCCACGCTCTAGCAAGATAACTCGCGGCTTACCACTAGCCAACATAGGAGGTTACTAACATGCGCTAACCTAATTTTATGGGTGCAATCCGCTTTTACATTAAATCGTGTTTTGCTTAATCGCCAGAATTAGCTCGGCAAAATGACTGCAAAGCACAATACATGTAAGGGATTGTGCCAGTTTCTGTGCCACTTTTGATTGTTTCGTCTTTGTTCAAACCTAACTATTCAACAAGAAGTCCAATTTTAACAACAAAAGTACTCTCAAAAGCCGATGATTTCGGTTTTGTTTTTAGCTTTACGCAGATCTGTGTCTGTTTTGGAGACCTTATGGCGTCGTTTTGCATAAGCCGTTGATTTGACCTAAAACCCCGTCTCCTGCCACTTTTTCACTAGAAGTTTGTATCAATGCAAATCATTTATGGTGGATCGACCAAAATCTGCACAGAAGGAGACTATAATAGCCAATAGCCACACGAAATACGATATTCTAATTGATAAAATCAAGTGGCACGAAACTGGTCAGTGGTACGAAACTGGTCAGTGGCACGAAACTGGCACAATCCCTTACTATTAAAACACATGTAAGTTACGGGATCGAACCTTCTGCGTGCTTTGCTACATGTATTGTGCATTGCAATGCTTTTGTCATTTTCACTTGGCTGTATCCTCGATTTATATATCGGGGTCTATAAAAAGGACAAATTGATCTCTATCTATGGCACTAATATTTCGGCCTACGACATGCCAAATCGAGCCTCGCGGTCTATTAACCCTTCTAGCACCGTATGCTGTATAATACAGCAGAAGGATTATTGCAGGTTGTACTATGCAGGGAACAACGAAACACCAAAACATCCACATACTATTTTTGGTATACTGTCAATGCAAATCGTAAGGATTGCTGATGAGTCGCATATCTACATCCTGTTCGGGGTAGGTGAGCCCTGTCTTCGTTTGGAGTATTCTGTTCGTGCCGGACAACAGCCATGAACTCGGATCCAGTATAAATAAATGTCTACGAGAACGATCGAACTAGCGAGCCACCTGTAAATCATAATGCAGTGAAGGTGATCAGGACGACGTAAAGGCGACTACCGTGCTAATACGTTGCGCATGGTCACACTTCATAATATTCCTTGTATGGGCCATGGAAAAATATTTGCTAGCTATGTAGATCGCTACACTGATACACACATTGTTTGCACTGTAATGCTTGCATCTACCGAAACAGCGTCTACTGGTGACTCGGGTAGTCTGCAAACGCACAGGAAGCTAGTTTGACTGCTCGAAGTGGGCAATGTCTTCTGGTGTCTGCGGTAGCACAAACCCCAGTTGTGGTCATGGATGGTCGAGATAGGAATTTGATGCTACATCCATTATGTACGTTCCGGCAGAACCTCACTCCACCCAACCGCGTACCGAGCCTTCTACAGCAGAAATCGCTCCGTCATCGACAGCTAACGAGGCAACTACAGCATACGCCCCTCACCTCAAAACTATACGGCACCATACAGCAGACGTCGCATGCGGCTATGCTCCAATCGCGGTATCTACAGCAGAAGTAAAAGCACAATAACACCCGACAGAGATTACAGCCATCGCAGTGGGGAGAAAGCAGCAGTAGTTGAGAGTGGTCCATGCCTTCCACATAACGAGGATTCGTACGGAGACGCGGCGCAGCATTAACACTAACCACAGAGACATAACACATCAGCAAGACATACGCGGTGTTCACACGTTCTTCTTTGGAGAACACAAACGCACTTTGGCAAGCCAAGTGACCTCCGTAACAAGAGCCCCCATGCACACAGCAGAAACACCGTTACGCCCCACCGCCGCAGCCCTATTACATTGCAGAACCGTTATAGGATCTTAGACATGACAGAGAATATTAGCGGCTTGAGGCGTTAGATGAGGGTGTAGTACGCTGTAGACGCAGGCGCACCTTGATCCTACGGAGTAAACGTTTGCCCATTTGTTGTTGCACAAGCTTTGATTGACAAATGGCAAACGTGTCCTCCGCACAAAACTGAGTTCGCGCGCGATGCAGGCGCCCAAGCTCCTCGCGTCAATGGTTTTGGCGCGGACGGCGCTGGCAAGTCTAACGTTTCTGAAAGGGTAGCAAATAAGACAGTCATTTCTCACACCTATGTAGCGCCTGTATCCAGTGATCTAGCCACTCATGACCTCAGAATAGACTGACGTCACCACGAGTGTCGGCTCTATTGCCGGAAGAGGGCTACAAACAGATAAATTGTGGACAGGTACCCGAATATACTTTATTCAAGCTAATTCCATATGCCGTATGATAAAGCATAAGACGCGGTGCTAGAAGGGTTAATATCTACAGGGCAAATCGACATTGCTTTGCTACAAAACGACCATTTTTGCGTGTTTGGAACGCAAAACGATGTCAGATAAATAATTCCATGTCCATCTAGTCCCATCTCATTTTTATGTCTGGTTTTATACTCCGACCATGCTCGATCTAGGCCATAAAACGGAGCGACATTTCATCTGCAAAGCACAATACAGATACCCCTCGCCAAATTAGTAGCTGAGAAATCTAATAATCGCTCAAACTTAATACAAAAGCCGGTCCTCCGACTCGGTAGATAGGCTTTACTATGGAACTTACCTAATATGTCCCCATTTCTCAAAGCTAATACGAAAATATTCCAGATCGACCCAGGTTTTGCCGTTTTAGGTGCCTCTTCGTCCCCAAATACAACAAAAAATAGGTATATGTTCCTTTCTAAGACACAATGTGCTTATTTTTTTGGAACATATTTGGACAAAATGCTTAAAAATTGAGATTTAACACCTCGAAATCTAATAAGTTGTTGTACTTGATACCAACGCCTTCCACGGGTGGTATTAAATTGGCGAGGCGTATCAGTACATGTACAGTATGTCTTGAGGTTTACGTGGACCGTAAATATCGTCTGGCTTGTACTATCCTCAGGATAAGATTAGTACCCGGCGTAGTACGCTCTAATGATGACGATACAATTCAACGAGGAGCAACCAAGAGCTCATGAGGCATGCCTAACAGCATTTCCAAATTTCCTCGAAACCAACAACTCCCTACTCTGCAAGGCTTCGCAAGTGACATGCAGCTCCATCGCGTCATTGCACTGACAATGACAGTTCCGCCGAACCCAACATGACTTCGAAAAGCGACCTGGATGGCTGGTATCCCTGTTCCGAGTACACCTTCTCGGGTAGAGGTAATTCTACCTGCCAGGAAGCAGAATGTGCCGTGTACAGTGCTCCGTTGTGCTATACTAGAATTTGTGAGACTCACGATGGAGTGAACTCGAAAGTCGATGTCTTCGTGAAGCGTATACCGGCGACGGCAGGCAACCCCGATACTGTTTCCAACGTGCCTACTTCAAGGCGGCCCTGGTGCCTCGTCGACTGGCCGTAAGTGATCTCAATAGCTGTGTCACTAGGTTTTCGAGGTGGTGCTGATGCTGTCTTGTTAAATGTATCGTTGATGACGTGCCGTAGTCGAGGGATCGATGGTAACGCCACACTCGCAACTGGAAGGAGCAGTGAATGTGTACACGATGGACCATCGGGGCACGGGTCGCAGCACACTGCTTGACTGTGTCGCGGCTCAGGTCACCACCACGGATCTCCATGGGGTAACACAATTGACCCGTCCGAAGTTTCTACGTGCCGAAGACCTGCAGATCAAATATGGTGACCTTGCGTCGTTCTCTGTGACAACGGCTGCCACCGACCTCGCAACTTTCATCGCCAACTACACGAACGAAGCTGGTACCATTGTGTATGGTGTCAGCTACGGCACGATATTTACGGAGCGGCTCATGCATCTCGCTCCTCCACAGGTGACTGGGTATGTGTTGATGGTGTTGGCGCAACCTCTGGAGCGCCGGCCGACGAGTTCTTTTACATCTCTAAATGGGACATTAACTTTGGTGAAGTGGGTGAAGCTTTCATGGCTCTTTGTGACACCGACGTCGACGGCAAGGCTCACGTTGAGTCAAAGAGCCTCAAAACACTCTTCAGGGTGTAATTGAGCAATTTGCCAACGACCCAAACTCGACCTGTGCTGCGTTGGTCAATAGTACGGGGAACCTGGCATCACTTCACCGTCGTTCACTTTGCGAGCTGTGCTGGGCGGTGCGCTGATGGATGCGAATACTCGAACTCTTATTCCCCGGTTGTTTACCGGCTTGAACGTTGTGCTCCTGAGGATGTGGACGTTTTGACGCAATTCTTCACGACTATCCGTGCAAACAATAATGCCAAGACTCAAGACAGCGCGTTCGAATCGTCACTGGTCCAGGGCCCATTGTGTACTCGGAGATCTGGGAAACGCCAATGCCATCTATGAAGGAGATGGAAGCTCGATTTACGAACACAAAGATGAGTATGGTGGTGGGGTTGCATTGCTGGCCTGCAGTACTGTGCATTCTCGAAAGAAAAATCAGCGTCATGTGACGAGTTCGACGTCAGCAACTACGAGAGCAATGGCATCGTATACAAGCGCGACCAGTAGTGGAACAAGACTGCTACGGTTCCTAGACAAGCCAGAGTTCTGCTGCTGAGTGGTAAGCTCGACCCTCAGACGCCCGACAAATACGCTGAGTCCTTGTTGAATGCACTTGGTGGCGAGAAGAAGGAGCTCGTCGCTTTCGAGTATGCTACGCACGGCACCATTATGACGACGCCGATGGTTGCGGGTGACCCGTGGAGTGACGCCTGCGGAATGAAGGTGCTTGCATCGTACGTGCGCAATGGTGGTGATCTCGAGCGCGTGGATAAGTCGTGTGTGAACGAAATGCCGGCTTACAATCTGACCACGCCGGATACCTACTGGTACGCCTTCTTGGGCGCAGAGGATGCTTACGACGGCGTGTACAACCAAGCTTGACTTCGAACGCGTAGACTGGACTACAGTAGCAGAGTATTATTGAGGCTCAAACGACCAGCAATACGAAAGATAGACGGAGGTGCTTCTTCACTACCACAACCTGTTTTATTTAGGGTTTGGGTGAGTCCTCAAGTCACAACTTACTCGTTTGATTGGAAACCTACCGTGATGGAGCTTCGCGGGTTAGAAGGGAGGTTGCCGGTGCTGCCTTTGGCGCCAACACGTGGAGATCAATCAGTGATAAAGCGACTCAACAACAGAGGAAGGAAGAAATTCGTTTGGTAATACAGATTATCAAACAGGCGGTTTCAAAGTTGCAAGTTAAGGGCATCAGGCGGACCCCAAACCGAATTATTTTTAAAACTAGGACCCCAAACCGGATTTCCCTTTTATTTATCGAATCACTAAAACTTTGATTATTGCCTACGTCTACAATGTAAACTAAACAGAAAGCTATCTTCGAAGGTATATTGCCGTATGCGACATGCCAATCGGAAATTAGACCAATTTTATTGACGGGTTAACCCACTTAGCAAAAAGGACCAAACATCGATTTCTGTTTTAAACTCAGTCCCTTTGGGAGCAGAACTCGTAGGACAAATAAAACGCGCCCACCAGCGCGGAATGCAAGGGAAACTTCAACTTCCACGCTCTGGAACACACACAAACGGCCGCCAATTCGCGCTCTATCGCCAGTAGGGTGCAGCACATAATGGCGGCATTTTTTATTGATTAAATTTATCAAGGAGAATAGGTGTAGCCGTCTCTACCGCCCAGCTGTCGATTTCACCGACGCAACCTCGCGACCAGCTTAGAGCTCAAGAAGACATTCGTTGCAGCTCTAGCGTCCGCACAACCTCTCGCTATAGAATCACGTCGGGATAGGGCTACATCTATGTGACACCGCTTCATCACGCCTTGATTTCCGCTTAGGTACGGTAGCAAAATTCTCCCTCATTCCAGAATCTGCCGCCCTCGAGGAAAGATGGTGGTGGTGAAGCTCTTCTGTGCGATCATTGGTGGCGGGGAGCGTGTTCTCGCGAGTGGATGAAAGCGACTCGGTGGATGACGTGAAGAAGGCGATCAAGGCGGAGAATGCAGCAACTATCTCGTGTGACGCAAAGGACCTGAAGCTGTTCCTGGCGAAGAAGGACGGCGCGTGGCTGCCAGAAAACGAGGTGCTGGAAGGCGTGAGTGACACCAGTGGTCTGACGCCGTTGAATTTGCGGGAGCGCCACTCAGCTTGGTTGGCTTATCGGGAAGACGTAGATCCAAGTCACGAAGGAAGATGTTGCAGCTGAAAGGTCCCCGTCCACGTGCTGGTGGTAACACAGACGCAATTTTGGCAAACGCACTCGATCTGATGAATGGTTCATCGAACAGATTCGAACGAAGAAGCAGAGTGGAGTGTGGATGATAACGGGCAAAGTCGCATTACGAGGTATTTCGAGATGGCTGGGCCGCCGTTGGCGCATCCGAAAATGAGATTCAAGAAGATGGTGGGAAAGGTATGTAGTGATTTTCGCGGAGTTAATGAACAACGTGAAGTCGTGCTTTATAGAGGGTGCAGATTGCAACATGGTGGTGACGGGAAATCCAGGCACAGGAAAGAGTCGTTTCTACCTGTATTGCATCTTTCACCTTATTTTTCGCACCAAAGTGGAGGTCAAGGAGCCTTCCTTCGAGTTGGTGTTGAATTATGGTGAGAAGTACCACAAATTCGATGCTGAGAGCCAGGAGTTTATCGAATTGGACGACGCTGATGTATCTTCGCTTCAGAAAGAGAGAACCGTGTGATTCGGCTCATCGAGGGCATTGTCGGATCTTGCGGGTTGGCATGGAGTTTCGATTCTATTTGCCTCACCAGGAGCTGAAGGCATACAGAATTTTTCAAAGTCGACACGTTCAAGTATTTTATGCCCGTATGGACCCTTGAAGAGCTTTTGTGACTATAACTCGCCTCTCCCAGATGAGTTGAAACTGAGTGACGATGTTTTGATTTCGAGATACAATAAGTTTGGTGGATTCCAGGTTCTCTTCACCAAATCTGAGCGTGAAAATACTGAAGAGTTGGATCATGCAATCGCTTCATTCAGTGCTCTGCAGATCATCCTGTATGCCAAAAGCAAGTCAGCTGTGCGCGAAGCAAACTACAGCCACCGCGTCCTTCAGATGGTGCCCAGCGAAAGCGATCTACGAGCGAAATTCTATTTGATTTTGTCCAACCATATCGCCGAGGTGATCATTGACCAAGTGACCAAGAAAGTATCCAGAAAGTGTCAGAATTCGCGGTTGCGCACGATGGTGATGACTCGAAGTACATCCGTGCTTCGGGGCAAGATTTACGAGTTGCTGTGTCATAAATGGTTTAGCCTGCCTAAGCAACACAAGCTGGTGCTGCGTCCGCTGGGTGATGGACAAGCCTGTTGACGTTTCCATACCTGGGAACTGAAAACGGTACGCTTCTCCGTTTGGCCGACATCAAAGCGTTGAAAGTGGGTCCATTATCGGCCGACATCAAAAACGTTTGGTGCTCTGGATGCATTCGTCTTTGTCGGCAACGCATGTTACGGCTTGCAGATGACACTGAATCGGAATCATGGAATCAAGGGTGCCCATTGAATGCGTTTTAGATTGGCTGAAGGGCGTTGGTTTTGCGACAGATCGCCTGTATTTCACGTTCATGGTTCCAAGCCACTTGGGAAGCGAATTTCAGAAGCAATCGATCCGAACGGGTTCCGATTCAGTCTCTAAGCGGCCAGAGCTGCTGCCAAGGTCAACCAGTTTGTTGCTTCTTTGACGTGATCGCTGAACGCGGCCAATAACAATCCTGGTTTGGAGGACCACGTATGCGGTGAAGCACGTGGTAGTGGAACAGTTGTAAAGATCCTACGTACGTTTCACATTATTTTACTGACGGGTAACAGCGGAGCCCAAGGCCCTAGCCAAGGGCTCAGGACACAACTCGAGGTTATATCAATCGGTAGGTGCTACTTGTCGACCGCAGATCAATTCAACACGGTGAGCCGCTAGCAGGTGTACGCATGGTAGTTGAACTGAAGAAAAAAGTGGAGCCATGCCATGATCTTGCGGGTCTTATTCATGAACGAACTTTTATTCCACTGCTGTCTAGTTTGTAGTGAATTGTCTAGGCGTTATAGCGACGTGATTGATGAGCCTTGATAATCTTGCACCAGTAGTTAAGAGCATACGAAAAGTAACTGCACTGAAATTGATATTTTTATTCTGACAAGTAAAAGTTCTAGTATAATATAAAGTACAAT